>JARQOC010000009.1:68922923-70122923 GCA_033576535.1 Allobates femoralis | reverse complement strand
ATGTCTTGGCTACAACGCAGGGAGTCACCCAATAAAGAACACGTGCGATCAGACGGGGAAGTCAAGTAATCATTTATTAATATAAATGAAGATACATTTTATATAGTGGCCAAAGAATATGAACTCGTACAAATGGCCATAGGGGGTCATTGAATCTCGGTGATACAGTTCTCTCGGCAGACAAGAGTGACGACCCAGGCATAGATCTTGTCTGGCTGTGAGCCCGTCCTCAGCCGAGAGAATCTTAATTTGGTGGAAATACATCATAATACAAGATATAATTTACAGATTTTAAATCATGGTGACATAAAGGCCAGCAGCAGCCATTACACACGGAGACATTGTGATTTAAAATGCATCGTATCATGTTCTGACTAATTATCAGACGCCTTACAAAGAGCCGCGTTCTTACATCCACCTCCAGAATTAATCAGTTTTTAAAAGGGCAGCGTCTCTTTTTCTCCTTTTATAAGTGTATCAAGAAGTAGAGTGGAAGTGAGTCTGAGAGACTAAGTACCTGAAGGGACGCTCAAGCTTGTACCTCCATCTGGACGTTCTCGTACAGTCATTGAACTGTTCTTTCTCCTGTTGGGACATATAAACACCCGATGCACCTCTTCTAACATGTCATTGCAATGTAGGATCCAAAATATCAGGTTGCAATTCTTCCAGGACCACAGTTGTCAATGGCTTTTCGTTCTTTTATTTTATTTATTTTAATTGCCTTCAGCTGAATCTCGAGCCATGGTGACTTGATGGACAAATGCTCTGGAGGAAGGTCAATAGTGTGCGAGTCTAGATAGGTCCACCAGGGTCTTTTCCAAGTCTAGATCGGTCCACCAGGATCTTCTCCAAACCTAGATAGGTCCACCAGGGTCTCCAAGCCCACATAGGTCCACCAAGGTCTTCTCCAAGCCTACTTAGGTCCACCAGGATCTCCAAGCCTATATAGGTCCACCAAGGTCTTCTCCAAGCCTACATAGGTCCACCAGGATCTCCAAGCCTAAATAGGTGCACCAGGATCTTCTCCAAGCCTACATGGGTCCATCAGGGTCTTCTTCAAGCCTACATAGGTCTACCAAGGTCTTCTCCAAACCTAGATAAGTCCACAGGGTCTTCTTCAAGCCTACATAGGTCTACCAAGGTCTTCTCCAAGCAAAGGTAAGAGTACCAAGGTCTTCTCCAAACCTAGATAGGTCCACAGGGTCTTCTCCAAGCCTAGATAGGTCCACCAAGGTCTTCTCTAAGCCTAGATAGGTCCACCAGGGTCTTCCAAACCCACATAGGTCCACCAAGGTCTTCTCCAAGCCTAAGTAGGTCAACCAGGGCTTTCTCCAAGGCTTGATAGCTTCACCAGGGTCTTTTCCTGCCATTATGTTGATTGTATCAAGCCATCAGGTTGCTAGTCTTCGTCTTCGCCTTGTTCCTTCCCTTCTTCCAACCATGATGCCCTTCTCCAGTGATTCCTCTCTTCGTATGATGTGTAGACAAGTCATAGCTTGTTGATCTTTGCTTCCAGTGACATGTCTGGCTTGATTTGTTTGTTCTTCTCACAATCCATAGTATTGATAACATCCTTCTTCCAGCTCCACATTTCAAAGGCGTTGATTCTTCTTCTGTTTTGTTCCTTTATCATCCTAGTTTCACATCCATATTATATTACAGAAAGAGTTCTAGGACCCAAATATGTTCATCCTAGGACTTGAGAGAAACTGGAAAAACAAGAAGAGCGCAAATAGGGTCTTATCCACAGTGGCGGACCTTGCGACCAGGGGGCCCTAGTGCAGCAGCCGATGCTGAGGAGCGGGTTTGCTATCGGCCGCCGGCGAGGACCTGTGGGGGGGTGGTATTGGATGCTATCGGACACCGGCGAGGACCGGGGGGGTGCTATCGGCCGTTGGCTCTGTCCATATGTGCTGCTGCTCATACCTGCGAGCCGCACAGTTCTTGGAACCGGGCACACTGGCACAGGGTCATGGGAGTCGGCTGGGGGCCCCCCTGCAGGCTTCAGGGGCCCCCTAGCTGGTCGGGGCCCTGGTGCAGCTGCACCAGCTGCACCACGGTAGGTCCGCCCCTGCTTATCCAAGATTATTGAATGAATCGTAAAATGACTGTGATTTTGTCCTGATGAAGGAGATTTATTCTATCATGATTTCTGACATTCCTGAATCTCTATTTCTTCCATGGCAGCACGGTTTTTACCCAGCCATCCTCCATTTCAGATCATCATAGGAGTCAAAAGTGCGAGTGACATATTGGTCAAAAGCCTTAAATGTCTATCATCCATCTATGTATTATCTATCTATCCATCTATTCTTCTATCTATCCATTTATAAATGTAGTTTTTGTTGTTTTTAAGTTTACGTATACAGTACTTACAATATTGAAGGTTATATCATGAGGAAAGACTGACGTTCTCTGAGTTTATGCATTTTTTTTTAGAGAAAAGAAAACCATAACTAAGGTCTCTATAGTGGGATGCTCTACTTGACTGTGATGTTAATAAATAATTAATGCTGAACATTACAATTTCTGTCCTTCCATTTCGTCCACTAATAGCAG
Organism: Allobates femoralis; assembly: GCA_033576535.1. Taxonomy (NCBI): domain Eukaryota; kingdom Metazoa; phylum Chordata; class Amphibia; order Anura; family Aromobatidae; genus Allobates; species Allobates femoralis. The sequence goes on along the minus strand of JARQOC010000009.1, from coordinate 70,120,361 downwards.
TTTTTAGCGCAGTCATCTGCCAGGACGCTTCTCTTTATGGCGGTGGCGATTCTGTGATTTCGGACTCCATACGCAGCGACTCTATGGCGGTATTCCGGACTCCATACGCAGCACCTCTCTGGCGGTATTCCGGACTCCATACGCAGCACCTCTCTGGCAGTATTCCGGACTCCATACGCAGCACCTCTCTGGCGGTATTCCGGACTCCATACGCAGCACCTCTCTGGTGGTATTCTGGCTCCATACACAGTGGTTCTCTGGCGGTATTCTGGCTCCGTACACAGCACCTCTCTGGCGGTATTCCGGACTCCATATGCAGCACCTCTCTGGTGGTATTCTGGCTCCATACACAGTGGTTCTCTGGCGGTATTCCGGACTCCATACGCAGCGCCTCTCTGGCGGTATTCCGGACTCCATATGCAGCGGCTCTCTGGCAGTATTTCGGACTCCATACGCAGCGGCTCTCTGGCAGTATTCCGGACTCCATACACAGTGGTTCTCTGGCGGTATTCTGGCTCCATACGCAGCAGTTCTCTGGCGGTATTCCAGACTCCATATGCAGCGGCTCTCTGGCGGTATTCCGGACTCCATACATAGCGGCTCTCTGGCCGTATTTCGGACTCCATATGCATCGGCTCTCTGGCGGTATATCGAACTCCATATTCAGCGGTTCTCTGGCGGTATTCCGGACTCCATACACAGTGGTTCTCTGGCGGTTTTCTGGCTCCATACGCAGCAGCTCTCTGGCGGTATTCTGGACTCCATATGCAGTAGTTCTCTGGCGGTATTTCGGACTCCATACATAGCGGCTCTCTGGCCATATTTCGGATTCCATACGCAGCGGCTCTCTGGCGGTATTCCGGACTCCATACGCAGCGGTTCTCTGGCCGTATTTCACTTGGACTTGTAAACAGTTGCGATCTTCAGATGACTTTTCGGTTCAGCTCCTGGAGCAGGCAGGATTACCTCGTCAGGCGTCAGCATGTATACTGCTCGCTGCGCTGACCTCTCCGTGCAGACAGCCCCTCCTGGCATCAGCCCCACTGGGTGCCTATTATTCTACCTTTTCTGCAATTTTAGGGGATTTGTCAGAGGCTTAGGACACCCGCTGCTGTTTGTTTGTCTGCTTTCAGTTTTTACTTCATTTTTTTTTTGCCTTTTCAAAAGTTTATTTTTCTCTTTAATTGCTGGATGAATCCTGTATCTTTCGCCTTGTGTCTCCTTCCTTGGGATGTATGAGAAAATCAATGGCTCCAAAAGACCAAATAAAGAGGGAATTTAATCTCAGCCACGTCCGGAAATGTCTTCAGTCACATCAGAAACTCTATTTTCATCGTTGCTCACACTATAGCTATAGCGGTTGTGGATGATAGATAATGCATCCTTCTATCTTGGGACTCCTTAATTCACATAAACATATAGAAAAATGGTGCAATGTCTTCTTATTGAATAATGTAAGTATCAGACTTGCCAACTTTTAAGGATGACCAGCTAAAAAGATATTGTTCACGCCCACTTCCTCTATACCAACCTCCTTTTTTAGGCTGTGCCTTTCTCATATGCCCTAAATGTATGGACCATCATCAGCAGAAGCTCACTGGGAGGTCACCAAGGTTTCAGAAATGTCTTGAAGATTTTCCAAAACCAGTAGTGTAGCCCTAAATAGTCTCAGATCGATGGCGTTGGTACTGTAAGACCATAGTGAGTAACAGAGCTAAGGGTCGGCACCAAGAGATTAAACAGAATACAACTTCCCAGAGGATACACAGAAAAGTAGTCAGCTACTACAAGCCAAGGTCAGGATCCAGAGGAACAACCACAGATAGGTGGACAATACAGAAAGACTGCACAGGAGTGAGATGAGCAACCAGCATTATAGTGCCTTCACACCTGGCGACGTCGCTAGCGACATTGCCGAAAAAGTGACATATCAGCGATGTCGCTAGCTGTGTAAATGAGCGGCGCGACCGCGTTTTATCACCGGTCGCAGGTTGACAGGTTTACGGGAAGAACCATAAACCTGGCAACCGGCGACCCGCGATAAGGCTGGATCGCGCTGTGTGACATCACCAGAGCGTTGCTGCGGATCGCTCGCTGGGCTGAGCCCAGCCCAGCGAGCGATGTCACCGCCCGCGTCACTGCGACATCGCCGGCCGCAGCGATGCTGTGTGACAGCTGGCCAGCGATGTCGGAAGCGAGCGGGCACCCGCGCATCGCTTCCAACATCGCTGGCCAGATCGTGCTGTGTGACAGCACCATTAGAGTTAATAGTCAGCGCCTGGGCTGGCATATGTTCTTAGGTCCATTTGCACAAATTTTCATTGGCTATATTTGCAGCTGCCACACCTGTACAGCGAATCTACACATTGCATGTATGGAATGGACTCAACAAGAGCTGCCTCTAGGAATTTTGGGGCCCCTCACTGGCAAAATTTTGGGCCCCCCTACCCCTCCCACCCGAGACTCTGCCCAGTCTCCACTCCAGCTCCGCCTCCACCCAGGCTTCACCTTCACCCAAACATACACACAATATACAGTGTATATATACAGTTGTGGCCAAAAGTATTGACACCCCTGCAATTCTGTCAGATAATACTCAGTTTCTTCCTGAAAATGATTGCAATCACAAATTCTTTGGTATTATTATCTTCATTTAATTTGTCTTCAATGAAAAAACACAAAAGAGAATGAAGCAAAAAGCAAAACATTGATCATTTCTCACAAAACTCCAAAAATGGGCCAGACAAAAGTATTGGCACCCTCAGCCTAATACTTGGTTGCACAACCTTTAGCCAAAATAACTGCGATCAACCGCTTCCGGTAACCATCAATGAGTTTCTTACAATGCTCTGCTGGAATTTTAGACCATTCTTCTTTGGCAAACTGCTCCAGGTCCCTGATATTTGAAGGCTGCCTTCTCCAAACTGCCATTTTTAGATCTCTCCACAGGTGTTCTATGGGATTCAGGTCTGGACTCATTGCTGGCCGCCTTAGAAGTCTCCAGTGCTTTCTCTCAAACCATTTTCTAGTGGCTGGCCAGTAAAGGTCTAAAAGAAGAACACATAATGACATGGCCCCCTTGTTCACCTGATCTGAACCCCATAGAGAACCTGTGGTCCCTCCTAAAATGTGAGATCTACAGGGAGGGAAAACAGTACACCTCTGGGAACAGTGTCTGGGAGGCTGTGGTGGCTGCTGCACGCAATGTTGATCATAAACAGATCAACTGACAGAATCTATGGATGGAGGCTGCTGAGTGTCATCATAAAGAAAGGTGGCTATATTGGGCACTCATTTTTGGGGTTTTGTTTTTGCAAGTCAGAAATGTTTATTTTTACATTTTGTGCAGTTATATTGGTTTACCTGGTGAAAATAAACAAGTGAGATGGGAATATATTTAGTTTTTATTAAGTTGCCTAATAATTCTGCACAGTAATAGTGACCTGCACAAACAGATATCCTCCTAAGAGCCAAATCTAAAAAATCCCACTCCAACTTGGAGCTCTCCAGGTGCTGAAATTCAGGAGCCGCTACTCTCTCAGCACCAGGCATACGGGAACTGGCATGATTTTATGCTGGATCTGGTGCGATCCGGTACCCATAGACTTTCATGCTATAGGCGCCGGGTCCAGGAGGATCCGGTTTTGTCAGATTTTTGCATTGGACACACAAAACGCTGCAGACTCCTGTTTTGTATGCAATGCAAAAATCGGACAAAACCAGATCCTCCCGGAAGAGCCCCAAACCGGATGGTAAATAACAGCCATCCGGCCCCATAGTGAGACATGGAGGACAAATTCGGATCCGGGACTGTCCGGTTCACACCCGAAAAATCACGGTACACAATAGAGACTGCTGGTGGTTGTGCACAATAGAAATACACAATGGACACAGCTGCGGGCTGTATAGACAATGGTGATGGCTGCGGACTGTATACACAATGGAGACTGCTGGCTATACATATAGCTGCTGGCTATACAAACAATAGAGAATGCATAATAGAGACTACTGCTGGATATACACACAATAGAATATACAATAGAGACTGCTGCTGACTGTATACACAATGGAAATGGCTGTGGGCCATATAGACAATGGAGATGGCTGTTAACCCTCATAAATTAGGTTTGTTAGCAACATTTGCAATCTGTCTGCCATTTGCAATAAACCAACAAAAGAAGAATGTAAATAACTCTAAACAACCGTTATAACAAGTGACATCTACAAATTCAGCACAAAATCATTGTATAACCAGATACGGTACCTGTTTCTGGCAGGATTCCTGAGGATTCTTGAGGAATCCTCAATAATGAGGATTCATGCTGCAATCACCTTCTTCCTATCTCACCAAAGATTTTCTATGGGGTTCAAGTCAGGCGACTGTGACAGTCACTCCAGAATCTTACATGAATTCTTCTGATACCAAGTTTTGGTGAACTTTAAGGTATGCCAGATATAATTGGGCTGTTTTAAGGTCCACTGATGCCCAAGCATCAGCTTTCTCACAAAAGGCAGCAACTAGTATTTCCTGTTACTTCATAGAATCCATCTTTCTCTTCTCATTCTGCAGGTCTCTACTGCCAGAGGAAGCAAAGCAACCACCAGGCTTTACTGTAGGCATCATTAAGTCAGCATCATGCTTCACTGTAGGGATGGCTGAGCTACTGACATGCCTTCACTGTAGACAATACTGAGTTTCTGCCATGCTTTATTGTAGGAATCAGCAGACCGCCACAATGCTTCACTGTATACATCAACAGGCCACCACTATGCTTCTCTCTAGGCATCACCGAGACACCACCATGTTTCACTGTAGGCATTACTGGGCCATCACCATGTTTCACTATAGGCATCACTTAGCCACCATCATGCTTCACTGTAAGCATCACCAGGCCACCAAAATGCTTCATTCTAGATATCACCGAGCCACCACCATGCTTCACTCCAGGCATCACCAGACCACTATCATGCTTCACTCTAGGCATAACCAAGCCCCGACCATGCTTCACTATAGGCATCACTGGGCCACCACCTTTTTTCACTCTAAGCATCTCCAGTTCTCTACCATGCTTCACTCTGGGCATCACTGGACCACCACCAAGCTTCACTGTAGGCATCACTGACCACCTCCATGCTTCACTCTAGGCATCAGTGAGCCATCACTATTTTTCACTCTATGCATCACCAAGCCACCACCATGTGTGACTCTAGGCATCACCGGGCTAATGCCATGCTTCACTGTTGACATCATTGAGCCACTGCCATGTTTCACTGAAGTCCTCACCAAGCCATTGGCATCATCGAGCCACCACTATGCTTCGCTGTGGGCTTCACTGAGCCACCACAATGTTTTACTGTAGGCATCACCGAGCCACCACCAAGTTTCCCTGAAGTCAACACTGAGCCACAGCCATGTTTCACTGAAGTCATCACCAAGCTACAATAATGATTTACTGTAGGCATCATTGAGCCACCACCATGTTTCACTGTAGGCATCACTGAGACATCGTCATATTTCACTGATTTCATCAACGTGCTACCACTATGCTTCAATGAAGTCATCGCAGAACCACCTGTAAAGCTTCATTATAGGCATCACCAAGCCACCGCCATGTTTCACTGAAGTCATCAACAAGCCACCACCAAGCTTCACTGTAAGCATCACCGAGCTACCGCCATGCTTCACTGGATGCGTCTTAATTTGCAATGGGGGGTGAATAATTTTGATTTCAATTGTACATACTTGTTTTCCATACAGCTTAGAACTAAATCTCTGTGTCTGATGTTGATTTATCTTTGTAATATTTCTCATATTTTCTTTCTCTTGTCCATTCTACTTCTGTGAATGCGGAAATTATATGAGTTCCAAAACTGCCATACGTTAGCAAATATGCATAAAATGAATGTAAAGTATGGAAGCATTGCAGTTTCACTGGTTTGTCAAGAACTGATTTTGATAAGATTGATTCCTAGCTGAAAAAAGTGATCTTCGCTATAGCTGGAGTGGTGCGTTCCTGGGTCTCTGCTATGCCTTATAAAACCTGAAATGAAACACTGAGACAGCATTGCAGAGTAATACAATTTATCACTTCAGTCCTATTTTACTAGTTCATTTCTGTACTGAAGCAACGACCGCCATCAGCCCGAGTGCAGGAATCCTTTTCTTTTTATGTTTCCCCCAAATGTCTTCACACCCCACAACTTGTCCAATGTCTCAGCACTAAATATTGTTTTCAAGCTATAAAATTATTATGGTTTCCAAATCAGAGCAAAGAAATAACTCAAATAAGAAAAAAATGCTCATGCATACATATGTAATCATATCCTACAGAAGAGAAAATAGAAAAATATAACACAGGAAAAGAAACAGCTAGGTATGGGGTAGATAGATGGATGGATAGATGGATAGATGTTAAACAGTTAGGGTACCGTCACACCTGGCGATGTTGGCGGCGATTTTATAGGCGACGCAGGGGCGTGGCATATCACCTCCGACATCGCCAGTGCGTCAGTGGTCAGCTGGTTTCACAGCCGCTCTGTGAAACCAGGCGGCCATTCTGGGGCGCCCCATGAAAACGGCCAACGGCGATCTGAAAGGCGACGGAAGCCGTAGGCTCCCATGTGACGGCATCGCCACTGGGTTTTTAGACACCCCAGCGGCGATACTGTCAGATCGCCGGTGCGTTGCTGGAGGTGTCGCCACATGTAAAAATGCGCTCCCGCCAGTCGCCGCCGACATCTCCAGCGACGTCACCTACTGTGATGTGGCCCTTAAGCATGTTGAAGAAAAAATGATCCCCACAAGGCATAAAGATGAAGATGACACACTTCCTTTATATTTTAGGCAGAAAAAAAATATTTTCATGTCCAACATTTTAAAAATTACAAAAAGGAAAATGGACCGATGCAATTTTTATTTGAGGGACTTTTCTTCTGGAAAAATCTTCCAGTTCTGTGAGATTACTGACTTGTCTTCCAGTTCTGTGAGATTCATGGCACATATTCCAGTTCTGTGAGATTCCTGGCTCGTCTTCCAGTTCTGGGAGATTCCTGGCTCGTCTTCCAGTTCTGGGAGATTCCTGGCTCGTCTTCCAGTTCTGGGAGATTCCTGGCTCGTCTTCCAGTTCTGGGAGATTCCTGGCTTGTCTTCCAGTTCTGTGAGATTCCTGGCTCGTCTCCCAGATCTGTGAGATTCCTGGCTCATCTTCCCGTTCTGTGAGATTCCTGGCTCGTCTAACAGTTCTGTGAGATTCTTGGCTCATCTTCCAGTTCTGTGAGATTCCTGGCTCATCTTCCAGTTCTGTGAGATTCCTGGCTTGTCTTCCAGTTCTGTGAGATTCCTGGCTCGTTTAACAGTTCTGTGAGATTCTTGGCTCATCTTCCAGTTCTGTGAGATTCCTGGCTCGTCTTCCAGTTCTGTGAGATTCCTGGCTCGTCTTCCAGTTCTGTGAGATTCTTGGCTCATCTTCTAGTTCTGTGAGATTCTTGGCTGATCTTCCAGTTCTGTGAGATACCTGGGTCGTTTTCCAGTTCTGTGAGATTCCTGGCTCATGTTCCAGTTCTGTGAGATTTCTGGCTTGTCTTCCAGTTCTGTGAGATACCTGGGTTATTTTCCCAGTTCTGTGAGATTCCTGGCTCGTTCTTCAGTTCTGTGAGATTCCTGGCTTGTCTTCCAGTTCTGTGAGATTCCTGGGTTGTCTTGCATGCTCTACTCTTTTGAGGTCTAGCCACAGATCTTCAATGATGTTTACATCAAGGGACAGTGAGGGGCTCAAGTATAAGCTCAATTAATTGGGACCAGATATAGCAGTTGTGTTCTGCTGACAGCTGACGGTGGTAGGGTGCCTCCCCCCTCATTCTGGAGTGGTTCACAACTTTACTTAGAAGGAGGCAATGAGCTTGATTGTTTCACAATCTCAAATGAGGGAACAAATAGGCTTAGAATAGGGTTAGACAACACTAGCCATTCTAACAATTGGTTTATACTTGCGAAAATTTGCTGGCAATCTCTTCAGCAGCACATCCTTCACTTTGCAACAATCTTTGTGTCAATTTCTCAGAAGCTCAGTTCATACTCTCAAAGTGCTTATCTCAAACACTCTCACAGTCAACTATGTTGATTTAATGTAGCTCATCTGATACTATGCACATACTTGTAATCTTCTCCTTACAATTACCAGCTAGACGTTTCTCATACACAGGCACAAATCTCAGACAGGAATAAACCTCTCTATGTACAGTGGCAATACAAGTCCTTTCCTATTAGTGCTACTTTCATTCAAAAGGCAAGTCTTCTCCACCTTGAACAACCCACACTTGAAAGCCACACAGGATGGAACTTCTTTATACCCTTCTATGTCCCTCACTAAGCTCTGATGCACCTTAATAGCAATTGCTACTCACCCCCACTTGCTAGTTACCTAAGATTCAAGCTTTTCTCCATTGCTGCACAGCTTCTCTTTTTCCGTCTGTCTGCACGGCCTGCATTTCTTTCCTTTTGATAGTGGGAAATTTCTGTCTTTTAAGTCCTCTTTACTGCAAATAGTTCAATGTTCCTGTGATTCATTTTGCTCTAATAGAATATTTTGGAATATTTTCCCTAATGGAGACAGTGAGGGAAAAGCAGGTATTGTGTAGTGTCCCACCTTACAGGATAGATGTTGATTTACAGCACACAATGGCATTAGTCAATGATGGCTGTACCTTCCAGCTGTATTTCAGTAATTGCACACGGCGCATCTATATACCGGACGTTGTAGTGTCATATGCCCCCCTTAGCGAGCTGCATGCGATGTTGACGCTCATTGTATAAGAAAGGAACACGCTGTTATTGTCCTGATCTAATAAAGATAGACAAATTCAAATATATTCAGAAATGTGCAAATTCAGCCACGCGCTCGGTAGGACTAAATATTCAGATATTCAACAACTCGAGATGTAACAATTCAGAAGGAAGCTGTCAGGCCTAAAAAGATGTGAACTAAGCGAAGCCAGCGGAACGGCGGGGGTTCCGCCAGACATTTTCATATCGCTTGCGGCTGCCGTTTCATTACTTTGGAAATCAAATATTCATCCACGTGAAATAGAGAAATACTGGGGTTTGCAACATTTTGTCTCATTGAAGAATGATATCTATTACGTTGTTCTGTCTGAGATCCAGATTATCATTTTTTAGTTCATCTGCCTCCTCCAACCCATTGTATCAAATCAAGGCCACATTTGCATAAAAAATAATTCCTGTTTGCTTGTAATTGGTTCAAAATTCTATACTTTTTTCTTTTTAATAAACTTTTATAGCGGTCAAGGTTCCAAATTGCCTTCACAGACAAAGAGTTAAATTATATAATTCTAATGTCCTGCAGCCACCCCTAGGGGGAGCCTTGGAGCTAACCGAATACAGCTTTACATTATGCTCCCTCTAGTGGTGACCTCAGGAAGTTAGATTTCCATTTCTTATTGCTAAATTATAGTTTAATCTATTTCACACACATTATACCTTACATAAGGTCATAAAATAACTTTTTGGGGGCATTATAACATTTTAATACTTTTTTTAAATCTGATTTCCACTGTAACTGGGGCTGGCATATTAGCAACAGTTACAGAGAAATGCACGGTCCTGGCTGCACTGCAGAGCTCACCTGGGTCTGTTCGAACTCAGCAGCTCCTGCTTTCTCCCATCACTAGATAATGACAGGATCACTGGGTCCAGAGGAGGAAGGACTGTCAGTGATTCTTAATCTGAATACACAGCACTATGTCCAGATATGAGTGAACCTGTTCGGGGTTGGAGTTCAGATGATTTCCATGTCCAAAGTGCTGGAGCGTGAAGCCTCCTGAAGTGTTTTGCTTATAGCTTGCTGTATGTGTGCCGAGCCGAACAGCCAGTCAGTGACGGTTCAGATCAAGTTCAGTCCTGAGCAGCGCCACCGAACCTGAACTTTTATGGGTATGTGGGCCGAGCCGAACAGCCAGTCAGTGACGGTTCAGATCAAGTTCAGTCCTGAGCAGCGCCACCAAACCCGAACATTTACAGATATGTGGGCCGAGCCGAACAGCCAATCAGTGACGATTCAGGTCAAGTTCAGTCCTGAGCAGCGCCACAGAACCCGAACATTCATGGGTATGTGGGCCGAGCCGAACAGCCAATCAGTGAGGGTTCAGGGCAAGTTCGGTCCTGAGCAGCGCCACTGAACCCGAACATTCATGAGTATGTGGACCAAGCGGAACAGCCAATCAGTGACGGTTAAGGTCAAGTTTAGTCCAGAGCAACGCCACTGAACCCGAACATTCATGGGTAAGTGGGCCGAGCCGAACAGCCAATCAGTGAGGGTTCAGGGCAAGTTCGGTCCTGAGCAGCGCCACTGAACCCGAACATTCATGAGTATGTGGACCAAGCGGAACAGCCAATCAGTGACGGTTAAGGTCAAGTTTGGTCCAGAGCAACGCCACTGAACCCGAACATTCATGGGTAAGTGGGCCGAGTTGAACAGCCAATCAGTGATGGTTCAGGTCAAGTTCGGTCCTGAGCAGTGCCATGAACCCAAACATTCATGGGTATGTGGGCCGAGCCGAACCGCCAATCAGTGATGGTTCAGGTCAAGTTCAGTCCTGAGCAGCTCCACTGAACCTGAACATTCATGGGTATGTGGCCCGAGCAGAACAGCCAATCAGTGACAGTTCAGGTCAAGTTCAGTCCTGAGCAGCGCCACCGAACCTGAACATTCATGGGTATGTGGGCCGAGCAAAGCAGCCAATCAGTGACAGTTCAGGTCAAATTCAATCTTGAGCAGCGCCACTGAACCCGAACATTCATGGGTATGTGGGCCGAGCGGAACAGCCATTCAGTGACGGTTCAAGTCAAGTTCGGTCCTGTGCAGCGCCACCGAACCTGAACATTCACAGAATCTGAACACTAAAAGGTTGAGATGCCTATAAACCATCTCTCCTTGCCTCTGAGGAGTCTAGCTGTGTCTGTAATCTGGCTCCTTACTTCTGCAACTGCACAATCTCATGCAGTTGACATTTTGGAATGTCCCTGCAGATTAATGTGCGGACCATGCAGACAGTTAAGATATATGGGTGGTCTGGAAGTTGGTAAATGATTACCTGCCACTAAGTATTATATTTTTTGCAGCACCATCCCAAGATGAATGAAGATATAATGGATTCTACAGAGCATGAAATGCTTATTAGTTCTGTAGTCCATTCACCCAGTCTTGTAGCCACAAAGGTTTTCTTAGTTGTATCACAATTTAGGACCTGTGCGCGAGTTGTATTGGCCATATTCATTATCAAAATGTGACCATTTCCATATCTTCCATCCACAGTGATGGAGGGGACCTTCTCTACTGGTTGTCACACTGGTTTCCCATGCCTTGGAGCCCGCTGGAGCTTTTTTAGACTCTAACTTCTGATTTATTCAGGAAACAACACATGTGCATTGAAGCATCTAATAAGCTTGTGCAAAGGTCAACGTGAAGGGAAGAGAGGCAGGGTCAGCTGTAATATCGTTAATTGTGATTGGTGGATCTTGTGTTATTGTGGCGCCCTGTGCCAGGTAAGCCACAGGACCAACTAGTACACTAAGGGATTTCCACGTCTGGTACTCACAATACACCCAACATCTTCCACTCCAGGCCTGTAGGGGGAGCTCTACTGGCTGCTGTTAATCCAGATCCCTATAAATACAGGTGCTGGGGGCGGAGTTAGCCAGAGTGTGCAGTCACTACAAGAACTGTGAAGTCAGCTCAGTGTCTAGTGAGTAAAACTGGTTACCGGGGCCATGCTAGACCCGACACCAGTGCACCTCCAGAGCCAATGTGAGGGTCCAGAGAGCGAGGGCCGAAGGCAGAGGCAAGGAACACTACAGAGGGGGCAGAGGAGCCATCCCGGCCCACCCCAGGGGAATACCGGACACTGGAGACCGAGTCTGCACAAAGGGAGAGAGATAAGCCCAGCAGAGAATCCAGCACACCATGGAGGCTTAGCTCCCCGGACACCCGCAGCACCCACATTTGAAAGCCAGGGACCGCTGGAGAGATAGCGGTAGCCCAGAGAGAGCCCTCAGTGCAGCAACCTGGGTGTAACAGACGCAGAAGGTCAGGCTGAGCTTCACACACGCCAGACTAGAGAGAAGGAACAGGACAAGGAGGCCTATAGCTCACTCGACATGGAAGTCCCAAAGTGTATCCATCATCCCTGGACTTGTACCGGTTTCCATCAGTAAAGGTACCAAAAGAGACTTTCTGTGTGTGTTCATCATTCCCATCCCACACCACAACGACTGCGCTGCCCTACTCCACCATCCGTCCATACAGCCCTGAGGACCCCACTCTTCCTGTAGAGAGCCACAACATCTTGCTGCCGCCCATCTCCCGGAGGTCTCAGCAGGGCGGTGCCATCACCGGACCTACAGGTGGCGTCACGACTGACAATAACTTTAATCCCTGTAAATATACCCCTATTCATTGTCACCCAAGGGCACAGGCTCGGGCACGGACCACCAGTGACATCCCTGTACCCGACCGCCAGAGACCTCAGTACCCAGTCCCTTGTGGCCCCAGACATTATCAGCTGTATATAGAGATCATACCTGTCATTATAATCCTGACTTTGCTGATAAGGAAACTGTGGAAAGATTTCCATAAACAGGACAGGGAATATGATATAAATAAAAGCCCCAGAAGCCAGTGTGAAAATTGTAAGATTGTATATAGTAGACATTTTTTTTTTACAAAATTACTTTAAAGATGCATATAATATCCTTTCTTACTGTGTCTTCACCCATCCCTTGTAGACTGTCAGCCCTCGTGGGCAGGGTCCTCTCTCCTCACCTACTGTATCCTCACCCATCTCTTGTAGACTGTGAGCCCTCGCAGGCAGGGTCCTCTCTCCTCACCTACTGTATCCTCACCCATCCCTTGTAGACTGTGAGCCCTCATGGGCAGTGCCCTCTCTCCTCACCTACTGTATCCTCACTCATCCCTTGTAGACTGTGAGCCCTCGTGGGCAGGGTCTTCTCTCCTCACCTACTGTATCCTCACCCATCCCTTGTAGACTGTGAGCCCTCATGGGCAGTGCCCTCTCTCCTCACCTACTGTATCCTCACTCATCCCTTGTAGACTGTGAGCCCTCGTGGGCAGGGTCTTCTCTCCTCACCTACTGTATCCTCACCCATCCCTTGTAGACTGTGAGCCCTTGTGGGCAGGGTCCTCTCTTCTCACCTACTGTACCCTTATCCATCACTTGTAGAGTGTTAGCCTTCGTGGTCAGTGTCCTCACCCTTCACCTACTCTATCATCACCCATCTCTTGTAGACTGTGAGCTCTCGTAGCAGGGTCCTCTCTTCTCACCTACTGTATCCTCACCCATCCCTTGTAGACTGTGAGCCCTCGCAGGCAGGGTCCTCTCTCCTCACCTACTGTATCATCACCCATCTCTTGTAGACGGTGAGCCCTCATGGGCAGGGTCCTCTCTCCTCACCTACTGTATCCTCACCCATCCCTTGTAGACTGTGAGCCCTCATGGGCAGGGTCCTCTCTTCTCCTGTACTTGTCTGTGCTTGTATTGCTCATGTTTATTGTGCTTGTCTATGTATGCCCCTTTTCACATGTGAAGTGCCATGGGATAAAAGGTGCTATAATAATGAATAATGATAATAATAATAATATAATACAGTAACAATAGGTCATTGTCTGACAACACAGTCTCTTTAATTGTAGAGGTTAGCGTGGGATCCGCAGGTTGCCCAACCAGTCACACACTTGCCCTTCTCCTTTGCTAGACTTCTGCTTTTGTCTCCGACCTCCTCCATGCTTTTCAGGGACTTGGCCTCGCCTGTCACTCGTCGTTCTTGAAACTTTCCTTTAGCTGGAGATTATCTGCGGACAGACGATTCATTATGGTAATTTCCTCTGTCACTGGAGACAATTCATTTCCCTTACAGGAGAAAATTATATTATAACCTGGCTCAATGTCAATAAAGACGCCGTGTGGTCGGCCATATTGGGCACTAAATGACTTTATTAGAGGCAGGACAGATAAACGGAGGAGCACCGGCGAGCTTTCATTACTGTACAGCTGATATTTTGTAAATCAGTGGCGCCACCTGTTGGCCAGGCATGAAAACTAACAACCACGGGTAACAACCGGGGGTCCTGCCACCTCTTGTGACCTGTTCTCCCTATGAAATAACAATTTTGGATCATCTTTTCCTTTGTGCCGTTTCTCTGTTATTTTTCCTGGAAATATATCACTAAATCGACAACTGGGTGTTACCGTCGACCCTGTGGATGGTTTTGTGTCCTTATTCATTGTGGATAATGTGCACTGATTGGAACATTTTCAGACTGCATTGGGACGTGCCCCATTGACCATGAAAACGGTAGCACCCAGGAAGATTTTTGTGCATGATGGAGGGACTATCCATCATCTGAGAGTCTTGGTGTCCAATCGCCTATTAAGGGTGCGTGAAACAGAAGATGGCAAAGCCTTTACAAGGTGGCCAGTTGGCCATGTGTCAATGTGAATCACTCACATCCCAGCAGTAGAAGCTGATAAATAGGAAAATAATAGGTGGGATCCATGGGCAGCCAAGTCTTTGTTAGCAGCAAGGCATAGGGTGAATATGTGATGCACAAACATGAAATTGAGGACCACCACTCGTGGGTATCGCCAATGTAGAGTGGAAAATGAAGAGTTGATCAAAGGATCCTACTGATCATAAACTAAAGCAATTTAGGTCCATATTAAAGGGGTTTTGCACATTTTGAGAGCTTGTGGTTTTGGTAACTCTTGTTTTTGCAGTACAAAGCAGACAATGTCAGTGGGGTCCAGAGATGGGCCCCGATCCCTTCTCCCATGGCCGTCTCGCTTTGCTTGTGGTCCACACTGGGATTCTGATAACTCCTGTTTCTGCACTACAGATCAGACAATGTCAGTGGGGTCCAGAGGCAGGCCCCGATCCCTTCTCCCATGGCCGTCTCGCTTTGCTTGTGGTCCACACTGGGATTCTGATAATTCCTGTTTCTGCACTACAGAGCAGACAATGTCAGTGGGGTCCAGAGGCGGGCCCCGATCCCTTCTACCATGGCCACCTGCCTTTGCAGTAGTTCACACATGGCTTCTGGTATCTCCTGTTTTTGCACTATAGAACAGAGATCAATGAGGTCCAGAAACAGGCCCTGCTCCTTACTCCAATGGCTGCCTCCCTTTGCTGTGGTCCACACAGGGTTTCCTGTTTTTGCATCATAGAGGAGACAACTTCAATGAGGTCCCGTGACGGACTCTGTTCTTTTCTCTTATGGCCACCTCCCTTTGCTGTGGTCCACACTGGGTTTCTCGTAACTCCTGTTATTGCACTATAGAACAGTCAACATCAATAAGGTCCAGAAATGGGCCCTGCTCCCTTCTCCTATGGCCACCTCACTTTGCTGTGGGCCACATCGGATTTCTGGTAACTCCTGTTTTTGCACTATAGAGCAGTCACCATCAGTGAGGTCCAGAGACGGATCTGATTCCTTCTCCTATAGCCGCCTCCCTTTGCTGTTATCCACACCGAATTTCATAAATAGTCTTAACAACTGCTGTGATCTCATCACCAAATGACTTTTACTGCAAACTCAGACAGCTATGGTATGTCTGGATATTCAGTAAACATTGTATTCAGCTACTATATTCTCACTATCCATTTCTCTTAGCTGGCAATCATTTCTTCAGTGAACACCTGTTTATCAACTATCTTTATTTCCTTTCTGGCTTCAGCCCTGCTGTTCGCCCTTCCATCTGCTGTAAGCTAAAGCAACTCTTCTCTGGTGCTGTTCACACTACAAACACTGCTGTAACAGTAATAATAATAATAATAATCTTTATTTATATTGCATCAACATATTCAGCGGCGCTTCACAATACAGAGGTTCATGTTTAAACAATCATAAGAAACAGTTATCAGAAAGTACAATACAAAAAACAATACAATACAATACAAAGCATAATACAGTACAATAATTAGAGCAAAATAATGACAGCGCTGCTCATAAAGGTCCCGTCACACACAACGACGCTCCAGTGATCCCGACAGCGATAACGACAGCGATAACGACCTTCCGGGATCGCTGGAGCATCGTTACCTGGTCGCTGGGGAGCTGTCAAACAGGCAGATCTCCCCAGCGATCAGGGACCTGGGAGCCACCTCCCACATCGCTGGAAACGATGTTACCAGCGTCCTCCCTGCTTAGCTCAGCCTGTAAGCAGTGAGGAAGCTGGTAACTATGATAAACACCGGGTATCTAGGCACCACGCGCTGCTTAGATACCCGCTGTTTATCATAGTTACCAGCTTCCTCCCTGCAGGCAGCGCGAAGCAGGGAGGACGCTGGTAACTATGATAAACACTGGGCATCTAGACAGCTCGCGCTGCTTAGAAACTCAGTGTTTATCATAGTTACCAGCGTCCTCCCTGCTTAGCGCTGGTAACCATGATAAACATCGGGTATCTAGGCAGCGCGCACTGCCTGGATACCCAGTGTTTACCATGGTTACCAGCCTGTGAGGTCGCTAATCGCTGGTCTCTCGCTGTCACACACAGCGATGTGTGCTGACCAGCGGGAGTCCAACAACCAAAAAATAGTCCTGAGCCCTTTGCAGCGATCAGCAACCTCACAGCAGGGGCCTGATCGCTGCTGGATGTCACACATAGCGACATCGATGGAGAGATCGTTGTAACATCACAGTTACAACGATCTCGCTAACGATCTCATTACGTGTGACTGGGGCTTTAGAGCTTACAGTCTAATAATGAGGTGGGGGTGACACAAAGTACAGGTGCTTATTTACAATGATGGTATAGTCAACTTGGGGAGATGGGGAACAGATAGGATCAGTATAAGTGGCCACCAACCATTATTTGTGATGCATTTGAGACTGGTGGAGCGGATAGGCTATATCTAGATGACTTTGACTAGGAATCATGAAAAAAAAAGATGTGTTTTTAGGGATCGCCTGAAACTACATAAGTTGTGGATAGACCTAATTTCTTAGGGTAGAGCATTCCAGAGAATTGGTGCAGCTCGGGAGACGTCTTGGAGTCGGGAATGGAAGGTTCGGATTAATGCAGAAGTGAGTCTAAAGTCCCTTCCAGAGTGAAGAGAACGGGTGGGGTGATAGACAGATTTGAGGGATGAGATGTAGGGAGGTGCTGCACTGTGAAGAGCTTTGTGGGTAAGAACAAGCAGTTTGAATTGGATCCTATAGTGTATAGGCAGCCAGTGCAATGACTGGCATAGAGCAGAAGCGTCCAAGTAACGGTTAGCTAGATATGTGATCCTGCCTGCTGCATTAAGGATGGATTGGAGAGGGGAGAGTCTAGTGTCGGGGAAGCCAATTAAAAGAGAATTACAATAGTCCAAATGGGAGTGAATCAGGGCCACAGTGAGGGTTTTTGTGGTTTCCAAAGTGAGAAAGGGGCAAATTCTAGAGATGTTCTTCAGGTGCAAGTGACAAGAGCGGGCAAGAGATTGTATATATGAGGTGAAGGAAAGATCAGAGTCAAACATAACACCCAGACAGCGAGCCTGCTGCCTAGGCGTTATTGTGCTGCCTCACACTGGGAGAGAGATGTCATATTTAGGGAGGTTAGTGGAGGGCGGGAGCAGGAGAAGTTCAGTTTTGGAAAGGTTGCGTTTCAGGTAGAGAGCGGACATGATATTGGAAACTGTGGTTAGTCAGTCATTGGTGTTTTCTACTAGAGAGGGAGTAAGGTCAGGTGAAGAAGTGTAAAGTTTTGTGTCATCAGCATAAAGATGGTACTGGAAGCCAAATCTGCTGATGGTCTGTCCAATTGGGGCCGTGTAGAGAGAGAAGAGGAGAGGGCCCAGGACCGAACCCTGAGGGAACCCAATAGTGAGAGGAAGAGGGGAGGAAGTGGAGCCAGCAAATGATACACTGAAAGAGCGGTTAAAAAGATAGGAAGAGAACCAGGAGATAGCCGTGTTCATGATGCCGATGGAGTGCAGCATAGAGAGTAGGAGATGGTGGTCAACAGTGTCAAAGGCTGCAGAGAGATCAAGAAGGATAACCAGAGAGTGGTCACCATTATGTTTTTCTGTCAGAAGGTCGTTGGTCACTTTGGTGACAGCAGTTTCTGTAGAATGTAGGGTGCGGAAACCAGACTGTAATGGGTCTAGAAGAGAGTGAGTGGAGAGGTAACAGGTGAGGCGGGAGTAGACCAGGTGCTCCAGGAGTTAAGAAATGAAGAGGAGATTGGAGACTGGTCTGTAGTTGTTTGTGCAGGATGGGTCAAGAGACGTTTTCTTTAATAATGGAGTAATGATAGAGTGTTTGAAGGAGGAGGGAAGATGCGAGAGGAGAGGGAGAGATTGAAGATTTTGGTTAGGTGAGTGGTGACCACCGGAGAGAGAGACTGGAGTTGGTGAGAGGGCATGGGGTCAGCAGTGCATGTGATGGGACGAGAGGAAGAGAGGAGCCTGGAGACTTCTTCTGTGACTGGGTCAAAAGTGGAGAGTGAACCGGAGGAAATGTGGGTAGAGGTAGGGGTAATAGAGATTTGAGGTTGAAAGTTGATTTCCTGACGGATGTTTTCTATTTTCTCTGTGAAGTAAGAAACCAGATCATCAGCACAGAGGTCAGTGATAGGGGCCTGCACTTTAGGACTGAGGGGAGAGTGAAAGGTGTCAAGGAGTTTTTTTGGGTTGTTGGATAGTGAGATCAGGGTGGTGAAGTAGGATTGTTTGGCAAGGTGAAGGGCAGAGTTTTAAGTTCTCAGCATAAATTTATAGTGAATTAAGTTTTCTGGAATGCAGGTTCTCCTCCATAGATGTTAGCACTCCTAGAGCATCGCTGGAGGAACTGAGTTTGTGATGTGAGCCAGGGCGGTTTCACTCTGTGTTTGTGTGTAGCCCCTGCAGACTGGTGGCCACAGTAAGGTACTGCAGCTGAGACTGTTGAGTTGACACTTCACACAAACACCCGACACAACACCCGACCCCTAGACCTAGTACACCATGTCAGGCAAGGGGTAGCGGGAGGGACAAAGTGAAGGGTGGAGAGTTGAGTAGAATCCCGGGAAGGGGGTGGAGGAACTGGACTTAAAAAACACAGGAACACCAAGTTAGGAGGACCTCTGGAGTCAGCTCAGTGAGGGAGACGAAGAGAGGTACAGGTTTGAGTTCCTGGCGAGTTGTAGAGGGAGAGGAACAGAACTCCTAAGCAGAGACACCCGGCAAGCCGAGAAACTGTATCACCATAGTGGAAGAAACCGGATGACCTGTCCTGGTCCCAGGTCAAGTACCGATGGAAGCAGGAAGGGGTCCACGGTGTGTCCGGAGCAGCGGTAACACAGGGGGACCGGGCCGAAGCCGGGGTGCCGGCCCTGTCGAAGTGGCCGGGAACTCTATGCTCAACCACAGATTAACCGGCGTGATGAAGGGACTCCATGCCCGGAACCTACCTCCGGTGCAGCGAAGGAAAGGCTGTCAAGTAGGGTTAGGGGGACGGGCTGAGATCCCAAGGAGAGAACCCATGACCGCTGACCCATAGCTAGCACACGGAACAGTGAATGAGACCCGGAAAGGGACAAGAGAAGAAGTGCAGTTACTGAACCGTCCCAGCTGCAAGGTGGTGTCTGGAACCTAATGTGAACTGGTTGTACCTGTAAACCGCTGAACTGTTCAGTAAAGTACCCGGTCAACCTCAAAGCGCTACGTGTGTGAGACTGTGATTTACGCGTCAGCGACAGGAGCTCGGCTGCAGAGCTGCACACTGATTTTTCCAGCCGGCAGTGGGAACTGCCGGTAGGGGCTGAGCGCATAGCCCTGACATTGCATCCCAACACCTGCCCTGGGGATAAAGCCCTACCCATGGAGAGCTCACCATCCCGACTGCCTGCCATCATCATCATCCCCAGAGGCAAACCATGGGTGGCGTCACGAACATTTCATAAAAAAACTCTATTCTCTATTTTCCCCCTCTTTCTTTATTCTCCCCATTTTATTGTCTGGGTCCACGGAGCCAGGTCACGTCATTGTGACACCCTGCAGCCCTAGACGACGGAAGGGCCCGGTTCTGAGTACCCCTGCCCGGGGTGCGTCATTTGGAGGTTCTGAGGGTGAGGGGCAGTACTTAGTTCAGGGAGCTTCTGAGAGAGTCATTTAAGTCATTTACTGCCAGATCGGGCCAGAAGAATGAGGAGATTGGGCACAGTGATGAGTGTAGTGAATCTGTGAATGTATGAGGGTTAATGGCCTGTAGATTTCTAAATGTGTGATAGGTCGGACTGTGCTGAAGTGGGCGAGGGTTTGTGAGTGTGAAGAAGAAAATGTTGTGGTCAGAGAGTGGAAGAGGTGACATACAGATCAGGTCAAATCTGTTACCATCCTTGTGTGTCTCCGAGGTTGAGAGCTGTTAGAGGCCAAGAGATGTGGTTAGACATAGGAGCTGGGATGCAGATGGGGAGATGAGGCTATTTATGAGGATGTTGAAGTCTCCCAGAATGAGGGTTGGTAATTCTTAGGACATGAAATGCGACAGCCACGCGGAGAAATGGTCAAGAAACTGGGTAGGTGACCCTGGTGGGCGGTATACCACCGCTACTCTGAGGGGGGAGGGGACGGAAGAGCCCAATTGTGTGGACCTCAAAAGAGGGGAATGAGAGTGATGGGACTGGAGGGATGACCTGGAAACCTACAAACAAGTATTGAGTCCACTTGTTCATCACCGCTGCCTACGTCTCCATTAAGGACCATACATACCTGTCGTTAACCATTTGCTTGCTGAAAGTCCCGGACTGAAGATATATCTACAGTTCCAGTATATGTCTAACTCCTAGCTCTGTGTTTTCTGGTGTTTCCTATCCATGTCTCTATGTTATTCTTGGCCTCCCGCCTGCTATACCATCACTCTTGGTCCGTGTTGCTCATCCCGACCTACCGTCTTAGAGAATCCATCTCACCAAGTGAGCACCCAACAGGTTCAAGCTTCCGGACGTGTCTGATCTATCAAGAAACTGAAGCTGTCAAAACAAAGATCTTGAATCGCTGTTGAGACAGCAGGTGTGATTGGGTACAAGACACCTTCCAGCAACACTTACATCAGAGAAAATAGAAAAAATATCTAATCTTTCCATCAATTTTTCTTCCGAGAGCTGAGCGTGCCTGGAAACCCTCTCTGCCATTAGACTTAAGTTGTGAACGTAAAAGAATAAAATAAATAAAATTTATGTAATTACAGCTGTTTAAGGAAAAAAAAGAGTCGGAGATGGAGACTCGGAGTCGTCTAACAGCAACGGAAATGGGATATTTGTTCAGCAAATAAATGAGATTTTTTCCTTTTTCAGAACTTTGCTTTTTTCATGCTTTATCTTGATGTAACGTGCACTCTTTATGCATTTCATGAGTAAACACCTTCCTTCCCCCTCGACCTGAGATTTGGCTGCTTTTCTAAAGTTAGACTTGGAATAGTCTGAGGCAATGAATGTTCTTGACACTGGGGTCGAGCGCACCCTATAGGTGTCCATGTAAGGCATAAAACAACAACAAAAACAAAAAGAACTTGTGGAAATCAGAGATATGGGATTATACTGATAAAATAATTATGAAAGACGACTCTCAGCGGCTCTCCGGCACACCAAGGCTGTTGGTTGTCTGTAATTACTCTGATGAATGCACATTTGCTGGAGACACGCTGACACCGGCCATTTACCTATTCTTTTATATGTTTTAATGGATTGATGAATGCAAAGCTCAGACTGACTAAATACAACGATATGTCTTGTGCACAAGCACAGTCCGCAAGACACAAGCGCCCATGCTGTGATCCTGTCAAGTAGATCAAAATTGGCGAGAACGAGGGTTCACTCAAATGTAGACCTTCATGAAGAAAATGTTTACAAATCATCCTTAAAAAAATGTTTGTTAAGATTTTTTAAGACTGATAACACCTCTATATACCATAGAGATACACAGGATCCACCCTTCACAGTAAGTGATGTCACAGCTCACCTCCTCCTGTAAAATGACTGATAACACCTCTATATACAGTAGATAACACAGGATCCACCATTCACAATAGATGATATCACAGCTCACCTCCTCCTGTACAATGACTGATAACACCTCTTATATACAGTAGATAACACAGGATCTACCATTCACAATAGGTGATATCACAGCTCACCTCCTCCTCCTGTACAATGACTGATAACACCTCTATATACAGTAGATAACACAGGATCCACCATTCACAATAGGTGATATCACAGCTCACCTCCTCCTCCTGTACAATGACTGATAACACCTCTATATAAAGTAGATAACACAGGATCCACCATTCACAATAGGTGATGTCACAGCTCACCTCCTCCTCCTATACAATGACTGATAACACCTCTGTATACAGTAGATAACACAGGATCCACCATTCACAATAGGTGATACCACAGCTCACCTCCTCCTGTACAATGACTGATAACACCTCTATATACAGTAGATAACACAGAATCCACCATTCACAATAGGTGATATCACAGCTCTCCTCCTCCTCCTGTACAATGACTGATAACATCTCTATATACAGTAGATAACACACAATCCACCATTCACGATAGGTGATATCACAGCTCACCTCCTCCTCCAGTACAATGACTGATAACACCTCTGTATACAGTAGATAACACAGGATCCACCATTCACAATAGGTGATATCACAGCTCACCTCCTCCTCCTGTACAATGACTGATAACACCTCTATATACAGTAGATAACACAGGATCCACCATTCACAATAGGTGATATCACAGCTCACCTCCTCCTGTACAATGACTGATAACACCTCTATATACAGTAGATAACACAGGATCCACCATTCACAATAGGTGATATCACAGCTCACCACCTCCTGTACAATGACTGATAACACCTCTATATACAGTAGATAACACAGGATCCACCATTCACAATAGGTGATATCACAGCTCACCTCCTCCTGTACAATGACTGATAACACCTCTATATACAGTAGATAACACAGGATCCACCATTCACAATAGGTAATATCACAGCTCACCTCCTCCTGTATAATGACTGATAACACCTCTATATACAGTAGATATCACAGGATCCACCATTCACAATAGGTGATATCACAGCTCACCTCCTCCTCCTGTACAATGACTGATAACACCTCTATATACAGTAGATAACACAGGATCCACCATTCACAATAGGTGATGTCACAGCTCACCTCCTCCTCCTGTACAATGACTGATAACACCTCTATATACAGTAGATAACACAGGATCCACCATTCACAATAGGTGATGTCACAGCTCACCTCCTCCTCCTGTACAATGACTGATAACACCTCTATATACAGTAGATAACACAGGATCCACCATTCACAATAGGTGATGTCACAGTTCACCTCCTCCTCCTGTACAATGACTGATAACACTTCTATATACAGTAGATAACACAGAACCCACCATTTACAATAGGTGATATCACAGCTCACCTCCTCCTCCTGTACAATGACTGATAACACCTCTATATACAGTAGATAACACAGGATCCACCATTCACAATAGATGATATCACAGCTCACCTCCTCCTGTACAATGACTGATAACACCTCTATATACAGTAGATAACACAGGATCCACCATTTACAATAGGTGATATCACAGCTCACCTCCTCCTCCTCTACAATGACTGATAACACCTCTATAAACAGTAGATAACACAGGATCCACCATTCACAATAGGTGATATCACAACTCACCTCCTCCTGTATAATGACTGATAACACCTCTATATACAGTAGATAACACAGTTCACAATAGGTGATATCACAGCTCACCTCCTCCTCCTGTACAATGACTGATAACACCTCTTTATACAGTAGATAATACAGGATCTACCATTCACAATAGGTGATATCACAGCTCACCTCCTCCTCCTGTACAATGACTGATAACACCTCTATATACAGTAGATAACACAGGATCCTCCATTCACAATAGCTGATATCACAGATCACCTCTCCTCCTCCTGTACAATGACTGATAACACCTCTATATACAGTAGATAACACAGGATCCACCATTTACAATAGCTGATATCACAGCTCACCTCCTCCTCCTGTACAATGACTGATAACACCTCTATATACAGTAGATAACACAGGATCCACCATTCACAATAGGTGATATCACAGCTCACCTCCTCCTCCTCTACAATGACTGATAACACCTCTATAAACAGTAGATAACACAGGATCCACCATTCACAATAGGTGATATCACAACTCACCTCCTCCTGTATAATGCCTGATAACACCTCTATATACAGTAGATAACACAGGATCCACCATTCACAATAGGTGATGTCACAGCTCACCTCCTCCTGTATAATGACTGATAACACCTCTATATACAGTAGATAACATAGCATTCACCATTCACAATAGGTGATATCACAGCTCACCTCCTCCTCCTGTACAATGACTGATAACACCTCTTTATACAGTAGATAACACAGGATCTACCATTCACAATAGGTGATATCACAGCTCACCTCCTCCTCCTGTACAATGACTGATAACACCTCTATATACAGTAGATAACACAGGATCCACCATTCACAATAGCTGATATCACAGATCACCTCTCCTCCTCTGTACAATGACTGATAACACCTCTATATACAGTAGATAACACAGGATCCACCATTCACAATAGGTGATATCACAGCTCACCTCTCCTCTTCCTTACCAATCGTCTTGATGGGTTTTGTTGGTTGCTGGATGTAGACATGAGCTCCATGTTATGAATCCATATTTCTTATGTTTTTCTGCTGCTCCGTCCCCATCGCCTGTGACAGCCCTTGGCGTTGTCTCATTATATATTCTTTGTATAGTTCACGTGTAGATTATTTTGGTTTTAACCGTTTTAATGATGCAATTTTAGTCATATATTCTCTCTTTGCTTCCGGGAAAGTCTGCTCTGGCAGATGAGGGAAAAGCAGAAACTAAAGCCACCACGAGTATTACATTCCCAGTGTGAGTGTACGCTGCGAGCCATAGGGGGCTAATAGTTCCTATATCCACAAATTAATATAATTAGCTCGTATTCAAGTAATCCCGCACACATGCTTCATAATACCCCCCTCGCTCTGAGCATTATCTCCTCCCTGTGCAAAGGATGAACTTTTTTTATTAAGTCAAAAATAGAAAAAAACATGGATTCTTGCTGTTAACCTCTTGCCGGTCTACATTCATCAGACCTCCCTCCCGATGTGGCGCGTCATGGAAAACATGTATCTGAATGTGGTGTAAAATTATATACGGTGTGTTATTATCAGGGCTAAATTATAGGGAGGGCCCTAGGGCCTCAACCACCCTTCTTGTTGGCCAGATTTTCCATAGACTTTAGTGAAGAGGGCCACGTGTCCACTCGGACAACTTTTATTTCTTTAGTTTGATAATCTGGGCCTGGGCCGTAATATCACCTGGACTGCTGTGGAAAGGCTTTCATGCATTGACTGCTGTTGTTTGCCGGTCATATCAAATTCAAAATGTGACCCCTAAGTATAGTGCAGCAGCACCCAGGGCCGTGGGGTACTCAGTAACCGGGCTGGTCGGCTTGGTGGGAGGTCACAGTGGCGGTGACCTGGTTCCGTGACCCTGGGTGTGCAGAGAAATGGGATTGTTTACAAGGGATAATAGTTTGTGACGCCATCTGTGGTACTCCGCCAGGGATGGCCAATGCTGCAAGATATGACTGCTGGGGCAGATGGTGGTGCAGCCAGGATGGTACAGCTCCCCACAGGTGGAGCAGGGCCACATGGATGGTGCAAAGTCTATGGTGATGATGTTAATTGTTGGGGTGCAGGACAGAGGACACAGGGAATAATTGGAGGACGCAAAAGGTTGTAGTTTCTGTTACCTTGACTCGATGATCAGTCAAGTTACATAGTAACATAGTAACATAGTTTTTAAGGTTGAAGGAAGACTTTAAGTCCATCTAGTTCAACCCATAGCCTAACATGTTGATCCAGAGGAAGGCAAAAAAACCCCATGTGGCAACACTAAGCTCCACATTGGGGGAAAACATTCCTTCCTGACTCCAGATACGGCAATCAGACAAATTCCCTGGATCAACGCCCTATCAAAGAATCTAGTATGTATAACTGGTAATATTATAGTTTTCAAGAAAGGCATCCAGGCCCTTCTTAAATGTTAGTAGTGACTCCCTCATTACACCATCATGTGGCAGAGAGTTCCATAGTCTCACTGCTCTTACAGTAAAGAATCCGCGTCTGTGATTATGATTAAACCTTCTTTCCTCCAGACGTAGAGGATGCCCCCTTGTCCCTGTCTCTGTAGAGGATGCCCCCTTGTCCCCGTCTCAGGCCTAAGAGTAAAGAGATCATTAGAAAGGTCTCTGTACTGTCCCCTCATATATTTATACATTATTATAAGATCACCCTTAAGCCTTCGTTTTTCCAAGCTAAATAACCCCAAGTTTGATAACCTGTCTTGGTATTGTAGACCCCTCAGTCCTTTAATAACCTGTCTTGGTATTGCAGACCCCTCAGTCCTCTAATAACCTGTCTTGGTATTGCAGACCCCTCAGTCCTCTAATAACCTGTCTTGGTATTGCAGACCCCTCAGTCCTCTAATAACCTGTCTTGGTATTGCAGACCCCTCAGTCCTCTAATAACCTGTCTTGGTATTGCAGACCCCCCTGTCCTCTAGTAACCTGTCTTGGTATTGCAGACCCCTTAGTCCTCTAATAACCTGTCTTGGTATTGCAGACCCCTTAGTCCTCTAATGACCTTGGTTGCTCTTCTCTGGACCCGCTCTAGTTCAGTTATGTCTTTCTTATACACCGGAGACCAGAATTGTACACAGTATTCTAAGTGTGGTCGCACTAGTGACTTGTATAGAGGTAAAATTACGTTCTCCTCATGAGCATCTATGCCTCTTTTAATGCATCCCATTATTTTATTTGCCTTTGCAGCAGCTGCCTGACACTGGCCACTAAATGTGAGTTTGTCATCTACCCATACACCCAGGTCTTTTTCAGTGACAGTTTTGCCCAGTGTCTTACAATTAAGCACATAATTATACCTTTTGTTTCCTCTGCCCAAGTGCATGACCTTACATTTATCCGCATTAAAGCTCATTTGCCATTTAGCAGCCCAAGGTTCTAGTTTACATAAATCCTCCTGTAATATAAAATTGTCCTCCTCTGTATTGATTACCCTGCAGAGTTTAGTGTCATCTGAAAATATTGAGCTTCTACTCTGTATGCCCCCTACAAGGTCATTAATAAATATATTAAAAAGAAGCGGGCCCAACACTGACCCCTGTGGTACCCCACTGTTAACTGTGACCCATTCTGAGTGTGTTCCATTAATAACCACCCTTTGTTTCCTATCACTAAGCCAGTTCTTAACCCACTTACACATATTTTCCCCTATCCCCATTGCTCTCATTTTATGTATCAACCTTTTGTGTGGCACCGTATCAAAAGCTTTTGAAAAGTCCATAAGTTCACCCAGCCGGGTGCTGTGCTCCTCCATTGCGTAGCCAGGTTAGTTCCCAGGTGATTAGAGCCACTCTGCTAAGACACCCTTCCTAGCCTTTCCTAGTTATTTTTCTCCCAACCTGTGTACTCTCCCTCCTTCCAGCACCTTCGTGGAAAGGGTCCCAGGTTGAGGGCTGCGGGCCTCGTCGGGCGATTGTCCACAGTTGGTGGCCACCGCTCATACAGAAATAATGGCCTCTGGTTTTTCTGGCTGAGGCATGCAGCACTACCACCAGATCTAGCCGGTCCCCTCAGGCAACTTGTCCTTCTGCCCAACTCGGGTTGGGCCAGATTCAAGGCACACGGGTGGGTCCCCCACTCCTGTGTCCCCTAGGACTTTTCTTTCCTGCAGGCTTCCTGCCTGCTCGTCCCTGCGTCCGTTTAGAACACAGTCTTCATATGTTCTCCTGTTGTCTTGTCCTTCCTTCCTACTGCTAACCACTTCTCCAGCCAGGAGATGGGGCCCTCCCTCAAAAGGGTCTGCCCAAACATCCCAGCCTGGATTCAGGATGG
This sequence comes from Allobates femoralis, assembly GCA_033576535.1. Taxonomy (NCBI): domain Eukaryota; kingdom Metazoa; phylum Chordata; class Amphibia; order Anura; family Aromobatidae; genus Allobates; species Allobates femoralis. Next base: position 70,092,245 of record JARQOC010000009.1, on the reverse strand, counting down.
TGTTGTGTGCAAATTGTTGTGTCTTGGGTTTGTGACCCCTTCTCACCTGGGAACAGTGACACCACACCTGTGAAGTAGGTGCTGCATCACTGTGGCAACCAATCTGCAGGAGTGCCACAATAGCACATGCATTAGATAATGACTAATGAAGACAAGATACTCCTCATGGGCGGTGTTTCTGCAGTGAAACAGAAAAAGTCCAAATATGTCCTGATTCCTATTTTTTTAGGTCAAGAGTGTTCACCAAAGGGTCATTATGAATCACTTCCATTCAGTTGGTCCCAGGGCTGTTTTTTCTTTTAGCTTGATAATCTGGGACCAGGCTATATTATCACCTGGACTGCCCTGGAAAGGTTCTCATGCACTGGCTTCTGTTTTTTGCCCGTCATATCAAGTGCAAAATGTGGCCCCTAAGTATAGCACATTCGTTAGATAATGACTGATGAAAATAGGAGACTCCTCATGGGCGGTGCTTCTGCAGTCAAACAGATAAAGTGCATATGAAGTTCTGATTCCTATTTTATTTATTCAAGAATCTTCATCAAAGAATTATTGTGAATGGAGACTCATACCCATTCAGTAAGTCCTAGGGCTCTTTTACTCTTTTAGCTTAATAATATGGTCCCTGGGCCATAATGTCATATGGACTGCCCATGGGATGATTCTCATGCATTGGCTTCCATGGTTTGCCAGTCATATCAAATGTAAAATGTAGTCCATAAGTGTAGCACAACCCTTAGACAATGACTGACAAAAGACTCCTCATGGGCGGTGCTTCTGCAGATTTAGACCCTACCCTTGCCTTGCCAGACAACTCCATAGCAGGTAGGCTGCACCAGCAAATTAACATATTTTTAATAGGGTTGTCTAGTTTCAGATATGAATAAAGGCTTCTGCTGGGGCCAGCAGTGGGAAGCTAAACAGTGTGTGGTGCTGTGCTGTTCTAGGTCCATGTCCATCCGGCTGACATCAGAACTGATGTAAGTGCCACGAGTCAGACCCCTATCAATTTGATATTTATCAGACAGTGAAGGGTCCGATACCCCATCAGCTCTATAGAGCAGAATCGCATTTGGGAAATTACTTGATCTCCTAATAGGACAGGGTCCACATGGGAGTCTTAAAGGGACAATCTTTGCAAAATCTCTGGGCTATGTTCCCAGTCTGACTTGCTAGGTTTCCCCCACATACAGCACATAGGAAGCCATTAAGGGGTATTTTGTAGAATTCGAGGAAACCCTTTGAAAGATAAGAAAGTAATGACCCTGTGTCACTGTATGTGGAAAGTCCAGGAGTTTATTTGTTGTTCCTCTATGTGGAAATTCCCTCCATGATATCATCAAGTTTCTTTCACCACATCAGACGCACATACTTAAGAATGTATTTAAAGATTGCATAGTTCCTAACTTCTGATGCTGAGAGATGTGGGATCGTGGTGTGCCACCATTTTTTTTATAAAATGAAAAAGCTGACTGCACTTCCTAACAAGTGTGAACAGGTGCAAAAATGAAAATGAAACATACTCAATAAATAAACAGCTGTAGTCTGGTTTGAAGAAAGCACTAAAATAAGCCAGTATTGAACTTGCATTACTGCTAAGGAAATACATTTACAAATTGAGATACTTAGTGCTTAAAAAAGACCAGTTTTATGTCAGCCCAACAGCCAATGACAAGGCTGGATCCCTATCTAATGCCTCTATCCAGATTGAAAAAACCTCTAATTTATGGGTGAATAGGAACCTGCTAATAGAAAATGAAATCGCCTAAAGCTGGTGGAAAGGAAGAGTGCTCAGTCAGAACACATGTTCCCATAATCTAAAAAGAAAAAACTGACTGCTATTCTTAACCAACATGTGTGAAGAGGTGCAAAACTGAACATGAAGCATGCCTTCTGACTGTGCACTTCTTTCCACCAGCTTTAGGCAATTTTAATTTTTTAAGCAGGTTCCTATTCACCCATAAATTAGAGTTTTTTTTAACTCATATAGAGACATTCGGTAGTGACCCAGAAAAGAGATACACCTTGTCGCTGGCTGGCTTTTTATTGCCCTAAGTATCTCAATTTTTAAATGGATTTCCTTAGCAGTAGTACTTGTCCATATTCCTATATTCAATGTTTGCACACCTTAGCATGTTGTTCTAATCGGAGTACAGCTGTTTATTTATTGACCTTTTTTATGGCATAAGTTACCGAGTCATACTACCTCTTTGAATGTGCATCAGGATGCTGTGGCTTGAAAAGAAAAAGTTGCGGATGTGCTGCTTTTAGAGGATTTGCAAAATCCTGGAATCACATTTAACTGGAAGCTCGGGAGAGTTGCCAAATGTATTATTGTCCCCAAGAGCCTGATATAAAGGCTAAACATGGTGCACTGTTTTGGATCTCTGGAGGTACAGAAACCTTATGATAAACGATTTCTCCTCTATTAGCATGGCATTTATCTCAATTCCGTAATTCAAGCCTTGGGATTGGCATCTTGGTGCACCAAGCTCCTTCTGATTTTGACTCTGCGGTGCTGTGGGGGCTGTATAACGTTTTGACTCATTACTTTCAGACTAAAGCTGGCCATACACATGAGATAGCAGTGAGCTGATCCATCGCTTGGCCAATAATATCTCTTTTGAGTCTTTTAATTACATAAGCACTGAACTCGGAAGAGCATTCATGAGTTTTCTGCAGAGAGAGAAGAGAAAGCTGCTGCCAGACACTTTTGGCAGCTCCTTATCTCTCCTTGCAATCACAACTTTCTGATTCTTCTCTCCCCTGATGTAATCTGTCAGGAGAGTTGTGAGACCCCCAAAAATGTCAGATGGTCAGTCAGTCTTATTGTCATTGTTGGAATTAGCGGCCTTTCATCTAAACTATATGGCGGCTTTAAATGTCTGCATAACTATAATGTAAAGCATCGGGAATCACATGACCCGAACACTTTTTAAAGAGGTTGTCCAGGACTTTGACCGTTGGGGGTCCAGCACCTGATACCATTGTTGGGGGTGCAACATCTGACACGATAATTGTGGGTCCAACATCTCACACTATCATTGGGGGTCCAACATCTGACACCATCATTGGGGGTCCAACACCTGATACCAACGTTGGGGGTCCAACACTTGACATCATCAGTGGTGGTCCAACACTTTGCCACTATCATTGGGGGTCCAACACTTGACCTCCATTGTTGGAAATCCAACACCTGACACCATTGGTGGGGATCCAACACCTGACCACCATCATTGGTGGTACATCACTGGACACCATCATTGTGGGTCCAACACCTGATACCATCCTTGGTGGTGCAAAACCAGACACCATCATTGTGTGTCCAACACCTAACATCTTAGTTGGGGGTCCAACACTTGACACCATCTTGGGGGACCAACACCTGACAGCATTGTTGGAGGTCCATCAACTGACATCATTGTTGGGGTCCTAACACCTGACAACATTGTTGTGGGACCAACACCTGACAGCATTGTTGGAGGTTCAACAACTGACACCAATGTTGGGGAACTAACACCTGACACCATCGTTGAAGTTCCAACACTTGACACCATCGTTGGAGATCCAGCACCTGACACCATCAATGGAGGTCCAACACTTGCAAACCATCATTGGTGGTCCAACACATGACACCATCGTGGGGGTTCAACTTTTGACCACCATCATAGGGATTTCAACACCTGGCACCATCAGTGGGGGTCCAACATGCTGAACCACTACTAATCAGCTGTAAGCAGCTCCATTGGCAGCTTGAAGTATCCAGTGTACTCCACAACCCCAAACACTTTGTAGTGTCCATTACTACAGCTTACCTCTCATTCACCTCAATAGGAGATGAGTTATTGAACAGAGAGAACAGTGGCAATACAGTGTACAGAGCTGTGGTCATCCAGCTGCCATGGGACCTGTGCTGTTTCCGGATATTGGACCGCCATCAATCCGCTACTGATGACCTATCCTAAGAATCGGCCATAAATGCCCAAGTTCTGGACAGCCCCTTTAATCCTCTAAAAGTAGATAATAAAGCCGAGATCTTGTTTTACATAAGTAATTTCTGAAGATATAGATATGAAACATTCACGAGGACGTCCTGGAAAAGCTCGTAGGTTTGCAGCCGGCTCCTCGCACTTTATTACGAGTCTTTTTTGATATTTTTGTCAGCGTTATTACCCTTTCTCTCCCCGTTCTTATATTTGTCGTCTTTATTCATTTTACTTGTTTTAATTAACCTTTTTTTCTTTTGCGTCCGATCGTTCACCACTTCATCAAAAAAAGGCTTTCCACTTTACAGGCTCGCGGTTTGATTCACGGTGAGATTTCAGGCGTTCATTACCTTTTTAGAGCTTTTATCACCTTTGTATTATATTATATACTGTTATGTATTATATTGCGCACATTTATTATGCAGTCTGCCTCACATTAAGAATTAAGCAGCGCTCGCTCCTCCGTTCAGCATCAATCAGGCCCTCGGATCTAGTGTCTGCCGAACGACGATCTGGAGGTGACCGCAATGGTTTTTTTTTTTTCCGTTCTTTCTCATAAGAGCAAAAAGGATAATGAATCCTGTTCAGAAGTAATAAAAGTATAGCAAGCGATGAACCTTAAATATACCACACTGGGAATCACCCGCCATGTGAATAGGCAGACGCAAGCTCTTCATAAAACAGGGATTACCGGAGGAACTTCCATGTAGAGTTTGTGGATGATGTTATATTACACGCGTAATCTTCTCGCAATATTAAAGTCTGCCAAAATCAACAATATCTAGCGTTTTGTATAGATGGGAAAAAGAAGGGAGGGGTCAGCTGAGGCCGCTACTTCTAGAAATCACTCCAAACAAAATAGGGATCATTTTTGACAACTCTTGCCAATTTTATACTTCTTTGGTTAGTGAAGATTTTAGAGTTTCTGGTGGACCCCCTGGAGGACCCGACATGTCCTTCCTTACATGTACGGCCTATTGATATTAATAGGATTGGTGTAATACTTCATTTCACCTGCGGTGTTGCTCAAGGGAAATTGGACATTTTCTGGTTGATTCTTCCTCATGTACCCACTGATTGCTGGGGGCCTAGTAGAAATAAATGTTGATAATCCCTTTCAGTTACAAATTAACATAAACTAGGAATCGTAAGAGATGAAGAAGCTATCCTTAATAGTGATGAGTGAGCACTACAATGCTCGGGTGCTCGGTATACGTCAGGAGCAGATGGACAGTCAGACAGGCGCAACTTAAGTATAATGGAGTCAATGAGAAACTTAAGCATTTTTGCGGAAAAATTCTCAAATTACTCATTGAGTTTCATTTTACATGTACTTGAGTCGCGCCCGTCCAACCTGCTCATTTCGAGCACTGAGTACATCTCTAATCCTTACTTCTGGATTCTGTTATACATCAGCATCACCGCACTCCACATGTCAGGGGTACCAACGCGCTTTCTACTATTATTCCCTACTCACCTTGGCTTCTGATTCATCTGCCGACTCCTAGGGCCTGCGCATGCCAAGCAGGCCTCTCGGGAGCACACTTAGGACGCAGCTGCGCTACATTTCCTTGTCTTATTGGACCGAGGACTGAGAGGCAGAAAGTGTTTAAGGCATTGCCCCCATTAGGGAGGTGCCTTGACTACAATGTGCTTTAGTTAGTTATTTCTTTAGCTAGTTGAATGGTCCACAGTATCTTGAGTCCGTCTACTGTGTATTTACCAGTACTTGTGCTCCTTTACGTTAAGTGCCTACCCTCTGTGCCTTCCTGAACCTGCCAGTGCTTGCCAGCATCTACCCTACCCACTGTGCCTACCTAAACATGGTCCGGGCCTGTCTGTGTTGCCTGCCTTTCACTTTGGTTGTCTCTGCCTGTCTCAATATTGTGACCTGTGGGACCATCTGCCGAGGTACCGAGATCCCCTGGCGCTGGCCCCGGCGGCTACCTACCAGAGCAAGCCTATCACCACTATCTGTGGCTTTAGTAAAGACTCAGTAGCCGCTCAGGTACATTCCTCCAGGTCAGAGATCGGTGTCTTGGTCCAGTGGATGCACTTTGATGAGCATAACAGATTCCCCGTCACTTCAGTGCTGCTGCTCCGATGTTCTTCAATGGCATTGTTAAAGTGATCATCGGGACCACCAGTCACTTGATTTGTAGATTATTGGGGGCATCTTGGTCCTGATACCACAAGCATTTGCTCAAAAGGCCTCAGTCTATGCGTTTCCAGAACCTCTGGGGTGGCTACTTCTCATTATGAGGTTGATTACGGTCAGTAATGAAATAAAATGACCCTTTTTGCCACTGAGTAATGGACACATAATTGGCCCAGAATCGATCGCCATTCACCATGTAAAAAGAACCACTGTCATCTTTATCACAGCCAAAGCGGCGGGATCTGGGCTGCAAATCTGAAAAGCTTTTGTATATTCCCTGCCTTAAAATTAATGGCAAGCACTAAACAGGGATTGTGACAGCGGCAGAAAGCAGTCATTTTTATGTCACAAGTGTATGCGAGCAGTTTGGAGTGACATCGCCCAAGACCTGTTTCCTTATGTGAAGCTTTCTGATAGACACGGAATACATAAAAACAAGAGGCTTGTAATATTTTAGGTTTTACCCTAAATACTGAAACCCTTTAATTTATTTTTCTGTAAAACTCTAAGGGGCTTGATTTAGTACACTGTGGGCAAGGGGCTGAATGTTGTACCCCAGGGGTGAAGGGCTGAATGTTGTACACCAGGGATTAAGGACTGAATGTTGTACACCAGGGATGAGGAACTTAATGTTGTACACCAGGGATGAGGGGCCAGATGTTATACAGCAGGGATGAGGGGCTGGATGTTGTACACCAGGGATGAGGACTAAATGTTGTACACCAGGGATGAGGGACTGAATGTTGTACACCAGGGATGAGGGACTGAATGTTGTACACCAGAGTTGAGGGGCTGGATGTTGTACACCAAGGATGAGGGACTGAATGTTGTACAACAAGGATGAGGGACTGAATTTGTACACCAGGGTTGAAGGGCCAGATGCTATACACCAGGGATGAGGGGCTGGATGTTGTATACCAAGAATTAGGGGCTGAATGTTGTGCACCAGGGATGAGGGTCTGGATATTGTACACCAAGGATGAGGGGCTGAATGTTTTGCACTGGGGATGAGGGGTCGGATGTTGTACACCATGAATGAAAGGCTGAATATTGTACAGCAGGGATGAAAGACTGAATGTTGTACACTAGGGATGAGGGGCTGGATGTTGTACACCAGGGATGAGGGGCTGTATGTTGTACACCAGGATGAGGGACTGGATGCTGTACACCAGGGATGAGAGGCTGGATGTTGTACACCAGGGATAAGGGGCCGGATGTTAACACCAGGGATGAGGGGTCAGATGTTGTACACCAGATATGAGGGGTTGAATGTTGTATGTTGGGGGCAAGGGGCTGGTAGTTATACACCAAGGGGCTAGGGGTCAGATGTTGTACCCCAGGTATGAGGGGTTGAATGTTGTAGAATGGGGACAAGGGGCTGGATGTTGTACAACGGAGGGTGAGAGGTCAGAAGTTATAATAAAGAAGGATGGGAAACCAGAATTCAATAATTAAAACGTGCGCCCTTATAATTTTCTCCACATAATTTAATGTAATATGCCTTCTACACAATGACTCGGTGCAGATCACGAGTGGAGCCACAGAGCGAGCATGCGGTGAGAGCCTGGATGACGGAGATAGCCGGGAGCTATTGAAGGAGCATTTACCCTCTAGGTGAGGGAAGGTCTGGAGCAATTGTGCACATTTATCTACATGTCCACCCCTGGTCAGACTCCTGTAAACAATTTACTGTCACCTTTATTTGTTCTTTCTGATGAAATAATTGACCTTGTTATGCAGACATGACGCTTTCATTTTCTTTTCTAGCAAATTCCCCCGCCACTCCCTGCTGACTGACGATTCTTCTTGCTGATTCATTGTGATGTAGTCATAATGAATTGTCTATACAATTAGGCTGCTTTCACATCTGCTTTTTGAGGGACCCAACGTTGGGACTTTCAAATCTGACAGCAGCGCCCACCTCAACAAGCCAATATGAATTAGAGATGCTGGGCAGAAGAAACTCACATTCAGAGCAGTCCCCATCTACTGGCTGGAGGGAGGAGTTAGGTTAGAGGTGGGAGGCAAAGGAGAGAGTTCTAGAGAAGTCGGGAGCTGGGAAGGAGCAGGACCACATGTGGGGTCAGCTACAAATACTAGACCCCAGGATCCGAATCTGCAGCTCGCTGTCCAGGCTGGACAGAGAAACTAGCTGCAGCAGGGATACCAGCTCTAATTCGGCCTGGATATCTTCAGGACCAGCTGAGAAACTGGAGGTCACTGGGCTACATGTACAGTGACTACCATTGTGGATCCTCCCAAGGCTAAGGAACTATAAAGGGTCAAGAGGACTTGCAAGGCAGTCGCTCGGAGGGTCCGTAGTCACCTGCCTTTGGGACTTGTAACAATAGGACACTAGGAGGACAAGGAGTAGCAGTGTCAGAGAGAAAGGGCAGCAAGGAAGGCCATATTCCCTGTGTCTCAGCAGAGTGGACCCAGATTACTTGTGAGCTGGCCAGACTGAAACCTTGGTGAATACAGTACCCCATCTGGGTTGTGTCAGCAATGACAACAAGGTGACCGGTAAGACCTGCAAGAACCCTGTGTCTGTCTACCCTTTCCTGCACCCCTCTGCAAACTATACCCCCAGCTACTACAACCCTCACCATAATCACTGCACCAATACTATACCCCAGGGGCCCGCTACGTCTGAGGGGAGTGCTCCAACTAGCTGCTCTACCACCTATCCCCTTGGAGTACTATATGCAGCGCTGGTCATCTCTGACCATAAGCCTTAGATGGTGTCATGACAAACTTTCCCCTTTTAACTCCCCCTTTAACATGTCTGGTATGGGCCACTGTGACTACCGAACCGAATGACTCTGGATGGTCGAGAACCCCGGCTCACACGACCAAGACACCTCCATTAAAGAAATGGCTGAGCTTGTGCAGGAGGGTTCTCTCGCTTTGCACATGCGCAGTGTTTGCGTTGCGCATGCGCAATGAGCAGTTGTATTTCAGGAAGCCCCAAACAGGGGAGAATGGTGGCCAGAAGAGGGGATCGATGATCGTGTGACTTGTGGCGTAAACTGCGTTTTTGTGACATTACCAGTTCCGAAACAAACTTTATGTAGGTGGGCGTTGCAACCCCCACATTTCACTGCCATATTTTAGAAACATTTCCTCAGTGATTAATGCATTTAGTGACTATTTCTGAGAGGGTCTTTTGCTGTCTGTGGTGCTTGTGTAATCAAGCACCATCGCTCCCGTGGGGTCGAGGAGGTAAATAGGAATCCATTTGCAGGTATTAATGCATTATTGTGATGTTTTCTGGCTGCTGCATTCCCGCTCACTACAGGGTGGTGCATTATTAGCGTGTACCCCATAATCTGTGTGCGCAGTGCGGGATGTGGAGCCGACAAACATGCCGGGTAAAAGGGTCGACTGTAGAGCAGAAAATGAGATGTTATATACAAATCGCAGACACAACAAAGGAATAAACGCGACACTGGGAACACTGAGAATTTCTGAAGATTTAATGTTTAACAAGTTATAAAAACTTCACCCAAGAAGTGAGGCATAAACGAGGGGAGTCTGCACCGGGTCACCTAGGCCTGCGGACCCTTCAATCAGACCCCAACAATCAGAACGTGATGGCCAGTCCAGGTCAAGTCTGTGTTTAGAATTCTCTCCATTTGCCAGAGATTTGCTTGTTTTCATTGAATAGGATAATTCCTTTGTTTTTATCCTGGAGTGTACACAACTGCTGAGATTGTCACAATATCCTCAGACTAGGTTAGGCTGCCTTCACATTAGCGTTTGTGTCTGCATGCTGATGGCATGCAGACACAAACGCTGTCAAAAGCAGGGACACTTTGATGTGTCCGCAGCGGATAATGTCCGCCTGCGGACACATCACTAGGGAGCCCGGCAGCCAATCGGCGCTGTCCGGGGGCGGGCCAGGGGCGGAGATCAGCGCCGGAGATCTCCGCCCCCCGGCCGCCGGTAAGCTCTGGGACTGTCGGCGGGGAGAACAGCTGATCTGAGAGCTGTTTGAATCTTCCCGCGCCGACACCGAGAGGAGATGTCGGCGCGGGAAGATTCAAACAGCTGTCAGATCAGCTGTTCTCCCCGCCGACATCGCTAGCAAATTACAGGCGGCGGGGAGGAGGAGATCAGCAGAGGCAGAGCTGATCTCCCGGTGGCCGTCGGTGAGCTCCTGTGACATCACCGGCGGCCACCGGGAGATTTTTCAATGGGTCCGCAGCGTTCTCCAGCGCTGTCAAGCGCTGAACACTGCGGACCCATTGACGGCAATGCATTGTTTGTATGCTTGGGGACGCTTGCTGATCTTCCAAGATCCCCAAACGCACAAAAAAATGCAACATGCTGCGTCCCGGGTGCGGATGCTGGACACCGGAAGGAGCAGATATCGTCCGCATCCGCACCCGAACGCAGCAAACGCAGGCACCATGCGTTCCTATGTTAAACATAGGAACGCAGTGCGCATGCGTTTGAATGCGTATGGGAACGCAGCATACGCTGCGGCCCCAAACGCTAATGTGAAGGCACCCTTAGGCTGGCTTCACACTTGCAGATGCATCTGCAGCGTATTGCAGATGCATCTGCAAGTATCAGCATGCAGACCACGGCCGTGGTGTGAATGCTCTCATTGATTCCTATATGTGAGCCGTAAGCAGGCGTATGCCTGCTTACAGATCACACTCTCCCGCCCGCACTATGGACGCGAGATGTTGCGTCCAAGGTGCGGGGCGGGAGTGTGTGATCTGTCAGCAGGCATACGCCTGCTTACGGCTCACATATAGGAATCAATGAGAGCATTCAGACCGCGGTGCGCCCTATTATAAACATAGGGACCGCGGTCTGCATGCTGATACTTGCAGATGCATCTGCAAAACGCTGCAGATGCATCTGCAAGTGTGAAGGCAGCCTTAATCCTACAAGTATGTGTTCTTCCCCCATACACAGGAATAGTCAACTCAGTCTGATGCTTGTGTTCTTTAAGAGCTACTGTCAGACTCCTCAATCTCCTTCAGACTGCTCAGTCTCCTTCAGACTCCTCTGTCCCCTCCACACTCCTTTGTCTCCTTCAGACTCCTCCGTCCCTTCCATATTCCTCTGTACCCTCCAAACTCCATCGCTGCGAGACTTCTGTCCCCTCCACACTCCTCTGTCCTCTACACACTTATCCATCCCTTCCAGAGACCTCTGTCCCCTCCACACTCCTTTGTATCCTTTAGACTCCTCAGTCTCCTTCAGACTCCTCTGTCCCCTCCACACTCCTTTGTCTCCTTCAGACTCCTCCGTCCCTTCCATATTCCTCTGTACCCTCCAAACTCCATCGCTGCGAGACTTCTGTCCCCTCCACACTCCTCTGTCCTCTACAGACTTATCCATCCCTTCCAGAGACCTCTGTCCCCTCCACATTCTTCTGTCTCCCCCACACTCCTCTGTCCCCTCCACACTCCTCTGTCCCCTCCAGAACTCCTCCTCCCCCTTCACACTATTCTGTCCCCTCCAGACTCGTTCGTCCCTCCAAGACTTCTTTGTCGCCTCCACACTGCTGTCTCTCCTCTACACCCCTCAGTAACCCTCCAGAAGCCCTCAGTTCCCTCCAGACACCTCAGTCCCCACCAAACTCCTTTGTAATCTTCTACACTCCTCCATCCCCTCCAGACACCTCTGTCCCCTCCAGACGTTGATTGCCACACTGCTCGATCCCCTCCAGATTCCTCTATCTTGCTCCAGACTCTCCTGTTCTCCATCTTTCTCCAGACTCCCCCTCCTTCTTTATCCTTCATTGTCCCCTCCAGACTCCTCTGTCTTTCTCTAGACTCTTTTGTCTGACTCGTCCCGTGGGGGCTGTGGGGTACTCGGAGCCGGATCCTGATGGTGTTGTTGCTGGGAATATCACGGTGATGTGACCCGGTCTGTAACCCCAGAGCGGTCAATCAAAAAGGGGAAGGGAACTCTGCTTTGGGGATTGGTGATGAGGGAAGGTGGCTTCTCAGGAAACGGTTACTAGAACTGGGCATTGTTGTTCACGTGACGCCACCCTTGGTTTGCGGCTAATGGTGGCCGTTGCTGCTGCATAGTTCCTCTGGGGTTGGTGACAAGGCAGCTTGGCGGGAAATCCCTCCACGGGTAGGGCAGCAGATGTTACTAAGTGAGTTGGTGCTGATGTTCCAGCGCAGGGTTGATAGCGCAGCAAGAAAGTCATAGACACAGCGGGGTGCAGTCTCAAGATGTTTACTCACAGCTTTGTTGTTCCCGATTACAGCAGTCGTCACCGTTGCAACAACCCAGGGAGCACTGATTCCTTGTAGGTGGAGAAGGGGATCCAGCTAACTCCCGGGTAATGTGGTGGCACTCGGCCGGTACCCCTTTTACTGTCCTTTCTCGGCTGTCTCTTCTGTGCTTGCTTCACCCTCCTGCCCTGCGCGTCACACACAGTGCCCCGAGCCAGTGGCCACGGGCCTTCGTAGGGTTGTTTCAGTGCCAGTCCCTTGACCCTACATGGCCACCTTTTCGGCGGGTGTGTGCGGTTTCGGCTGCAACACTTGGAGATACCGCGGCCTCCGGGTCACTAGCTGAGCCTGGTTGTTCTTCACTAGTCTGGGGCCCTGTACCCTTACTCTGCAACCTGGTCCCTCCACACAATTTCAGCCAATGTGGATGTGGGCGTCCTCACGTGGATTGCTCATTACCTGGTCTCCTGGGACCCTTCCGTCTTCTGGAGCACCCTCTCTCTCCTCTGTTCGATCCTGCTTCTCCCAGGTCTAAGGACGAGCTCCCACTGGCTCCACTCCCCAGGACGTCTCTTTCTAGATGTTGTCCCTCTCTGACAGGCACTTGGGCCTTCACAGACTCCTTCAGCTCTTGCCAGCCACCCACCAACTGTCTTCTAGATGTTTCTACTGTCCTTTTATATTGTCTGTCACGTGTCCTATGTCACTTACATGTGCCTTTCCTGGCTTCACTCCCTCCTGGGTGCTCCCCTAAACTCTCTTCTCCACCCATCCCTTCTACTTTGGTTCCTCCTCTCTAGACAGGATCAGGGACTATGGTCTCCTTTAGGAGCTATGTTGCCCTAACCCTGACTTGGAGTGGTGTAATGCTGGGCTTTGGGTGTCTGGATACCGGTCAGTGTCCCCTCCTTACCTGAGAGTAGGGTACTACACCACTGGCTGGGGTGGAGCACCTCAGTGGCGACTGGATCCGCAGGGGTGCCACATGTCCCCTCCAGACTCTTCTGTCCCTTCCCGATTCCTCTGTCCTTTGCTAGAGTCATCTATTTTCTCCAGACTCCTCTGTCCTTCTCTAGTCTCCTCTGACCCCTCCAGACTCCTCTGTCCATTCTTGACACCTCTGTCCTTCTCTAAACTCCTTTGTACCTTCCAGACCCCTCAGTCCTTCTCTAGACTCCTCTGTCCCTTCCAGACTCCTCTGTCATTCTCTGGACTTTTCCATCCTCTCCAGACTTCTCTGTCCCTCCAAAACTCTGTCCTCTTCACACTCCTCTGTCCTTCACATTCCTTAGTCCCCTCCAGAAGCCTCAGTCCCCTGCGGACTCCTTAATTTCCCCCAGACTTCTCTATACTCTTCCACACTACTCCATCACCTCCATTCCCTCCCTACACTTCTTTCTTGTGATTCCTCCATCCCCTTCAGACCCCAAGGGACTGGGTACTCAGGTCTCGGGCAGTCGGGTGCAGGGATGTCACAGGTGGTCCGTGCCTGAGCCTGTGCCCTTGGTTGACAACGAAAAGGGGAGTATTTACAGGGATTTAAGTTATTGGCAGTCGTGACGCCACCTGTAGGGACCTCCGGGGTGATGGGTGGCAGCAAGGTGTTGTGGCTCTCTACAGGAAGAGCGGGTTCCCCGGGGCTGTAAGGGTAGGATGGTGGAATAGGGTAGCGCAGTCGTTGTGGTGTGGAACAGGTTGAAGAAGGGAAACACACACAAATAAGTCTTTTTCTGTACCTTTTACTGATGTTCTTGCAGGTACACTCTCCGGGTTGAAGACTACACCTCAGGATTTCCACACTGAGCGGGGTATAGGCCCCCTTGTTCTGTTCCTTGTCCCGAAGCCTGGCTGGCATGAAACCAGACCTGACCTCCTGTTTCTCCACACCCATGTTGCTGCACTGAGGGCTCTCTCTTGGGCTACCGCTATATCTCCTGCGGTCCCTGGCTCTCCAATGTGGGTGCTGCGGGTGTCCTGGAGGCTAAGCCTCATTGTGTACTGGATTCTCTGCTGGGCTGATCTCTTTCCCTGTTGCAGACTCGGTCTCCAGTGACCGCTGTTCTCCTGGGGTGAGCCGGTATGACTCCTCTGCCCCCTCTGTAGTGTTCCTCACCTCTGCCTTTGGCCCTTGCTCTCTGGACCCTCACACTGGCTCTGGCACTGGTGTCAGGCCTAGCATGGCTCTGTTTTAGCTCACTAGGCACTGAGCTGACTTCACAGTTCTTCTAGTGACTGTACACTCTGGCTAAGTCTGCCCCCCAGCACCTGTATTTATAGGGAATCTGGCTTAACAGCAAGCAGTGATGCTCCCCCTACAGGCCTGGGGTGGAAGGTGTTGGGTGTAAGTGAGGTACCAGATGTGGAAATCCCTTAGTGAACTAGTTGGTTCTGTGACTTACCTGGCACAGGGTGCCACAGTTGCATCCAGATTCCTCTGTCCCCTCCAGACTCCTCTGTCCCTTTCTGACTCTTCTGTCCCCTCCAAACTCTTCGGTCCCCTCCACATTCCTCCGTTCCCTCCACACTCCTCTGTCTCTCCAGACTTCACTGTCCCATCCAGACTTCACTGTTCCCTCCAGACTCCTCTCTCCCCTCCACACTCTGTCTCCTCCAGACTTCACTGTCCCATCCAGACTTCACTGTTTCCTCCAGACTCCTCTGTCCCCTCCACACTCCTCTGTCTCCTCCAGACTTCACTGTCCCATCCAGACTTCACTGTTCCCTCCAGACTCCTCTGTCCCCTCCACACTCCTCCGTCCCCTCCACACTCCTCCGTCCCCTCCAGACTCCTCCGTCCCCTGCACACTCCTCCGTCCCCTGCACACTCCTCCGTCCCCTCCACACTCATCTGTCCCCTTCACACTTCTCCGTTCCCTCCACACTCCTCTGTCTCCTCCACACTCCTCTGTCTCCTCCACACTCCTCTGTCCTCTCCACACTCCTCTGTCCTCTCCACACTCCTCTGTCTCCTCCACACTCCTCTGTCCCCTCCACACTCCTCCGTCCCCTGCACACTCCTCCGTCCCCTCCACACTCATCTGTCCCCTTCACACTTCTCCGTTCCCTCCACACTCCTCTGTCTCCTCCACACTCCTCTGTCTCCTCCACACTCCTCTGTCCTCTCCACACTCCTCTGTCCTCTCCACACTCCTCTGTCCTCTCCGCACTCCTCTGTCCCCTCCACACTCCACTGTCCCCTCCAGACTCCTCCATTCCCACCTGACTTTTCCATCCCCTTCACACTCCTCTGTCCTTTCCAGCCTCATCTGTCCCCACCAGAGTCCTCTGTCCCCTCCAGACTCTTCCTTCCCTTCCACACCCCTGTACCCCCCCATGATGCTCTGTCCCCTCCACACTACTCCATCCCCCCAGACTCCTCTATCCGTTCCTAACCCCTCTATTTTTTTCTATACTCTTCTGTCCACTCCAGACAAGCCTGATCCTTCTGTCCATCATCACCTGTCGGGATTCCCCAGTGCCTATTGGAAGATCATGCAGACATGCTGGAATTGGGATTGTCTGACTTTGATGTGTATGAGGCGGTCGACAGGGTAGAGGGTACTTGGGTACCGGGGCTGATGGCGACTTGGATGGGGAATCACGGCTGGTCGGTCCCCGGTCCCGTGCCCTGGACCCTCAATGGCGGGGACTGAAGGAGGAAGATGGTGGTGAAAGGGGATTGTTTACGTGACGCCACCTGTGGTACCTGGTAACGGGTATACCAGCCTGCGGCCAGGCGCTGAGGTGATGGAGGTGCAGCTCAGTGTAGTACAGTTCCCCACAGTGGAGCTTTACCTCAGGGCAGCGGGGATGGATGAGGGGAGTAGTAGTAGAGTCTCTGCAGTCAATGCAGTGAATGCGGCGGTTAAGCAGGCACACACAAACACAGTGATCTTTGTTTCGGTACCTTTTACTGATGACGGGTAACAGGTACAGTCCAGAGAAGTAACCAGGTCCCCGGTGCAATTTAGGACTTTCACCTTGGAGAGTTGTGAAGCCTCCTCTGTCTCTGTGTATGGTGGTTTGGGGTAAGTCCTGCCTGTAACTGAACTCACCACTCCTCCCTCTCAGGGGTTTACGCTATCACTGACAATGAGTCTTCTGCGGGGTCCCTATTCCTCCTTTGGCCCCTGGTCCTGTGTTTGGTCAGTTTTGAGTGTCTCTTATTTGTACTCTTCAGGGGATGATTTGGTCCTCCTGGTCCTTCCGGGTTTTTACCCCTACAATGGATGCTGGCAGTGCGGACTCTGGTGTCCGGGTGTACTACAGGGAAACCAATCTTGTTCCTTCTTTAATTCTCCTATTCTCCATTGGCCTCCGACCCTCTCCCAAGGGTGCAGCACAGCTGGGTCAGTGTTCCCTGTCCTGGGCCTGGATTGTTCCCAGGACCAGCTCCTCACTCCTGCTCTCTTCACTGCCGGACTGGAACTAACTAACTGGGACTAACTGAGACTAACTGACTCCTCCCCTCAGGCCTGGATCTTTATGGGGGATCTAGCTTAAGGCAGCCAGTAGAGCTCCCCCTTCAGGTCTGGGGTGGAAGGTGTTGTGTGCTTGTGTACCAAGGTGTAAATCCCTCCTTACATCGGTGGATCCTGTGGCAATCCCCTGCAGGGGTGCCACATGTATGACTTCCCTAATGGTCTCACATTCTAGAACTCCAGGGTTTCTTCTCTGGGACATTATTAGGACTTGTTCTACAGATCTGGTTCCACTGGATTCACATCTCCGAGACTGTGCAACATACGCTACAGATCACATGCTAGACCCACAGAAAAATAAAAGTACGTTCAGAACACGTGACACAGCTCACTTTGCTTTTTTAATTTTTTTTCACTATTTAGGAAATCAACAAAAAACTCTGTTTACTTTTGTGTCCGTGTTATTGTACAGAACCGAAAAACTCTGTAAAAACTAAACCTCTCCAAAGACCCAAATACGAGGATTTTTTTTACCATTTCACTGCACTTTTAATTTTCTTCTCTACATTTCAGTCAATTTTATGGTAAAACTAGCTGTAGAGTCCGGCGTTTCCCAGGCATAGTAACTGTTTTTAGTTGTAAACTGAGTGTATGTGTATGTAGTGTCCACTATACACATCAAACCTGCCCCCCCACGACAATCCCCCAACCGCCCCACCTGCTCCCACTGCACCCAAACCTACCACCTCACCCCTGCCTGCACACCAAAACTTCCCCCCCCCTGGCATACTCCAAAAAATGACACCCCCTCGCCCTCAACTCACACCCCACCAAACCCGCCCCCGAAAAAAAGCTTGCCCCCCACACCTGCACTCACCCTGCGCAAAACTAACAAACCCTTGCCCCCCAAAAAATGCCCCCTCAAAACAAAGCCTCCCAAACCCGCACAACCCTGCACCCCTAGATCCACCCCAATCCCTCCAAAAAATGCCTCGCTACACCCACACACCCCCACACCTGCCCCCCCATATCCGCATCCCCCCCACAAACCCTGAGTCAAATGGTGTGTGTGTCTGACAAGCCCACCAAGGGTCGGAGGTACTCGTTCCGAGCCAGTACTTACGTTCTTTTTGGGGAATGTCAAGGTGGCCACCCGGCTCCGTGACCCTGGCGGTTAATAAACGGGGATTGATGGGGAAGACAGGAAAAAGGTATTCGTGACGCCACCTGGGTGGCTGCATGCTGCTTCAGAACCTCTGGGGACGATGACGGCAGCTTGGATGGTTTCCGCTCCCCACAAGTGGAGCGCAGCCCCAGGGCAGTGGAATGGAGGAGTCAGTTCGTACCTTGGCAGATGTTCCACTGGTCATCAGTACCCGATGCTCATGTGCTTCTGCGGCCGGTGGTCGCCGCTAAAGAAAGTCTCACACAGCACAGCTGGAGTTCTGTTACTTTTGCTTAGTTGTTTCAGCATGGCCGCCGGTGCTTCCCTTGCCAACCTACGGTTCAGCGTCGTCTCCAGAACCAGGACATAGCAGTCAACCAGTTGGTGTTCCTCTTCACCTGCAATGAAGGGGTTAAGTTCATGTCCTCATGTGAAAAAACAAGCAACAAAGGACAATCAGTAAAAAGAATACATCATTTTTTGCAAAGTCCTTTACAATCATAAAGAGGCAGAGATCGGGCAGAGATCGGGCAGTGGGTGGCAGAGATCGGGCAGAGATCGGGCAGTGGGTGGCAGAGATCGGGCAGTGGGTGGCAGAGATCGGGCAGTGGGTGGCAGGGACTTCTCCTGCAGTCATGTGATCCCTCCCTGCTTAGGTTTCCTGCACTGCTCTGCCTGGTGACAGGTGACGCGCTGCTCGCTGCGCGCTCCTATTGGTCGGGAGGAGTGTGCGGAGTGTGTGGACTTTCCTGCGTGTTCCGGGTAGAGGCACAGTGTAATCTCACGGGACACAAAGCAGCAGCATGAGACCCGCGGGGTGTGCGGCCCTCCTGGCCCTGCTCTGCGCCATCACCAGCCCCATAGGTGAGAAGCACAACAACTTTTATAAGTCCTCACAAAACTTTACAGCTTGTTCTCGGTGCGGAGTGACGTCATGCTGGTGTCTGATGACGTCATAGGAGGATTTATGTTTGGAGAGCTGTGTACATTATGCAAAGTGACAATGACATCGATGGGTTAATCTGTACGGAGGGCGACTTTACCCATAAATTCCAGACCCCCAAATCCGAAAAGGTCACATGACGTCACTAGACGCAAAGTGACGTCATGTCGGCCACCGATTGTGAGATGAGGTCAAGACGGGGTTAAAAGGGATCTCTAATCACTTAGCCTGTAGTAACAGTTTTAAAGGGGCATTCCAATGATAACAAGGTCATGTCCCTTTAAGTGGGGGGAGGGGGGCAGGTTTCTGTCTGTATCTGTGTACCTAGGTTTATTCTGTATCTGTGTACTCTGAAGGATCTTGTACTCTATCTGTGTACCCTGGTCTTGTTGGTCACAGAGGATTCTGTCCTGTATCTGTGTAACCTTAAAGGTACCGTCACACACCGCAGTATTGCTAGGCAATTTAACTGGCAATTTGCCGGTTGCAGTGAAACCATGGACACATTGTTCCCATTTGTACTACGGCAACAAAATAGAACAATGTGTCCATGATTTCACTGCAACCAGCAAATTGCCAGTGAAATACTGCGGTGTGTGACGGTACCCATGAGGGTACCTTTACACGCGGCTACATTTCTAGGGTGGCTACAGGTAACTTACTGGTTGCAGTGAAATCATGGAGACAAGGTTCTATCTTGTTGCTGTGTACAAATGGAATAATCTCTCCATGATTTCACTGCAACCAGTAAGTTACCTGTAGCCACCCTAGAAATGTAGCCGCGTGTAAAGGTCACTAAGGTTGTGTTGGACACAATAGGATTTGTTACTGTATCTGTGTACCTGAAGGTTTTATTCTGTATCTGTGTACCCTGAAGGATCTTGTTCTGTATCTATGTAACCTGATGTTGGACACAAAGGATTCTGTCCTGTATCTGTGTACTCTGAAGGGTCTTGTTGAACATAGAGATTCTGTCCTGTATCTGTGTACCCTTAAGAGTCTTGTTGGACACACAAGGATTTTGTTCTGTATCTATGTACCCTGAAGGGTCTTGTTGGACACAACGCGTATTCTGTGTATCTTTGTATCTGTGTACCCTGAAGGGTCTTGTTGAATATAGAGGATTCTGTCCTGTATCTGTGTACCCTGAAGGGTCTTGTTGGACACAACAGGATTTTGTTCTGTATCTATGTACCCTGAAGGATCTTGTTGGACACACAGATTCTGTTCTGTATCTGTGTACCCTGAATGGTCTTGTTGGACACAAAAGGATTTTGTTCTGTATCTGTGTACCCTGAAGGATCTTGTTGGACATACAGGATTCTGTTCTGTATCTGTGTACCCTGAAGGATCTTGTTGGACACACATGATTCTGTTCTGTATCTGTGTACCGAAGGGTCTTGTTGGACACACGGATTTGTTTCTGTATCTATGTACCCTGAAGGGTCTTGTTGGACACACGGATTTTGTTCTGTATCTGTGTACCCTGAAGGGTCTTGTTGGACACACAGGATTCTGTTCTGTATCTGTGTACCCTGAAGGGTCTTGTTGGACACACAGGATCTTTCGTATCTGGTACTTGAGGTCTTGTTCTGTATCTGTGTACCCTGAAGGGTCTTGTTGAACACACCAGATTTTGTTCTGTATCTGTGTACCTGAAGGGTCTTGTTGGACACACAGGATTCTGTTCTGTATCTGTGTACCCTGAAGGGTCTTGTTGAACACAAGGATTCTGTTCTGTATCTGTGTACCCTGAAGGTCTTGTTGGACACACAGGATTTTTCTGTTCTGTACTCTGAGGTCTTTCTGTATGTGTACCCCGAAGGGTCTTGTTGGACACACAGGATTCTTGTTCTGTATCTGTGTACCCTGAAGGGTCTTGTTGGACACACAGGATTCTGTTCTGTATCTGTGTACTCTGAAGGTTGTCTGTATCTTGTACTTAGATCTTGTTGACACACAGGATTCTGTTCTGATCGGTTTTGTTGGACCCCTCTTACCACCCAAAAATCCATGAGTTGGTTCACAGACAGCTCCTGCAGGGATGGGGGTCAAGAGCTATATTTTAAGGACTAGAGCGCCCCACGTCTACAGTTCTAGACTTTCTGGGGCAACAAGTAAAATACTCTTCAGGGACACATTTTCCAAAGTTCCGCCTATGTTTGTGGCATCTGAAGGGACCGGTCTCTCCTGATGGTGCGTGCATCTCTGCTTGTCTAACTCTTACAAGAGGGGTTGCCTCTCCCAAATAGTCACACCGGCTGGCCCCTTTCTGAGTTGATCCACTTCCCTCTTGGCAAAACCGGCCTGTACTCCATGCTTTACAGGGCATGCACCAGGCAAAACTGATGTCAATCAAGTGAAAAAGTGGCTGGCTAGCATGACTACTTAGAAAGGCCCCGCCTTCTGGACTCTTTGTGTATGTTGGGGTTTCTTTAAATAATCATTCCCAAGATCCAAACAACGTACTGCTTGGGGTGGGGTCAGACTACTGCGACCCCCGTAAATCCCAAAAATGGGGATATGAAACTCAGAAATTGAAACTTTTAAATACGGTATGTAGAATGTATGAGAGGATGGATGATTCCCGGCTTGTGTGCAATCAAGGGGGGGGCCCCAGCAATCGATAGATCTCCCCCCATCATGTGGACTGGGGTAACTTACTATTTTCAGAAAAACCATTTAACTAAACTCATTGTGACCGTTCTGGGGAGGAGAGAGTTAAAAAGTGACAACTGCTAAGGTTCGTCCTGCCCCCGCCGTGGGGTAAACTTGTGACTTCAGGTGGTTTTGGTAGTTGATTTTAGTGAGCCACAGCGCCCTCTAGCTGGTGGTGTAATTGGAGCATTTAAAAGATGTAATGAATATAAAGGGAGACAAGTTCCCTTTAAATCTCCCCTGAGAATCATGAGCCCGAATGTGAGGATTGCTTTGTTTTCTGCGGTGATCGTCTGCTGGGTTGGGCGTGCCGGGTGACATCTCGCATGTCTTCCTGTTTATGCTCCGTCTGGCTGCGTCACCGCCTCGTTTCCTCTTGTGTAACAATAGCTCCTGACTTGGGGAGCGTTCACACTGGGTCCATGTAAACCAAGCCACACAGCTTGTCTAGATGGGTCGACCAGGGTAATCGTCAGCCTGTTCACAATGGCCGATAATAGGGAAATAGAGCTTCGAATAGTGATCCAGCTATAAAAAAACCCCCTCTGCTTCTAGTTGTAAACAGGAAAGGGTTCTGATGTTTCCGCTTTCGGGGTCCTCATGCCAGGTATTGGGTTAGCTACCATGAGCGAAGCTAAGGGAGTCTTCACCGTTGACATTGTGTTGGCCACCATGAGCGAAGCTAAGGGAGTCTTCACCGTTGAGATTGTGTTGGCCTCCAAAAGCGAAGCTAAGGGGTCTTCACCATTGAGATTGTGTTGGCCACCATGAGTGAAGTACAGGGGTCCTCACCGTTGTGATTGTGTTGGCCACCATGAGTGAAGCACAGGGGTCCTCACCGTTGTGATTGTGTTGGCCACCATGAGTGAAGCACACAGGTCCTCACCGTTGTGATTGTGTTGGCCACCATGAGTGAAGCACAGGGGTCCTCACCGTTGTGATTGTGTTGGCCACCATGAGTGAAGCACAGGGGTCCTCACCGTTGTGATTGTGTTGGCCACCATGAGTGAAGCACACAGGTCCTCACCGTTGTGATTGTGTTGGCCACCATGAGTGAAGCACACAGGTCCTCACCGTTGTGATTGTGTTGGCCACCATGAGTGAAGCACACAGGTCCTCACTGTTGTGATTGTGTTGGCCACCATGAGTGAAGCACACAGGTCCTTACCGTTGTGATTGTGTTGGCCACCATGAGTGAAGCACAGGGGTCCTCACCGTTGTGATTGTGTTGGCCACCATGAGTGAAGCACACAGGTCCTCACCGTTGTGATTGTGTTGGCCACCATGAGTGAAGCACAGGGGTCCTCACCGTTGTGATTGTGTTGGCCACCATGAGTGAAGCACAGGGGTCCTCACCGTTGTGATTGTGTTGACCACCATGAGTGAAGCACAGGGGTCCTCACCGTTGTGATTGTGTTGGCCACCATGAGTGAAGCACACAGGTCCTCACTGTTGTGATTGTGTTGGCTACCATGAGTGAAGCACAGGGGTCCTCACCGTTGTGATTGTGTTGGCCACCATGAGTGAAGTACAGGGGTCCTCACCGTTGTGATTGTGTTGGCCACCATGAGTGAAGCACAGGGGTCCTCACCGTTGTGATTGTGTTGGCCACCATGAGTGAAGCACAGGGGTCCTCACCGTTGTGATTGTGTTGACCACCATGAGTAAAGCACTGGGGTCTTCACCTTTGAAATCTGATCCTCCAAGGCAGCACCACCGGCTGTCCCACCCCTGAGGTCCAGACTTGATCCTTGGTGTGTCAAAACCCAACGGAAGGGGTTGATTTAGAAACTTAGTCCTGATACTACCATATACCTTGTTTAGCCCACTGGAAGACCCCCAGATCCTAGAGGTGTGTGAAAATTCAGATGGAATCAAACTTCTAGGATGCCCACATTGGGTTTGATACTTCATGGGACATGGACGGGCCACCCCTGAGGTCCAATCTTGATCCTCACAGTGTATCCTAACTAAATGGAGGGGGTCGAATCATAAAGTTAGTCCTGATACTAATATATACCTTGTTCTGCCCACTGATGTACCCCCAGATCCTAGAGGTGTGTGAAAAGTCAGACATGGAGTAAAACCTCTAAGATGCCAACATCAAGTCTGACCCTCATGGGAGATGGACAATCCCTGGAGTCTGTAGTCCCCCAGGTGGTCAGAACAGTCTTTCCGGGAGGTCATACCTGGCACCAGCTTAGAGTCCGGATTTTATTGTTTCCAAATTGTGTTATCTGAAGAAGAAGAGGGAAGTTTGAGCTCAGCACGTGTCTCCAATGTTGAAGTAACGGAGGGGGGTTCCTGCTTCCAGTGGGTGACTCCACCAGTTGGGGAACGCAGCAATCGTAGATTCAAAGTGAGCAAATTCGGCACAATCCATCGGGTAGTATTCTTCTTCATTAATGGTGATTAAAAGCAGGGAATCACATTAAAAAGTGACGCGTTTCGGGCCCGAAATATGATTTGCTGCTTTTAATCACCATTAATAAAGTAGAATTTTGCCGGATGGATTGTGCCGAATTTACTTACCTTGCCTTGAATGTGTTGTGTTATCTGTCAGTGTCATCCTGCCTCTGATGATAATGAGCCTGCTGAAAACTCTCCCAGGAAGAATGGGTAAAAATGCAGATATACTTTTTTAAAAATACACACAAACCTGATGGCACGTTCCCTTTAAGGTGTAAACAGCGTTGGCCGCACTGGATCAGACGTCCCTTTCAGGCCGGTGCCGCTGGTTTGATTTTTTTTGAAGCGCTCCTTCTCTTTGTAGATGGAGGATTAGCTCACAGACCGCAACAAAAAAAAAAAGAACAAAGAGCCGACATCAGACCGGGTCTGTTCTCTTTAATTTTCTCCCTCGTCACTTGATCTACAGAAGGTGCAGGAGATCCCGCAGGGCCACGGCCCCCTCCGGGGATGGTAACATTACCAGGCATGTAAGTCACCGTGAACATGACAAGATCCCACTGTGACTGATATTGTCTGCAGAGAGGACGGTGACTGCCGACGACTAAAGCCGCCGCTTTCATCACCGCTGACAGGTAGCGCGCCAGTCAGGAGTCATTAGTGTTGGGATGAAAAAGGTCGCCGGCCCGTACGTGTCCTACAGATCTGCCCGTAAATAAAAGCGCAGTCTGGACAAAGGACGGCTCCACTAATCCTGCCGCAGTCCAGTGCTGTCCTCTGTACGCAGCTCCGCCGCGCCTCTGTGCCCAGCACACAGACATACATATCTGGGGATGAGGCAGAGCCGAGGATGTCACTAATAGGAGGCTGTCACCATTTTCAGAACCTTTGCTTGTTTTCAGTAATGATGAATGTCTACTATACAACACATTTCAGTTCCTTGCCCTGTTTACACTGCTTGCTGTCAGTAATGTGAGATGCTTATCTACTATACAGTGCATTTCAGTTCCTTACCCTGTTTACACTGCTTGCTGTCAGTAATGTGAGATGCTTATCTACTATACGACGTATTTCAGTTC
Source organism: Allobates femoralis (assembly GCA_033576535.1). Taxonomy (NCBI): domain Eukaryota; kingdom Metazoa; phylum Chordata; class Amphibia; order Anura; family Aromobatidae; genus Allobates; species Allobates femoralis. The sequence goes on along the minus strand of JARQOC010000009.1, from coordinate 70,067,217 downwards.
CTTACCCTGTTTACACTGCTTGCTGTCAGTAATGTGAGATGCTTATCTGCTATACGACGCATTTCAGTTCCTTACCCTGTTTACACTGCTTGCTGTCAGTAATGTGAGATGCTTATCTGCTATACGACGCATTTCAGTTCCTTACCCTGTTTACACTGCTTGCTGTCAGTAATGTGAGCTGCTTATCTACTATACTACGCGTTTCGGTTAATTGTCCTGTTTACTCTATTGCTGTCAGTAATGATGATTATGTACTACGCATTACAGTTCCTCACCCCGCTTCCTCTACTTTACTACACACTTCAGTTCTTCATCGTTTCCTATGCTTGCTGTCAGTAATAGTGAACATCTACGCTACACATTTCAGTTCCTCGCCCTGTTTCCTCGCTTGCTGTTAGTAATAGTGCACATCTCCACTGCACATTTCAGTTCCTCGCCCTGTTTCCTCTGCTTGCTGTTAGTAATAGTGCACATCTCCACTGCACATTTCAGTTCCTCGCCCTGTTTCTCCTGCTTGCTGTTAGTAATAGTGCACATCTCCACTGCACATTTCAGTTCCTCGCCCTGTTTGCTCTGCTTGCTGTTAGTAATAGTGCACATCTCCACTGCACATTTCAGTTCCTCGCCCTGTTTCTCCTGCTTGCTGTTCGTAATAGTGCACATCTCCACTGCACATTTCAGTTCCTCGCCCTGTTTCCTCTGCTTGCTGTTAGTAATAGTGCACATCTCACTGCACATTTCAGTTCCTCGCCCGTTTCCTCTGCTTGCTGTTAGTATAGTGCACATCTCCACTGCACATTATCAGTTTCTCGCCCTGTTTGCTCTGCTTGCTGTAGTAATAGTGAACATCTCCACTGCACATTTCAGTTCCTTGCCCTGTTTCCTCTGCTTGCTGTTAGTAATAGTGCACATCTCCACTGCACATTTCAGTACCTGCCTTTTCCTCTGCTTGCTGTTAGTAATAGTGCACATCTCCACTGCACATTTCAGTTCCTCGCCCTGTTTGCTCTGCTTGCTGTTAGTAATAGTGCACATCTCTACTGCACATTTCAGTTCCTTGCCCTGTTTCCCTTGCTTGCTGTCAGTAGTAGTGAACATCTACTACAATACGCGTTTTAGCTCTACTCTTTAATTCCACTGCTTGCTGTCAGAACTGATGAACATCTGCTACACTATGTGTTTCAGTTCCTCGCCCTGTCTCCTCTGCCTGCTGTCAGTAATATACATATAATAAATTACGCATTTCAGTTCCTCGCTCTCTTTCCTCTGCTTGCTGTCAGTAACAGTGAACATCTACTACACTATGCGTCTTAGCTCTACTCCTTGTTTCCACTGCTTGCTGTCTGTACTGATGAACATCTAATACACTATGTGTTTCAGTTCTTTGCCCTGTTTCCTCTGCTTGCTGTCAGTAATGAACATCTACTACACTGTGCGTTTCAGTTCCTCGCCCTGTTTCCTCTGCTTGCTATCAGTAATAGTGAATATCTACTACACTACATGTTTCAGTTCCTTGCCCTGTTTCCTCTGCTTGCTGTCAGTGAATAGAAACATTAATTGTCTGCATAAAGAGAGACTGAAAATATAGGGTTCGTGCCCACCACAATTCATTGTCATGTTGGGAGCTCTGTTCTAGCACACAAGGACGCACCCCTCCCATCAATTACTGTTTCCATTCACTCACAGTAAGCAGAGATTTTGAAATTCCCGAGTCATTCTGTTTTTTTACTGGTATATTTTAGCCTTTGTTCTGATGATGTTGCATCGATCACAGCTGAGGTGTCTCTTGCCCGTTTCTGTCTTCCAGTCCGTGCCAGGCTGACCGTCTTGGGCCCTGAGGAGCCCGTACTGGAGGGCGATGACGTGACCCTGGAGTGCCTCTCAGACGACGGCTCTGACATGGGCAATTACACTTTTGAAAGATACACAGCAGTAAGTACATCAGTGTCTCAGGGCTCATCATCTGTGGGGATAGGAGGCTACTCTGAAGGTCCAACCATGGCACAGTGTTTTCCTAAAATAATTAGCTCAAGGGGAACATTGTATTAATTAATGAAGACTATAACACTAAGTAAGGCCAGGGATTAAGTGCCACTTCCACACACAGATATCTGAGTCCAATATCTGAACAGATCTCTGGTTGCAGTGAAATCATGGATACATTGTTCCATTTTGTAACCACCGCCACAATGGAACAATGTATCCAATGATTTCACTGCAACCAGAGATCTGTTCAGATATTGGACTCAGATATCTGTGTGTGTGAAGTGGCCTTTAGTGACAGTACCTGTGGAAGGTCAACCCCGGAAAACACCTGTGTACATACATTACTGATCCTGAGTTACCTCCTGTATTATACTCCAGAGCTGCACTCGCTATTCTGCTGGTGCAGTCACTGTGTACATACATTACATTACTGATCCTTAGTTACCTCCTGTATTATACTCCAGAGCTGCACTCACTATTCTGCTGGTGCAGTCACTGTGTACATACATTACATTACTGATCCTGAGTTACCTCCTGTATTATACCCCAGAGCTGCACTCACTATCCCGCTGGTGCAGTCACTGTGTACATACATTACATTACTGATCCTAAGTTACCTCCTGTATTATACTCCAGAGCTGCACTCACTATTCTGCTGGTGCAGTCACTGTGTACATACATTACATTACTGATCCTGAGTTACCTCCTGTATTATACTCCAGAGCTGCACTCACTATTCTGCTGGTGCAGTCACTGTATACATACATTACATTACTGATCCTGAGTTACCTCCTGTATTATACTCCAGAGCTGCACTCACTATTCTGCTGGTGCAGTCGCTGTGTACATACATTACATTACTGATCCTGAGTTACCTCCTGTATTATACTCCAGAGCTGCACTCACTATTCTACTGGTGCAGTCACTGTGTACATACATTACATTACTGATCCTGAGTTGCCTCCTGTATTATACTCCAGAGCTGAACTCACTATTCTGCTGGTGCAGTCACTGTGTACATACATTACATTACTGATCCTGAGTTATCTCCTGTATTATGCCCCAGTGCTGCACTCACTATTCTTCGGGTGCAGTCACTGTGTACATACATTACATTACTGATCCTGAGTTACCTCCTGTATTATACTCCAGAAGTGCACTCACTATTCTACTGGTGCAGTCACTGTGTACATACATTACATTACTGATCCTGAGTTACCTCCTGTATTATACTCCAGAGCTGCACTCACTAGTCTGCTGGTGCAGTCACCACAGGTTGTCTGGCTCTGCAGCTCAGTCCTATTTCCTTCAATGGCACAGCAATATCTGGCTTAATTCCAAAACGGCACCCACTATGAAGATGTTTCCTAGCAGTGCAGAGTATTTCAGGAGTCTGCCTCTCATGTATTCCGATCTGGTGATGTTAGTGTGGACAGAGCTGTCTGTGTACTAATCTGAGCAGTGAAAGGAGATGAGTGTGATACACAATCTGATAACGGAGGGGCAGGTTCTAACAGCAGCACAGAGTATTTCAGGAAAGGCATATACTGAACCTGTCTCCTGGCCCTTGGGTGTGGTACACACCTATTACTCTGGGTGTTTGTGTTGTTGTGCTGGTGCATCGTTACATTGTGCTGGCGATGCTCAGATCTCATCCTATCTTGTGTTTGCACAGTATGGTTGGAGTAGCGTCAGGCTGCAGGCTCCGCTCCGGAGTATGGGGGTAGTGTTACACAACACACCTGACACTGCACGGCACATCATCATTATAGCTGGATAGTATCCTGGGGCAGCATCCTTGTGGTAATGCACTTCACTTTCACAAATAAAGAACAGGCCGGGAGCGCCGCACAGGACAGGCCGGGAGCGCCGCACAGGACGGGCCGGGAGCGCCGCACAGGACGGGCCGGGAGCGCCGCACAGGACGGGCCGGGATGACCACACCCCACAGGACGGGCTGGGAGCGCCGCACAGGACGAGCCAGAAACACCACACAGGAGGGGTCGGAAGCACCGCACAGGACAGGCCAGGAGCACCACACAGGACAGGCCTGGAGCACCCCACGGGACAAGCCAGGAGCACCGTACCCCACGGGCCAAGAGCACCACACAGGATGGGCCGGAAGCACCGTACCCCACGGGCTGGGAGCACCGCACAGGACGGGCCAGGAGCACCACACAGGACAGGCCAGGAGCACCACACAGGACGGCCGGGAGCACCCCATGGGCCAGGAGAACCACACAGGATGGGCGGAAGCACCGTACCCCACGGGCTGGGAGCACCGCACAGGACGGGCCAGGAGTACCACACAGGACGGGCCCGGAAGCACCGTACCCCACGGGCTGGGAGCACCGCACAGGACGTGCCAGGAGCACCACACAGGACAGGCCAGGAGCACCACACAGATGGGCCGGGAGCACCCCATGGGCCAGGAGAACCACACAGGATGGGCCGGAAGCACCGTACCCCACGGGCTGGGAGCACCGCACAGGACGGGCCAGGAGCACCACCCAGGACAGGCCAGGAGCACCACACAGGACGGGCCGGGAGCACCCCATGGGCCAGAAGAACCACACAGGATGGGCCGGAAGCACCGTACCCCATGGGCTGGGAGCACCGCACAGGACGGGCCAGGAGCACCACACAGGACGGGCCTGGAAGCACCGTACCCCACGGGCTGGGAGCACCGCACAGGACCGGGCCAGGAGCACCACACAGGACGGGCCGGGAGCACCCCATGGGCCAGGAGAACCACACAGGATGGGCCGGAAGCACCCGTACCCCACGGGCTGGGAGCACCGCACAGGACGGGCCAGGAGCACCACACAGGACGGGCCTAGAAGCACCGTACCCCACGGGCTGGGAGCACCGCACAGGACGGGCCAGGAGCACCACACAGGACGGGCCGGGAGCACCCCATGGGCCAGGAGAACCACACAGGATAGGCCGGAAGCACCCGTACCCCACGGGCTGGGAGCACCGCCGCACAGGACGGGCCGGAAGCACCGTACCCCACGGGCTGGGAGCACCGCCGCACAGGGCGGGCCCAGGAAAGCACGTACCCCACGGGCTGGGAGCACCACACAGGACGGGCCAGGAGCACCACACAGGACGGGCCAGGAGCTCCCCACGGGACAAGTCAGGAGCACCGTACCCCACGGGCCGGGAGCACCCACACATTTAGACCTCCCATTTGGCCCCTTGGCTCCTTGCTCTCGCTCGTGTTTCCTTCTGTCTTGGCTGATCGGTGGGCTCTATCTTTCGCTCCTGCATTCTGTGACCTTGCCCGCTCCTCAGTCGTAATCCACTGATCTCCGATACTTTCCCCTCCGAGGACTCGGCGGTGGCGGAGGTGTCGCTTCCTATCGTCCTTTTTTTGTTTTTCCAAATCTTCAGGCTTAAAAAATAAAATAAATGATTTTATTAGAAATGTTTGTTTTCCACTAAACAAAGAGAGAACAGAAAGTTAGACTTGTAAAATGAAAAGTAAATACAATTATGGCGGCTCCGTCTCCTTTCCGCTCTGATTGGACTCCTGAACACTGCCGCTTGTTTGTTTATGCCGCGCTCCGTATGATGGATGCTGTAAAAGCTGCTTACAGGGAAAATGTGAGCACTTAGGAGAGCGGCGGGCACGACGTACAGGGAGCGGCGTGGACCCTGCAAAACGTCCCTCCATCTATATTGATTCTCCCAGAACGGAGAGTCCATCTTCGTCTTGTCCTAATAACGTCTGAAGAGTGAGCGGCTCAGCAGGTACAGCAAGGAAAGCGCCCAGGGGAGCAGGGAGGGCGGCTCTGACCTGGCATCAAACTGGGCATCCAGGAGGCATGGTCACCTGCAATTGAACCCCCAGTATGGAGGAGTATGTAGGGGGACATTGTGATACTGACCTAGAACAGAGCTGGATGTGCCCCCATAATCAGTATTATGGTCCCCACCGTAGTCAATGGGTCCTTCTGTCCAATAGTCGTCTGAGTACATGTGCCTGCCATTCTCATTTTCTGGGTGCCCATGTTGGCTATAGTTTGGATCAGGGTGCCCCTCATAGTTATCCGGGTGCCCACCCAATAGTCTCTATTGGGTCTACTTTCCCCACCATAGTCTGTACCAAGGTGCCCTTTTCCCGTAGTCATTGTCAGGGGGCGCTATTCCTCATTGCCAAAGTCAATACCAATCTACGCCTTATCTTTCCGCTATGGGAGGTGAAGTCCTTCTATGCTGTAGTCTCTTAGGACGCACCCTTTCTTGCCTTTGTAGTCTGTGTCATGGGGTGACATAATTTGCCATCATAGCTGATGGCAGAGGGTGCCCTTCCTCACCACTAAAGTCTGTGTCATAGGCACACTTTATTTCTGCCATAGTCTGTGTCGGGGGCGCCCTCCTTTGCCATGATAGTCAATTTCAAGGGGCACCCTCTTCCTCTATAGTCAGTATCAGGAGGCACCCTCCTTCTCCTCCATAGTCAGTGTCAGGGGGCACCCTCCTTCTCCTCCATAGTCAGTGTCAGGGGGCGCCCTCCTCCGTGGCCAGTGTCGGGGCGCCCTCCTCCTCCGTGGCCAGTGTCGGGGCGCCCTCCTCCTCCGTGGCCAGTGTCGGGGCGCCCTCCTCCTCCGTGGCCAGTGTCGGGGCGCCCTCCTCCTCCGTGGCCAGTGTCGGGGCGCCCTCCTCCTCCGTGGCCAGTGTCGGGGCGCCCTCCTCCTCCGTGGCCAGTGTCGGGGCGCCCTCCTTCTCCATATTTGGTTTCATAGTCTCCCTTTACTCCTCCCTGCAGGTTTCTTTCCAGCTTTTCCAGACTCCTGAATGGACTGGCTTTTTGGTTCTGTAGCTGTGTATCCCTGACTGCTGTGAGTGTGGTGTGTGCCGGCCGGGGTCTGGCACTGCTTATACAGCTCTGGGGGTCTTTTCGTGCCTGATGTGACTCTGCTCCTTATCGGCATTATCCCCATATTTTATCTTGTTTTCTGTTTTTACCTTTACTCTGACTTTGGCGTTGTATGACGCGGTGGTGGTGATGGCGGTGGTGGCGGCCCTGGGCTCCTCATCTCTTCCTCCTCCCTCCTCTGTGGGTTCCTTTCCTTATGACTATGGCACAGCGCGTTGTCAGGCGTGGCACGTGGCGCCTTCTGCTATCATTTATTCCAAACCCTCTCCTTATCTGGATGACATTTCACCTGGACAGGACGATGCCGCTGATACATTCCTGTTTATCACTTACTCTTTCCTGCCTTCTCTCTCTCTGTCCCAGACGACAATATCTCCAGTGTTATTACACCCTGTGATGTGTTATACCAGCCTGTGCCACCAGCTGTGATGTCCTGTGCCACCCGATAGTGTCACATTCTGATCTTTATGTTTAACCACATATCTTCTCTGTAGCTTAAAGCTCCTGGGAATGGATGAAAAATATGCTCTTCAGAGCTGTATTCACAATTCTGCAGTCTTGAAAGCTGAAAGCTGCCAATATCCCAATTACTTATAGGGATCCACACTGATGAGGAATATAAATATTTTAAAAACGGCATTTTAAATGTTTGCAAGGGAGCCCAAAAGTAACCTATGACAACTGACTCCAGAGCTGCACTTGTGGCACCCTGGCACCTGTTGGGCACCACAGAAATCCTTAGGGCACAAATGGAGTAAGTAACAGCACAGCAAAACCCACAACACAAACAACACTTAGAACACCTGGTTTCACCCCGAGCCTCTAGGGGGAGCTACCACTGGTGACTTTGAGCCAGTTCCCCCTATAAATAGAGTCTTGGAGGGAGAAACTTCAGAGTGTGGTAGACGCTACAAGAGCTGCCTGCCTGTGTGAAACCTCCACCCTATGAGGAACACACTAGGCCCTGCTAGCCTGTTAGCCAGTGGAGATCCCTGCAATTGGGATAATAGGAAGAAGGAGATCACCTCTCAGGAATACAGAGTTAATCTGACTCTTTCCTTAAAGGGAACCAACCACCCCCAATGACCCCCCCGGACTATTAATATCAGTCCCTACACACAGCACATACATGTGCTGCAATGATTTTTGCTAAAAAAACTGTTTTTTAAAACTAAAGATAATGATTTTTAAAGTTTAAACCGAATGGACGGATGGGCGGTACTTATCTGTGGCAAAAGCCGAGATCTGATGCCAATCATCCTCCCGTCTCCCCTCGCAGCAGTTATGGACAGCCCTTTGTTCAGCGTCACTGCCTGGTGCACGGGATCTCATGCCCGTGCACACGTCATCATCTACAGCCGGGTTGCGAGCGCGCGCTCGCTTCCCGGCTGTAGATGATGACGTGTGCACGGCATGAGATCCCGTGCACCAGGCAGTGACGCTGAACAAAGGGCTGTCCATAACTGCTGCGAGGGGAGACGGGAGGATGATTGGCATCAGATCTCGGCTTTTGCCACAGATAAGTACCGCCCATCCGTCCATTCGGTTTAAACTTTAAAAATCATTATCTTTAGTTTTAAAAAACAGTTTTTTTAGCAAAAATCATTGCAGCACATGTATGTGCTGTGTGTAGGGACTGATATTAATAGTCCGGGGGGGTCATTGGGGGTGGTTGGTTCCCTTTAAACACCGGTTACTGGAACCGAAGCTGTGAGAGCTACCCAGCCACCACAGAGAACCAGCATACTACACAGGGAGTCTAGCCCCCTGTTCACCTGTCGCACCTACCAGCGAGAGCCCAGGGAAGAAGGTAGAATTATCATCACCCTTTTACAGTGCCCTCAGTGCTGACAACCAGGTGAAATCCGTTCTATAGAACACCCTGCCCGGTCCGGCTGGATTCCACATCCACCCAACCTTAGCACCAGAACTAGAGAAAGGAAGCCTAACACTGCTTGCTGTGAAACTCCATAAGTGCCAACTTCACTATCCCGGTCCGAGTGTTCCTGATCACCAACCAGTAAAGGTACCTAAAAGAGACTTGGTGTGGTTGTACATTACTCCTGGACTCGGCGCGCAGCATCCCGCAGCTGCCTCACAACATCTTGCGCAGCTCCTGGCTCCGGGGATTCCCGCTCATCCTGTGGGGAGCGTTCCATCTCGCTGTATAACATCCCCCGGAGACCCGAACAGCGCTGGTAAGGTTACCAGAACACCCGCAGGTGGCGTCACAAAGACAAATCACCCCTACTGTTCCGCCATTCCCCTATTGATCTGGACCACCGGGCCTACACTACCGCAGGCGCGGTTCCGTGACTGGAGGAGAAACAACGCCCACTACGTGTATCCCCCGGCTACGGTGAGTCACACTCACTATTCTGCTGGTGCAGTCACTGTGTACATACATTACATTACTGATCCTGAGTTACCTCCTGTATTATACTCCAGAGCTGCACTCACTATTCTGCTGGTGCAGTCACTGTGTACATACATTACATTACTGATCCTGAATTACCTCCTGTATTATACTCCAGAGCTGCACTCACTATTCTGCTGGTGCAGTCACTGTGTACATACATTACATTACTGATCCTGAGTTACCTCCTGTATTATACTCCAGAGCTGCACTCACTATTCTGCTGGTGCAGTCACTGTGTACATACATTACATTACTGATCCTGAGTTACCTCCTGTATTATACTCCAGAGCTGCACTCACTATTCTGCTGGTGCAGTCACTGTGTACATACATTACATTACTGATCCTGAGTTACCTCCTGTATTATACTCCAGAGCTGCACTCACTATTCTGCTGGTGCAGTCACTGTGTACATACATTACATTACTGATCCGGAGTTACCTCCTGTATTATACTCCAGAGCTGCACTCACTATTCTGCTGGTGCAGTCACTGTGTACATACATTACATTACTGATCCTGAGTTACCTCCTGTATTATACTCCAGAGCTGCACTCACTATTCTGCTGGTGCAGTCACTGTGTACATAGCCATCGATACACTTTGCACTGTTTTTGTGTGATGGCCATCATGTATTTCAGACGTGTTCAGTACCTTCTATGGGGCAGTGATGCGCCTCTTCCTGACCCGGACCTGCAGCGGGGGCCGCTCCGCTTTCTATAATGTCTAGTATTGGTGGAACAACATTTTGTAGATACTAATTGTTGTGTTGGTCACAGTTTTGTTTCTGCTCCGGGTGTGTAACAGTAATTAAACCGGTCTGGTAACATTTTTGGCGCATCAGTTATTTTCCATTATGAACTTGACGGCTTTGTCTTAACCCCTTCCTCGTCTTAGGTAAATAATGCAAAGTATGTACGCAGTGACTGCACCAGCAGAATAGTGAGTGCAGCTCTGGAGTATAATACAGGAGGTAACTCAGGATCAGTAATGTAATGTATGTACACAGTGACTGCACCAGCAGAATAGTGAGTGCAGCTCTGGAGTATAATACAGGAGGTAACTCAGGATCAGTAATGTAATGTATGTACACAGTGACTGCACCAGCAGAATAGTGAGTGCAGCTCTGGAGTATAATACAGGAGGTAACTCAGGATCAGTAATGTAATGTATGTACACAGTGACTGCACCAGCAGAATAGTGAGTGCAGCTCTGGAGTATACAGGAGGTAACTCAGGATCAGTAATGTAATGTATGTATATACACAGTGACTGCACCAGCGGAATAGTGAGTGCAGCTCTGGAGTATAATACATGAGGTAACTCAGGATCAGTAATGTAATGTATGTACACAGTGACTGCACCAGCAGAATAGTGAGTGCAGCTCTGGAGTATAATACAGGAGGTAACTCAGGATCAGTAATGTAATGTATGTACACAGTGACTGCACAAGCAGAATAGTGAGTGCAGCTCTGGAGTATAATGCAGGAGGTAACTCAGGATCAGTAATGTAACGTATGTACACAGTGACTGCACCAGCAGAATAGTGAGTGCAGCTCTGGAGTATATAATGTATGTACACAGTGACTCCTTCCCCTTTAATTCTGCGGTTCCTCCTCCCGCTCGGGGTTGCTTTGCCCTGGATACTTCATCTTGTAAACCACAGCCTTTCCTTGTTCTGTAACTCTCAATGGGACGCATTGATTTTGTTGATTAAAATGAAACCAGTGTCAGCCGCGGGGGGGATCTGTGCTGTGAGCGTCATCATGGAGGTGCTGCGGTGCCGTCTGCCTGGTTTCGGGAGGAGGGTGCAAGGCGCTGACCTGTTTCTTAAGGCGATTCACATTCACGCTCGGCCTGGAGCCTGACTCTGCCCTGACAATCCTTTATCTGATTCTCACTTTTCTTGCAGTAGATTGAAGCCAGTGACTGTTCTGTTCAGGCAGAGCCTCCTGTTTCATGAATGTAATGCCAAAACCACAGTGAAGACTGACACATAGAAAAATTGCAAACCAAATTTTAATTTTTTATTTTTTTTTTTTAAAGGGGCCTTGCACGTCCGAGTATCGCACTGGGGTACCGGGTATCTGATTTTGCCGCTGTATCCACGTCGTATGTTCTTTCTCTCTCTAGTGGATGAAGACCTGGTTCCGCCTGGACCCCTCCCGCTACCTGAGATGTTGGTACTTCAGCGTGAACATAAGTCGGAGCTCGGAGCGGCTGCTCATGCACCTCAGTGACGTCTCCGATCGGCAGACCGGCCCGTACCGCTGCGTGAACTCCAACAACCTGACCGCAGAAGACGTATCCGAGCCGCTCAGTATCAGTGTGATCTGTAAGTCCCTCATTCCATATGTGAAATAATTGTGGCTGAGTTGCAATACCGCACATATCCTGTAAGCAGGAGTGGCGCTGTTTCCTTTTTTTTTTTTTTTTTTTTTTTATGACAGATGCGTTTGAATGCAAGACATGTTCTATGAAATTGATATTTTATGGGGTATGCAAATGTAGATTTTTCTTTCCTGAAGGCGGCCATGTCAGGAGTTGTGATGGGTTTTCTTTACGCCGCGTTGTCACTGATCTTATATATTCCTGCCCTCGGGGGTGAGTGTTATTATCGGCGGTGACAGCGCAGATAAGCGGCGTCCCTCTTGTGTATGTGCCAGGGCAGATTTCTCAGCTGCTCGTGAATACCTGGGAGGGCCGAACATCACAGCCGACATCCTTCATCTAAAGGGCACAGGAAAGCCCGAAAAACGTGATCCACACAACAATACGGCAACTGAAAGCAGCGGGAGGCAGAGAGAAATATCAGCGGGTTATCGCAAAATGTCACCAAACCCCACAAAGAAGAGCAGGAAATACATCAAATACTGAGATGGAGACGCCCGCGTAACGAGCGCCTGCCCGTCACATACACAATGGAGGACGACGCCATGTCTGCGCCATTATCAGGTCAAGGTTTGGGCCCATCCAGAATCCTCTGGTGCCCCCCGTAGTTACACCCCCATACAGTGTCATTCCTTCTCTACTCCAGCTTTATTAATCAGATTTATACACTGGGTCTGGAAGCATATCTTTGTTGTTTTTGGAAGAAATTTGCGCCCCTCTTGTCCTGTGGGTTCTGACTGGTATCACAGTCATTCACTTTTTATTACAGGAATTATTACATGACTCGTATTTAAATAACAGCTAACATCTAGTTTTATCGTAGCCCTGTTTAATTATGTATACAGTGAGTTCCCCCTAGTGTAGGCTATATAAATCTGTACACAGTGAGCTCCCTCTGGTGGCTCATGTGTAACATCTGTATGTAGTGAGCTCCCCCTAGTGGTGGATGTATAAATCTGTATGTAGTGAGTTCCATCTATTCTATTCCATCTAGTGGTGGCTGCATGATATATATGCAATAGGCTCCACCTAGTGATGTCTGTATAACTTTATGTAGTGAGCTCCTTCTAGTGGTACCTGTATAACTCGGTAAGTAGTGAGCTCCCTCTAGTGGTGACTGTATAAATCTGTATGTAGTGAGCTCCCCCTAGTGGTGGCTTTATAAATCTCTACATAGTGAGCTCCCCCTAGTGGTTGCTTTATAAATCTGTACATAGTGAGCTCCCCCTAGTGGTGGCTTTATAAATCTCTACATAGTGAGCTCCCCCTAGTGGTGGCTGTGTAACATCTGTATGTAGTGAGCTCCTTCTAGTGTTGACTGTATAGATCTGTATGGATTTAGCTCCCCCTAGTGGTGGCTGTATAAATCTCTAAATAGTGCGCTCCCCCTAGTGGTGGCTGTATAAATTTGTATATAGTGAGCTCCCCCTAGTGGTGGCTGTATAAATCTCTAGTGAGCTCCCCTAGAGGTGGCTGTATACATCTGTATATAGTGAGCTCCCCCTAGTGGTGACTGTATATATCTGTATGGAGTGAGCTCCCCCTAGTGGTGGCTGTATAAATCTGTATGTAGTGAGCTCCACCTATTTATAACCTTATAACATAGGTAAGCAATTTGCAGTAAATTGCAAAAGTGCTTGTTTTCACAAGAACAATCCAATGAAGATGGGAATAAGCATTTAACCATAAGATAAATGGGTTAAAAATCGATCACAATATCATGTGTCCACAAATAAGCACAACACCATCAATGGAAAATAAGTGCAAAAACATGAAAATAACTATGTATCCATGTGTTCCCCTCCAGATTTGCACAGCGTCTACCTGCAGAGGCTTGACTCCTGGTACGGCTCTGTGCCCGATGTCATGTGGGTGGAGCAAGGCTCCACGGTGGAGGTGAAATGCTCGGCCCAGGCCTCACAGGAACCCATGTATGAGTGGAGCCAAGAGGTGAGTGAGGGGTGGAATGAGGGATGCAGGTGATGGGGGAGTCATACCAGAGGAGCCGCCGCTGTAAGCTCCTGTCCATAGGAATCCCTCCATGGTAGGATGACACCAAGGCAAACCTCTAACGCCTGGCAGTGCCATCTTGCCTTACAGGATGGCTGTGTTATTTCCAGTAGGGAACGTGTGGATCCATCTCTATCACCACAATGTTGTGATTTACTCCGTCCTCTCCGCAGGGCAGTGATTGGATTCTGCCTTTCAATACTCTCAGCCTCACAAACGTGCAGGAAGAGTCCGAGGGTGAGTACATCTGCCAGGCACGCCACCCGGCCATGAGGAGCCTGGTGAAGACCCGCTCCTTCCAGCTGCGGGTGATGAAGAAGAGCATGGATCTGGTCCGAGGTAAAGGGCTGGAACTGGAGGGGATCTATGTGCTGGGGAGAACAATCAGTTACTGATCATTTATGGTGCAGCTGAATGGGGTCGGCCTGTGTAATCCGGTTATTTAAAGAGGACCTGTCACCCCCCCCTGCTGCATGGCAATCTAAATGCAGCACTGAATGCAGCATGTCTGCTGCATTCAGGGAAGAGGTCCCCCATGTGTCTGTGTGCTGTGTACCCCGAGATATAGGCTTAGGAAAACTTACAGTTAGAAGCTGTGGAGGCAGTCACTGTGGCTGGAGTGAGCTTGATTGACTGTGGCCATTCCCTCCCCCTCTACCTCTCTGTGTGCCGCCTTCTTCTGTGTTGTTTACGCTTTGTTCGGGCAGGAATCTGGAGCTGACTTCAGGACAAATGATTTGCATTCTGTGAGTGACAGAGAGGAGGACAGAGCCTGCACAGCAGAAGCAGCACAGAGAGGCAGGGGGAGGGAATGGCCACCGTCAATCAAGCTCCCTCCAGCCACAGTGACTGCCTCCATTGCTTCTAACTGTAAGGTTTACAAAGCCTATATCTCTGGGTACACAGACACATGGGGGACCCCTTCCCTAAATGCAGCAGACATGCTGCATTCAGTGCTGCATTTAGATTGCCATGCAGCAGGGGGGGTGACAGATCCTCTATAAAAGTCTACATCTCGTAGATCAGCAAATGTAGGCGATTGACAGCCATTTACTGCCACCGAGCGGCCGGTGTGGACACACCTTTTGGCTGCCGTGAGTGTCTATCACATGATCTTCAGTTTACTTATGGCTGCTATACCTTATTTATTTGTGTCTGTTCTCTTAGCATCGGATTCTGTGTTTGGCCTGAACTTCGGAGACGTCCTCCTGTATATCGCCATCCCTGCGATCATGCTCACCCTCCTGCTGTTAACACTCCTCACTATCCTGATCCGTTACCGCAAACGTCAGATGAAGAAGCCACAGATCAGTCTGTAAGTCTGATTACTGCACACCCAGCAGTCATTATACATTACTCGCTCACATCCTGTATTATACTCCAGAGCTGCACTCACTATTCTGCTGGTGCAGTCACTGTGTACATACATTACATTACTGATCCTGAGTTACCTCCTGTATTATACTCCAGAGCTGCACTCACTATTCTGCTGGTGCAGTCACTGTGTACATACATTACATTACTGATCCTGAGTTACCTCCTGTATTATACTCCAGAGCTGCACTCACTATTCTGCTGGTGCAGTCACTGTGTACATACATTACATTACTGATCCTGAGTTACCTCCTGTATTATACTCCAGAGCTGCACTCACTATTCTGCTGGTGCAGTCACTGTGTACATACATTACATTACTGATCCTGAGTTACCTCCTGTATTATACCCCAGAGCTGCACTCACTATTCTGCTGGTGCAGTCACTGTGTACATACATTACATTACTGATCCTGAGTTACCTCCTGTATTATACCCCAGAGCTGCACTCACTATTCTGCTGGTGCAGTCACTGTGTACATACATTACATTACTGATCCTGAGTTACCTCCTGTATTATACTCCAGAGCTGCACTCACTATTCTGCTGGTGCAGCCACTGTGTACATACATTACATTACTGATCCTGAGTTACATCCTGTATTATACCCCAGAGCTGCACTCACTATTCTGCTGGTGTAGTCACTGTGTATATACATTACTGACCCTGTATCCCAGTGTCTGAGCTTTCTCTCTGTATTGCAGGGTGGATGATGAGAAGAGGGCCCCCATATACAAAGGCAGCCTGCAGTCTGTGGCCAGCACCACCTCGGACACACAGCCTCTGGTCATGTGATTGGCTCAGCAGGTCGGTTCTGGGGCCGGGGTCTCGGGGAGGGGGGGGGGCGAGACCCCTGTGTCTGTGTACTTAAATCTAGATGTCCCTTTAGTATTTATGTGTGCAGTTCCCCTTTAATTCCCCCCATTCTGGTCTTCTCTCATGATTGATTCTTCCTCCAGGATATGCCGCCTCCTCCGCTGCAGCCAGACAGCGCCCCCTCCCCTCATCCAGACGAATCGCTCGGCTTTCTTTGTGCCTTTTTCAATACCGGTGGAGGGAACGTCGAGGGACGTTAACAAGTGGAATATTTTTTTGTAAATTTTTCTTGTGCTTCCGAACTTGCAAATCAGGGCAAATAATGTGATCTTTCTGCCACACGGGTAAATTACCGCTAATCAATGTACAGTTATTTGCAGCCTGGCAAATGGCAACCAAAGAGTTAAGACTGGTTTCTTAATAAGTAGCGTGGCCTGTTCAACCCTCCGTTTCATGGCATATAGAACGTCCACCTTTATATGTTTGAAGGGGATTTCTCACGAGGACGAGGATTCTTATAGGCTTGATGGTGATGACTCACAAGGACGAGGATACCCTTAAATGTTTGATGTTGACGCACAAGGGTTCCCCTTATCAGTTTGATGGTGATGACTCACGAGGAGGAGGTTCCCCTTAAATGTTTGGTGATGACTGACGAGGTTTCCCCTTATCAGTTTGATGGTGTTCACTTACAAGGATGAGGATCCCCTTAAATTTTCAATGCTGATGACTCACGAGGGCGAGGTTTCCCCTTTGATGAGCTATTTCTGCCACTTACATAATGCCACCCTTAAAGTAATACAGTGGTTGATATTCAAAGCTCAGCATGCCACAGGGAAAAGTTTTGATGTATATTTTTAAGGAATAGGGGGTACCTTTAAAGCCTGTGCTTTACACAGCAGCTAATTAAATCAGGTAAACCTGCAGTGTAAAGTATGGTGGAGGAGGACAAATATAATGTAGCCTGAGCCATTCAGCTCAGCAGCTTTTTAGGTTAGGGTTCGGATTAGAATTTAGGTCTTTTGCTGGAGGACGCTGGGCCAGAATGGCCTTTTTGGCGCATATTGTGGAGGAGGAATCTCTTTTTGATGTCCTTATATTCCACCTGGGCACATTGAGAAACATTTTCTACCTGGGGGATGCGACTGATCCGCACATTACAGGAGGCACCGTGCAATACTTCAAGTCACCTGCGGGGACAGCGCAGGGAAATGGTGCATAGCTGATCAATCCAAGATTAATTCTTGATAAAAGGCAAAAGAAGACCATTCATCCCTTCAAATAGAACCAACCAGCAAGATTTAGGGCTATAATGTAAAGCCAGTGGCTACAGGCTCTGAGATGCTGATTGCAATCATACCTTTACTTGAATGATTCTATGTTTTATTGCAGAGAAAAGCGTCATAAAACTTATGGAAAACAGGCAGCAGATAATTGATGGGGTTGCTTTTTTCCTCCCCTGTGAACATGCCTTTTACCTGTAAGCCAACCCCTTCCCCCCCCCCATCTCTTTTAGCTTCTGGCTCATGTGCACTGTCATTACACTTCAGCCACAGGGTGCCTGATTAAACATTAGACATTAAAGGGAGGGGAGAGGGTTTGGTTTACAGCTGAAAGGCAAGCCCACATGGGAGAAAGGGAAAAAAACAACAGCCCAAAGCAATGATGCTGCACACATCAATCATCTGCTGCCCTGTTTTCCAGACGTTTTATGACACGTTTCTCTGCAATCAGACCTGGAATCATTCAAGTAAAGGTATGATTGGACTCAGTATCCCAAAGCCTGTAAGGCACTGTCTTCACTTTAGCCCTAAATCCTGCTGGCTGGTTCCGTTTAAGACCCAGAGCACCGAGGTTTCTAGTAAAATAACCTATGGCAAAAATACGCACTCCATATTTATGCTATGGCTCGCAGCTTTTGACAAGTGGGTGGGACCAAAAGTACAAGTTGGTAAAAAGTTTGGAACTTTTTAAATAGTTTTATATCAGAATTCAGGACAGGAAAACTTTTGATGAACCAGGATCTGAGGAGGTGTAGAGATAGATTATGTATGGAAGCACAGTGCACAGCTGTCTGGGCATGCTGGGAGTTGTAGTGTCACTACAGGCAGTATAATGTGTAGGAGTGATGTGGGGCTGCAGGGTGATCCTCCGGTCCGCGGTGCAGAGGTTCGGACGCCTCCTCCAGCGCTCGCCGCCATCCTATCGATTTACCTTTCAGGCTGTATCTTCTTACCTCGTCCACAGATCAATGTCTCGCACGTGTGCAGCTGTTTCCTAATAAAAATCCTTTTACATTCCGAATTTAAAGGCTTTTTTTGTTATTGTTTGTGTTCTACAAAAGCGGCCTGGAGGCAGGTGAATAACACAGGACTGCTCACAAGTTATCTCCTAACTTCTCATTACACACACACTCACTTCATGGAATATTCCCAAGATTGTAACAAAATAAATAAAACATAGAATATACAAATATGCTATATATTTTGCATATTACAAAAAATATAGTATGTAATATACACAAAACATAATATTTTTATACATATAGTTATATATTATATACAAGAATATAATATACAAAACTATATATTTTTATACATGTATAACATATATAGTGTACATATTTATATATAGTATTTTATATAAAGTATATATATTTGTATATTTTTATATTAAATATATATATATTGCTTTGTATATTATATAAATTGTATACTATACAAGACAATATATATTTTCTATACAAAAAGCAACAAGCAAAGGGACTTAAAATACAAAATATAAAAATAAATAAAAATAATATATAGAAAATATATTTGTATATTATATTTTGCATAGTACAAAAAATATAGGCTATAATATACATTTTTATACATATTTAGTTATATATTTTATATATATACAAAATAATTGTATAAAAATATATAGTTTTGTATATTATATAAAATGTTTATACATATTTTAATATTTTTGCATATTAGATATGCGGAAAAATATATATTGTTTTGTATATTATATAATTACAAAACATTTTGTATACTAAAAAGTATAAATGTATAAAATGTATATTATATTTTTTGTATATTATATACTATATTGTTTGTAATATGCAAAATTTATTATACAAAAAGATAATACTGTATATGTTTTTTTAGACATATTTATATACTTTTGTGTAGATATTTTTTTGATTAAGTTTCCCATGTTCTAAGATCTCTGCTCAGTGAATGCGAAAATAGAAATTATCGATAGAGATAATATTGTGAATCAATTGACTGTATTTGGTTTAGCGGACAGGAGCAATCATACCGTCCAGAATTGCCAGCCCTTCTTTTGATTGGTTGGCCCATGTTATGGAGTACCAGGCCGGCCAATCAGAAGTAGAGTCGGAGATTCCGTCAGGAAGGAGACGGTTCTTGGCGTTCCATTGATGACTGGTTTGACCAATGTACCGGGGGTCCAGGGAACCATTTCGCTCCCCGCTGGAGGTTTATCCTGAACATACAAGGAGTGATCTCTGTTTTCGGTTTGGAATATCCAACATCATACTGTGCTTATATAACCAGGCAGGATCCACATACCCCAGGGGAAAGGATAGGGGGGTGGAGATACCGTTTTACATCTGTAGTAACATGACTTGGGTGTGACCACATTCCTGGAGCAGAGGATTCACACTCACCGTGTATGATTCACAGGATTCCAGACAATCAGCTCTGTGCTAGCCGTGGTCTTGAAAAATCAGCAGCTGCAGCTGGAATTAGCAGCATCTGGCTGCACACAGGACCGGAGGGCTAATTTGGTTCTCCGGTCTTGTGTGCTGATCCGGTCCGGGGCTGTCAGGGTCATCCTGGACAGCCCCGGACTGGATCACACCGTGGTGTGAAGCCAGACTTATGGGCCTGTCACACGTGTCAATGTCGCCCGCGATATCACTCATGCGTCACAAATTATTAATCGCCTGAGCGATGTGGAATTATTGCAGGTAAGATGTCACACGCGTCAATATGACCCAGCGATGTGGTGATGTCGCCATCTTGCGAGCGATTTTATTTAGTCGCTTGTACGTTGTCAAAATAGAAAATACGTCGCTGAGTTTAGTGTCACACGCAGCGATGCACAAGGTCTACTGAGCGATGAGCGACAGGTTTTACATCTGGCAGTGAAGCCTGCGATCGGCGATCAGCGACATGTCGCTGGTTGCATCGCTTGGTCACACGCTTTAATGTCGCTCCTGCGTCACTTTTACGTCGCTTGAGCGACTGAAAATCCGTGACGTATGAGCGACATTGACAGCGATATTGACGCGTGTGACATCCCCTTTAGGCTCTGTAACTCTCAGTTTCTTATCCAAAATGTAACAAACTTGAAGAATCTGAGGAATTTTGAGATTTGGAAGACGTTTTGCAAAGTTCTCACTCAAGGTTTTCTGTTCCAAAAATTGCTTGAAACTTTCCGTATGCACAGAAACGGAAGCTCCATATATCAACAATCCTCAATAGCTTAAGAGTTTTTACCTCGAAAACAAAACTGAGCAGAAAGAATCCCTGTGCAGAGTGTGTTGAAGTGTTTGCAAACAATCTTTTTGCTGAGTTTTTGTAGCCTGTTTTTAGGAGAATTTAAAAAACTTTAGCGCCAAAACGCCCTAAAACCAACTCAGCGTTCTCTTATTTCAGTCTAATCACTAATGGTATGTAATGATCAGACCATGTCTCTGTACAGTCAGCCAGTACATAGCAGGACATATATATAAGATTATCTCAGCACAGGAGATGTGGTATGATCAGACCATGTCTCTGTACAGTCAGCCAGTACATAGCAGGACACATATATAAGATTATCTCAGCACAGGAGATGTGGTATGATCAGACCATGTCTCTGTACAGTCAGCCAGTACATAGCAGGACACATATATAAGATTATCTCAGCACAGGAGATGTGGTATGATCAGACCATGTCCCTGTACAGTCAGTCAGTACATAGCAGGACACATATATAAGATTATCTCAGCACAGGAGATGTGGTATGATCAGACCATGTCCCTGTACAGTCAGCCAGTACATAGCAGGACACATATATAAGATTATCTCAGCACAGGAGATGTGGTATGATCAGACCATGTTCCTGTACAGTCAGCCAGTACATAGCAGGACACATATATAAGATTATCTCAGCACAGGAGATGTGGTATGATCAGACCATGTCTCTGTACAGTCAGCCAGTACATAGCAGGACACATATATAAGATTATCTCAGCACAGGAGATGTGGTATGATCAGACCATGTCCCTGTACAGTCACCCAGTACATAGCAGGGACACATATATAAGATTATCTCAGCACAGAAACATTATTTTTAAACATCCAACACAATCCATTGTTCAAGATTAGAAACAGCACCACCACTGTCCACAGGTTACGTGTGGTATTGCATTACTGTCCATGATTACGCTGAGCTGCAATACTGCACACAACCTGTAGACATGTGTGGTGCTGTTCTTAGAAGAAAGTCAAGATTTTCTTACTCCCAATTCCCCATCAAATTCTTTGTTGTCATTTCATTTTAATCAACATTTCACCCCATAGTCCCCCCCAAAAAAAATCAATAGCACAAGAAAATAACTAAACATGAACTTTATTTTTTTTTTTTTTACGATTTTCTTATTAGTTTTTTTAATCTGTCCGCTTCTTAATCAGTTTTTTTTCTATATATATTTTTTTTTTATTTTTTTGGTACCTTGTGTACAAAATTGGTGCTCCGGACAGTCTGTAAGATGACGGGAGGATGATGGAGGGGACCAACAGAGTGGTGGAGAGAGGAAAGAGGGTTAAATACAAGGGGAAAGGAAAAAAAAAATACACAAAGCCCCTCCCCTGCTTAACTACAAAGCCCCACCCCCACAGAATTAAAGGGGCTGGAACAATATCCCCCTTCACCTCTCTCCCTCCACGACCAAACCAGAACCCACATTTCTGAAGCGGCAAAGCAGCTTTTCTTTTTTTTGGGGGGGGAGGAGGTTAGGGCCAAAGAGACCATCTACAGGGAAAAATAGAAGTAGTCAACGGCCTTTCCGGATGTACCGCCCCCGCGCAGCCCGCTCCATGTGATTGGCTGGAGGAGGGGGAAGTTTTCCCTCTGTGCTGCTGTGGCTGCTCGATCTGTGGAACAGGACATTGTGCTGTTTAAAGTATATGGCTTTTAGGCCGGTTATTGGACAAGCAATTAGCCCTTTTGCTGAACGAGTTTTTTTTTTGGGGGGGGTGGGGGATGGGTGGTGTCTCTACCGACAGCAAAAGAGTTAAAGCGATAGGTTAAAAATAATAAAAAGATGGCACGGTACACGTCAAGTGGGTGTGTTCTCTTTTTTTTCGTGTGATGGCGGCACCCTCTGTCCCCGCCTCCAGAAATCGACTATAGTTTTATTTACATATATATATTTATATATTAATTTCCCCTAGGTTCATGGCTTTTTAAAGGTTTTACAGTTAACGAGAAACAACAAGAAGAGACAGTGGGGGTCAAATAATAAAAAAAAAAAGAAAACCAAAAAATCTAAACATTTCTAGTAAAAAAAAAAAAATAACACGGCACTGAGAAAAAACAAAACATCCCCTCCCTCCCGCCAATGAAAAAGAAACAGAAACAGACAATATACACAACCCAATCAATCACTTCCTGTCAAAACAGGAAGTGATGTCACAAAGCAGTTCATTGGCTCCCAACCGTCTCATAAATATATCAGGAATTCTACAGGTGTAGGAGCGCTTCGTCATTCCAACCCCCGATTAGGAGAAGCTCCGCCTACTTGACTCCAACCAATGGAAGCCATACTCTATATACTAAGGGGGAGTCCATAGCTAAAGTCATTGTGGCACCCCACGTCATCCCACCATGCCCCTCCCCTCATTCTGGACTCTTCTACTTATGTTATTTTTTAAAAGGGGTAACGCCCCCTTTTAGAAAGGAGGGCTAGGCCAAATTGAACAGGCCCCTCCCCTTCATACGCACATGCCCTTGGTACATCTTTAAAAAACTATTTAAATATTGGATGTCTTATCTCTATTTTTAATAAAGCTTTACACTTTAAATGAGCTTAAAATATTAGGTCGATAATTTACTGTCTTCTCCTTTTACATCCAGAATTGGATGAAAACAAAATCAACCGGATGCTCTTAAAAGCAGCTGCTAACCGAACTGCCTGTGTCATCTGAGCTCCCATAATGCACTGCAAGATTCTTAAAGGGATCATTTCCAGTTATAATAAAAAGACATCGTTTGATAGGTCTTGTAAATACAAGCAATTTTGCAATTTACTGCGTGTTAAACTTTTCAGCCGTTCTTGAGATATTAACACTTTTGTCTATTGTTTACACCTCGTTGCTGTGGAGACCGACCACCGCTGATAGACAACAGAACATGAACAGTGCTTAAAAGCTTTTTTCTATTGAGCTTGTAAGCGCTGATTTGAAGCTAGGATCTTCTAATCCTCGTCTGATTCAGTGTAGCGCTTACAGGCGAAAACTGTTTCAGAGAAGTGTTTACAAGTGACACCTGCTTCAGAGAAGAGCTTACAAGCAGTGGTCGGTCTCCTAGGCAACCAGCTGTACACAAAAGAAAAAGGTTAATATCTCAAGAACGGTTGCAAATTTTACTACGCAGTAAATTGCAAAAGTGATTGTTTTTACAAACACTATCTGATGATGCACATTTATGAAAATTGGGAATAGCCCCTTTAAGGTCACTTTGGATGTGAATGGAGAGGAAAACTGTAAACGGATAACTGGTACAAAAAAACGAAGCATAGTCTATAAGAATAAATGTACTTTGGGAAATAGTGTCATCTGCCATATTTAGGCCAAGAGTGAAGAGGGTTATTATAATGCATTTTCCCCTCTCTCAATACAAAAAAATATATAATGTGACAAATTAAACTCTGTGTATAGACTGTATTCCCAATAAATATTTCAGGAAATGTGCCCTTTTAATTTTTAGGTTGACCAGAATTTCAAAAGGGTGACTACTTCCTAAGCAAAAACAGCTCCACACCTGCTCTCAGGTTGTGTATGGTACTACAAGTCAGCCTCATTCACTTATTGAGTTGATTTGCTCTTTCAGGCTTTTTTTTAGAAAAATAAATTGCCATTTTCTAATTATGGACAATCCCTTTCATTTTCTAGGCTATGTTCTGCAAAAACATTCCCTTCTGCAGTCACAAGGGGACAAAATTGTGGCTGTCTTTATCTGCTCCCGTTAATTATGTCACTTGCCATAAATATGGAACTTTTCCCCCTGATGTAAACACCACCGTTCTCCTGAATCCAGCGATGTTTTTCTTTTCTTCCTGTGCCTCTCCGTTCCTGAGATACGGCCTCCTCCTCTTTGTATACTTGTTGGCCAAGGAGGCGTTGCCCTCAACTCTTGTGTGGGCGTGTTCTAGAGAACCCCTCCCACTTGGCAAAGTACACCAGATTTTTAAACTGTGAAAAGGTGACCATATCTCAGAAATGGAGAGGCGTAGAAAGAAAAGAAAAACAACGCCGGATTCAGGAGAACAGCGACAGCGACACCAGATGAAAAAAAACAAATATTTATTGTTCAAGGTAGATCCTCTTCAAGACAATGTCATGCTGTGGTATGGCTGCACACAGAAATGTGTTATTGTTTCCTTGTTTTGTGTAGTAGAGGAGCAAGTAAACACGGCTATACTATTTCCATCTATGAGGAAGATCAGCGATGAGGGCAGTCAGGTCGCCAAGGCTCTCATGAGGTTAATAGTCTTCTCTCTGCACCCACCACCCCAAAAATCCTTTAAAATAAGCCAAGCTATTTATAAAACAATCCGAGCCGCCCTGGTCTGTGACTGAGATAACCATCAGAGACTGCACTCATAGAGCAGGGAGGGTAAACGGCTCCTCTACATCCACCACGGCTGCTGCTGGCTTCTGTACGGTCAACGTTTTTTGGATAAAGCATTTCTAAGAAGTCTCTTCTGTGCTTTACCCTGAAAAGATGTTTATTTTTTTTTCCCTAAAGACAGCGCCTCTCTTATCCTCAGGTTGTGTTTGGTATTGCATCTTGCACTATTTACTTGAATGAGGATGAGCTGCAATACCACTCACAAGCTGCAGACAAGGGTGGGTGCTGTTTTTGAAAAATTAAGTAGACCATTTGGTAAAAAAGCCAAGATAAACCCGTCAACAGGTGACAGTAGACTTAAATCTACCCTATCTCCTGTACTAATAATGTCTTTCCAGACTCCAGCAATGTGAATCAATAGAGCCTTCAGATAAAAACCTAAGTCTAAGCTTCAAAAATTAGCAATTGTGCTGATTAAAACTTTCCCTACCATTTTGTGCATACAGCTCCTATGCAGATCAATGTGTCTCCATGGCAACAGACTACAAACTAAACCGTAGTCTGATCCCACCGTCAGGCTTTGCTTCACTCTTTTTTACTCTCACCCGCCCTTGTGAGACATGGGTCTTCGTAGAGGCTGCATACACAAAATGATGGGATATTTTCCACGTTGTCGACAAAACATTTTTTTAAAGGGAATCTGCCAGCAGGTTTTTGCTACCTTATCTGACCGCAACATAATGTAGGCATAGAGACCCTTAATAATCTAATAATATATCACATAGATTACTGACTGCTGCCGTTCTCACACAATCAAAGAATTTAGTTTCAGGAACACAGCAGAGCTGGGAGAGCTGCCCCCGCCCACACCAGGCTCTCTATAGAAATTGTCCAATCACAGCAGAGCTGGGAGAGCTGCCCCCGCCCACACCAGGGTCTCTATAGAAATTGTCCAATCACAGCCGAGCTGGGAGAGCTACCCCCGCCCACACCAGGCTCGTGATAATCACAGTAGGTGGCGTGTCTGACTGCCCTGCCTGTGACTTTCTAGTCTTGTAATGGTAATCACAGGGTAATAAAGCCTTTAGTTTAAGTAAACAGTAACACACAGAGATAAGAGGCTCAGTTGATTTTTGTTTTTTTAACCCAGACAGCATGCTGTCCTCATCTAACATAGCAGAAACCTGCTGACAGATTCCCTTTAATGTATTTGAATCCTTGGAATTACGCCCCTCCAGTTACATTTTTGGGGTATTAGCCTTGGCATATATACAAGTGGGAGAAACTGTAATAAAATGTAGCCTTTCCTTCACATCTGCCTCTGATGGCATTGGGTGGAGAACCATCCTGGTCGCAATGAGGGACAAGTTCCTCTACTTCATTCAGTTCCTCGAATTATTCCTGAGCCTTTAAACCTATGACTTCTCACATATCCCTCACCCCCACCTCCGGCAGCTCTCCCCTCCTCGCTGAGCTACGCTGATTTATGCCTAATTACGGTGATTAGACCATCGTCACGCTCCTAATGCTGAGCCTGCGCCGGTACAAATCAGCCAGCGCCCGCCCTACCCGTCCATTCTTCCCTTCTCCACCACAAACTCTAAAAACCGTCAGGGGAGGGGAATGTTGGCGATGGGTCAAGGGATGTGCGTATGAACGTGCGGGCTTCCTTGGAGCCCCTCTTTTTTTTGTAACCCTTTCCTATCTGAACTCCTTCGAAAATAACCAACCATGGGGGAAAATAAAAAGTACTCCTCACTCTTCCCATTGTAGGGAGCGGCGCAGGGTTTGGTCTGTCCCCTAAATCGTTAACAACCCCCTCCCTCCCACCCCTTCTAACATGGCCGACCCCTAGGCAACTTTCTCCTTCTATGGCGCCTCTACCCCGCGGCCCACCCTCCATAGGTAAGGTAAAATAAAAAAAAGATTCAGGTTATTAATACTGTGTTGGGAATTTTTTTTTCCATCTGTCTTTTTTTTTTTCTTTTTTTTCTTTTTGTTTTAAATAAAAAACTCCTCCTTTCTCTTGTGGTTTTCTCCTCCGTTTAGAAATGCTTCTCGGGCTTCTCCGTGCTCGTCCAGTCCGCTGGCTTCGTGAGTCAGGTATGAGCCTAAGAAAAAGCCACAGACTGAAGTTAGGCTGATGTGATGGGTGTAGGCAGATGACTAGGGGGCAGGAGAACCACGGGGGCACCAGTCATGGTCAACACTCAAGGGCAGTATAGAAGGAAATGTGATCCCTCATATTCTTTAATCTGAGGGATATTCAATATGATCCGACAGTACACAGCCCAGAGCCGTCATCGCCAACCGGAGGCCCTCAAGCGGCAGCAAAACCAGTAAAAAGAACTAGCATTTCACTGATGGCGCATGCGCACGTGATCTATGTATAATAGCTGGAGGGCCACTGCTTGGATAGTCGACCTGTGCAGTATACCAAGGATACAACATTTCATACAATGCCACCTATTGGTCAGACTTTGTTTTTACAAAGCCACCTACAGTGGGGGAAAAAGTATTTCAGCCACCAATTGTGCAAGTTCTCCCACTTAAAAAGATGAGGTCGGCCTGTAATTGACATCATAGGTGACCTCAACTATGAGAGACAAAATGAGAAAACAAATCCTGAAAATCACATTGTCTGATTTGGAAAGAAAATTTTCCACCAAAATATGAAAAAAAAAGTATTTGGTCACCTACAAACAAGCAGGACTTCTGCCTCTCACAGACCTGTAACTTCTTCTTTAAGAGGCTCCTCTGTCCTCCACTCATTACCTGTAGTACTGGCATCTGTTTGAACTTGTTATCAGTATAAAAGACACCTCAAACAATTGATGGCTGACTAAATACTTTTTTCCCCCACTGTATTGGTCGGGAAAATTAACACAAGGCCACCTATTGGTTGGAAATATAACACCATTTGTTGGTCAGAAATAATAACTCCATCTATTGGTCAGGAGTCAAGACACAAGTCCTCCCAATGGTTGGGATTAATAACGCAACACCATCTGTAAGTTAGAAATTTTAACCATGCCACTGATTGATTGGATTTATTAATGCAAGCCCACCTATTGGTCGGAAATATTAACACAAGGCCATCTACTGATTAACACTACCTGTTGGTTGGGTTTATTAATACAATGACACCTATTTGTTAGGTGTATTAACAACCCCACCTATTAGTTGGGTATATTAACACCACTTATTGGTTGGAAATATTGACACAACACCATCTTTTGGTCAGAATATTAACCATGTCACCTATGGGATAGGAATATTAATGCAAGGGCACCATTGGTTGGGAGTATTAACACAACGTCAACTATTGGTTGGGAATATTGACGAAAGGCCACCTATTGGTTGGGAGTATTTACAACACTATCTATTGGTTAGCATTATTAACAGAAGGCCACATATTGGTCAAAAGTTTTAAACACAAAGCCACCTATTGGTCGCGAATAATAACACTTCCTATTGGTCAGATTAATTAACCCAAGGCTATCTCTTGGTTGGGATTATTGATACAAGGCCATTTCTTGGTTGGGAGTATTAACACAAGCGCATCTCTTGGTTGGGAGCATTAACACAAGGGCATCTCTTGGTTGGGAGTATTAACACAAGGACATCTCTTGAATGGGAACATTATTACAAGGCCATCTCGTGGTTGGGAATATTAATACAAGGCCATCTCTTGGTTGGGAGTATTAATACAAGGCCATCTCTTGGTTGGGAGTATTAATACAAGGCCATCTCTTGGTTGGGAGTATTAACAAAAGGGCATCTCTTGGTTGGGAGCATTAACACAAGGGCATCTCTTGGTTGGGAGCATTAACACAAGGACATCTCTTGGTTGGGAGTATTAACACAAGGGCATCTCTTGGTTGGGAGTATTAACACAAGGACATATCTTGAATGGGAACATTATTACAAGGCCATCTCTTGGTTGGGAATATTAATACAAGGCCATCTCTTGGTTGGGAATATTAATACAAGGCCATCTCTTGGTTGGGAGTATTAATACAAGGCCATCTCTTGGTTGGGAGTATTAACACAAGGCACTCTGGTGGGAGATAACACAAGGGCATCTCTTGGTTGGGAGTATTAACACAAGGGCATCTCTTGGTTGGGAGCATTAACACAATGGCATCTCTTGGTTGGGAGCATTAACACAAGGACATCTCTTGAATGGGAACATTATTACAAGGCCATCTCTTGGTTGGGTATATTAATAGAAGGCCATCTCTTGTTTGGGAGTAGTAATACAAGGCCATCTCGTTTATGGGAACATTATTACAAGGCCATCTCTAGATCGGGAGTATTAATACAAGACCACCTCATGGTTGGGAGTAATAATATTCCCAACCAAGAGATGCCCTTGTATTAACACAAAGCAGCCTATTGGTTGGGAATATTGATACAAGGTCATCATTCAGTTGGGGGTATTAAAACTAGGCCATCTCTTGGTTGGGAATATTAATACAAGGTCATCTCTTGGTTGGGGGTATTAATACAAGGCCATTTGTTGGTTGGGGTTAATAATACAAGGCCATCTCTTGGTTGGGAGTAATAATACAAGGCCATCTCTTGGTTGTGAATATTAATACAAGGCCATCTCTTGGTTGGGAATATTAATACAAGGCCATTTGTTGGTTGGGAATATTAATACAAGGCCATCTCTTGGTTGGGAATATTAATACAAGGCCATCTCTTGGTTGGGAGTAATGATACAAGGCCATCTCTTGGTTGGGAGTAATGATACAAGGCCATCTCTTGGTTGGGAATATTAATACAAGGCCATCTCTTGGTTGGGAATATTAATACAAGGCCATCTCTTGGTTGGGTGTATTAACACAAAGCAGCCTATTGGTTGGGAATATTGATACAAGGGCATCATTCAGTTGGGAGTAATAAAACAAGGAAATCTCTTGCTTGGGAACATTAACACAGACAATTGTTGGTCGTAAATTCTAATAAAATTAAAAACCTCCACTGTTTCTTACCTTTTTGCCGAACTGAACACCAGACCATAACGATAAGGACGCAAATGACAAGGAAGACCAGAAGTGCCAAAATGCCACCTATGATCGCATAAGGGACTTGGGTCTGTGCTTCAATGATCGCTCCAGGGTCTGTAGTAGACAATAAAACATCAGGTATGAAATGACAGCAATATATAATCCACCATCTTCACATGGCAATATTTATGTCCCTGGGATGTCATGTTAGCTGAGCGGCACACGGCCAGAAGCCCCTAGGCCTCAATCCAGCAGACAGGCTGTCCAGAAGGGCTCGCCATGGCCTGCTGCTCCCACAGCTATAATCCCCATTGCTGATCTATGTGCACAATTACATCCTATACAAAGATGAATTTCTGCCAACATTCATTTTATCCTCTACAAACCCCATTGGCGCTGTGACCACTACTCACCATACACAACCAGCACGTATTGGTCAGAGGAACGGCCATGCTTGTTGGAGACCTGGCAGGTGTAGGTTCCATTGTCTTGCAGGCTGAGAGATGGGAAGGTCAGGAGCTCACCCTGGACCTGTGCTCGTTCCGGTAATGTGTCATTTAGACGGCTCCAGATGATGTCATCCGGCCTGAAAATACAAGAATGTGTCTATTGTCAGTAATAATCCAAATAACTATAAAGTGATGTAACGGGCCCCGACCCAAGAGCGGAGCACAGGTTCATCAGACAATAACTACAGGCAATGAGGCGCACATAGAGCCCAAATCCTCGACAGATTTACTTGGCAAAAAACAAACACATTACACCTATCAGATATATTGCGACACATATGGCATAAACAGCGCCCAAAAGAGTAAGACATAATACGGTATATTTTTAATACATTCATCAGACAATAAAAGGTCTTGGGATATCTTGTACCAAGAGAAAATGCAAGTCAATTGTACAAGTCCTCGTGGTTCTGGTTGAGCTGTTCTGCCATTCTATATTGACTCTATTCTCCAATAAACAGGGGACATCACCCAACAGAGTAACACAATTTTTTTTGGGGGGGGTAGTTGGTCAGGTGGCACCACTAATCTTGGGATATCCTTGTGGCTACTAATGTGCGCATAGACAGGGACCTCAGTTCTTGTTGACCTATCTAATCACAATGGACATTGTCGCATAGACACATAGAACACAAACAGCTCCCAACAGAGTAACACAATTTTTGTACATGTATTGATGTGTAATGGACTTGTATATATGTATTGATATGTTACAGATTAATGTGTATAATGTCTGTGCTACTGCTCCCTGGCACCTTGGGTACACTAGGGTTAAATTAACTAGTGAGCTAGCACACCCCTTAAGGGTGGAGTTATAGGTGTCGTATAGAAGAGAAAGTGTTATTAGGTTAGCTAGCGAGTTCACCCACTAAGGGTGGCGTTTAAGCAACAAAACAAGCCTGCATGTGTCCGCAGACAGAAGAGTCCCAAGTAGAGGAAGCCTTGCAGGAATCAAAACACTTCCCTCTTAATTAGATTGAACCCCGTGGTTCATGCAGGAATTTGACCCCAAGATCCGGACCGTGGGGGGAAAGTGAAGAGTGTATGCCCCTGCGGTGTTGGCATTCATCTCCTTCCTCTGGCAGGTGCCCGGAAACAAGTTACCCCCTCTGGTGTCAGTTGGGTTGGTTTCTGACAGAGACTCGGGCGAACGGGTCACCATTGTGCATTACAGTGATGTCGGAAAACAAGAGTCAGGAGGTACCGGAAGGAGGGGGAGAGCCCGCTACAAATTATGCAACAGTGGATATCCCTTCTTATGCAATGTTCAAGAATTGTGCCTGAGTTTCACGAGACTGTTCTACTAAACTTGTTCTAAGGACTAAGTGACTAAATAATTTGGCCCTCCACGAGGATGCTTCGGAACCTAATTGTTGCCCAGGGGAGCCAGCCGGGGTTGTGCCGTGGCATCGGCCCTTCCTCACCATTGACTACCAAGGGCACCTGGCGCCAGCAACCCAACGCCAGTCATTTTGGACATCTCCTTGCAAATAAAAAAAAAAGCAAGTAAGGTCCCATTTATGTCCCCACTTGTGGCCCCTAATGCACCCATAGCCAGGGTGGCCCCTAATGCACCCATAGCTTTGGTTGACTTATTCAACCATAACATATCTGATACATTCTTACAGAGACACGTCGCGTGAACAACATCCAAAAGAGTAACAACTTTTATTTTTAAACCTGGGCATCCGGAATGACTTATTTTGGGATGTCTAAAGCCAGGATGAAACGCAAGGAAGGTCCTATCTGTAGCTTGTGGACCCTTATATGCCTACGAATGGGAGGCACAGCTCCACTTGGTCCAATATAGGAGCGGTGGCAAATATACAAATTTTCGGACCAGAAATGTGAGTTTCACTGTAGCCAAATAGCTACAGTTTGGAGGCTACTGATCCATCTCATGGAGGATGGGTATCCATCTGGGGCTTCTCCTTGCCTTACAGACATAGGAATCATCCAAGGGCTATCTATGCCACCCTGCAAATAATGGACGGATAAGCCAACAAGTACCTGGCACTCCTGAGACGGAGCCAATGTGGTGGCTGAACCCACCCCAAGAAGAGGACACCATGTTGGTTTTTGCTATGAGCTCCTCTCTTCCTTACAGATGCCATTTGTGTAGACATCCAATATCCCTAATATAAACATAAGTATTGGCATAACCGATTTTGGCAAATTCTCAACCTTCTAATTCCTCCTAAGGCGCCATCAAGAATCCAGTCTATTTATCCAAGCCACAGCTGAAATTAATTTTTGAGCCTCAAAAATGGCAAAACTGCAATTTTTCAATCTCTGGGTCAGATAAATACCAGTTATTGAGTAAAAAAATTAACATTTCTTGTAAATAATTCCCATCATTTGCTGCCCCGCACACCTTCACTTCCCAAACCGTGTCCTGATTATAGACGCGTTGCTGATTATCACTATTAATGCCGCGTGTCCTGGGGCTTTGTTGCGGCAGATCGCTCACGGTATTGATTTCAGTACTGTGGGGGGTAAAGCTGCGGACGCTTCCAGCGAATACATTTCATGGACCGACCTCACCATCGTACACGGCTGCATAATTTATGAGGCATTTTATATATTTACTGCAGGTTTGTGGGTGACGTGTGGGTTTGATTTTTCGCATTGTGAGGCCGTGTCTTCTGGAATATCAAGCTCTTAACAGCAATGGTTCATGAACAAAATAGCAAAGTATAAAATGTAACCCGACCGGCTGTAATGTGGTGCGGGGCAGTAGCTGTGGGCGAGGTGGTCATCTCTTATGACATGTTACATGAAGTTGGGGGTCCTATAAGGGTGCATGGACTTGTGCTATGGGGGCAGTGATGCCGTTGACTTTGGCTGGCCAGGACCAGATGGTAGAAAGATCAATGTGGGAGACTACCAGACCAAAATAAACTCTTTTCTTAATGGTAACTTGGTAGGAAGTGTATACAGTAGATGACGGGTGCATAACTTTATGGAAGGTTCCTTTACAACACGGAGGAACATTATAGCCCCTTTCACTCTGAGCTAACTCCATCTCTCCCTGTCATCAGGCAAAAACACATTTAAACATCACTAACGTATATCTCAGTTCACATTACACTTCATAATAATACTGGTGTTTTCAAAAGGGAGCGTGAGCGGTATATCCATCTCCTTACATTTCCCCCTCCTTTAATTATAGTCGTCCGCGACAATCAAAAAACTTGGATGACACCAAAAACTACACCACACACATATAATGTTAACCTACATATAAAGTCTTCTTTCTTTTCTCCTTTAAAGGTAATACAGACTCGGTTCTGCTTCGTTTAGGAGCCTAGAACTGCAACCCATTTTTGTTCCTGAACCGGCAACAGCCCCTCCAGTCGATTGGACGCCTTTTTAAGGGTAGCACTTTGTGTCAAATGCACACTCCTTCATTACCTAGTACTGAATTAAACATGTATGCACTGCAGAGTGGGCTTTATTTAACTCTTTGGCACTGCATCAGTTGAAGATCATGAGAATGTCTTAACCATATGTGCTCGAGTTTCCCATTGACTTCCATTATACTCAGTACACAAGTCACGCCCATCCAACCTGCTCGTTACGAGCGCTAAGCACCTGAGCATGGCAGTTCTCGCTTATCACTACAAAGGATTACTCAAAAAAACCTAGTTAGTATAGGTAATAACTTGCCAAATACATAGGAGTATGACCACGAACCACCAGTGATCCTGAAATCGGGGCTTTGGAACCACATTTTGAATGGAGTGGATGTGCACACATGTGGCCTCCACTCATTGTGAACAGGGGTTGTCAAGAGCTGCCATTTCCAGCATCCCCATTGACAATATGCCAAGCATGCCCACCGCCGCTCCAATCAGAGCCCCAATCTCAGGATCACTGGGGTTCCCACTAGTAGGACACCCAATAATCAGAATGCTTTCCCAAAAGGATAGTGGACAATTAGACTTGTTGTGAATAGCCCAACCACTAAGACGCTAGTACTGGGGCCCTCAATGTCAATGTGCTGCTCGTAAGCCGTCACATAAATGTAATTGCTTTTTTTTTATTCTATGTATTCTATGATCTAGTACAGCATAGCTGCCTTACTATGCTCTTCCTAAAGGAAAATGATCATTCTTCTGGTAAACTGTCCCTTTCCCCATAGCTCATATTAATTAGAAAAGATGAATTTTCACCTCACACGGGTATAATGGGCTGTATCCACTGGGGCTTCCCGAGCGGCTGCCACGCTGCTCCACATGCTCCGGAGATTTACATCTTATAATGTGCAGCGGTGCAAGAGCTCACAACAGCTCCGGGCTGTGGACCGGCTCATCTGGAAGCCACGCTGCGGAAACACTTGCCAGCGGCCGTTGGTGGATGAATTTACATGTCTAATTAATGAAAGCTTCAGAGAGGGAATCTAGAAATGCTAAATATTTCACCTTTTGGTTAGTCAGGAAGGAAATAGAGAGGAATGTATTCCCTTACAGGAAAACTCCAGTTAAGAAAAGCCGGAGGAAAATGCTGGAAAAAGGCGCACCGTGCCCAAGAAGCGCCAAAACTTTTTTCTCTAGCCCCAGATGTGTCATTTGCCATAAATATGTGATTTTTGTTTGATGCCGCTGTTGTCCTGAATCTTTTGTCACGTATAGTCTATGCTGGAGTCTTCTTGAACTGCTCTGCAGTTATTAAATATGTTTAATTCCTGTTGGTAACTTCAGAGTTAATGTCAGAAGCTGCTGCTGTGTATGGTCTATTGCTGCTCTTCGGGTGAGGGGGTGTGTCAGGTTACGCAGTTGTCCATGCCCCTGGCCTTTAAAGAGTTCCCCCTTCCACCAGCAGATGTCGCTGATAGAGTTCAGTCTCTACTCTGACCTTGTGCTGTGAAGACGCTGAGAGGTGGTGCAGAAACCTTCCTGAATCTAACCTCTTTGAGATTCACCTAGTGGAATTTGCTGTACTGATCCTGATGTTTGAGTGGAAGCAGGGGTGGACTGGACCAGGTGGCAGGAGGGCAATCGCCGCCCAGAGGCTGGCTGTGATGGGCTCATCCAGGGCTGCCCCCATTCTGAAATGGGCCGGTCCGGGAACTGCTTTGCGGCCGCAGCCGCTCATCTCACAGCAGTCAGCCAGGCGGCGCGCGGCAGATTGGTGAGTGTGTCGGCCGCTCCTCACCTCGCCAAACTTCACACTGAGAGCACACCCCTCCCCAAACACTGATAGCACCCCCCTTCCCCCGCTCCTCACCTAGTACTGACAAGGAGAGAATGCCACCCTGAGCCCGCCCCTGACTGGAGGTGACGAGGTTATAGCCCAGGGCTAAATAGGAGCAAGGGCAAGGTTAGCGGCCCAGACATCTCCACCTTTAGGGGTAACTCTGGGAACAGCTACGGAACCCCAGTCCATTGGGTCAGACTAGCTTCCCTGATGCTCTCAGTCCATCTCTGCCTTCCTGCCTCTACTCCACTCATGTGCTATTAGTTCCCCATGACACCTAGTAAAATAACACATGAAACCAGTTTCTAACCCAGATAGAGACATTAGGTAGGGATCCGGCGAAATGATGTGCCTTGTTAGTGGCTGCTGGGCTCCTGAATGGGGAGTTGTTTTTCTTTTATTACTGCGCCTCTCCATTCCTGATATCTGGCTTCCTCTTCACTGTATAGATATCAGGTCTTTTTAGCCAAGTGGGCGTTTACCTCAACTACCCTCTGTGGGCTTGTGTTCTTGAGAACCAGACCCACATGAACAAGACAGGATTTACCGACAGGTAAGAAAGAGCCATAATATATATACCGTATTATTATATTATCTCTCTGTAATAAAAAGGGGCAGGAAAAAAAGGAAAGCAGCATTGGATTTAAGAGAACAGCGACATTTATACCAGAAAGAAAATGACAATTATGGAAAATGACAGGGCCTCTTTAAATGACAAATTCAGCTCTGCTACAGAGATAATGGTGAAGAAAAAGACAACTCTGAGATGGAAACGGAATGAAATGACCGTGATTGAGACAACTCAACAATGATTTGTGTCAAATGACGGACTCGGCTCTGCTGCATCTCTATGATAAGGATGTAACACTATTACTAAACAACATGGTTGGGCACTTGTTGGTTGATAGGTGCTCCAGAGCGGTAATACTCAGGATGAGCTCTTATTAGATTGATCATCAGCTTTCCATGCATAGCAATCAGGAGAACCGGCACTCTCCAGAGCACCAGGGGCGGAGGAGACCAACGTGAAGGTCAGACTGACCCCATGATGCAGGTAAAGAAACTTCAACCGTAGCCTGCTCTGTGCCTGAAAGGTATATAGTAGTTATATTCTTGTATATAGGGACAGTATTATAGTAGTTATATTCTTGTATATAGGGGCAGTATTATAGTAGTTATGTTCTTGTACATAGGGGGCAGTATTATAGTAGTTATGTTCTTGTACATAGGGGGCAGTATTATAGTAGTTATATTCTTGTATATAGGAGCAGTATTATAGTAGTTATATTCTTGTATATAGGGGCAGTATATAGTAGTTATGTTCTTGTACATAGGAGCAGTATTATAGTAGTTATGTTCTTGTACATAGGGGCAGTATTATAGTAGTTATATTCTTGTACATAGGAGCAGTATTATAGTAGTTATATTCCTGTATATAGGGGCAGTATTATAGTAGTTATATTCTTGTACATAGGGGCAGTATTATAGTAGTTATATTCTTGTACATGGAGCAGTATTATAGTAGTTATATTCCTGTACATAGGGCAGTATTATAGTAGTTAAATTCTTGTACATAGGAGCAGTATTATAGTAGTTATATTCTTGTACATAGGGGCAGTATTATAGTAGTTAAATTCTTGTACATAGGATCAGTATTATAGTAGTTATATTCTTGTACATAGGAGCAATATTATAGTAGTTATATTCTTGTACATAGGGACAGTATTATAGTAGTTATATTCTTGTACATAGGAGCAGTATTATAGTAGTTATGTTCTTGTACATAGGGGGCAGTATTATAGTAGTTATATTCTTGTATATAGGAGCAGTATTATAGTAGTTATATTCTTGTACATAGGGGCAGTATTATAGTAGTTATATTCTTGTACATAGGGGCAGTATTATAGTAGTTATATTCTTGTACATGGAGCAGTATTATAGTAGTTATATTCCTGTACATAGGGGCAGTATTATAGTAGTTATATTCTTGTACATAGGGGGGGCAGTATTATAGTAGTTATATTCTTGTATATATAGGGGCAGTATTATAGTAGTTATATTCTTGTATATAGGGGCAGTATTATAGTAGTTATATTCTTGTATATAGGAGCAGTATTATAGTAGTTATATTCTTGTACATAGTGGCAGTATTATAGTAGTTATATTCTTGTATATAGGGGGCAGTATTATAGTAGTTATATTCTTGTATATAGGGGGCAGTATTATAGTAGTTATATTCTTGTATATAGGGGGCAGTATTATAGTAGTTATATTCTTGTACATAGGGGCAGTATTATAGTAGTTATATTCTTGTACATAGGGGGCAGTATTATAGTAGTTATATTCTTGTATATAGGAGCTGTATTATAGTAGTTATATTCTTGTATATAGGAGCAGTATTATAGTAGTTATATTCTTGTACATAGGGGCAGTATTATAGTGGTTATATTCTTGTACATAGTGGCAGTATTATAGTAGTTATATTCTTGTACATAGGAGCAGTATTATAGTAGTTATATTCTTGTACATAGGAGCAGTATTATAGTAGTTATATTCTTGTATATAGGAGCAGTATTATAGTAGTTATATTCTTGTATATAGGGGGCAGTATTATAGTAGTTATATTCTTGTACATAGGGGGCAGTATTATAGTAGTTATATTCTTGTACATATTGGCAGTATTATAGTAGTTATATTCTTGTATATAGGAGCAGTATTATAGTAGTTATATTCTTGTACATGGAGCAGTATTATAGTAGTTATATTCTTGTACATAGGAGCAGTATTATAGTAGTTATATTCTTGTACATACATAGGGGCTGTATTATAGTAGTTATATTCTTGTACATAGGAGCAGTATCATAGTAGTTATATTCTTGTACATATGAGTAGTATTATAGTAATTATATTCTTGTACATAGGGGCAGTATTATAGTAGTTATATTCTTGTATATAGGGGGCAGTATTATAGTAGTTATATTCTTGTATGTAGGAGCAGTATTATAGTAGTTATATTCTTGTATATAGGGGGCAGTATTATAGTAGTTATATTCTTGTACATAGGAGCAGTATTATAGTAGTTATATTCTTGTACATAGGAGCAGTATTATAGTAGTTATATTCTTGTACATGGGGGCAATATTATAGTAGTTATATTCTTGTACATAGGGGGCAGTATTATAGTAGTTATATTCTTGTATATAGGGGGCAGTATTATAGTAGTTATATTCTTGTACATAGGGGGCAGTATTATAGTAGTTATATTCTTGTACATAGGGGGCAGTATTATAGTAGTTATATTCTTGTACATAGGGGGCAGTATTATAGTAGTTATATTCTTGTATATAGGAGCAGTATTATAGTAGTTATATTCTTGTACATAGGGGCAATATTATAGTAGTTATATTCTTGTATATAGGAGCAGTATTATAGTAGTTATATTCTTGTACATAGGGGCAGTATTATAGTAGTTATATTCTTGTACATAGTGGCAGTATTATAGTAGTTATATTCTTGTACATAGGAGCAGTTATTATAGTAGTTATATTCTTGTACATAGGGGCAGTATTATAGTAGTTATATTCTTGTACATAGGGGCAGTATTATAGTAGTTATATTCTTGTACATAGGAGCAGTATTATAGTAGTTATATTCTTGTACATAGGGGCAGTGTATAGTAGTTATATTCTTGTACATAGGAGCAGTATTATAGTAGTTTATATTCTTGTACATAGGGCAGTATTATAGTAGTTATATTCTTGTACATAGGGGCAGTATTATAGTAGTTATTTTCTTGTACATAGGAGCAGTATTATAGTAGTTATATTCTTGTATATAGGGGCAGTATTATAGTAGCTATATTCTTGTATATAGGAGCAGTATTATAGTAGTTATATTCTTGTACATAGGAGCAGTATTATAGTAGTTACATTCTTGTACATAGGGGCAGTATTATAGTAGTTATATTCTTGTACATAGGGGCAGTATTATAGTAGTTATATTCTTGTATATAGGGGCAGTATTATAGTAGTTATATTCTTGTACATAGGGGCAGTATTATAGTAGTTACATTCTTGTACATAGGGGCAGTATTATAGTAGTTATATTCTTGTACATAGGGGCAGTATTATAGTAGTTATATTCTTGTATATAGGGGCAGTATTATAGTAGTTATATTCTTGTACATAGGGGCAGTATTATAGTAGTTATATTCTTGTACATAGGAGCAGTATTATAGTAGTTATATTCTTGTACATAGGAGCAGTATTATAGTAGTTATATTCTTGTACATAGGGGGCAGTATTATAGTAGTTATATTCTTGTACATAGGAGCAGTATTATAGTAGTTATATTCTTGAATGTGCAGTAGGAGCAGTATTTTTGTACACAGGTGGGGGGAGTATTATAGTTGTGATATTTATTTTACCTTTAGCCTCTAGTAGATAATATACCTATTTTTCCTTCTCTTACACCTTCTAACTGTATCATGAAACGACTTAATAAACTCTGGGCCCAGGTTGAGGAGCGAAGCTTTCCCTTCCACAGACACAATGCGTCTCCACAATAGCTCAGCATTACTTAATAAACTCCATTCTTGTATCACACAGCTTAATACACTCTATCTTATATCGCAGAGGACTGAGAAGAAATGCCGCCTTTACCCATACTGCTTAACAACCTTGGTAATAGCGTAATACAGCTTAACAACTTCAGTCATTGTGTGGAGCCTTTTAACAACCCCTGTCTGACAGCACAGCGCTGCCTAATAAACTCTGTCCTATGGCTGCGGACAACCTAAGCCTTCGTTTCAAGGGCAAATAATACAACTTAGCTTTAAATCACAACTTATCGCAACAAAACAGTGTTTTGTTGCAGCCATGCATGCACTGTCATAGCAGCCTCCACTAGGGGGAGCTCCCTGCACACAGGATACTACAGCTCCTAGTGATTTCAATACTATTTAGCTCCCTCTGGTGGTGGCCTCCTGTAGCACAAATTATAACATTTATCAATTCAGAAAACAGAGCAGTCCCTGCACAGATATACTAAGAAAAAATAAATGCACTGAATTTTGTACCTAAAAATAGTTTAAATTAGATTTAAAAGGGATTCTCAAGGATGAGTCTGCTCAAAGCCAATGTTATGGCATAAAAGAGATTTCAGCAGTAAAGAGATTTCAGCATGTAATGGATGATGCATCACTGTAACTAGACAGATGACATTTAGGAATTGGGAACATTTTGGATGTTGACATAACCAGAGCAAAAAAAAAACCCTGCAAGGTTAGGAAAAGTCTGACTGAACTACCAGGCTGAATCTCTCAATACCACAAACTTATTTAATACCGACTCATTATGTTTAATCATAGACTGTGAATGTGGTCACTCACAATAGGTGATATCACAGCCCACCTCCTCCTCCTGTACAATGACTGATGACACCACTATATACATTACATAACACAGGATCCACCATTCACAATAGATGATATCACAGCTCACCTCCTCCTCCTGTACAATGACTGATAACACCTCTATATACAGTAGATAACACAGGATCCACCATTCACAATAGGTGATATCACAGCTCACCTCCTCCTGTACAATGACTGATAACACCTCTATATACAGTAGATAACACAGGATCCACCATTCACAATAGGTGATATCACAGCTCACCTCCTCCTCCTGTACAATGACTGATAACACCTCTATATACAGTAGATAACAGAGGATCCACCATTCACAATAGGTGATATCACAGCTCACCTCCTCCTGTACAATGACTGATAACACCTCTATATACAGTAGATAACACAGGATCCACCATTCACAATAGGTGATATCACAGCTCACCTCCTCCTGTACAATGACTGATAACACCTCTATATACAGTAGATAACACAGGATCCACCATTCACAATA
Source organism: Allobates femoralis (assembly GCA_033576535.1). NCBI lineage: Eukaryota > Metazoa > Chordata > Amphibia > Anura > Aromobatidae > Allobates > Allobates femoralis. The sequence continues at coordinate 70,025,840 of JARQOC010000009.1, read as the reverse complement.
GGCGATATCACAGCTCACCTCCTCCTCCTGTACAATGACTGATAACACCTCTATATATAGTAGATAACACAGGATCCACCATTCACAATAGGTGATATCACAGCTCACCTCCTCCTCCTGTACAATGACTGATAACACCTCTATATACAGTAGATAACACAGGATCCACCATTCACAATAGGTGATATCACAGCTCACCTCCTCCTGTACAATGACTGATAACACCTCTATATACTGTAGATAACACAGGATCCACCATTCACAATAGATGATATTACAGCTCACCACCTCCTCCTCCTGTACAATGGACTGATAACACCTCTATATACAGTAGATAACACAGGATCCACCATTCACAATAGGTGATATCACAGCTCACCTTCTCCTGTACAATGACTGATAATACCTCTATATACAGTAGATAACACAGGATCCACCATTCACAATAGGTGATATCACAGCTCCCCTCCTCCCCCTCCATCTTTTGACTGATTTAGGCTACGTTTTACACGCTGAATATTTGCCGTGCTTTTTTCAGCAGTGTTTTCCCCTAAAAACGCATCTGTGTCTGTGTTACCAGCAAAGTGAATGGATTTTCACTCTTGCCATTCACACACAGCGTGGTTTTGCGGATGCGCCTTTGGGGTAGAAAACTTCTCTGTTAAAAGAATGATCATGTAAATTCTTTGTGTTTTTGTGCACGCTCCTCCATAGGCCCCATTATAAGCGCTGGAATATGCATCGCTCTTCACACAATCAGCTATTGCAGCGCTTATAAGCAGAGGAACAGCAGGATGTGATGTCACACGGGGGAGGAAGAATCCTGTGTTCCTGTTCCCGTGTGAGATGTTGTGGCTGTAGTTTCTGGCAGCAAACCCCCCGCTGCCTGACCATACGCTGCTAAAGCAAAAGAGAAGGTAACAATGTTATTAACAAAAATAAAAATAAAATACTCGCCTATCCTCGAGTGTCCCAGGATGTCTTGGTCGGACATCGCATGAGCAGCAAGGACCTGAATCAGCCGGTAAAGCGATCACCTGATTCAGTCAGCTCACCAGCCGGCACATCAGCCGGTCAGCTGACTGATTCAGCTGATCGCTTTACTGGCCGATAAAGCGATTAGCTGAAATTGGATCCGGTTTGGACATCGCTAGACCCTGGACTACATAGAGGGAATTGATAGGAACGTAATAAATTGGTGAATGAGGTGTCTGTCTTTTTAAAAAAACTCTTTTTTCACTAATCCTAATGGACGGCCATCATATTGACGGCTGATATAAGCAACAGGGGCTTGGTGTCAGCTGTAAAAAAAAAGCTGTCACCAACCCCATTATTACCCAGTCTGCCACCGCACAGGGCAGCTGCAAGAGCGGGGTAACCGCCAGGTTTGGTGTTTCTAACTGAGGCACCAATTCTGGGGCATCTGTAATTCTCAGCGTGGGGGCCAGGAACGCTTGGGCCTTACCATGCTGAGGATTGCAGCCCTCAGCTGCCTGGGTTACCTTTGCTGGCAATAGAAAATCTGGCAAAGCCCACGTCCTTTTTTTTTTTTGTTTGTTTCTCTTGTATTTTTGGTTAAAAAACAAAAAAAATGATCGGGCTTCCCTGGATTTTCCATTGGCAGCAAATGTAACACCAAGCAGCGGGGGTTAGCAGCCAGTATTATGGGTTACCCTTAGCTGGCAATAGAAATGCTGCGGGAGCCCACGTGTCTTTTTTTTTTTTTTTACTTAAAAAAAAAAAAAAAAAAAATAGGGCTCCCCTGTATCTCCATCCCCTGGAATGGAGAAATAAGGAAATTACATCGGGGACCCTTTTTTTTCTTTTTATGAAATATCTTTCCTCACTGTCTATCGTGCACAGTGGAGAAAAAAACGCATCAAAAACATAATATGAACGCAGCCTATACTGAATCTCTTAAAATGAATTACGGTACATCTATCGCCCCCTAATGGCCTAATCATTCTAAAGATAGGAAAGAAATAAGGATCAATTTTGTAGACTTATTAAAGTGTTTTATACCAAACTGAAATGACTTCATTTAATTCCCAAAATTCTCTTTTTTCAGCCCAAAAAGGCCATGACCACCACCCCGTCCCCCGCTGCCCTAGAACTTCATAATTACTACATTTACTGCAGTTTCATCAGAAAATCGAGAAAAAAAGTGTTCCAAGATGCAAACCCATGCAATTATGTCATAGGCTTGGACTACGTTATTTAAGGCGATTTTCTTTATATCAATAAATCAATAACATTCTTCAGTTTTTCATGACAATTTGCCCACTGGGGGGCAGCGTGCCCCGACAGCGGACGAGCCAGCGCTATTCTACTTCTTCGATTTACATATTAGAGATAAAGATTTACATTTTGTCACTTCCAAGACCAGAAAATATGAATTAAAAAAAAAAGGAGAAACAGCAGTTGTCCCCGCCACAATAGAGATCTTTTGTTTTTCTCCTTTTTTTTCAGTTTGGAGAGCAGATATAGGAAAAGCATGCTGACCCGCTGAAGTGCGGCCGCTGTTGGCATACAGGGACACAGCTGGGGAGAATTAGCGACGTGAGGAACGGCCATTTGTGAACAAGCGGCTCCGTCTCTTCTTCCCCAGAACAAAGGGCTGGAAATGTGTTTGCATTGAGTTCAGACAAAGAGCGTTAAATGGCGAGGTGACCGCCCGGCACAGAGGAGGCGACTGAAGAGCGCCTTGCCGGATGGATTGCTTTACAGTCGCTGTATTCTCCTCCGCTAGCTAATAACTTGTCCTGCAGTTGCATTTAACTTTTGGACATAATAGCAACTAATTCCGCCATATAACAATGGGATGACGCGGGCCGGGGCAGCTCCGGTGCCAAGTGATAGAAGATCACAAGCAATCATTTGCAGTGTATGGTGGATAGCGGACAGCCAGGATTATCTCCCCCTACCCCAGTGTGTGAAGCTCGGTGGCGTTGGTGGCGGGGGTTGTATGGTAAGGGGTCGTCATTTTTGTGTTACCTTTAATGAACACACCCATAATAGTTCCACCCTATGATGCCTAACTAATACTGCAATATTGAAGAGCGTCTTGCCGGATGGATTGCTTTACAGCCGCTGTATTCTCCTCCGCTCGCTAATAACTCATCCTGCGGTTGCATTTAACTTTTGGACATAATAGTAACTTAATTCCGCCATGTAACAACGGGATGAGGGGGACGGGGGGCATCTGTGGTGCCAAGCGATAGAAGATCACAGGCAATCATTCACAGTGTACGCTGGATCACGGACAGCCAGGATTATCTCCCCCTACCCCAGTGTGTGAAGCTCGGTGGCGTTGGTGGCGGGGGTTGTATGGTAAGGGGTCGTCATTTTTGTGTTACCTTTAATGAACACACCCATAATAGTTCCACCCTATGATGCCTAACTAATACTGCAATATTGAAGAGCGTCTTGCCGGATGGATTGCTTTACAGTTGCTGTATTCTCCTCCGATCGCTAATAACTCATCCTGCAGTTGCATTTAACTTTTGGACACGATAGTAACTTAATTCCGCCATATAACAACGGGATGAGGGGGACGGGGGGCATCTGTGGTGCCAAGCGATAGAAGATCACAGGCAATCATTCACAGTGTACGCTGGATCGCGGACAGCCAGGATTATCTCCCCCTACCCCAGTGTGTGAACCTTTGTGTCTTTGGTGGCGGGGGTTGTATGGTAAGGGGTCGCCATTTTTGTGTTAACGTTGATGAACACACACATGATGGTTCCTTCATATGATGCCTAAATAATGCCGCAATATTGTGTTCAAAATGGGTTGTCTAAGGAAAGTGGCACCATCATGATCAGATGTTTGCACGGCGGCCGGATGTACACAGAGCTATGCATAATAGAGCCGCCATATATACTGCCATTATCCGGCCATAATAGCAGTGCCTTAGTATTTCCATTACCCAATGCATTATCCTTCACTATACAGTGTACACATAATACAGTCATATACTGCTTGTTATAATGTCATATATAAAAGATATAACACATAACCACAAGATAACAGTGCCATATGATGCTTAAATAACAGCGCCATATAGTGCTTAATACCTCACTATACAGTCTACACTGCTTCCCTGTAATGTCATAACACAAGATAGTGTCATATGATGCCTAAACAATACTGCCATACAGTGCTTAATGCAAAACCAGAGTACTCACATAATGCAGCCATATAATGCTTGATATAACATATATACAGTGTCATGATCACAGCTAAATACAGTGTCTTAATATTACCACCATTCAATGCTTTACACCACACCATACAGTGTATACAGTATAACTGTAGAACCAAAAAGCCACTTTCAATATCAGCAGACAATCAAAAAGTCATCTACATTGTTATATTGGATAATAGGGGAGGGGTGTGGGTAGAAGTGGTGCAGCTCAGGATCACCTGGGTCGGTACTGCAAGGAGTTTTAAGACGTCTGTAGTCTTCAATCAATTAGAAAAGGAATTCTCCAGCAGACAGCCAAATCGTCATAAAGTATTTTATTAGTACATCAGACCATGCATAAAACAAACAATGTTGAGGAGGGGAATGCTGGACGCGTTTCGGATGGCAAATCCTTTCTCAGCAGCGAAGTGTGAACATTTCCCATACCTTTTTATTAGTTAAAACCAGTGCAGGTCTAGTACAATCAATTGATGGCAATCTGCCATAATCAAAGCCTCAATCCATAGAAACCACGTCTTGTAGAAAGTGTTATATCTGTTGTGGAGAGAAGCAGTCAGGTCCCCCATGTTCATCAGTTCATCAACCTTACATGTGACTCGCCCCTAGAGGGGACCGTGGATTACTCAGAACCGGGCACTCTTGTTGTCGTTTGGGGCTGCGCGATGTCACGGTGGTGTGACCCGGTCTGTGATCCCCTCGTTGGGGTGATCAGTAAAACGGGGGTTTAGAAAAATGGAGAAAAATAAAAATAAAAGTTTTTAAAACTAAAAAAAAGTGTTGTGACGCCACCTGTGGAATGCGGCCGGGATAGCCACTCCTCCAGTTGGGACCTCTGGGGAAGATGGGGGTAGCAGAAAGGATGGTTTCAGCTCTCCACCGGAAGAGCGGGTCCCCAGGGCAAACAAATAGCCTGTTGTAAGGCAGGGCTCACGATACAGTCAGGCAGTCTCCTGCTGCTGGTTCACGCAATCAGTCTATTTCTCTTCGGGCACAGTAATCACAGTCTCACACAGCATAGAGCTTTAACTAGGTTTACTCTCTTTTTCGGCAGATGGTTAGTTTACAGACAGTACAGTGGCGGCTCCGGTGTGGTCTAAGTAGCTGGGACGGCTCATCATAATCACCCCCTCTCATGTTCCTTTCATGGGCCTTTTTGGTCTGTCCGCACGCTAGCTACGGTCCAGTGGCCATGGGCTTTCAGTGGGCGACCTGCCAGGACCCCTAGTTGTAATACAGCGGCCTTCCTTTCGCTGCGCTAGAGGTTGGGTCATGGGACATTAAGATCCCACACCCTGCCGGAGTTTGGGGTTGGAGCATAGAGCTTCCTGGCCACTTCAGCAGAGCCGTCACTTTGGTTCCAGCCAAGTCCCTCAGTGCCCCTGCTGATTCGAGCAAACCAAGCACTCCTTCCTTCTCTAACCACAGTCTACAGCCTGGGACCAGGACAAACCTCAAGGTGGCACAGGCTGCCGGGTCCGTGCCCTCTCAGTCCTGTGTCATGGTGTTCTTCCCTCTCCTCCTGACTGAACTTGACTCTCTGGTGGCCCTTGGCTGACTGGCTCACTGCACTTGTTGTTGTCTCTTTTTGTTACCTCCCCTAACCGGGTTCTGTGCTAACTTCCCCACCCTCCACTTGTTTCCTCCCGCCATCCCGTTGCTAGGCATGGAGTCCTAGTGTTTTGGGGTGACCGATTTACCAATCCAAGCTAGTGCCATCTAGTGGCGACCGGTCCGCAGGGGCACCACAGATGCCCAGAGCGAGAGGCTGGGAGTAGTGAGCGACTTCCAGCCCAAAGGAATATACGACCTTGCCCCCATCACCAGAAATGTCAGCAATAAGCATCTGTAAGAAGAGATCGAGGCTTCAGAATGCTTAAGTAAGAACCGTTCTAAGCCAACAGCTCTTGTTGCCAACCTGATAATGTCCTTCACTCCAGACCAAAATGGCCATAACCTCAGGCACGATCAGAAAATGTGCAGGAAGTCACCCACTCCCATTCCACATCTCCAACACTTGGGAGTCCACTGAGGGGACATCGTGGTTAATTTACCCAGGACTCTGTACTACCATGAGAAGAGTTTGTAATTAGCTTCTTGAAGTTTGGAGCTTATGCGCAAATGACAACACTTTGTCCCTTTGCTCTGAGCTCAGACAGATTCCATGTCCCTCTCCTAATGCAGTAGATACCCAGGCGGAGGAAGGTCCTCCGGACTGGCAAGCGTGGACTGAACCACAGTAAGTGTCTCAGCACCCCCCCACCTAAGCAGATCCTCTCAAACCTGGTAGGTGGACTAGAATACTGGTCAAAGCTCGGGAAGCAGTGCGAAAAGTGTCGTAGCTGAAGACCGCACTAGGTGCTTAGCGACCCCAGTGTTGAGCATTCTTTGATGGCCTCCAAAGTAGCCCAATCATTGTCAACCATTGTCCAGCAGTCCACAGCCGAAAAACTGGATCCGAAAGGCCAAAGAGTCATTTATTGGAGAAAGAGGAGAAGGAATTGGAATGAGGGATCCACGTACCTCCAGTCTGGCACAACGGTATATGGTGGTAATAATTAAGAGATGAGATTTCAAATTAGGAGGCGAGAAATTGGGATAGTAGACACAGGGATCTTGGAGAAGCTTTGTTCAATTTGAACCCATGGCTTTATCAAAGCATGCCTGGACTAATCTAAAAAAACTCTGGCCAAATAGGCAGCCAGGTAATATGCTCAGAGGTCCGGGACACCCAGTCCACCTTTACATTTTGATCTGATCAAAACGGAGTGAGAGTCTCTCTAGCTTATTCGCCCAAATGAACCGATGTTATAAGGAGGCCATGGCTTTGAAGAAGGAGTTAGGAACTTTAATTGGTAGAGCCTGAAGGAGATATAGAATCCGAGGGAGGACATTCATCTGAAGGATTTCACATCTCCCAAACCAGGTGAAGAAACCCTTCGCCCATTACCTACAATCCTCTTTGCATCAGCAGATAATTGGATGCCTCGGTATTTTTAAGGACTGCGTTACCCTTCGAAATGGAGCCTTGCAGAGACGAGACCAATTTCTGAGGAAGATTACCATTCAAGGCCTGCGATTTGGTTAAATTGATCTTAAAATTAGTTAAGGAGGAATACTTCTCAAATTCCATCATTAAGCTATGGAGGGAAACCACCGGGTTAGTAATAATGAATTACAGCTTGTCAGCTCAAGCTACAATTTTGTAAGATGTCTTTGAATCCTTGTGTCGGTGATATCAGGATTGTTTTTAATATGCCTGAGAAAGGGTTTAAGAGTTAGAATAAAGGTAATGGAAGAGAGGGCACCCCCTGTTTTGTTCCTTTAGTAATAGGAAATGTGTCAGAGAGGAGCTGTTCACCCGGACACAAGCCTAGGAGATACTAGGAGAACCAATCCATTTCATCACGGAGCTTCCCAGACCTAAAGACAACAAGACCTTCTCCATAAATAACCAATTAAGGATACATTCACATGATCAGTTTTTGCAAAATACAGCATAACAAAGATCCGATACATTCACGATCAGTTCTAATCAATCAAAGAACGTATCAACAAGTAAACACCTTGAACAGGTGGAATAAAATGCCCAGCGGCTACTAAAAATGTCAATGAGTTAACGGACCCAAGTGTACCACAACCACAACCCCGCCTCTGAGGAGTCGGGGGCTACCAACTTAGCAGTCGAAGGTTAGGTCCAGAGTTAGTAATAGAAAAAAGACTTTTTATATTGAGGAGAGAAGAAAGACAATAAGAGAAAAAGTAAAGTCTAGGTTCAAGGAAACAAGAGAAAAGAGAGGTTAAGGTGGAGGGAAAGCGAAGGGGAATATAAAGAAGGGACAAATAGAGTAGGGACTGTATGAGCAGCGAGAATGCGACGGTGGGGACGGGGGGGGTTGTTTCTGTGTCCTGCCTCATTCTAAATTTGTAGGCCCTAAAGGGCAACAAGCCTCACGGAAATATAGTATGACAATTCGGGGAGTCCCTAAAAAGGATCCAGTCAATCCACACAAGGGAGAATTTATCCAAGGAGTCAGGTAATTCCTCCATTCGGAAGAGTTCCGTCATTTCTGCATACCAGTCAGCTACAGATGGTACCCTGGTGGATCTCCAGAGCCTGGGAATCAAGGTGCGTGCTGCTGACATGCAAAATCGGAGGATGTCCTTCGTATGAAATGTAACCGATTTCGGGTATATGGATAGCAATGCTATCTTCCGACCGCCCTCTAACTGACTACCCGTAATGAGGTTGTAGATATCAAATATTCGTGACCAGAACTCCTGAATCTTAGGACAACGCCACCATATATGTAGAAGGGTACCCCTGGCCAATTCGCACCTCCAACATGTCTCTGAGGCCGACGGGGAGATGGCGTGTAAGTTCACAGGGCACAAATACCACCTGGTCTGGAGTTTATAATTTTTTTCCTGAGCCGCGCAGGTGTTCGCCAAGTTATGTGTAAAGAGAAAACACTTTTCCCACTCGGCCTCCGAGAGCTCCCTTCCCAGGTCCCTCCCACAATGTCTGGAATCGATGCTTCCCCTCGCCCTTGTTCTCCAACAGAAGACGATACAAAACAGAAATTCTATGTCGCGGTGGGGCGTCCTGAACAAAAACCTGTTCCAAAGTAGTGGGATTCCTCCGGACCCGACAGCCGTACTCTGAAGACAACAGGAAGGACCGAAACTGCAGGAACTCCAGCCAGTTCAGCGGAGTGAAAATTCGGGTTGGATCTGATGGCCACCGCCAAATGCTCCATGATAATTACGTACAGGAGGGGGAAAAGGGGGCATCCCTGCCGGGTCCCATTTTTGATTGCAACCGGAGAGGAAAGAACTCACCCGAGCCTCACCTTGGCTATAGGGCAAGAATACAGGGAAAGGACTCCATGAAAAAACCTGGGGCCCACACCCAGCTGAACCAAAGCCTCCCTCAGAAACCCTCAGCCGACTCTATCAAAGGCCTTTTCAGCATCAACTGACAACAAGCCAAAGGGAAGCGAGACAGCCCTGGCTTTAGCAACCAACAACAGAGTCCTTATTGTGTTGTCTCTAGCCTCTTGGCCCCTGACAAAGCCCACCTGGTCAGCATCTATCACTGAAGGGAGGAGCGGGGCCAATCGTTCAGCTAATATTTTAGAAAAAAGTTTTATATCCACGTTCAGTAGTGAACTTGGTCTATAATTCGACACCGAAGATGGATCTTTACCCGCTTTAGGCAAAACGCGGATATGGGCCTGCAAGGACTGAGGCACAAAGTTGCCTCCATTCTGAATGGCTCTGAAGGCTGAAAGCATCCGAGGGGTCAACTGGGATTTAAATGTTTTATAAAAATTGAGATAAAACCCATCCGGACCTGGACATTTATTGGATGGAGTGGCTTGAATAACATTCAGCAACTCGGCCTCAGTGATTTCCTCCTCCAGAGCTGCCACTACTCGATCCTATCATCTCGGAATCTTTGTCGTATCAATATATTGCTTAATCTTGTCCCGCATCTCCACTGGGGGTAAATCCGAGAAACGGCCCCGTACGTTGTAGAGATCGGCATAAAACGCTCGGAACGTCTCCACATGTTCAGTTTTTGGTCAGTTTTTCAAAGCCAAAACCAGGAGTGGATGGAAAATACAGAAGTCTTTCTATTCGGCCACGTTCACACAATGAGTATTTGGTCAGTATTTTACATCGTGTTTGTAGATAGGATAATCAAAGGCACTCAATCTATCTTAGCTCTATGGATTAGGCTCAGGGTCTTAGTAGTGTTATCCATTGCCTCTCTGCCATCCATAAATCAAGCCTGGTCCAGTTGAATGGTCCTCCCAAGCAAGGGGGACAGCCTGTCCACCAGAATTTTGGTGTGAAACGTTTGGTGTCTACATTGAGGAGGTGAATTGGATGGTAACTGGCACATAGGGTAGGGTGTTTGCCCTCTTTATGAATCATCGTGGTGTTTGCCAACAGCGAGTCTCGTGAAAGAGGGGGTATGTACTTAGAGGCACATTATTAATGGCTGAAAGGAAGGAAGAGAATAATTGGGGGCAAAATGTTTTTATAGCATAACAGAGGGGGCCATCAGTGCTGAGGCCTTGCCCGCGGGGGAGTGTTTAAGTGCAGTAAGGAGCTCCAGCTCTGAGATGGGCTCCTCAAGGGTGGACACTTCACCTGCATCAAGTGTCTTAAGTCTAGAGCTCTCAAGGTATTTGTGCGTGGAGATCCGCCCTGGCCATTTCGGACATAGACTTCTCTATAGAATATAGAGACCTGCTGCTATCTCAGTGGTTGCTCTTTCTTCTGCAGGTACCCCCAAGCCGGTCAGGAGTATCACCCCGACCTGACAGCGGCCACTTCTCCCAATGCAATCTCGGTGCTTTAGATTGCTTGTGGCTGCCTCCAGCTTTCTGTGTGTTGTAATAATCCTGCTCGAAAAAACGCTGGGGTGCAGGCAGTCCTCCGAACAGATGAAAAAGTGTCTCCTATAATAAAACTCAAGTGTCCCTCTTTGTGCAGTCGAGATGTTGAGAGGTTTCACACAATAAAACAACTTTACTGAGCGGCTCTGCTCAAATCCTCCAGACTGATTACACTATGAATTTCATCAGCCCCGACAGGTGGACGAGTGCTCTTCAGGTGGACATGGTGCATGAGACGTAGGATGAAATATTATCGCCTGGACCAAAATATTCTGATATTACAAAGACCAAGAAAGCTGGAGGCGGGAGGAACAGAGCTGCTCACTAGATCTATGTGGTGCCCCTGCGGTCTGGTCGCCACAATGGTCCTAATACCACATCTGAGGAGAATTCAGGTATTCTATGATGCACACACACTTCCCAAACTCTGATCAGTGGGCTGGGCACAAAAAGGCCTGTTTTAGTCCATGACAGACACTGGTTAGGAGGTGGGTTTAGGTGTAGTGGATAGTAGGAAGGGGAGGTAAATGAGAAGTTAGAGTGAGTCTGCTCACAGCCTTCTGGCTGTGCAAAGCACAAGCTGCAGGTGGGGTGTCAGGACCCCAAGCTGTCAGGAATTCATGACTGGCAAAAAACTGGAGGCTGCTGGGCTGCAAGCACAGTAGCCACACTGTGGGACTATCCAGGAGCACAGTAAGTGTCAAAGGGCTAGAGAACCGGTGTGGGTTCGGGGTGTTGATCAGGCCGGGTTGCCTGCTTGGTAGTTAGCCACAAGGAAGGAAGAGACACATGGGGAAGCCGAAAGTCCTTAGAACCTCATCCAGGGAGAAGTCAGCTAGTAGGCCATCATAGCGGTTCCCAATTCTTTTCAGACTGACCAGATCACCTGCCCAGCTACTAAGTACCCCCACCCTATCTGACCATAACCTCTACATTTCATGTGTGCCAATCCACAAGCCTTTTTGAGTCTCGATATTGCCATCCTACATTACAGCTGCTCCAGTTTTGTCAATAAGGGGGACTATTATAGAATTTTGGCGACCCAACCCACTTCTTATATGTAGTCTTGGCTCCATGACTAAGTTGGAAAGTGGCAGCTGTTACTTATACCTTATCCACCAGAGGGCGATCAAAGGCACAATAAAGTTAAAACTCCTCCCACTGCACAGACTGTAAAATCTGTGCTTCATCCTCAGGACCAAGTTCAGCAGCAAAAATTAGACATTTAGGAATTCCTTTTTAAAAAAAACTGTCCATGCCAAGTAACTTCTGGTGCTTTATAGTATCCACTGACGTTAATTTCTGCCATGACTGGAGTTGCCCTTTAAAGACAAAGTACCGATATTAAGGCGAATAGAGCATCACATTAGGTTTGGAGAGGATGAAAGAGATTAAAGCCATGGCTCCACGCTGAATATTAATGCCTCCGCGCTGTGCTATGCAGGCGTTCTGGAGCCTGGGAAGATTTGTCTCTGTTTTATGGGGTTTTCTGGAGAAGCGGACTGATTAGGATTCTTGGTGGTGTTTAGGGCTGCAGCGAGAGGCCGTTCGTCTGCTCTATTTCTGTGCCTGCCGCTGCAGTGCAAGATATATGGGATGTGCATGTCGTATTAAAACACGTTTTATGTTCTGCCTGCGCGTCATTGGGATGTCTGTGGGGTTTATATATCCGTGCAGAGGCTGCAGAGAAGCTGCGGGGACGATTTATAAGAACAGAGTCTGTATAGTTCCCGTTCTGCAAAAAAAAACAACCAAATGTATTTATTTTTTTCTCTGCCGCACGCGGCTGCCGCTTCCCCCGTATTTCACTGTGAAATCTTCCTCCAGTTCCAGGGCGGACGGGAAAGGGATCTTATGCACTTGTCATGGCGCACTCCAGGAATTTCGGGACGCCTTTGGATATTTCCATAAATAGCAAAGTCAATCACATGCAAAAGTGCTCTCTACTGTTCAGATTTGCACCTATAGGGGGCAGTATTCAAATGGATGTGGCATATTTAGCTAGATTTGCCAAAACGATGGCCGATCTGACCTAACAATTATTCTTATCAGCCAGAAATGTGGTCAGAGGAGTTGTTAGGACCCCAAGCTCCCTCCCCGTTTTATTGTAGGCACAGTACATTCTTGAACGGTTCATTGCTTATCCTTACATTAGGTGATAACATAGATCGGTGTTGGTCCGACTGTAGGGACCTGCACCCATCGTCAGAACGAGGCACTTTTATCCCCATTATAAAACGCAGCTTAAATGCTCAAGCTCGACCGCCGCTTAATTCATTCTCTATCTCAATGGGATTGTCGGAAAAAAAGCTGCGCTCAGCATTTGGTGGCCTCATGGGAAATAAATGGTTGGGCAACCGAGCTGTTCTTCCATTTTGGAAAAGGGATAATAATCTCAATGGAGATACAAATTCCCCATTCTGCTGATCCGTGTAGGTCAGTAAGTTATCAGCAATCCTTAGAATAGTTCTGGAGTCCCGGACCTGGGTCTCAGGATCCACATGTGGCTCTCGGGCCTGTGATGTATGGCTTGTGGATGTATTCCAGTTTCGTGCATGAGCACCAGATCTAGCAGCCGCTTATGAAGAGCAAGTCCAGATGGTGACTCTGGTTAGTAGCTGCCCTGCACATAGTAGAGCAGATCTGAATGGGGTAAGGTAGGAACCCCGGGATCTTGTAATACTGCCTCTGGGATTTCTGTGGAAAAGTTTTGGCAGTCATTATACCGGTGATGGGAGCTCTAGGTGTCACTACCTGAGGGGACTGGAGCTGGATGTGGCTTGCGACCCTCTCTTATTGCTGAATGTGGCGCTTATGACCCTCTCTCAGAGCTGGATGTAGCTTGCAACCCTATTTCAGAGCTGAATGTGGTTCATGACCCTCTCTCAGAGCTGGATGTAGCTCCCGACCGATCTCAGAGCTGAAAGTGATTTGTGACCCTCTCTCAGAGCTGAAAGTGATTTGTGACCCTCTCTCAGAGCTGGATGTGCCTCATGACCCTCTCTCACAGCTAGATATAGCTCATGACCCTCTCTAAGTGGTGGACGTGGCTCGCGACCCTCTCTCAGAGCTGGATGTAGCTTGTGAAAAGTCCAGGCATTTGTGGTGTAGGCTGCAGGTGCTTGGGCCTGAGTTGCCTAAATCCACTTACACTGACATAGCACCTTGGAAGCAGGTCTGAGATGTAAAAGGTGAGTGCTAGCTTTGTATGGTCCACTTTATGTTCATATTTGAGGTCCCAGGACACAGTAAAAATAAAAATTTATAGAGTAGGACCACCCTATCTGAGATATGCCTTGACGATGGCAGGGTGGCTCAAAAGATTATGCAATCTTTTGCTAAATGTCTCATTCCTTTACAGTATGGAAGTAATGTGTGTATCGCAACCCTCTCTCAGAGCTGAAAGTGGTTCGCGACCCTCTCTCAGAGCTCAATGGGGCTCGCAACCCTCTCTCAAAGCTGAATGGGGCTCGTGACCCTCTATAAGTGGTGGATGTAGTTCACAACCCTCTCTCAGAGATGGATGTAGTTCACAACCCTCTCTCAGAGATGGATGTGGTTCGCAACCCTCTCTCAGAGATGGATGTGGTTCGCAACCCTCTCTCAGAGATGGATGTGGTTCGCAACCCTCTCTCAGAGATGGATGTGGTTCACGACCCTCTCTCAGAGATGGATGAGGTTTGCGACCCTCTCTCAGAGATGGATGAGGCTTGCGACCCTCTCTCAGTGGTGGATGTGGCTTGCGACCCTTTCTCGGAGCTGGATATAGTTCGTGACCCTCTCTCAGAGCTGGATATAGCTTTTGACCCCCTTTCAGAGCTGAATGTGACTCTCATAGTCAGAAACTTAGGGGACCACTGGAATAGGTCATAACAAAAGAAGGACATCTGGGGAAATTACCAGACCTGTGAGGTGGCAGTATTGGTCATTGGTTAGGGAAAGTTGCCAGCCTTTACCAAAGCTGTCTGGAAAATAAGGGATTGGGCACACAAAGGGTAAAGGATTGGGTGTCCTCTCTTCCATTCCAACTTCTTTAATTTGTTGATGGACCTCAGAGTTTGGCTATGAAAGAGTCAGAGGAGCGCCACTTTTCAAGAGATTTAGGAAGACTTTTGCAATGCAGGCAGATATACTTACCAGCTCTAAAAGGAGTCCGAATGATATCCTCATTTTCAGGTAGTCTTATGGAAGTAATGGGAGACGTGTCAAGTATGTTAGGCCCATTGACCAGCTAAGTGTCCAACGTCATCAATGGAGCAGAGATTCTGGGAGTGTGGAACAGTCTCACTGCTACATCTCTGATACCCATTTGTCTCTTAAACATAACACGACCCCATCATTGGTTCACCATTTGCCGTAAACCAGATCCGCCATAAAGTCAACCAGAACCACGACAGCTCAAGACATTGCGAAAGTAGAATTAATACTAGTGGTGGTGTGAGGACTATGGCCATAGGTGGTCCTTACCTGGGATTCCCGGTTACGTCACATTTGAGCGTTAATGGGTCGCCTTCCCTCACCAGGCTCTGAGAGGCTTGGATTCGAGCTGTAGGGGAAACTGTAGGAGATAGGACAGAAAGGCAAAAAACATGGTGTTACCAATGGGGGTTAACATTAATGCAAAGGCCATGAAATGATAACATTCAATTGTGAGAAGTTTCTGTAAGACGACCACTTATTAGCTAATACCCAAACTCCAAATTTTTGGATTTATGTTGGTTTCCTCCAATATACCCTGATACTTTGTAAATGCTGAATTATCCTCCCAAGTATCTTTGATGGAAGGGAATGTGTCAAGTCCAGATTTTCACACCTCTACGACCTTGTCCATTGCGGCTGTGACATTGGGTTTCTTTGGATACACCGCAGCTGGTGTTGTGATGCCCCTCTATCCAATTATCCTTGTTATGTCTAATTGTTAATTTAATTAGAGGTATATGCTGAAGATTTACTCGATTTTCTGTACAATTATTCACTCTTATCTAAGCGGACTTTATTTTTTTCCTCATTTTTTCCATCTGAATCATGAGATGGTCTACGGGGGGAAAAGGCTGAAATGCATCCACACAAAGCAGCGAGGAGATATATTGCCATGTTCCCCTCCCCCTCCTTCTTCCAAAGGCCTCTCAGGAATGATTTCATTTTATTTACATAATGCTAATTGTGCGAGCCGAGGTTCTGAAATCTATGCACGCAGCAAGACGGCAGAAGGCTTCGTCTGGAGCGGTGATTGTCATCTCCGTCATCATGGGGTGGTAGAAGGAGACTTATAACCTTCCAACGTATTGGATTCTGCACTTCTCCCAAGAAGACGTATTTGGGACCAGTTATTGAGACTCTTGCTTCTTGCTGAGCGGATACGTCGTAGAAGATATGTCTTGGATTGTCCATCTATCAGCCAGCAGAAGTATCGGGGAGGAGGACTCATTGATGAAGAACCATTAGATCCTCCATAACGAGGACTCCTAGGAGTCATTAAAATATTTCCAACCTTAGAATTCAAAAATCTTTCTATAAAAATTAAGGGTTCCGTCTAAATAAAATTATTTTTGAGGACTAAATAAGCCCCCAGTGAGCACTATATAGAAGCGGTGGGAGTTGGAATGACTAAAGTTGGTGGTCCTTAATTACATTCCCATTGAGTCAACAGCTATTCCTCCCAGCACCCTTCCTATTTTGTCGGGGGGGTAAGTTGCCAAGTCGGAATCCCAAATATATAAGATAAAGCTCGAATATGAATGGGCCAATTTCGACCATAATAGACGATAACTTCAACCAACTGTTCTAAATCCCCAATTGGGCGTCTTGAGTTGCGAATGATGAGTGCTGGCTGCATTGTAGGCCGAAAATATCCAGTATTGTCTAATGTAATCAGTCATGTGTTTGGAGTAAATGGCCAACAGATAAGGTTTGTTGGGCCACCTTCATTTCATGCGTATAAGGGCATTAAGAGACCTCTAAACGTAGAACAAAAGAGATCAGGCATGCTGAAATTCAACTGAATGATCCTTTTTCTTCTCCTTAACCATCCAAGACGCCTATTTGTGGAGAAAAGTTGGGTATCCATTGGCTATATAGAGGTTGTACATATAGGTCCTAACCATCCAAGACGCCCATTTGTGGAGAAAAGTTGGGTATCCATTGGCTATATAGAGGTTGTATATATAGGTCCTAACCATCCAAGACGCCCATTAGTGGAGAAAAGTTGGGTATCCATTGGCTATATAGAGGTTGTGCATATAGGTCCTAACCATCCAAGACGCCCATTAGTGGAGAAAAGTTGGGTATCCATTGGCTATATAGAGGTTGTACATATAGGTCCTAACCATCCAAGACACCCATTAGTCGTGAAAAGTTGGGTATCCATTGGCTATATAGAGGTTGTACATATAGGTCCTAATATCCTCACATCTTTTGGAACCCAAGGTTGGCTCCGGTTGGGCGTTGGGACCACGCAAAGGTTTTGCATTGGTGCGCTTAACGAGGGGTCACTGGACAGGAAAAATAACATGTTTCTGACCATATTTGATTTAGGCCATGGTCATACATGATCGTTCGGAAGGTACTCAGGAAAATCAACACTCGAAGAGCAAACAAGAGGGATTTTGAGGGTTAACAAAAAATAAGTAATGACTTCTGTTTAAGAAAAATTAAACTTTTTTTTTTAAAATTATTTAAGGAATGTTCCACTACATTATCCTTTCGAGACCAGTTGTTTGGAAGTTAGAAGTCCATTAAAAAACCATCCGTCTGGAGTGAGGACACGCGACGCGTCAGCTGCTCGTCTCAGATAACGCACGAATGAGGGGAGAAAATACTTTAGGAGATTCATTTGTGTAATTAACAAACAATGATTCCGACGACGTGACGGCTGAGGTGCTCCAAAAATGTCAATAACCGCGAGGTCGGGGAGCGAGTCATGGAGGGTCAATGGGAACTAGGAAGATTTGTAAGGAGTTTAAAGGGGTCTTTATAGGGATTTCAGGGGATTACTAAAAGTCAGTGAGGGTCATGGAGGGGATATGGATTTAGGAACTCGAACTTCAGTTATTGAATATTAGTGAGGGCAGATGTCACTGTGACTTAGCGACAGATCATGATATTCAATGCCTGTCAATGGAGACCATGGAGAGACTAAGTCCTACACGAGAACACGCGGGTCTGAAGCTCTTGGCCTGGACTCCAGACAGGTCAACATTTGGTGGGGGGGGTTTCCCCACGGTAGACCAAATGTTCTTCTACAATAGACCTTGTCTTGTGAAATAGAAAAGAATAATAAAAATATTAGCGACATCATTTTTTCTTTAACCTTGAGGATGTCCAAATCAAGTTTTGTAAGGGTCAACTGTTTAATATTTTCATGCCGCGCCTGGTTTATTTTTGGGTCCGGTTGTCAGTTTCTGTGCATATATGCAAAATGAATAGGAATATAATCTGTGGTAAATCAGGCAAAAAAAATAACAAGAAAATTATATATAGGTAAAACTGTAGTAAAATTAATTCGAATATACATTTTTTGGAAAATCAGGGGGAAAACATTACTAAAAATAACTTAATATATGAATTAATAAATAATTATAATAAAATGTATATTAATTAATATATATACACACATGGCTTATCTATACCTAACGTCAAAAGAAATGTGGTGAACAATGAAAATACAATATAATATTATAATAATAAATCATATATAATATATAATATAATTTATAATATAATTATATAATCATATATAATATAATTATAACATATAATACAATATATACTATAAAATATATAATAAATAATATAAAGAAATAGCTGAAAAAATGGGAAGAAAATGGGAAAAAGTAAAACAAAAAAAAAACTTACTAAATTCTAAAAATAATAAAATATATATTAAAAATAAGAATATGCAGTACAGACCAAAAATTTGGACACACCTTCTCATTCAAAGAGTTTTCTGTATTTTCATGACTATAAAAATTGTGGATTTGCACTGAAGGCATCAAAGCTATGAAATAACACATGGAATTATATACTTAACAAAAAAGTGTGAAACAACTGAAAATATGTCTTATATTCTAGGTTCTTCAAAGTAGCCACCTTTTGCTTTGATTACTACTTTGCACACTCTTGGCATTCTCATGATGAGCTTCAATTTTTTTATCGTTATTTTACTTAAGTGCATGTAACAAATACACTTTTGCAATTGGTTTCCATTAAACATGTTGCACCATTCGCCTATCATTGACTACTGCATACAGTGTGAGTAAACTGAGGGTCCATCAGCGAGCTTTCTCTGTCTTGTGAAGAATTAGTGATTCGCATCTGTCTTTTTAGAGCTCCTTTCACCTGATTTATGATCATAGACCTCATCAAAGTTGACGTGTATGATGGCCTATTGCCAGATGCAGAATGAGTTAACTGAGTATCCATCAGCGAGCTCTCTCTGAGTCTCATGATGAATTTGTAGCTCTTTTCTGATCTCCTTTCACCTGATTTATGACCATAGACTGCATCAAAGTTGATGTGTATCATTGCCTGTTGCCGGCTTCAGAATGAGTTAACTGAGGGTCCATCAGCGAGCTCACTTAATGAAGAATTTATAGCTTTCATCTTTCTTTTCTGACCTCCTTTCACCCAATTTATGATCATAGACCACATCAAAGTTGATGTGTATCATTGCCTGTTGCCGGATGCTAAATGAGTTAACTGAGTATCCATCAGCGAGCTCTCTCTGAGTCTCATAAAGAATTTGTAGCTCTTTTCTGATCTCCTTTCACCCAATTTATGATCATAGACGACCACATCAAAGTTGATGTGTATCATTGCCTGTTGCCGGATGCAAAATGAGTTAACTGAGCGTCCATCAGTGAGCTCACTTAATGAAGAATTTATAGCTCTCATCTTTCTTTTCTGACCTCCTTTCATCTGATTAATGATCACAGACCACATCAAAGTTGAATGAGCAAGAAAATATAGCCAAACAGCGCAACGTTACTACCGAAACGCAATGGCAAAAATAATTTTTAGCCCAAATATAGGCATTTAAGTAAAAAAAAAAAAGTCACCTCTCTGTGTGACTACAGCGTCCATATTGTACTCTAAGGGTAATGAGGGGTTAATGTTGAGGCGTCACTCACATTGGACGTCCAGGACGTATTGCGTCTGCTTCTTCTGGCCCTTCAGTGCCGGGTGCGAGGCCTCGCAGGTGACGATTTCGCCGTTATCCCTCCTCTCCACCGGGAACTGGATGCTGTTTGTTATGCTGAAAGTTTTTATGTTCTCCTGTTTGCTGGTGACTCCTAGAAAACAGAAAAAAATCCATCATCAAATGGAAAGTCTCAGCAAACTCCTCCGCCAGGCGAATAATGAGCTGCTGCACAAACCTAATATCTCATGTACAAAAGCCGCCAATGAGTCTCTGTGCCTTCTGCTGCGGGCACGAACCTCGGGCGGCGGCTTTCATCTGATATTCCATATGTATAGAAATAGTAATGCAGGATATCCTTTGGGTTATTCATCTGTTTTAGGATGATCTTTATTCTTTATTTAATCAGATTTTATCACTTTTACTAAATATATATTTTCTAGGCACAGTATAGTATCATTATTTATGCAGTAGTATGGCGGTATTATTATTTAAATCCATCGGAGTCTCTATAGATTTTACTATGCCAACATATAGTGCTGAAATCAGACATCATACATACTACCGCCAAACAGTAGCCAAATACTAAAGGTACATGTGTCAATTGTTCTATGTCTTTACCATACCTCTCCTCACAGCACTATATATGTGCACTGTGCGGCAGTGTTAATTGATCAGAACATTTTTGAGCAAAGTATGGTATCATTATTTATGCATTAGTATGGCTAATTAATTAATGGCTATTTAATTCCATCAGAGCCTCTATAGATTTTACTATGCCAACACATAGTGCTGAAATCATACATCATACATACTACCGCCAAACAGCTGCCAAATATTACTGGCAAAGGTGTCAATGGCACTTAGTTTTTACCATCCCCCGCCTCACAACACTGGATATGGCACTATATATGTGCACTGTATGGCAGTGATCGGAACATTTTTGAGCAAAGCATGGTATCATTTTTTATGTAGTAGAATGGCGGATTACTATTTAATTCCATCGGAGCCTCTATAAACTTTACTATGCCAACATATAGTGCTGAAATGGCATCATACATACTATCGCCAAACAGTGGCCAAATATTACAGGCAAAGGTGTCAATTACACTACAGTCTTCACCACCTATGTCCTGCTCACAAGGATAAGTATATTTTTGAGCAAAAGGATGGTACTATAACGTATTATAAATGTCTTAATGTGGAATTATGGCAGTATAATTACATAATTCCATAAGAGCCTCTATAGAGTTTACAATGTCACCATATAGTGCCGAAATAACATCATACATACTGCGGCCGAACAGTGGCCAAATAGTAAAAATAAAGATGTCAATTGCCTATAGTGTTCACCTTCCCTTTCTCACAACACTGGATATGGCACTATATGTGCACCGTATGGCAGTGTTAAGTGATGGGTATATTTTTGAACAAAGTATCGTATTTATGCAGTAGTATGGCAGTATTACTATTTAATCCCTCATGAGCTTCTATAGATTTTACTACGCCATCATATAGTACAGAAATGACATCATACATACTACTGCCAAAGAGTGACCAAATCCTAAAGGCAAAGGTGTCAATTGCCCTGGAGTCTTCCTCACTCCCCTTCTTTTCGCCCATGTGCTTCTCATCTCTATCAGTATATTTTAGAGCAAAAATATGGTACTGTTATGACGGTATTAATATTTAATTCCATCAAAGCCTCTAATGATTTTACTATGCCCCCTTATAGTGACGAAATCAGACATCATACATACTACTGCCAAACAGTGGCCAAATATGACAGGGCAAAAATATAACCTGCCCTCTAGTCTTGACTATCCCCCTCCTCACAGCACGATATAGGTGTTAATTGAGCGGTATATTTTTGAGCAAAACATGGTAGAATTATTAATGAAGTATTATGGTGGAATTTCAATCCTTCCATATAATGGACGGGACCCTAAAGGAGCCTCTACGGACGTTACCATGCCACCATAAATTGTCGAAATAACATCTCATTGAATCATAATATCGCCAAACAGTGGCAAAAAAGTGTCAGTGTCCATGGAGTCTTCTCCTTTGTGCACACCTGGTAGCGGTGTTATATAGGCACCGTATGGCAATGTGAATTGGTCGGTACATTTTAAGGCACAGCATGGTACCAGTATTAAGGCAGTATTATGGCGGTATAACTTTTATGCCTTCCAAATAATTCTCAGGACCCCATTGGAGCCTCTACTGACTTTACTAAGCCACCAAAGAGGCATATTACTGCCATATAGTGGAATAATAACAACTAATCTTTGATATCACCACATCTGCAAAAGTCTGATCATCAAAACATAAAAATGATTCAACCTGGGTGGTATTTGTAGTTAATATGGCTGGTTATGCGTCTGGCCATCTAGCGACCAAAGTATACACTGCTCCCCGATCCCCTTTCATAATGGAAGCCATTAATAATAATTGGTGAATAATATTCCTTAGGGGCCGGGCTTGGCAAATCAAAGGGGCTTGCAGTGTAGTAGGAGCAAGAGAGTCCCCAGAACAAGGAGATAAAAGGAGCCTCTGTCCTATTTGATTTGGCTGGACTCTTTGGGCCACCCCAGGATTTGGGCCCAGGACACAGGACGTGGGCACTAAACAGTTTCTGAGTCTGTTCCTCCTTAGTACTCGTTTTTTTTGCCACTGGCAGAATCCCGGACAGCAGCCGTTTCCTCCGGGGCCGGTTTAGCGGATTTTGGCATAGACTCAGATGAACGAGTCGTCACGGTACAAACGATGAAGGAACGTTTGTCTGGTGGAGGACCTTGTTTGTTCATTTGATGGTTCGCGGTGGGTGGGATAGGCCCTGACCCTGGCTTTAGTGGGTCTGAGGTATGAGAGAATGGAGGCACTAGAATGAAGCACTTCGGCTTAGGCTTGGGTAAACAGGTCGCCATGGTACAAGTGGCGAAGGAACCTTTGTCTGGTGGAGGTCCTGGTTGGTCCTTTGGATGGCTACTGGTGGGTCAGATAGGCTCTGACTTACAAAAGACCACATGATTTCTTGGCATGCTTTGGTGGGGCTGACATACAAGAGACTGGACACACTAGGATGAACCACTTTGGCCTAGACCCGGGCAAAAGGGTCGGAACAGTACAAGCGATGAAGGAATTTTTGTCTGGCAGAGGCCCTGGTTGTTCATTTGTACAATTCCTTGTAGGTGGGGTAGGGCCTGAGTTACGAAAGACCACATGATTTCTTGGCAGGCTTTAGTGAGACTGAGGTACGAGAGCCTAGAAGCACTTTGGCCTAGATTCGGATGAATGAGTCGCTATGATACGAGCGGTGAAGGAACTATTCTCTAGTAGAGGCCCTGGTTGTACCTTTGGATGGTTCCTTATGTGTGGGATAGGGCCTGAGTTAGGGAAGACCGCTTCAATTCACAGCAGGCTTCAGTGGGGCTGATGTCTGGGAGTCTAAAGGCACCGGGACAAGGGGGAACAGTCTGCATCAAAAGTATGATATTGAAAATATTACCGACCAAGATGTGAGCCCATGTTCCACGAGACTGTTCTAAGAACTCTTCAATGAGAACTTTGATAGAGTCTAGGTCTGCTTTGGCCCTCACTGAGGGCGACTGTGAACTTTATACTTGCACCGGGGAACCGGCTGGGGCAAGCTCAGAGGAATCAAAGCTGGTCCTCTGCCAAGGCTTTGACCACCATGGCTCCATATGGTCGTCCACCCAACAAACGAGCATCATCTTTTCGTTACAAGTACCGAGTACCCGGGCATGTCAGTGCTCGTTCATCTCTAGCTCTGATTTTCGCATTATCGCTTGTCCTAGTCACATCCAATTCCCTAATAATGGTGTTGGACCTACACCGAACAGTCTAAACATCGCGCATGAGTAACACCTGATAGCGGTTATTATAAAAAAAATTGTGCCGTCTGGTAATCTTGAAAGGTAAAACACTAAAAAGTGCTGTTAAAAAAAGAACCCTCCGAAACAGGTTATGATGATATCACATAATTGAGCCGATGACTTCCAGTCGCTGAGATTACCTAACCTTGAAATTAGCTTATCTGCCGGCAGCCGGAGCGACTTTCCTGCAATCATCTTAATTTTACTTGACGGGAAATAATTAATCCTCCGAGACAGGACGGATATCAGACGATTATTGGGTTAAATATCAGATTTCCAACAAATAAAAACCCAACAAATGCGCGTAATACATAAACATGAGCGCCCGGTGGTCACCGCAGGGACCGGCCATCTTGCCTGGCGACATTATTGATTACGATTTCTGACCTTTCTTTAGTCAGTGACTGTAAGCAGTGTTTACTTCCATAGGTTTTTCCTCTTCTTCTTTTTTTTACAAGACACGGTGTGAAAATGGCTTTTTCTGGCTTTGACTTCAATCTTCTTTTTGAGTGGTTTTGACTTATCGCAGTTGTGATCCCTTCGCGGGATAAGAATAAGGAATAAAAAACAGATTCGCCATTGATTTTAAACGCTAGGCTCGGTTACCGCGGGTTTATAGAAACGAGAAAAAACACGATCCATTAACAGTGAGACTAAAAGGTCCTCGGGGATAGCGGGGGGGATGCAAAATTATCCGTTCATGCACAAATTAATGTGCGCGATTGTTGCAGGCTGCCATTTTGTGCCATAAAGAGCATCCGTCAATCGAGATCAAGTTCCGCCATAGAAGCCTGTAGAGCACGGTGCAAAACACGCTGCAACGTAAGAAGTGTGAATAGTTTATGTTTATCAAGTAGCAAAAGGAAGGAACAACATAGAAATCTAACACCCATCAATATTTGGTGCCCACTCGTCACCCTCATCACTTGTTCTCGGTCTTTGTCACTTGCACAGTTTTTGAAGGAAGTTGGAAAGAGATTGTTCCAAACATCTTGTAGACCTGACCCCAGATCTTCTGTGTATGAGGCTTGCACGGATCCTTCTGTCTCTTCATCCCAGACAGATGGGTGTTGTGAGATCACGGCTCTGCAGGGGCAGGATCATCTGTTTTTCTTGGTCACTTGTACACAGTTTTTGAAGGAAGTTGAAAGGAGATTGTTCCAAACATCTTCTAGACCTGACCCCAGATCTTCTGTGTAAGAGGCTTGCACGGATCCTTCTGTCTCTACATCCCAGACAGATGGGGTGTTGTGAGATCACGGCTCTGCAGGGGCCGGATCATCTCTCTTTCTTGGTCACTTGTACACAGTTTTTGAAGGAAGTTGGAAGGCGATTGTTCCAAACATCTTGTAGTCCTGACCCCTAGATCTTCTGTGTATGAGGCTTGTGTGGACCCTTCGGTCTTTTGATCCCAGACAGATGGGATAATGCAAGATCAGGGCTCTGTGGGGGCTAATCATCACCTCCAGGACTCCTTGTTCTTAATCATATTGGCTGGATGTTTGGGGTCATTGTACAGCGACAGAATTCATTTGGAGCCAGACACCTCCTTGATGAAGAAGTATCTGCCTCAGCATTGAGGACACCATTCACCCTGACCAAATTCCCAAATCCATTTGCTGAACTGCAGCCTCAAACCAAAACCACCACTGATGCTTGACTATTCCTAACACTCTCCAGTCTCCAGGGAACAATCTGCTTTTACAGCCAAATATTTCACATTGTGATCCATCAGTCCAGGGCACCTGCTGACATTTTTCTAGTCCCCAGTTCCTATATTTTGGTGCATAATTGAGGCACTTGGCCTTGTTTCCATGTAGATGGTTTGGTATTTAGGTTGCAATTCTTCAATTAAGACCACTTCTCACCTGACTTCTCCAAACAGTAGATGAGTATAGATGGGTCCTATTGTTCTAAGTTGATGGCACTGCTGGACATCTTCTAATATGTTGTGTCTTTCATCTGCTGCACTACGTTACCTTGGCCGACTACTGCATCTGATATTGATCATTTCTTGGTGTCCTAAATTTTGAGAAATCTAGGCAGATACTTATCCACCATGTGATACCAACAGGGATGCGTCTGACTCCGAATTAATTTTGCACCCGGACAATGACCCCAAACATCCAACCAATGTGATTAGTGACTGAGTCCAGGAGGTGATGATCTGGCCCTGGGAGGGCCCTGATCATCATCTGTCTGGGATCAAGAGAAAGAAGGATCCACACAAGCCTCATACACAAAAGATCTAGGGTCAGGTCTTCAAGATGTTTGGAACAACCTCATGTCAACCAAGTGCCTTCATAAATGGTGTTCAAGTGTAATGAGAAGAACTTATGAAGGTGATGACAGTGATATCAAAAAGAAGGAATATGAGAAGCTGGAGATATACCAGGGCCTCAAAGAAGAACTGGACAAAATGTGGAAGGTTAAGGCAACAGTGATCCCAGTGGTGATCGAAGCACTCAGAGCAGTGACCTGCTAATATGGAAAATTGGCTGCAACAGATCCCAGGAGCAACATCTGAACTCTCTGTCCAGAAGAGTGCAATGCTGGGCACAACTCAGAGCCCGTGCCGGGCGCAACTCAGAGCCCGCGCTGGGCACAACTCAGAGCCCGCGCTGGGCACAACTCAGAGCCCGCGCTGGGCACAACTCAGAGCCCGCGCTGGGCACAACTAAGAACCCGTGCTGGTTAAAAACTAAGATCCTGTGCTGGGAATAATTAAGATCCTGTGCTGGGCACAACTAAGAGCCCGTGCTGGGCACAACTAAGAGCCCGTGCTGGGCACAACTAAGAGCCCGTGCTGGGCACAACTAAGAGCCCGCGCTGGGCACAACTAAGAGCCCGCGCTGGGCACAACTAAGATCCCGCGCTGGGAACAACTAAGATCCCGCGCTGGGAACAACTAAGATCCCGCGCTGGGAACAACTAAGATCCCGCGCTGGGAACAACTAAGAGCCCGTGCTGGGCACAACTAAGAGCCCGTGCTGGGCACAACTAAGAGCCCGTGCTGGGCACAACTAAGAGCCCGTGCTGGGCACAACTAAGAGCCCGTGCTGGGCACAACTAAGAGCCCGTGCTGAGAACAACTAAGATCCCGTGCTGGGAACAACTAAGATCCCGTGCTGGGAACAACTAAGATCCCGTGCTGGGAACAACTAAGATCCCGTGCTGGGAACAACTAAGATCCCGTGCTGGGAACAACTAAGATCCCGTGCTGGGAACAACTAAGATCCCGTGCTGGGAACAACTAAGATCCCGTGCTGGGAACAACTAAGAGCCCGTGCTGGGAACAACTAAGAGCCCGTGCTGGGAACAACTAAGAGCCCGTGCTGGGCACAACTAAGATCCCGTGCTGGGCACAACTAAGAGCCCGTGCTGGGCACAACTAAGAGCCCGTGCTGGGCACAACTAAGATCCCGTGCTGGGAACAACTAAGATCCCGTGCTGGGAACAACTAAGATCCCGTGCTGGGAACAACTAAGATCCCGTGCTGGGAACAACTAAGATCCCGTGCTGGGAACAACTAAGATCCCGTGCTGGGAACAACTAAGAGCCGTGCTGGGAACAACTAAGAGCCCGTGCTGGGAACAACTAAGATCCCGTGCTGGGAACAACTAAGATCCCGTGCTGGGAACAACTAAGATCCCGTGCTGGGAACAACTAAGATCCCGTGCTGGGAACAACTAAGATCCCGTGCTGGGAACAACTAAGATCCCGTGCTGGGAACAACTAAGATCCCGTGCTGGGAACAACTAAGATCCCGTGCTGGGAACAACTAAGATCCCGTGCTGGGCACAACTAAGAGCCCGTGCTGGGAACAACTAAGAGCCCGTGCTGGGAACAACTAAGATCCCGTGCTGGGAACAACTAAGATCCGTGCTGGGAACAACTAAGATCCCGTGCTGGGAACAACTAAGATCCCGTGCTGGGAACAACTAAGATCCCGTGCTGGGAACAACTAAGATCCCGTGCTGGGAACAACTAAGATCCCGTGCTGGGAACAACTAAGATCCAGAGCTGGAAACAACTAAGATCCCGTTCTGGGATCGACTAAGATCTCGTGCTGGACTGACTAACATCCCGTGCTGGGCACGACTAAGATGAAGCAGAGCCCTCAAACTCCCAAGAGTGGACCCGAGAATGAGGAAGGACAAATAACCAAACCACAGGGGTGAGAAGGTAGTTATTATATAATATAATTATATATAATATAGTTATAGATTTATATTAGTGGTAAAAAAAACTCAGAACTTTGTAAAAAAAAAAATTATATATATTATCTTTGTCTGAATCGCTTTTCTGACACCCATGACTTTTTTATTTTTGGTGGAGCGATGATGTAAGGGTTTTGATTTTTGCACATCAAACTGATGATTTTTACCATTTTGGAGCACATGCTAAATTTTCACTAAATTACTACAATTTTTTTTAACATTTAAATAATTTGATATGTTAACAGATCAGACTTTTATGAACTTGGCCATACCGAATAAGTTTTTTATTTTATTAATATGTTTTAATTGGGAAAATTGAGTGATTAAATTTTATTACTTATTTATGAAATGTATTATTACAATTGTTTTTTAATTTGTACTTTCTTTTTCAGTCCCTGTATAGTTATATAGTCATTCTCCTATGAAGCCACAGGCCACAGGGGATGGGTTAAATAATAAAATACATTATACTCACCTGTCCTAGGCTCCTCCGTGGCCCCCCATGCTGGTCTTTGGGTCTTACAGCATGGGCTTAGTCTCACCCGGTCATGTGTGGCCTGCCATATGCTTCCTTGCCTATAGAGGGCACTACAGATAGGGAGGCATGAACGGAGCACATAGGGCTGACAGCCCCTTTATATTCCCTTTTTTATTTCTACTTTTAAGCTTTTATAGACTATTTGATCCCAGAATATGAAGTCTTCCCATTACGAATGTCACAAGTATAAGATGTTGGGTCTGTAGACGTTGGGCCTTGGCGATAGCGTGTGATTTCCTCCTGCGCGTTGCGATTCTTCCAGGAGAATTAACTCTCCGGGGGCAGTGCCAGTGCGACTCCGCTCTGGCACGGATCAGGCCGTGTGTTGGGTAATCTGGAGATTGTGGAGTGCGTATTTTAGCTGTAATCTGCCTCCTGCATCTAGACCTTCATTATCTGGCTCCCCTATCGCGGCGGAGCAGACACCCCATATATCTCCCCATTACAGCGGCAGTCGGCCGCTCTCTGCTCGTCCTGCCGCGTCTTATCGGCTGCACTCCTCTGGATTCCTGTCTGCGCTTTTCTGCAGTTTCAATCAGCCGGCGGCCACAATGAGTCCTGGACACAATTCTTATCATAGGAAAGCGCTTGTCGTCCTCGCCGCACACAACTTTCACACATTGTTTCGGCGCCGAAGGAGGGAAAAAAAATCAGTTTATAAAAAAAAAAAACGGCAAGTCCTGGCAGAGACCGGAGGAAAGGCAGAATGCTGAGCACAGCGCTCTCTATGCCTCCAACACAGGCTGCGATCACACGGAAATAAGGCCTACATATAACACACGCTCTACACACAATGCAGCACACCACATGCTCTGCACATAACACACCACGCACAATGCTACACACAACCCAACACATGCTCTACACACACCCAACACATGCTCTACACACACAACCCAACACATGCTCTAACACATAACCCAACACATGCTCTACACACACAACACACAACCCAACACATGCGCTACACACACAACACACAACCCAACACATGCTCTACACACACAACACATGCTCTACACACACAACACATGCTCTACACACACAACACATGCTCTACACACACATAACACACAACCCAACACATGCTCTACACACACATAACACAACCCACACATGCTCTACACACACAACCCAACACATGCTCTACACACACAACACAACCCAACACATGCTCTACATACACAACCCAACACATGCTCTACACACACACAACCAACACATGCTCTACACACACACAACCCAACACATGCTCTACACACACACAACCCAACACATGCTCTACACACACACAACCCAACACATGCTCTACACACACATAACACACAACCCAACACATACTCTACACACATAACCCAACAGATGCTCTACACACACAACCCAACACATGCTCTACACACACAACCCAACACATGCTCTACACACACAACCCAACACATGCTCTACACACACACAGACACACAACGAAACATTTGCTCTGCACACAATGCAACACACAACCCAGCACATTCTCTACACACACAATAAACACAGAACACATGCTGTAGACACACAACACAAGCTGTACACTCACAATGCAACCACAGCTCTACAGAAACAATACAACACATGCTCTACACACAACGCAAAACATGCTCTAAATACACACTCTTCTGCACACACACAATGCAACACACGCTCCACACATGCACACAATTCTCGCAACAGCTCTACATATATTGCTCAACACACACACATAAGACAACACATGCTCTACACACAATGCAATACAAGCTCTACAAACACAACAAAAGCTCTAAACACAACGCAACACATGCTGTACACACACAACACACAAGACAACATGAGCTGTATACAAAGTGCAACACATGCTCTACACACACATTGCAAGGCATGCTGTACACATACCCAACACATGCTCTACACACACAGCCCAACACATGCTCTGCACACACACACAATGCACAACATACTCTACATACACAATGCAACACACAATCTAGACTCACAACATAATACAACACAAACACATGCTCTACAGACATAATGCAACACGCTCTACACACAACACAACAAGCTCTGCAACACACAACACATCATAAGCTGTACATACACAATGCAACACACTACACACAAGCTAAAAAACACATGCTCATACATAATGCAACGCAAGCACTACACTAAAACACATGCTTTACACACACAAATACAAAACGCCCTACACACACACGATGCAACAACATAGCCACAACACAGGCTGTACCCCCACTACACAACATGTTTTAGATACACAATGCAACATGAGCTCTACACACACAACACATGCACTACACATGCACAATGCAACACAATGATATACACACATTACATACACATGGCACTTACATGCTCTACACACAATACAGTCCAAGCTCTTACAGAAACACACAATGTAACACACACACTACATACACTGTCCAAAAGTGTAATGCACCATGCTTAGATGCACACTGAATGATCTGCTGAGCCAGAGTATCCAAACCTTAAACAGTCTTTAGAGATTGGATCTCTTAGACAGTATCACACATGATAAGCTTAGATGCACTAGTTCAGCAGACAGTATTAGATATGATCAGCTTAGATACATTAGTTTAGATAATCTAAGCTTAGATACAGCATCTCAGCAGCTCACTATCCCTGGAGAGCCCTTTCGGCAGGGTTTCATGAATCACACGATACGCTGGCTCACGCTGCGGTTTTACATCTATAAAAGCGTGTGACACATGATAACAGAACAGGGCCATAAATAATACATCCATCACTTACCCTACATAGACCCGTCTCGCGGGACGTCATACTAAACTGAAGCCTTCACCACAGCGACACGTAGCCGAGCCGAGAGTTTGCGGCCGTGGTGCAGCTCCTCCGGGGTCTCACCTTTTAGTTCCTTGCGGTCCCGGTACCACCTCAGCGTAGCTTCAGGCTTCGTCCGGGGTGCGGAGCAGATCAGTTCCACTTGTCCTCCTTCCACCGCCTGCTCCTTCACTTCCACCACGGGATTTTCTGGAGGAACTGCAAGAAGAAGACCCCATTGAGGAGCGAGATCGCAACGCTACCTGGACAATATTCTGCTGTGGACCCAGTATGACAGGGGTTGGGAACCCCAGTCCACAAGGGCCGTAAACAGTGCAGGTTTTCAGGATTTCCTTAGCATTGCACAAGGTGTTGGAATCATCACCAGTGCACTGTTTGCGGCCCTTGAGGACTGGAGTTCCCCACCACTGCCCTATGACATGAGTCTTGAGGTCGGAGCTCTGCTTTATTGGCACTTATTTACCCAGCACGGTGAGCGTGGCGATCTGGTGGTGCGTATCCTCCGTATACAGCTGGCAGAAGTAGCCTCCTTCATCCTCCAGTTTTGCATTTGACAAATGGATCTTCACCAGTTTGGGTGTGAACTCCACCAGCTGAAACCGCTCGTCCTTTAAAGCTGGAGAAGAAACACCGAGACATTAATATGACAAAATATCCGGAATATTAAAGGGGAACACTGGGATGAAGCAGAGCTGGGCACTAAAGTTCTAGGATCTATAGATTGCTTATAAATCAATAAAATCATATCTGCTCCTCAGCACTCACCCCTCCCTCAAGGGACAGAGAAATTCAGTCATGTATAGTGTTAAAGGTTCACGGGACAGGAAACTACCACGGCAGCACATGTTATGTACTATCATAGTTTGTACAGCAGAAGATCACAGCGAGTATTTATATCTGCTTGGGGTGACATGATTGCTATTTGAAGGGAGAACACCCCTGTTCAAACAATACATAGGATGTAGTGTGACCATGGGGTTGGCGGCCATGCCCCCTGTTCATACAGAAGTGTGAGGGGGGCAGGAATGTAAGATGATCCTGGAGCCCCCACGGTCCATGCCCTCTGTTCATACAGAAGTACGAGTGGGCAGAAATGCCAGATGATCCAGAAGCCCCCGGGCCCCATGTTCATACAAAAGTATGAGGGGGCAGGAATGTAGGATGATCCTGGAGCCCCCAGGTCCACGCCTTCTGTTCATACAGATGTATGAGGGGGCAGGAATGTAAGATGATCTTGGAACCCCCAGGGTCCACGCCCCCTGTTCATACAGATGTATGAGGGGGAAGGAATGTAAGATGATCCTGCAGCCCCTGGGGTCGACGCCTTCGACACACCTCCTGTCACTGCTGTTGCATGAGGCTGAACTTGTCTGTCCCCAGAGAGGGGTAAGAGCTGAGGAGCAGATATGATTCACCTTTAATATCAGATTCAGCTTCAGAGGGACAGAGCTGGAGGTGTGGGTTAGTGGGGACCCTGAGACGGCAAGGAAAAAGAGGGGACAGGTTACGTGTAAGCCAAACCTAGGGGTGTTGGTGGAGGAACGCTGGGCATGGGTGCGGCTCTTTAGTGGGCTGTAGAAAGACAGAAAGCTGGCTGGACTAAGCTGTAGGATTGATTTGCTTTATATGTGCCGTCATGTGTGGAAACAGATGTAATGAACAAGTCATGGAGTTCCATCAAGTATCACCGCAACAGCTAGTCTATTTCTTACAGAGGACAGACTCCTTCCTTATTGATACATCATCAAGCATTGTGTGGCCCTAGAAGAAAGTGTTTGGACAGGCCCACGTCACCCGCACACCCTGAGGAGCCCGTTACACCGGCGTTTAGGGTTGTGATGACACACCTTGGCCCATGCCACCCTTACACAACTGCCTGTAAAAGTGGTGGTCACACATGTTCACCGGAGACTTTAGGTTTCAAAATCAGTGGGAATCCCAACAGCCGGACCACCAGGGATCAGGTGTGGGTAAGGAGCAAATGTTATATATAGGAGAGCCCAAGGGGAGTAACTTGAAGCTCATGGGCCCCAAGGCATAAGCGACAACTGGGCCCCAAATTATTGCATTTGTCTTTTGGAGCCCCCCTTGACTCCACAACCCGGGGCCAATTGCAACCCCTGAAACTATCCTAGTTACACCCCCTTAAAGGCATGCTGCACAATACTACAATACAGTAGTACTATCTTGGGTTTTCTGGCCATAATACCACCATTGAGTACCAATAGAATACTACTGTACACTGTTTAAATAATACCGCATAGTTTAAGGTGATCTTATGGCCTCCTAGTAAACAGAGGTGAACTGGCCAGGATTGAAACAGTGTACAGTAGTATTATCCTGGCACTATATGGCAGTATTATATGGACTGAAATGTCAAGAAAACCCAAGATAATACTACGGTATACTGTCTAAATCCCGGCCAGCCCTCCTCTCGCAACTACACTCCTGTTTACTAGGAGGCCATGGGAACATTTTAAACCACCCTGTATTGTCTAAATAGTGTACAGTAGTACAGTATAATCTTGGTACTCTATGGCGCAGTGGCGGACCTTGACCCCCAGGGGCCTTGGTGCAGCCATGGGCCATGGTGCGGTGAGGAGCGGGGGTGAGGTTGATGGGAAGGGGGGGGGGTGTTGCCAGCCATCGCCGTGGTCCGGGGGGAGGGGGGTGCTGATGGCCGTCGGCTTGCCTGGCCCTCCTCTCCTCTGACAATGGCTTACGGGGGTCGGCTTGAAGGGGCCCCCCTAGCCGGTCGGGGCCCTGGTGCAGCTGAACCAGCTGCACCACGATAGTTCCGCCCCTGCTATGGCGGTATTATCTGGACTGAAATGGCAAAAAACTCCCAAGATAATACTACTGTATACTATCTAGATAATACAAAGTGGTTTAAGATGTTCTCCTAGTAGAGGTGTGCTAGATGGGATTCAAACAGTGTACAGTAGCATTATCTTGGCACTATATGGCGGTATTATACAGACTGAAATGGAGAGAAAATGTATCTTCAAATATAAAACATTGCCATGGCTATATTTTATAACCCCAGATTATCCCATTGAAGACTACATTCATACTTCCGCCCTCTTTCCCAGTGTCAGTCTTCACCGTCACACTGACATTTTATTCATGATCGGGTTAGCGGCAGCACATCAGGACACATAACGCGGCATCTGTGACATGTGTGTGTCCAATGCGGCTTCCGCTGGCTGCAGAGATACCTCATTATCCACAGAGGAAGCGTTTTATTTTGCTTTTTTTTTCCGCCCAAATCCGAACCC
The DNA here is from genome assembly GCA_033576535.1 of Allobates femoralis. Taxonomy (NCBI): domain Eukaryota; kingdom Metazoa; phylum Chordata; class Amphibia; order Anura; family Aromobatidae; genus Allobates; species Allobates femoralis. The sequence continues at coordinate 69,991,305 of JARQOC010000009.1, read as the reverse complement.
TTCCCTCCTCCTCTTCTTTTTCTGCTGAAGTCACAGCTATTGAATGCAAACTGCAGATGTCGGGATAAAATTAGAAGTGGATTAGAATTAGCCTGAATCCCAGAAGAGGAGGGGGGCACCATTATGGTAAACGGCGGCGTTTAACCTCCCCTCGTCTGCAGCGTCTCCTCCTGCACCCAGACTTTAATGCCAGCCGACAGTAATGGAGCGGTGACATCGGAATTAATAGGTCCCTGAATCATCCACAGCGGAATATATAAAGGAAATACCGCGCACCTGCCCGGAATATGGAAGCAGGGCAGACTTCATCATATCCCGCTCACACCTCACTATGCCCTGCTGACACTTGTAGTCCCTTATTACCCACCATGTCTATTTCTCATTTAAAGGGCAACTTCGTATGTGGTTGAGATTTGCAGAAAACGTTTCTCACATGAAAGAAATCACTAATAATCCCATTTTACCCCTTTTATTCCCCTTAATCCTTGGCTCATTGTCGCCCCCTGCTGGGTATTGCATTAGAAATGGAAAGGTAAGGGACACGTGACCACTGCTAAGAAAGTAGGCGCCACTTTTCACACTCTATACAACAGATGTGGCAAAGGTTATCTAGTCTCCGTCCTATCCTATGTTATCTAAAGGTAATAAGACGCCTAACTCGACTTGTAACAGGGTGAGATGACTTATGCCAAGTTATCAAGGTCTGAGCCATGATAGCTTTTGCCACATCTGTACTCCATTATTATTATTATCTTCTGTATATTGAAAACTTGGAATTGTCATATTAGTCGTGGGTTTAGAGGCTTTTTTGTATCATTTTTGCATTTGGAATTCATTAAAAATGTTGCACCGTTTGGATTTTATGGTCCCTTTGTTTCTCTGCATATTGCTAACTGCACAATGAGTTAACAGAGAATACATCAGTGAGCTCATTCAACATATGTAATATTTAGGGTACCGTCACACACAGAGATATATTGCATGCAACTCACTGGTTGCAGTGAAATCATGGACACATTGTTACATTTGTACACAGCCACAAAATGGAACAATGTGTCCATGATTTCACTGCAACCAGTGAGTTGCATGCAATATATCTCTGTGTGTGACGGTACCCTTAGGTTGTTTTTTTTTTCACAATTCCTCTTGGAAATTGTGGTAATTACCGCAGACCACATCAAAGTTGATGTGCTCAGAATGAAAAATAAAAAGAACCATAGACAAGACATATATATTGGAAGGAAGCCAAAGGCAACAAAACAAAACAAGGTGGCTGGGACCACCAGGGGTTGTGACGCTGTATTTAATTCCTACCGACCATGAATCCTTTTGGATTTTACAGCACATTGCTGACTGCAGAATGACTTAACAGAGAATCCATCAGTGAGCTCATTCTGCATTTGTAACATTTAGGTTGAGGTTTTTTTTTACAGTTCCTCTTTGGTGATTAATTACCACAGACCACATCAAAGTTGAGCTGAACTTTGGTGTGGTCAGAATGAAAAAAAAAAGTTCCAAAGTCAAGTATAATGATACTGGAAGGAAGCCAAGGGCAACGGAACAACACAAGTCGGCTGGGACCACCAGGGCTGTGCCGCTGTATTTCTTTCCCACCCATCATGAATCCAATTATATGTTATAGCCTCTGTTTCATTGGACATTGCTACTGCAGAATGAGTTAACGGAGAATAAATCAGTGAGCTCGTTCAGCGTTTGTATCATTTATGTTGTCTTTTTCCTTGGTGATTAATTACCACAGACCACAACAAAGTTGAGGTGAACTTTCATGTGGTCAAACATTGGCACAGAAAAGTTCCATAGACAAGTATTATGTTATTGGAAGGAAGCAAAAGGGCAACAGAAGAAAACAAAGTGTCTGGGACCACCTGGACTGTGCCGCTGTATTTTATTCCTACCCAACACGGATCCGTTTGCTTTTTGCAGCCCCTTTGTTTCTCTGCACATTGCTAACTACAGAATGAGTTAACAGAGAACATATCAGTGAGCTCGCTCTGTATTTGTAAGATGTACGTTGTTTTTTTTTTTTTTCCATAATTCCTCTTTGGTGATTAATTACTACAGACCACATCAAAGTTGAGCTGAACTTTGATGTGGTCAGAAAAAAAAAAAGTTGCATAGACAAGTATTTTGATATTGGGGCTTACAGAACCAAGCAAGGTGGCTTGGAACAACAGGGCGGTGACACTGTATTTAAGTCCTACCCACCACATACCTGTATGGGTTTTACAGCCTCCATTTCAGTGTACATTGCTAACTGCAGAATGAGTTAACAGAGAATACATCAGTGAGCTCATTCTGCCTCTGTAAGATTAAGGTTCTCTTTGTCATCATTCCTCTTTGGTGATTGATTACTACAGACCACATCAAAGTTGAACTGAACTTTGATGTGGTCATAAAGCGGCACAGAATAGCTCTGATATTGGAAAAAAGCCAAGGGCAACGGAACAAGATAAGGTAGCTGAGACCACCAGGGCTTTACCGCTGTATTTAATCCCTACCCACCACTATTCCGTTTGGACTTTACATCCTTTTTGTTTCAGTGTACACTGCTAACTGCAGAATGAGTTCACCGAGGATACATCAGTGAGCTCATTCTGCATTTGTAACATTCATTTTGTCTTTTTCTTTAATGATTAATTACCACAGACCACATCAAAGTTGAGCTGAACTTTGATGTGGTCATAAACTGGTACAGAATAGCTTACAGAGCCTAAAACAAGTTCCAAAGACAAGTATGATGATATTGGAAGGAAGCCAAGGCCAAAGTAACAAGACAAGGTGTCTGGGATCACCAGGGCTGTGCAACTATAGAGTTTACAGCCCCTTTATTTCCCTTCACATTTCTAACTACAGAATGAGTTAACGGAGAATATATCAGCGAGCTCGTTCTTGGTTTGTAAGATGTATGTTGTTTTTTCTTAATTCCTCTTTGATGTGGTCTGTAGTAATTAATCACCAAAGTTGATCTGAACTTCAATGTGGTCATAGACTGGCACAAAAGAGCTCAGAAAGAAAGAAAAGCCAAGGAAAGAAAGAAGCCAAGGGCAACGGAACAAGACAAGGTGGCTGGGACCACCAGGGCTGTGCCACTGTACTTTATTCCTACCCACCACGAGTGCCATTGAAGAAGAGCGTCTGACGAGAAGGATTCTGGATGACCACGATCGATCCATCGTACTGGTGAAGTCGGCAGCTGATCTCCGCCGTCCCACCTTCCACCACTGTCACGTTTTCAGCCTGGACCTCCTGAGAGAACGCTGTAAGACATAAGAAAAAAAGAATGGGTCAAAAAAGAAATAAAAAGAGTACAAAGGATAAAGAAAAGAAAACTTTACTACTAAAGTCAATAGTATTAGAATTTAAAGGGATTGGGCCCATAAAAAAAGTTCATATTAATCAAGAAAGTCTTGGAATAATAATAATTTTCACAAATGGATGTGTTTATAAAAAATGTTCCTGTGCTGATATAATCTTATATAATGTGCCCCTGCTATGTACTGGCTGACTATACAGGGACATGGTCTGATCATACCACATCTCCTGTACTGAGATAATCTTATATATGTGTCCTGCTATGTACTGGCTGACTGTACAGGGACATGGTCTGATCATACCACACCTCCTGTGCTGAGATAATCTTATATATGTGTCCTGCTATGTACAGGGACATGGTCTGATCATACCACATCTCCTGTGCTGAGATAATCTTATATATGTGTCCTGCTATGTACAGGGACATGGTCTGATCATACCACATCTCCTGTGCTGAGATAATCTTATATATGTGTCCTGCTATGTACTGGCTGACTGTACAGGGACATGGTCTGATCATACCACATCTCCTGTGCTGAGATAATCTTATATATGTGTCCTGCTATGTACTGGCTGACTGTACAGAGACATGGTCTGATCATATCACATCTCCTGTGCTGAGATAATCTTATATATGTGTCATACCACATCTCCTGTGGACACATATATAAGATTATCTCAGCACAGGAGATGTGGTATGATCAGACCATGTCCATGTACAGTGAGCCAGTACATAGCAGGACACATATATAAGATTATCTCAGCACAGGAGGTGTGGTATGATCAGACCATGTCCCTGTACAGTCAGCCAGTACATAGCAGGGACACATATATAAGATTATCTCAGCACAGGAGATGTGGTATGAGCAGACCATGTCCCTGTACAGTCAGCCAGTACATAGCAGGACACATATATAAGATTATCTCAGCACAGGAGATGTGGTATGATCAGACCATGTCCCTGTACAGTCAGCCAGTACATAGCAGGCAGGGCCGCACCGTCCATTGGACAGTGTGAGCCCTGTCATTCAGGCGGCAGCAGGGGGAGCGGCAGTGCAGAAGGGGGCGGCGCCTCATGCACACAGCCTCCCCCTGTCATGGCGCCGGCCGCTCACCCCGCTCACCCCGCGCACCGCAGGTAAGCGGCGACCCGCCAGGGGACAAGAACAGAAGGGGCGGCAGCGCTGGGCTCCACTAGCAATCCCCCCCCCCACCCGTAATCGGTGCCGCAGCTCAGGCGGCAGTGGCGATGTAGAAGGGGCGGCAGTGCTGGGCTCCACTAGCAACCCCCCCCGTAATCGGTGCCGCGGCTCAGGCGGCAGTGGGGCTTGGTGCACCCCTGATAGCAGGGACACATATATAAGATTATCTCAGCACAGGAGATGTGGTATGATCAGACCATGTCCCTGTATAGTCAGCCAGTACATAGCAGGACACATATATAAGATTATCTCAGCATAGGAGATGTGGTATGATCAGACCATGTCCCTGTACAGTCAGCCAGTACATAGCAGGACACATATATAAGATTATCTCAGCACAGGAATATTTTTTTTAAACACATCCAATTGTGGAAATTATTATTATTCCAAGATCTATTGATTAAAATCAACTTTGTATGTGGGGAAAAAAAACCTTTAAGAAGTAATATTTTTAGTGTGACATTAAACCCTGCAAAAAGAAATAAAGTTGATATCAGAGAGTGAGAAAAATAAAAAAAAGGTCGGGCCGATTGTGACATTCGCAGACAGTGGAGAGACTTTATCCCGGGAGGCTGGAGACGCCGGTGAAGAAAGGGACGCGGCTCCCTAAATAACGAAGCATCAATGCTCAGAGTTTCTTTGACATTTGTGAGGTTTTCTGCTCGTCAGACGGTAGGAGCTTGTTAACCAAGGTCTTTACACTGACACAGATCATTAGCCGGGAGATTTAGGCTGAAGTTTTACTCGACCCGAAACAACAAAAAAATAAAAAATAAAAAAATTTTGACAGGCGAGAGGCGGCGTGGTCTATTAAAAGGCCAAAATCCCACAAAGAAAGCCCCTCGTGCAGGAATTGTACGCCGGGTATCAACGCCCGGTGACCGGACCTCTAAGGGGGTTAATAATGCAGCAAGCGGATCCCCTTCCACATAATTAGAGAAAATTAGAAGCCTCGGCGCTATCCTCCCGGTGCCCACAAAACATCTTAATCAGCCGTCGCACATGGATACAAACAGACGAGGATTTGTGCAGTCTGCAGGGTAACATCCACGCCACTCGCGCCATTCATCAAACCTGACTTTCGAGGTGGTATGGCGGGTAATAAAAGAAACGCTCATTAAAAGTGTCTCATTCCAAACATATTTATGGCTGGCGCTGCGTGAAGCCATATGTCTCAGCGCTCAGAGAGATGCATCACTTTTGGGCGGAAGAAATAGGATTGGGGCTATGAGGCCGAATTTACACGCCAACGCCAACAACCCACCACTCTGGTCATGGCCAGAATACGCCCACTCACTAAGACGCCTTACTCGTTAGGTTTATTCTTCAGCTCTTTAATTTGTAAAACTGTAAGGTGCTTGTAAAAAGAAGCAACATTGCAATTTACTTCTCATTAAAAATCTTCTCGGTTCCCAAGGATTCTTCAATTTTTATGGTTTACTGTTTGTTGCCTAGGGTTATGGGCCATCAATGCAGTCTGTGAAGAGGAACGTCTAGTGTTCTAGTCATTATGTAGGTCCTTACTGTATGTGTGCATCTACGGTAGTAGGGGCTGTACGGCCATCATACGGTATGTAGGGAGCTGTACGGCCTCTACTGTAGTAGGCATCTGTACCACATACGGTATGTAGGGGAGCTGTACGCCATCTACTGTATGTAGGGGAGCTGTACGACCATCATACGGTATGTAGGGGAGCTGTAGGCCATCATACGTATGTAGTACGGAGAGTGTAGGCCATCGTACTGTATGTAGGCGAGCTGTAGGCGACCATCATACTGTATGTAGGGGAGCTGTACGGCCATCATACTGTATGTAGGAAGATGTAGGGTACGGCCATTATACTGTATGTAGTGGAGCTGTGGGGCCATCGTACTGTATGTAGGGAGCGGTGGGGCCATCCTACTGTATGTAGGCGAGCTTGGGGCTACCATACTGTATGTAGGGGAGCTGTACGGCCATCATACTGTATGTAGGAGAGATTTGAGGCCATCATACTCTATGAAGGGGCACTGGGGCCATTAAACTGGATGTAGGGAAGTTGTGGGCCATCAAACTGTATGTAGGGGAAATGTGGGGCCATTGTACTGTATGTAAGGGAACTGTGGAGCCATCATACTGTATGTAGGGGAGCTGTGGGGCCATCATACTCTATGAAGGGGAGCTGTGAGGCCATCAAATTGTACGTAGGGGAGCTGTGGGGCCATTAAACTGTATGTAGGGGAGCTATGGGGCCATCATACTATATGTAGGGGAGCTGTGGGGCCATCATACTATATGTAAGGGAGCTGTGGGGCCATTGTACTGTATGTAGTGGAGCTGTTGGCCACCATACTGTATGTAGGGAAGCAATGGGCCAGCATACTGCACGTAGGGGAGCTGTGGGGCCATCAAACTGCATGGCATGTAGGGGAGCTGTGGGGCCATCATAATATATATATGTATGTAGGAAGTTGTGGGGACATCATACTATATTTGGTGGAGCCGTGTCGATTTTAATGTACATTGGGGATTGTGGAGCCATTATATTGTTTACTGGGAGCTGTGGGACATCATACTGCTATATATGGGGATCTACATGTGGAGTATACAGAAGCTATGCGACCATCATACTGGAAATTTGAGGGATATTATGCTGTATATAGAGGGCTGTGAGGCCTTCCTACCATGTATAGAGGAGCTAGGTGGCCATTATACTTTATATAGGGGGCCATTGGGGAGTTATCATATTGTATATGGGGGAGCTATGGGTTATCAATAAAGGAGCTGTGTGGCCATTTTACCATCTTACAGTATATACGGGTATATGGGGACATTATATTGTTTATAGGGTGCTCTGAGTACATCATACTGTTTTTAGGGTGGCTGTGGAGCCATTCTATATAGGGGGATGTGAGGGCATCATACTGTATGTGGGGGGAGGGGGCTATGGGGCTTTATATTGTGTACAGAGGAGCTATGTTTCCATCAAACTGTATATAGGGGGCTGTGTGGCCATTGTACATTTTGTAAAGGGAGAGGTGTAGAGGGTTTTTATAAGTGGCCCTGGACTTCATTTTAGTTTGAGACCCTAGCTATAGATGAAGCAACATTTTAGAGGAACATATGTCACAGATAAAGACTTTAACTAGGAATATGTATCCACAGAGTGATCCACGGAATGAAGGCGAGGCTCTGACAACCGGTCCATTATTATTCTCTACGAATAATGGGTTGTCACCACTGGAAGTAGAAGAGCTATTACTATAATATACGGGATGCGAAGCGCGTGATTAGGATTTAACCACCATTGTGGTGCAGGGAAAATGACATAATGGGAGGATTATGGATTAGGGGGGAATTACATCTTAAAAATAACACAGTGGTGAGACCCCCGGGTGCGGACAGCGCCGGTAATACAGCCCTCGCCGGTCCGGGCAGGTAGTAATGACAATACCCGATGTGTGCAGGCGACGAGGATTCGTGACAAGTTTCCACTCGGCATTTCTAAAAAGTAAAGAGCAGACGTAGCTCCTGACAGGAGACTCCTCTTCTCACAAGTTACACGGGTGACACTGTTCATGATATTTTTTTTAATAGCTGCATATTGTCAGCGCAGTACGACGTGGATTGATGAGCCACGATCGGCGTCACGCTAATTATACTGCAACCGAGTGGCGGTTATTCAGCTCCCTAATGATAGGGAATGTCTCCATATAAAGCACAATATAATTGTGGGAGCAGAAGAGCAAGGTTTGAAGGGTTAACTGGGTTGTCCGCCTTTTGGGGGATCATTTTTGTAATTGGGTTTCATTAAAAATGTCGCAATGTTTCCACTCTGTGGCACTGATTGTCCACTGCTGGCTGCAGAATGAGGCAACAGAGGATCGGTCAGCGAGCTCTGACGATTTGATGATCTTTTTCTCAGCTCTTCTCAGCTGATTTAAGGCCACAAACCCCAAGTGGAAAAAGAGCCTGTAAAAGCCAAATAGTACAACATTTTTTTAACGAAACCAGATATTAAAAAGTAAAAAAAATAAATAATTGTCCCTTAAAGTGTAACTGTCACAACCACTATGGATCTGCAAAAAAACAAGGTTTATTCCTTTCCTCTAGTCACTGTTTCTAAGGTGGGCGATTATCTCCATTGCAACCATGACGGCCTCCATGTTGGACGTCACCCAGCTTTCCCTCAGGCAAAACTAATAACTGGTACAATGTAACTACTGCAAATTCTTCCCCCTAAAATCTTAGGCCGCTTGTGGCGCTAGAAAAGACAATGTGATCCTTTCAGGTTTGTCCCAATATACGTCACACCGCTTGCTATTGGTGTCGTTTAACTTTCCCAGTTCACTGGGTGCTGTGGGCAGCCATTTTGAATTTCAAAATGAAAGTTGGAATCTGGTTGGTTGCTATGGACAACTCGGCTCCACTCCTTAGCAACAACACTGCTGCTTTCATTTTAGAGAGGAAGATGGCATCCAGTTGCAGGGGTGTAATTATAACTGGCACCCAGGGCCCTGAAGACTAGAGGGGAGGGGGCAATATGAGGGGAAAACTCCTATTAAAAGTTGGCGATAGTTAAACATTTGGCATTGTAGCCGGTGAGCTTCAGTTACGTTACGCCATTGCAAGTTGCTATGGGCAACGCCTCAGCTTTTCCTTAGAGACATGTCTGACAAATCTGTCCTCCAGTGTAAATAATTTCGAGGAATGTTCTAGAGTCGCACCTGCAGGGATTGGGAACTAGAGCATGGTTAGATTTCACCACCCGAATACGTCATCAGGTTTGACGAGTCAGGTGGAGTGGCCGCCATATCAGTCCATGCTCTCGGAAATCTGTTGCATTGTGCATCATCCCTCTCGGGACCCGACCCACATCACAGCTCCTACAGACGCACATTCAATCCTTTCCTTCCTTTGGCCGTATCCTTTTCACTCCTGACAATAAGGAGATGCCAAATGCTCCACGCCCTGCTACGTATTTCAAGAGAACCTTTCTAGGTCAATGGTAAATATTACAATCATGGGGTCACAAAGGAGCCATGAATAGATGAAATTCATTATTCTATAGCATTGCATGACAGGATTCCCAGTACAAATGGGCCATAGTAAACCATGACACCCATTCAGTACTGGTTGGGATAATCCAAAACTGGGCGCCATTATTTCCCCTCTGTGGTACTGATGAGCGAGAGACGTCAAGGACTGAAGTCTTGTCGAGATTCCAGAATGGGCCCTTACCCATGGGGGCGGCATGGCTGTGGCGGAGCAGTGGACATAAAAGAAGACTAAAAACCTGTGAGAGGGACATGTCCACTTGTTATAGAATATAAGTGGTATGTAGTGGCGAGCAGCCAGGCTGCGGTCTGATAGAGAAGGCCTGATCACTTTGTGCCTCATTATCAACTACCAACTAATCCTGCGAGGCTGTACTCCCTATTATACAGTTAGGACTCCAGAATATATAGTGTGTACGCATGGTGTGTACAGAGTATATATGGTGTGTATAATGTATACATGGTGTGTTTGTGTGTATACAGTTTGTGTACACGTATAATTGTATGTATAGTGTATATATGGTGTATGTCTGTGTAGCGTAAATATATATATATAGTGCATATGTGTATAGTACGGATATGATGTATATGTGGAGGAAGAGTGTAGATATGGTATATGTAGAGTGAATAGAAGGTGCATGGGTACATGTATAGTGTATTTAAGTTTGCATATATAGTGTGTGGTGGAAATAAGGTATGTACTGTATGTGTGTAGCACATATATTTTATGTATGCATATATATGTGTGTAGCGTATGTGTGTATGTGTAGTGTATATATGGTAGGCGTAGCATATATAAAATGTATGTGCATAGGTGTGTGGACCGTAGTAAAACATGGCAACACAAGGTTGGAGGCAGGACATTCCCAGGAGGAGAGGTTCTCTGGAGGACGCAGAACCTTGGAGGCAGAATTCCCAAGGGAGAAATCTCGCTCTAGAACCAGAGGCGAGGAAAGAAAGCCACAAGCAGAGACACCCCACAGCTACATGGAGAATAGTGGGAGGACAACGGGTCCGGTAGCCACAGCCACCCTAGCTGACCGGAGGACCCAGAGCTAAGAACCAGAGGGACAAAGAGGGAGCCTGGTGAGCCCAAATCACACCTGGGTCACTGGAAGGCTAGGCCGGGACAGCCAGAGAGCCGCATTTGTAGAGGTGATCGGGGAGACTCTATTGGTACCTTCACACGCCGCAATCTTGCCTGGGAATCCTAAAGGCGATATGTCGCCCCGGAGCAATTGCCATGAAATTGCCTCACAGTTGCAGCGTGTGATTGGGGAATTTCGCGGCAATAAATCGTTTCTCCCGTCGCCTGATTCCTGAGCACTGCTCTGAAATCAGCCTCAATCATGAAGGCGATATTTCCGTGTTGTGGCGTGTGATAGGGCGATAGTGATGGAATCAGCGCCGCCTATGATTTCCCGTAGGCGTGCCTCAACCGTTCTGTAGTCTACGCCCCGTCTGCAATGATTGGTGGTGGCTACTGTGTTCCCATTGGCTGTCAGTTCACAGGGCGCCATATTTGAAGAGCTGTCCGTTCAGCAACACACACATCTTCAATGGCGTCGTGTATTAGCCAGCCTTCCAGAGCAGGCTGACCAATCATAACGCTGCATCTACTCTGCCCCTCATCACCATCCCCAGCAGGAATACAGCAACGGTGGTCATCCTGACCACATACTACGGGTGGCGTTATGACAACCTCCCCTGTACATATTCCCCCTTTTTCAACTGACGCCCATGCCACAGCACCGGGTCACAACCCCCGTGACTCCCCAGTGACAGCAGCAGCGATCTGGTTCCTGAGTACCCCATGGCCTGGGGGCGCCTCATATGGTGTATATGTAGGGTGTATTTCATGTATGTGTATAGGTGTGTATGTTTAGTGTTTATATGATGTAAGTGTATTGGTGTGTAGTCCATGTGTAGGTGTTTATGAATAGTGTATACACGTGTATGTAGTGTTTATACAGTGTATGTATGGTATTTATCCGGTGTATGTTTATTGTATATATGATGTAAGAGTATAGGTGTCTAGTCTATGTGTGTTTATGTATAGTGTATATACAGTGTATGTATGGTGTTTAGTGTATGTGTATTGTATGTACAGTGTATGTGTGCGGTTTATCCCATGTATATGTATTGTGTATTTGCTGCATGTATAGCGGTGCCTCATTCTTTTGTTCCCCATTCAGAGCCTATTGTTGAATCTTCGAGCCCCCATTCTCATGACTTCATTACAGACATACTATGGGGCTGATTCCAGTGTGATCTCATCCCCATAGTGCCATCATGTTATGGACCGGCATCTCTTGTCCCAGGTATTTTGGAAAGGAATAGTGTCAGACTGCAACAGAAAAAGTCTTCATTTTTATCTTTGCCATAGAACCCCCGAGTCTTCTATTTACACAGGTCTCTAGCCATTGCAAGACTACATCTCCTAGCATGCTATGATTGATGCGGACAAGGCATGTTGAGAGTTATAGTTTTGCAATGTCTTAAGACCACAATTCTGAGGGCTGCAGTGCCATGTTTGGAGACCACAGTCCTGTGGGCTGCGGTGCCGTGTCTAGAGACCACCATCCTGCGGGCAGCAGTGCTCTGTCTGGAGACCACCGTTCTGTGGGCAGTGGTGCCATGTCTGGACACCACCGTTCTGTGGGCAGTGGTGCCATGTCTGGACACCAAAGTTCCGCGGGCCGCGGTGCGGTGTCTGGAGAATACCTTCCTGCAGGCTGAGGTGCCTTGTCTGGAGACCACTGTTCTGTGGGCTGTGGTGCCATGTCTGGAGACCACGGATCTGAGGCCATTGGTGCCATGTTTGGAGACAACCGTTCTGTGGATTGCGGTGCCATGTCCGGACACCTCCATTCTGTGGGCTGCAGTGCCATGTCTAGAGACCACGATTCTGAGGGCATTGGTGCCATGTCGGGAGACAACCGTTCTGTGGGCTGCGGTGCCATACCTGAAGACCACCGTTCTGTGGGCTGCGGTGCAATGTCTGGAGCTCACCGTTCTGTGGACATCAGTGCCGTGTCTAAAGCTCACCGTTCTGTGGGCATCGGTGCCATGTCTGGAAACCACTGCTCTTCGGTGACATGTCTGGAGCCTACAGTTCTGAGATGCAGTGTCTGGAGCCCACCATTCTAAGGGCTGCGGTGCCATGTCTGGAGCCCACCGTTCTTTGGTGCCATGTCTGGAGTCCATTGTTCTTCGGCGCCATATCTGGAGCCTACCGTTCTTTAGTGCCATGTTTGGAGCCCACTGTTCTTCAGTGCCATATTTGGGGCCCACCATTCTATGGGCTGTGGATCAATGCTTGGAGTCCATTGTTCTTCGGTGCCATGTTAGGAGCCCACCGTTCCATGGGCTGCGGTGCAATTTCTGGAGCCCACCATTCTATGGGCTGTGGTGCCAGGTTTGGAGCCCACCATTCTGCAGGCTGTGTCGTTTGCAGCTCTGTCCCAGTATTTTAGACCTAACAAGGCATGGCGTTGCAGGAAATCCTCACTGACTCAGTGGTCAGGTGCAGGCTCCGATTTGAAGACACGGCCTCCCACTGTTTATAATTAATATAATTAGTGGTAAATGAGAACTTGAAATAAAAGCGTTTTAGCGACATCAGGTAGATTGCATCTCCCGCTAAATACTCGGAGCCCCACACGGTGCGGCTGCTGCACACAGAATGACATATGTTTCGCTTCTCGTAATGGTGCGTGGGATTTTACTCGCTTCATACACAAAACCAAGTCTTGGCACCGTCTGCCACTCACGCTACATGTTTTCCGCTAATATCTGGGTCAATTCATCTTCTATTCCGGGAATATTGGAATTATCTGATTTGGAACAGAAGTATTAACTCTTGTATTTCCCAATAAGATGACTGGTCAAAATGGAGCAGGTTAACAACAACAGCTCAATTCCTCATTTCCATAGGGTTATGTTCTGGGTATTTTTCTTATTTAGCAGATTGAAATTTGGTATGAGACTGCTTGGAGCAGCATTGTTTGTTCTCAGTGGGAAAAAAAATGGAGCAGGCTTGTCTGCAGTCCTATGTAAATGTACAGGAAACACATTTTATTTTACATAGGCTGTATCAACTGACAAAATAATTCAGTTCAGTTATTTTTGCTTCAACAAAGTTTCACTATGTCAGGCCACATCGGCCCTGCTCTGGTCATCCAACCTGGCCCCTGCCCCCTCTGGCCAATCAACCCGGCCCGTATTCTCTCTGGCCAAGCAACTCGAGCCCTGTCACCCCCTGTCATCCAACCCAAACCCTGCTAATCAACCCAAACGCTGCCCCTTCCGGCCAACCAATCCAAACCCAGCCACCTCTGGCCAATCAATTCCAGCCCTGGCACCTCCTGTCAACCAACCCCAGCTCTGGCGCTCCTGGCCAATCAACCCAAACCCTGCTGCCTCATGCCAACCAATCTCAGCCCTGCAGCTTCCAGCCAACCATCTTGAGCCATATCTCCTCCAGTCAATTAAGCCGAGCTTTGTCACCTCTGGCCAACCCGACCAAAGCCTTGCAGCCTCCGGCAAACTATAACCCCAAAGCATCCGGTCCACCAGCCTGAGCCCGATCTCCTCCAGCCAACCAACCCGTGCCCTGACGCCTAAAGCCAGATCCTGGCAACCACTGGCCAACCAACCCGAGCGTGCCAACCTTTGCACTACCGCTTCCAGCTAACCATCCGGAGCCCTATCTCCTATGGCCAACCAACCCAATACCTGAGGCTTCTGACTAACCAATCTGAGCTCTTCTGTCTCCTGGACAAACCAACTTGGGTCCTGTTGCCTCCAACCAACATGGTGAACCCTTCCGCCTTCAGCCAACCAGCCTGAGCCCTTCCATCTCTGGGACAACCAGCTTGGGTCTTGCTACCTCTGGACAGCTCAGCCCAACTACATTAGACAACAAAATGGCTTCCCGTTAAGCATATGTTGAGTTGGTCATATATTTAGTAATAGTGCCTCATAGATTAATAACTGCAGTCCCATATACAATCCCAGATAACTGTGCGATGCCATGCAGTTGTGTCAAAAGCACACTTGTTTCTGCACCATCTATATTGTATCAAATATATATATTGTTGTTGTCAGTATTCATTCTCTTTTGTCCTCATTTTCTATACGTGCACAGTCTCCCCATTTTCTATCCAGCAATTTGTTTCCTTCTCTTTACTTCTCAGTCTGCCGCCCGCTATATTTGCATTAATTCGCAGACCTTGGGAATCTCAGGGCTGTTCTGTGTTTCGACATAATCTGATGACAGTATCAGCTGCTAAATGCTTTTAAAGTGCTGCATGCGGCGGGCTGGAAATTAAGGTTCTGGTGGAGTTTAAATATCACCGAGCAATTGCTCTTTCCCTGACAGAAAGTGAACCTATTGCTCCAGCAGGAATGTCAAGTGCGCCATAAAACCCGCTCATACAACGGTCACCTATTACCCGGGCTAAATCACCAACATATAGAATGTATGACACGCGGTGCCAAAACCTGATGAACTCAGTACTATACCCCCCAAAAAAAAGAATTTCAGAGAAGCTCTACATTAATCAGTTTATTATTTTTTTCTCAATGCAATTCTTCTCCAACTTCAGACCACTTCATAGAACAACTAAACTGACAACATCAGAGTCAACAGTGTCCTGATAAACAGCGCCAACAGAGACCCCCGATAAACAGTGCCAACAGAGTGTCTACAATAAACAGCGCCAACAGAGTGTCTACAATAAACAGCGCCAACAGAGCCTCCCCAATAAACAGAGCCAACAGAGCATCCCCAATAAACAGCGCCAACAGAGACCCCCGATAAACAGTGCCAACAGAGTGTCTACAATAAACAGCGCCAACAGAGCCTCCCCAATAAACAGAGCCAACAGAGCATCCCCAATAAACAGCGCCAACAGAGACCCCCGATAAACAGTGCCAACAGAGCATCCCCAATAAACAGCGCCAACAGAGACCCCGATAAACAGTGCCAACAGAGCATCCCCGATGAATAGTGCCAGCAGAGTGTCTCCAATAAACAGCGCCAACAGAGCCTCCCCAATAAACAGAGCATCCCCGATGAATAGTGCCAATAGAGTGTCTCCAATAAACAGCGCCAACAGAGCCTCCCCAATAAACAGAGCCAACAGAGCATCCTGATAAACAGCACCAACAGAGACCCCGATTAACAGTGCCAACAGAGCATCCCCGAAGAATAGTGCCAACAGAGTGTCTCCAATAAACATAGCATCCCCGATGAATAGTGCCAATAGAGTGTCTCCAATAAACAGCGCCAACAGAGCCTCCCCAATAAACAGAGCCAACAGAGCATCCCGATAAACAGCGCCAACAGAGACCCCCGATAAACAGTGCCAACAGAGCATCCCGAAGAATAGTGCCAACAGAGTGTCTCCAATAAACAGAGCATCCCCGATGAATAGTGCCAACAGAGTGTCTCCAATAAACAGCGCCAACAGAGCCTCCCCAATAAACAGAGCCAACAGAGCATCCCCGATGAATAGTGCCAACAAAGTGTCTCCAATAAACAGCGCCAACAGAGCCTCCCCAATAAACAGTGCCAACAGAGTGTCCCCGATAAACTGTACCAATAGAGTGTTCCCGATAACCCGTGCCAACAATGTTCCCGATAACGCGTGCCAACAGTGTTCCCAATAAACAATGCCAACAGTGTTCCCAATAAACAGTGCCAACAGTGTTCCCAATAAACAGTGCCAACAGTGTTCCCTTCCCGATAAACAGTGCCAACAGTGTCCCCGATAAACAGTGCCAACAGTGTTCCCTTCCCGATAAACAGTGCCAACAGTTTTCCCAATAAACAGTGCCAACAGTGTTCCCTTCCCGATAAACAGTGCCAACAGTGTCCCCGATAAACAGTGGCCATAGAGCGACCCCAATAAACAGTATCCATAGTGCCCACAGATCATCCCCAAATAGTGCCAACAGAGGATCTCTGATCAACAGTATCCATAGATCATCCCCGATGAACAGTCCCAACAGATCATCCACAAAAAACAGTGCCCACAAAACATCCCCAATGAACAGTGCCAACAGAGCATCCCCAATAAATAGTGCCCAGAGAGCATCCCCGAATAACAGTGTCCAAGGAGCATCCCCAATAAACACTGCCAACAGAGCATCCCCGATAAACAGTGCCTACAAAGCATCCCTAATAAACAGTGCAAACAGATTGTACCCAATAAATAGTGGCCACAGAGCATCCCCGATAAACAGTGCCCATAGAGTGTCCCCAATAAACACTGCCGGCAAAGCATCCCCAATAAACACTGCCCACAGAGCATCCCCAATAAATACTGCCCACAGAGCATCCCCAATAAACAGTGCCCACAGAGTGTCCCCAATAAACAGTGCCAACAGAGAATCACCGAACAGTGCCAATAGAGTGTCCTTGATAAACAGTGCCCAAAGAGCATTCCCAATAAACTGTGCCAGCAGATTGTCCCCAATAAACAGTGCCTAGAGTGTCCCCGATAAATATTGCCAACAGAGCGTCACCAATAAACAGTACCCACAGATTGCATGCGCACTGTTTATTGGGGACAATCTGTTGGCAAACAGAGCATCTCCGATAAACAGTGCCCACAAAGCGTTCCTGATGAACAGTGCCCACAGAGTGTCCCGATGAACAGTGCCAATAGAATCCCCCAATAAACAGTGCCCGCAGAGAATCACCGAACAGTGCCAACAGAGCGTCCTTGATAAACAGTGCCCAGAGAGCATCCCCAATAAACTGTGCCAGCAGATTGCCCCCAATAAACAGTGCCCACAGAGCGTCCCCGATAATCAGTGCCCCACAGAGTGTCCCCAATAAACACTGCCAACAGAGCGTCCCCAATAAACAGTATCCACAGACTGTCCCCAATAAACACTGCCCCTGCAATCTGTTGGTACTGTTTATTGGGGATGCTCAGTTGGTACTGTTTATTGGGGATGCTCTGTGGGTACTGTTTATTGGGGATGCTCTGTGGGTACTGTTTATTGGGGATGCTCTGTCGGCACTGTTGTACGAGGATGCTCTGTGGGTATTGTTTATTGGGGGTCTCTGTTGGCACTTTTTATCGGGGACAATCTGTGGGCACTGTTTATCAGGGATGCTCTGTTGGCACTGTTCATCAGGTACGCTCTGTGAACACTGTTTGTTGGGGACATTGTATGGGCACTGTTTATTGGGAACAATGTCCCCAACAAACAGTGTCCACAGAGCGTACCCGATAAACAGTGCCCACAGAGCATCATCAAACAACAGTGCCAACAGAGCATCCCCAATAAACAGTACCAACAGAGCATCCCTGCTAAACAGTACCCACATAGCATGCCTGATACACAGTGACCACAGTACATCCCCGATACACAGTGCCAACAGATTTACTCCAGTAAATAGTGCCCACACAGTATCCCCAATAAACAGTGCCAAAACAGCATCCCCAATAAACACTGGCCACAGAGTGTCCCCGATAAACAGTGCCTTCTATGTCCCACATAAGCAATGCCCAGAGTGTCCAAATCAAAAGTGCCAGAATAGCATCTCAGACATGACCGTCATCAAAGCTGTACTTTTCTCCAGAGCACAAACTCATCTGTGGGATGCCACCCACCTGCTTCACACTCAGCATAGGGGCTTTGAAGTTTCATGTTAATGGGATTTGTAATTATTTAGTAGGTAATTATGGGCAAACCTTGTTCCCAACGTGGTGCCTCTCACTTTACAGTATATTCCCAGGCACAAAAAAAAAATAATTCTGAGGCTTCAATTATTCTTCCTATAGCACGGCAGCCTTTGTCCTATATAAAGAGTGCCAACAAACAGTGGCGGGGGAGTGACCCCCTATAAAAGGGTTACTATTGTCCTCAAAATGCTCCAGGTACCCCCTATAAATAGCAGGGCTCCTTCACCCCTTCCCTGAAGTCTGGTTTACGCTATCCCACATATCATGTTGCCCTTTATAAATATTGCCAGTCGAGAGCCCCAGATAAATAGTGCTGGCAGAATTCCATAATCATGAAAAGTCAATAAAATGCCCAGAGTAAACCAGTGTCATCATATCACCTTACCCTGCCCCAATAAAAGCATGCCATTAGCATCAATTTCATTACAATTCCCTAAGATCAGTGGCCATAGACGTCAATGGTAAAATTATGCCCGTCTGTGGCCACAACAGGTGGGGGTAGCTCACTACATCATATCGCTATCATTATTGGCAATAGGAGTAATAAAAAACTTATCTGCTGTTTTGGAAGGTAAGGTATTGGGATGCAAAATTTTAAATATGTTTTTGCCATATTTCCACGTAGGAATCATCTTTCTTAGCACCAAATCTGACACGCCGCTTTGGATGTGAGCGGAGTATAAATCAAGTTACCGGTATTTCTATCTTAACTGTACAAGAAAAACAAACAAATCAATTCCTGAATAATCAAGCCGGACATGTCACTGAAAGCAAGAATCACCAAGCTTCGACTATTCTACACATCATATAAAGAGAGCAATCACTGCAGGAGGACATCATGGTGGGAAAAACAGAAGGTACAAAGCAAAGAGGAAGACCAGCAACCTGATGGCTTGATACTATCAAGATCATGGTGACGAAGACTCTGGTGGATCTATCTGGACTTGGAGAAGACCCTGTTGGACCTATCTAGACTTGATGAAGACCCTGATGGACCTAGCTAGGCTTGGTGAAGACCCTGGTGGACCTAGCTAGGCTTGGTGAAGACCATGGTGGACCTAGCTAGGCTTGGTGAAGACCTTGGTGGACCTAGCTAGGCTTGGAGAAGACCCTGGTGGACCTAGCTAGGCTTGGTGAAGACCCTGGTGGACCTAGCTAGGCTTGATGAAGACCTTGGTGGACCTAGCTAGGCTTGGAGAAGATTCTGGTGGGCCTATCTAGGCTTGAGTAACACCCTGGTGGACCCATCTAGGCTTGAATAAGACCCTGGTGGATCTATCTAGGCTTGGTTAAAGCCCTGGTGGACCTATGTAGGTTTGGTGAAGACCCAGATGAACCTAGCTAGGCTTAGTGAAGACCCTGGTGGACCTAGCTAGGCTTGGTGAAGACCCTGGTGGTCCTATTTAGGCTTGGAGAAGATCCTGGTGGGCCTATCTAGGCTTGATGAAGACCCTGATGGACCTAGCTAGGCTTGGTGAAGACCCTGGTGGACCTAGCTAGGCTTGAATAAGACCCTGGTGGACCTATCTAGGCTTGAATAAGACCCTGGTGGACCTATCTAGGCTTGGTTAAAGCCCTGGTGGACCTATGTAGGTTTGGTGAAGACCTAGGTGAACCTAGCTAGGCTTGGTGAAGACCCTGGTGGACCTAGCTAGGCCTGGTGAAGACCCTGGTGGTCCTATCTAGGCTTGGAGAAGATCCTGGTGGGCTTATCTATGCTTGGAGAAGATTCTGGTGGATCTATCTATGCTTGGAGAAGATTCTGGTGGACCTATCCATGTTTGGATAAAACCGTGGTGGACCTATATAGGCTTGGAGAAAACCCTAGTGGACCTATATAGACTTGGAGAAGACCCTGGTGGACCTATCGAGGCTTGGATAAGATGCTGGTGGAGCTATCTAGGCTTGGATAAAACCCTGGCTGACCTATATAGGCTTGGAAAAGACTCTAGTGGACCTATCTGGGCTTAAAGATGTTCATAGTAGACCTATCTAGGCATAGAGAAGACTGTGGTGATCTACATAGGCTTGAAGAAGACTGTCTTGGACTTATATAGACTGCACAAGACTGATTTTCCTACAGAGTGTTCATCCATCAAGTCATCATGGCTCCAGATTTAGCTGAAGGCCGGTAAATAAATAGCAATAAACTGTAAAGGTTAATAAAAAACTGCTGAACATTTCCTCACGTTTTCCCCTTAAAACCTTGAGCACGCCTCACATGAAATTCTTCCTAGTGCTGAATCCATATAATTAATTCCCTTCCGCGTCCCCTCGCGCCTTTGTTCCAATTATCTCTCAGAGAATAGGGATGATGTCATCTCATCTAGCGAGCGTGCCCTGTGATTACACCTCTGCCGCTCGCAGCCCATCCACCCTTGTCTGTTCTATCCGGATGGAAATCCGGAATATGCGCCTCGTCCTCCAAGTCTGCGCATCACGAGGGGTTAAGGCCGCACCGCTCCATTGGCGGCGTTACAGTCAGCTCTGCTACATCGATAGCACTACATCCTGAGGCGACGTGACGACTTATTAGTTTTTGGTCTTATTTATTGTTGTCCCCACACAATTTCTACGGTTTTGTTCTCTAAATGGCAGACGAGGAAACATTACACATTCCGGGCAATTATAGAACGGCATCAATCACGATGGAAATATGGAAATGCCGAGAGATGTGATTAGGCCTCAATCTGGAGCGGAGCAGAGTAGGCCCGGGCCTGAGGCAACTTACTTGGCTGGGGGTTAAATCTCACAGAAACAATGGGTTGTCGGATATATCACCTCATCCCCATGTTGTCAGGTAGTTATATCTCGATTGGCCATCAGGAGAAGACGTTAGCTACTACCTGCCTCACTGCCATAGAACAATACATCCCACAAATGTAAAAGAGCAATTATCTACACCGAGCACCAACATGGCCGACATACTTCTAATCTCCATCTTCCTCAGGTAAGTGACGCACACACCAGCACAATGGAAGACATGATTCAAATAAGGCCGCCTTCTGCCATTGCTTGATGTTCCAGTTCTGGTGATCACCGGCCCATTGTAGGAGACTTTGGCAATGAACCCAGGAAGTGGCGTCACTTGAAGCTCACGGGCCCCGATGCGAAAGCTCCAACGGGGCCCCCAATTATTGCAAATCTTTAATAGCAGTTGTATTTTTCTATAGGCCAAAGGGACTTTTGAGTCCCCCTAGGCACCAGGGTCCAGGTGCGATTGAAACCTCTGAACCTATTGTAGTCACGGCCCTGGACACAGCATACACCGAGACTTTCCTATCATAGTTAGTTGGGACTGTTTAAGGACCTGTTCTGTGGGATCGAACCAGATGGGCTAATGTTCAGCACAGACATACATCAATGAGCATTTGGCACCTATGGCCCAATTGTCAGTTCATTGACTGTTCTTTTGGTTCATACTAACCACTGCATACAGGGAACACCCCCTCAGAACTGCCATATACTAGGGACACCCCACAAGACCTGCTGTATGCTGGGAACACCCCGCAAGAGATGTTGTATACTGAGTACACCCCACAAGACCTACCATATATTGTGAACACCCCACAAGACCTGCCGTATACTGGGAACACCCCACAAGACCTGCCGTATACTGGGAACACCAAACAAGACCTTCGGTATACCGGGAACACCCCACAAGACCTTCTGTATACTGGAAACACCCCACAAGAGTTGATGTACACCGGGAACACCCCATAAGACCTGCTGTATCCTGGGAACACCCCACAAGACCTACCATATACCGGGAACACCCCACAAGACCTACCATATACTAGGAATACCCCTCAACACCTACCATATACCGGGAACAACCCACAAGACCTGCTATATACTGGAAACATCCCAGAAGACCCGCTGTATACCAAGAGCACTCCACAACACCTGCCGTATACTGGGAACACCCTTCAACACCTACCATATACCGGGAACAACCCACAAGACCTGCCGTCTACTGGAAACACCCCACAAGATCTGCTGTATAACCGGAACACCCCACAAGACTTGTTGTATGCCGGGAACACCCCACAAGAGATGTTGTATACTGGGTACACTCCACAAGACCTACCATATATTGTGAACACCCCACAAGACCTGCCGTATACTGGGAACACCCCACAAGACCTGCCGTATACTGGGAACACCCCACAAGACCTTCGTATACCGGGAACACCCCACAAGACCTGCTGTACACCGGGAACACCCCACAAGACCTGCTGTATGCTGAGAACTCCCCACAAGACCTACCATATACTGGGAACACCCCACAAGACCTACCATATACCGGGAACAACCCACAACACCTGCCGTATACTGGGAATACCCCTCAACACCTACCATATACCGGGAACAACCCACAAGACCTGCTATATACTGGAAACATCCCAGAAGACCCGCTGTATACCAAGAACACTCCACAACACCTGCCGTATACTGGAAACACCCCACAAGATCTGCTGTATACCGGGAACACCCCACAAGACCTGCCGTATACCGGGAACAACCCACAAGACCTGCCGTATACTGGAAACACCCCACAAGATCTGCTGTATAACAGGAACACCCCACAAGACCCGATGTATACCAGGAACACCCCACAAGACCTGCCGTATACTGGAAACACCCACAAGATCTGCTGTATAACAGGAACACCCCACAAGACCTGTTGTGTGATGGGAACACCCCGTGAGATCTATTTTACCGAAGTTCTGACCCAGCCATTTAGACATCACAATTTGGCCCTTGTACGAGTCGCTCAGACCCTTCCGCTTGCTCATGTTTCTCGCTTCCCACACATCAACTTCAAGAACTGACTGTTCACCTGCTGCCCAACCTTACAGAAAACCTGCACCGGACCACGACAGACGATTTGTTTTGGAATTTCTTTTCAGAACAATAGATGCCCCCGCACAGAGAGACCCAGCTCCACCGCCAGGAAAACATCTCACTGCTCACCAAGGAAATAATTGCATTCTTAATTGTGGAGGGAATCGATTCACTTCTACTTGAAGACTGAAATAATTGTATTGGAAAGTGATATTAGTTTTAGAAGAAAAAAAAGAAAACAAACGCCGAGGAGGAAAAAGACATTATGTGGCTAAATAAACATCAGGAAGCCAGAATTACAGAGCTTAATGTGCTGCATATCTGTCTGAGGGCTTGTGCATTGGGATGGCTATGTCCATCATATATACAGTGAAGGAATTAAGTATTTGACCCCTTGCTGATTTTGTATGTTTGCCCACTGACAAAGACATGCACAGTCTATAATTTAAGGGTAGGTTAATTTTAAAGTGAGAGATAAAATAAAATCCAGAAAATCACATTGTCTAAATTATATAGATGTATTTGCATTTTGAAGAGGGAAATAAGTATTTGATCCCCTACCAACCATTAGGAGTTCTGGCTCCTACAGACCAGTTAGACGCTCCTAATCAACTCATTACCTGCATTACAGACAGCTGTCTTACATTGTCACCTGTATAAAGACTCTAGACACTACATTAATCAGTCAGACTGTAACATCTACAACATGGGCAAGACCAAAGAGCTTTGTAAGGATGTCAGGGAAAAGATCCTAGACCTGCGCAAGGCTGGAATGGGCTACAAAACCATAAGTAAGACAAAGCTGGGGGAGAAGGTGACAACTGTTGGTGCAATAGTAAGAAAATGGAAGAAATACAAAATGAGGTCAATCCACATCGATCTGGGGCTCCATGCAAAATCTCACCTCGTTGGGTATCCAGGATCATGAGGAAGGTGAGAGATCTGCCTAAAACTACACAGGGGGAACTTGTTAATGATCTCAAGGCAACTGGGACCAGTGTCACCAAGAAAACCATTGGTAACACATTACACCGCGCCGCCCGCCTGAGGTTTGCCAATTGACACCTTGGTGATTCTGAAAGTGATTGGAAGAAGGTGCTGTGGTCAGATGAGACAAACATTGAGCTCTTTTCATTAACTCAACTCGCCGTGTTTGGAGGAAGAGAAATGCTGCCTATGACCCGTAGAACACCATCCTCACAGTCAAGCATGGTGGTGGAAACATGTTTTGGGGGTATTTCTCTGCTAAGGGCACAGGATTACTTCACCGCATCAATGATACAATGAATGGAGTCATGTACCATAAAATCCTGAATGACAACCTCCCTCCCTCTGCCAGGACATTAAAAATGAGTCATGGCTGGGTCTTCCAGCATGACAATGACCCAAAACACACAGCCAAGGCAACAAAGGAGTGTCTCAAAAAGAAGCATATTAAGGTCATGGAGGTACCTGGCCAGTCTCCAGACGCTAATGCCATAGAAAACTTATGAAAGGAGCTGAAGCTCTGAGTTTCCAAGTGACAGCTTCAAAATCTTAATCATTTAAGAGGAGTGGACTGCAAAGAGGAGTGGACTTAAATTTCTCTTGACGTGTGCAAACCTCATCATCAGCTACAAGAAATGTCTTACTGCTGTGCTGCCAACAGGGTTTTGCCACCAAGCATTAAGTCTTGTTTGCCAGAGGGATCAAATACTTATTTCTCTCTGCAAAATGCAAATATTTTTATGTAATTCAGACCATGTGATTTTCTGGATTTTAGTTTTGATATTCTATCTCTCACTGTTAAAATGAACCTACCCTTAAAATTATAGATTGTTCATGTCT
Organism: Allobates femoralis; assembly: GCA_033576535.1. Taxonomy (NCBI): domain Eukaryota; kingdom Metazoa; phylum Chordata; class Amphibia; order Anura; family Aromobatidae; genus Allobates; species Allobates femoralis. The sequence goes on along the minus strand of JARQOC010000009.1, from coordinate 69,966,353 downwards.
TTGTCAGTGGGCAAACTTACAAAATCAGCAAGGGATCAAATACTTATTTCCTTCACTGTACCAACGCCCTGTCTACTTACAGATGGTAGACAGGCGAGCAGCGGAGGATACAAGATGGAGGATCAGGCAAGCCCATATACTCAGAATCATTCAACCCGACTGACAACATCGGTAACATCACCATTAGGCAACACGTGAGTTATAATCTAGACTGGTTTAGGAGTCTCAAACACAGGACTAGCCAGATATCCCTCCAGGGAAGGACCTAGGTATGGGGTGGCTCCTTGAGGAGACCATCATAACCACCATATGGATTTTGACTGAAAGGGCCACTTAATATGGTGCAAGGATGGATGGACAGGTGCAGGGATGGATGGATGGACGGACTGATGCAGTGACCGATAGATGCAGGGATTATTGGACAGATGGATGTAGAACAGATAGATAGGTGACTGCAAAATACAAGGATAAATAGAACGTAAATACAATAGAAATATATTATTCCTGGCTGTTTCTTGCACATCGGCTCCAGGGGGCGACACATTAACGCTTCACTTTCATTGAGATTGTAGCTTTAAGCTCCATGGCTTCAGGGCCATAGTGAGGACCTGACTATTTGGGGAGGTGGGTGACCTTCCCAATGCAGATGACAGTAGAGAATCACTGGGGAGCAGGTAATGGAGGGGGCACTGGGGGTGACCTGCTCTGCAAAGGGTGGGAGCGAGGAACTGACAGGCGAGGGGCGCAGAGCTGCCACTTAAAAAGGTCAGTGAAAAATGTCATAAGATTTATCACTTCTCTGCAGGCAGCGAGGAAGGGACAGATAGGGAGGGGGGCAAGGGTGCTGAATCCGAGGTGAAGTGCGAAAAATGGAGAGGAGGTGGAGGATGGGAGGGCGAGATAATAAAATGGAACATTGACTGGCATCAGATAGAAAAGGACAGCGCGGGCACAACACGTGGGCACTGCCGCAATCACCGCCTAGGTGAGAAGAGAAGGAGATTGGTTCATTTACTGCACCCAAAATGGCAATGTCTTATTCATGTCACTTATACGAAACTGCTGATACTGCAGGATCTGGGATAACTGGCCTTTGGACATACAGGGAGCGCCGGGCGCAACAAAAATGTGTACATAAATAATACAAACTGTGCCCTCAATGTACACCAATAGACCAGCAAGACCCGAGGAGAAGATGCGGTAATACAGACTGCGCCCTCAATGTACACCAATAGACCAGCAAGACCCGAGGACAAGATGCGGTAATACAAACTGCGCCCTCAATGTACACCAATAGACCAGCAAGACCCGAGGACAAGATGCGGTAATACAAACTGCGCCCTCAATGTACACCAATAGACCAGCAAGGGCCCAGGAGAAGATGCGGTAATACAGACTGCGCCCTCAATGTACACCAATAGACCAGCAAGACCCCAGGAGAAGATGCGGTAATACAAACTGCGCCCTCAATGTACACCAATAGACTAGCAAGGGCCCAGGAGAAGATGCGGTAATACAAACTGCGCCCTCAATGTACACCAATAGACCAGCAAGGGCCGAGGAGAAGATGCGGTAATACAGACTGCGCCCTCAATGTACACCAATAGACTAGCAAGGGCCGAGGAGAAGATGCGGTAATACAAAGTGCGCCCTCAATGTACACCAATAGACCAGCAAGTGCTGAGGAGAAGATACGGTAATACAAACTGCGCCCTCAATGTACACCAATAGACCAGCAAGGGCCCAGGAGAAGATGCAGTAATACAGACTGCGCCCTCAATGTACACCAATAGACCAGCAAGGGCCGAGGAGAAGATGCGGTAATACAGACTGCGCCCTCAATGTACACCAATAGACCAGCAAGGGCCGAGGAGAAGATGCGGTAATACAGACTGCGCCCTCAATGTACACCAATAGACCAGCAAGGGCCGAGGAGAAGATGCGGTAATACAAACTGCGCCCTCAATGTACACCAATAGACCAGCAAGTGCTGAGGAGAAGATACGGTAATACAAACTGCGCCCTCAATGTACACCAATAGACCAGCAAGGGCCCAGGAGAAGATGCAGTAATACAGACTGCGCCCTCAATGTACACCAATAGACCAGCAAGGGCTGAGGAGAAGATGCGGTAATACAAACTGCGGCCTCAATGAAGCAAGACACACCATCGTAGACTAAGGAGATGTGGTAATACCAACTGTACCCTCGAAGCAAGAAACACCAGTGTAGACTAAGGAGAAGATGCGGTAGTACCAACTGTACCTTCATGGTACACAGATGGACCAGCGCGGACCAAGGAGAAGCCGCAGTAATACCAACTGTGCCCTCAATAAAAACAGACAGACCAGTGTGGAACACGGAGAAACCACAGTAACATCTATTGTTCCCTCAATGAAAACCAATAGACTAGCGTGAACCAAAGTGAGGTTGCAGTAATACCAAGTGTGCCCTCAATGAAGCAAGACACATCAGCGTAAACCAAGTAGAAGATGAGGTAATACCAACTGTGCCCTCAATGAAGCAAGACACACCAGCGTAAACCAAGTAGAAGATGAGGTAATACCAACTGTGCCCTCAATGAAGCAAGACACACCAGCGTAGACCAAGTAGAAGATGAGGTAATACCAACTGTGCCCTCAATGAAGCAAGACACACCAGCGTAAACCAAGTAGAAGATGAGGTAATACCAACTGTGCCCTCAATGAAGCAAGACACACCAGCGTAGACCAAGTAGAAAATGAGGTAATACCAACTGTGCCCTCAATGATGCAAGACACACCAGCGTAGACCAAGTAGAAGATGAGGTAATACCAAGTGTGCCCTCAATGATGCAAGACACACCAGCGTAGACCAAGTAGAAGATGAGGTAATACCAAGTGTGCCCTCAATGATGCAAGACACACCAGCGTAGACCAAGTAGAAGATGAGGTAATACCAACTGTGCCCTCAATGATGCAAGACACACCAGCGTAGACCAAGTAGAAGATGAGGTAATACCAAGTGTGCCCTCAATGATGCAAGACACACCAGCGTAGACCAAGTAGAAGATGAGGTAATACCAAGTGTGCCCTCAATGATGCAAGACACACCAGCGTAGACCAAGTAGAAGATGAGGTAATACCAACTGTGCCCTCAATGATGCAAGACACACCAGCGTAGACCAAGTAGAAGATGAGGTAATACCAAGTGTGCCCTCAATGATGCAAGACACACCAGCGTAGACCAAGTAGAAGATGAGGTAATACCAACTGTGCCCTCAATGATGCAAGACACACCAGCGTAGACCAAGTAGAAGATGAGGTAATACCAACTGTGCCCTCATTGTACACAGATGGATCGGCGTGGACCAAGGAGAAGCCGCAGTAATACCAACTGTACCCTCATTAAAAACAGGCAGACCAGTGTGGCCCACAGAGAAGCCACGGTAACACCACTTGTTCCCTCAATGAAAACCAATAGACTAGGATGAACCAATGAGAGGTTTCAGTAATACCAACCGTGTCCTCAATAAAGGCAGATAGACCAATGTGGACCAAGGAGAAGCTACTGTAAGACCAACTGTGCCCTCATTGTACAAGATAGACCAGCATGGACCAAAGAGAAGCTGCCATAATACCAACTGTGGCTTGTATGAAGGCAGATAGACCAGAGTGGACCAAGGAGAAGTCGCAGGAATACCAACTGTACCCTCAATGAAGGCAGATAGACCAGCACAGACCAAGGAAACGCTGCAGTAATACCAACTATGCCCTCAACAAAGGCAAACAGACCAGGGCGAACAAATGAGAAGATGCAGTAAGACCAACTGTGTCCTCAATGAATGCAGATAGATCTGGTCTATTCTCAGCCATTTTTTAATATAGATTTATGACATACAGTTCATGCATTTATGCATTTCTATCCTGGTGCAGATATACTTTTCAAGTTACCTTTGATGGCTCCGATACTTGGCTTTGAAGGTTGTGAGTAGGACTGAAACCAAGAGACCTGGGCAGAACATAATTTAAAGGTACCGTCACACGCGTCAATATGGCTTCCATATCGCCAGCAACTTGACGTGAGCGCGCACGTTTCGGGAACATTTTTGCACATCGCCGTCACCCTGTCACACAGAGATCTCGCCTGCGTTCTACGGCCATCCTGCGTTCCAGAAATCGCCTGCAGAAGACCGGAAGCAATTTCCCTTTTCCACATCGCTGCGTCACACACCACCATCTCATCAGCGATGTGGGCGTAGAGTGTGAGTACGGCGAGGAGACAGGCGTGCCAGAGTGTTGTACACTCCGATTGGCCGATACAACTGCGTAACCATTGGTCAGCCTTGTCAGGATGTCTGCGCACTACATGACGCATGTGTCCTTTCTACTATATCTCATTTCAAATATGGCGCCTTAGCCATAGGCAGCCAATGGGAACGCAGGAGCAGCCACCAATCGCGGCAGACGGGGCGCGCCAAACAGAACGCTCAGGCACGCCTCTGGAATTTCTTACAGATTGTCTGAGCTCGCTTTCTACATCGCTATCACCCTGTCACACGCCAAGATGCGCAGAAATCGCCTGGTGGTTATCGCCTGATTTCACTGCAGAGCAGGGCGATCAGGTGACGCACCACCGGTGATTTCTCACTGTAAAATCTCCCTGTCTCACGCCACTATGCACAGGTGATATGGTTTCCACATCGCCGAAATACAGGAATCTACGGCGATATGGAAGCCATATTGCCGCGTGTGACGGTACCTTAAGGGTTTCTCTGGCACTGGTTACTTCTCTATTGGCGGTACTAATGATGGTGTGTTGGCCATAAGGTATCATGCACTTGTCATATCCATTAGAATAAGGTTCATGACGGATAAATCCCGGACTGCGCATGCATCCTCGCAGGAATCTTTTGATGCGATGTCATTAGTGCCGCCAAAGCAGAATTGAACAGTGCCATAGAGACCGATCACTTGAACCTGGAATTGCGAATCAAGAGATAAAAAAGGACTTGGACCAACGTGGCTGCTTAAGTTCCTGTGCCACCAATTGGAGCCAACGGCAAGGAGAAGACCAAGGTCTGAACAGTCCAATTTCTTGTTCACTTGTCCACTGAAGATAATTTGATTACAGGATGATCAACAACTAGAATCCAGAAGCAACTGTTTCATTTCTCTGCAGTGCCTCCACAGGTGAAGTGGGGTATTACAACATATGTGATGTGCTGGGTCCTCCAGATTAAGATACATAACTTGATTCCCTCCATTAACTTGGAGCTTCCAAATATTTCCCTAATTTGACAGGTTCAATATCAGAATTTAGTAAGGTGTCCATACGTTATTGCTCTTCTCGCCAACCAGAGAAGCGCGCCCTTACTGCTGCGGATTCGATAGAAATGCAATTATGATTAGGATATGTTAAATACTTGCATAAACATATGTAAATGAGTTAGAAAAAAATCCAAGTCTTGTAAAACAAAGTGATAAGCAAGAAGAAATATACTCAGAAAGTGCACAGGACGTGCTCCACCGGGATACCGCGCACCTGGCTTCCATCCAAACACTTTCAAGAAATAAGGAAATCAGCCCAAATCTGACTGAAGTGCGGAGTGATTGTAACTTTACCCACAGTAAATTACATGCCAGAGAGCACTCAGCATGGCAGACACAGCTGGCAAGATAGAGAGAGACTGGCGGGGGGAGGAAGAGCAGCGAGCGGAATGAAAAAAAGAGAAGATGGGTAAATAGAAGATGGAGAGATGTGGGGTCGGATTGGGGGGGGGAAGAAGAGCGGCGGAAGAGTCTTGAGATTGGGTTGGAGAAGGTGAGTCGACTCCACTGCTGACAGATATAAATACAGACAGTTCAGAGGTAAGAACGTGTACAAACTCTCCGTTTTCATCAACGACTCCCGCAATAATACAAAGGTTACGATACCTTATTGAACAAGGTAATTGGTAGTCACCTGGTTCAATGCAGCCTTCGACGTGCCCCAGAGCAAAACATTTAGACACACAGCAGCTGTGATAAAAGGAGGGTTGTGATTTTCTACGGAAAGAATTGTCTAAACCTTTATTATTGAACAATAATCTGCGGTTGCACAAACTATCAGCACCAAGAACTTCTTATCATCTGAAGAAGACATTGCATCCCAAACCGACGGTATAACCTAAGCACATAGACCCTATACATGTTTTACCTTTATGGTTATAATTGATGCCTCCATTCTGAAAAAAAAACAAAGTTGAATCACATATGATCATTATGGCACTGGTGCACCCTGAGTGTGACCAAGGCTCTCAGTGCTTAGATTCCACCCACTGCTTTTACATTCTTCGCCTCGTTCACTGGTGATTGACACTATGGATCTTCCCTGCAGTGTAAAGCTCAGGCAAGCCAGTGTGGTCACTAACCTCTGAGGGGGGCATAAGCAGGGAAAACCAGTGGGAGTGGAACAGTATATGGAGACCTTGGCCACACCAAGGGTGCACCAAGCACCAAATTAGCATATTTGATTACATTTTAGTGTTTTAAAATCTGCAGAAACTGAAGGTGCGATCATTTTATATTCTTTCGCACTTTGATAATGCCATCAGTTTGGGCCAACACTTCCCTTCATTCACAAACCTGATCTGTATAAATATCCATACACACAGACTGGCCAACACTTATTTAGCAATTTATGCTAGTTTTTATCCACAAAATGGTCAACAGCGATAAACCAAACATGCATTAATATTTGTGACTTTGCAGGTCATTCTCCAAATTGCAGAAAGGGGTGCCATTGATCGTATTATGATTTTTGTGAATTGTGCTAGCCTTAAATATAGGCCATGCTCTCTAAACCTGTAGAGCAAATGTAATGGTTGTGTACACATCTCTACACATAATTCAGCACCAAGACCATGGACAGCTCTTTCGTTAGTATGACAAAGCACACTTTTCTACAGAAGGTCTCCTAAAGCTACAGCACCAAGACCATGCAAAATCTCTTTACATACGGTAAGTATGACAAAGCCCACTTTTCTATAGAAGGTCTCCTAAAGCTACAGCACCAAGACCATGGACAACTCTTTCCATAAGTAGGACAAAGAATACTTATGTATGGAAGGTCTCCTAAAGCTACAGCACCAAGACCATGGACAACTCTTTCCATTAGTATGACAAAGCACACTTTTTACAGAAGGTCTCCTAAAGCTACAGCACCAAGACCATGAACAGCTCTTTCTATTAGAATGACAAAGCACACTTTTCTATAAAAGTTCTCCTAAGCTACAGCACCAAGACCATGAAAAATCTCTTTACATAAGTAAAACAAAGAATACTTTTGTATGGAAGGTCTCCTAAAGCTACAGCACCAAGACCATGGACAACTCTTTCCATAAGCATGACAAAGCACACTTTTGTATAGAAGGTCTCCTAAAGCTACAGCACCAAGACCATGGACAGTTCTTTCCATAAGTATGACAAGTAAAAATAGGCTATGAGGATGGAGATTTCACACGGCCGAACAGAACCAGATGTCAGCCCGAGCAGAAGAAAGAGCCTTGCTGCTACTTGGACTGACATCTGGTTCTTTTTGGCGGCGCGACATCTCCATCCATCCTCATAGCCTATTTTTACCTGATACACAGGTGGTTCGCTGCAGCCACGGCGTGTGTAGTGGTTGTGTCTCACACAACCACACAAGGTGAGCTTACTTGCTAATACACCAATATCTTTGTTTAATCGGTTAAGACCCTCTGTGCGCTGTTTCTTTCCATCTAGTTTCTTTCTTCATAAGTATGACAAAGCATACTTTTGTATAGAAGGTCTCCTAAAGCTACAGCACCAAGACCACAGACAGCCCCTTCCATTATTCTAGATTATTAAAGCAGGTGATTCTCTATAGACGGCTTTCCAATACCACTCAGGGGCAGACAGGCCCAGGTGGCAGGGGGGCAAGTTTATTTTTTGATGTGTCGTTATATCTTGTACACAGGTTCACTTCAAAACCCATTAAAAGCACAAGCACAACTTCAGCACCAAAACCATGAATAGTACCTTCCAACCAGAATGGTAATACACTGGTTGCACTTGATCAAAACTAGCATTTTGTAAGTCATCTTTAAGTGTGCAGGAATCTGGGCACTATAGGGCTTTTGGTGTTTTTCCTAGGCTTGTATGTGCTGCCAGCAATATGGTGTTGCGCACGTCTGCACAGGATCCAGTCCAGCATTGGTGCATCAAACTGTTTTTGCTGCAAGTTACAATGAATTCATTTATTAGCTGTATTTGGATTTGGCACGTTCCAGGTAAATTTAACACACTTTTTGAAAAGTTCGCAGAGCTGTTTGGGACCGACTTAAAAACACCAAAAGTTGCAAAATAGGTACAAACTTTACATATAACTGAGAAAAAGCAGAAAAAGTGTAGCCATCTAGAAGGAAAAGAAAGAAGAAAGATGTAGGTGATAAGTAAAGCAAACGGATTGTACAAGGAAGGAAAAGATGGGCTAGGATAAAATGTGATAGAGCTGGAAAGATCTAGGCAGATGGTGCGGCTTTGGGCTATGTTCACATCTGCATTCTTAATTTCCATTTTTCTGCTTCATCATAAGAGCAGAATGAGAACAATTATGATGTGTTACTTGCTGGACACTTGGGCATCCAGCATAACTTCAAGTACGGAAATTGCAAAGACTGCAAAGCTTTAAGTCTCAAACCAGACTTGATATCATGGTGAATTATTTTATCTGCTGGTCTAAACTACAACTCCCAGCATGCCCAGATAACAGCCGGCAGTCACGGTGTACTAATAAGTTGTACTCCAGTCCCAGCCTGTGGCTCTACAGCAGAGTAAAAATGATTCACCATCTGTAATTACATAACTTCAGCACCAAAACCATGGACAGTTCCTTCAGTTCTGTACAACTCTAGGAAGACCTTGGATCCAGAGACTGACTTAAAATCACACATGTAGAAAAGACGATACTAGATGTAGATGATACAAAGAAAGTACGGTAAATGGGTCCGAGAAGGAGGGAAAAGATGAGCTAGGATAAAATGTAAGAGAAAGATATAGGCAGATGGTGCGGCTTTGGGCTATGTTCACATCTGCATTCTTAATATCCATTTTTCTTCTCCGTCATAAGAGCGAACGAGAACAATTATGATGTGTCATCTGTTGGACACCTACAGCACCCGACATAGCTTCACATATGAAAACTGCAAAAATGGCCTAGATTTAATTGTCACCTCCAGACCAGATGATATGGTGAATATTTTAACTGCTGGACTAAACTAAACTCCCAGCATCAGGGCGGCTCCAGGTTTTTGTGGGCCCTGGGCGAAACAGTCTCAGTGGGCCCCTATAACACATACTGTGATTCATAAATATAATATGGAAGCTGCAGGCGGTGTATATAAATATAGAGCTCCTGGGTTGGCTGTATATATAAGATTGAGGCTGTGCAGGGCTGCATATATAATATAGAGGCTTCTGGGCTGTAAATATAATATAGAGACTTCTAGGCTGTATAAATAGTATAGAGGCTGCTGCTAGGTTGTACACAGTGTGCCTGTCCTTGATGGCCAGTGGGTCCTCCCAGCTGCTCAGGGCCCCTGCACTTGCCAGGGTACACTGGGTCCTGCCCAGCATGCCCAGACAACTGCCGGCAGTCATGGCATACTAACAAGTTGTACTCTAATCACAGCCTGCGGCTCTCCAGCTGTTGGCAGAGTAAAAATGATTTACGATCTGTAATTACACAACTTCAGCACCAAAACCATGGACAGTTCCTTCCATTCCCTAGGAAGAAGACCTGAGATCTAAATACTGATATATAATCGTTGCCGGGACCACTGCATATTTCATTATACATCTACACATGTAGAAAAGATGACAGTAGATGTCTCCTATATCACTATGTGAATGGTAATTAAGTTACGAGGGCTCGTACGCGCTGACAACTTCCTCCCACTGTTGAAAATAATATCCATCTATAACTTTTCATATTGCTCCATATAACTGCTCATTACACATCGTACTAAACGCTACTAGTAATTGCCTTCTATATTTCTTAGGGAGCAAATAAACATAGTGATAATAGTTAACTTATTCTTCATAATGCTTTCAAATGTCTTCATCTGTTAAGATAATACAGAGTGGAAGGAATCCTCATATTCCTCCATAGTGATTCAGTAGACCTTATTGTAACACATGCTGACTCTGTAGACTCTTCTATACTGTTGCATTCTTGACCCAGATATCGGAAGAAAAAAAGACCTATCTTCATCAACCATAACTCCTTAATATGCACATAAGACTGGTTGTTGACCAGCAATCTTACCTGTGATTCATCTTTCCCTGAGGTTACGTACATAGTTTTTCTTAGAAAACTCAACAATTCTGAAACCTTCATATTCTTTCTGTCATAAAAGATATGACTTTTGTTAAAGAATTTGGAAACATTTAGAGAAGTTATATTTGAGCCTATAAAACAGGCATTCTTTGTGCAGTGATCTTGTTATATCTTGTACATAGATTCAGTACAAAGCTCACTGAAAGCACATGCACAACTTCAGTACCAAGACCACTGACAGGTCCTTCCTCCAAGGTTACGTGCACACAGTTTCTTTGTTTTTTTTTAGCAATACCCATCAGGACTCTTGATTCATTTCTTTGCTGTTCATATAAGGTGTGGTGATGTTACCGGCATGAGCCCATGGCCGGGTGCATCACACGGGTTGTCAGCACAGGTCTCTGTACACATTAGCTGGTTTACCTGTGTGTGAGGGCTGTAAACCTGTCCAGTACACAGTGGGTTAACATCTAGAAGGGTAGATGAGCCTAATGAGCGGCTGAACCTGTGTGTATGAGTGCTTTGCTGGGCTAAACCTGAATGGTGCACAGGGTGTTAATCACATCTCAGGTATGTGTGTGAGTGAGATGTGCCTGATTGACTCACTGTGTTGCAGCTGTGGGTGAGGCAGCCTGGATAAGAACCTGCCAGGTGTCTGAGTAAAAAGGAAGATGGGAATCAGAGCAGTCCAGACCACTGCCATGTGAGGACGTGCTGGAAGTGATCTGTCCCGGTGGGGAACTGAAGGGAGCCTGCCAGCTTCATGCCAGTGGCACGTGATGCTGCATACCAGCCAGTGTCCAGGATCGAGGATGGCTCAAGGGCCAGGCGGTCATATGAGTGATGAGGACCGAGGATGACTCAAGGGCCAGGCGGTCACAGCCGACTTTGTGAGTGAGTCATGATATGGTCCCGTTGATCCAGATGTAAGTGTCCCGGATCCTGGTGGATCCGTGGAGGTCTCGTGTGTACTGAGTGACCGGGTTCCTGTTACTATTGTGGGCCCTGAGTATGTAGCATATTGGTTTATGTAAAAATGCCATGAATGCTGCTTCATGCGTGAGTCATAATGGTTCATGAAAAAGTGCCATGTGTGATGACTCGCGTGTAATAGGATGGGGAATGATCCCTGTCAGGGTGTTTGGCGGAGGTAACCGCCATTGGGACCGACAATAGGTCATGATGTGGTCCTGTTGATTCTCATGTGAATGTCCTGTAATGTAATGTCATGTGATGTACTAATGTGGAAGTTATGTCATATGAAAATGTAAATACGGTGTTGTGTTTAATGTGATGACAGAAAAACAATAAATCCGCTGGGTATGTTCCGTTAAAGTGTAGTCGCTGATGTCATTTCCCGTGCCAGCGGGTTCCCCTGGGTGCTACCTCACATAGGAGATTGTGAGGATTCACTCCTTTGAAGTGCATTCTGAAGGAAACTTCTCCAGGCTAGGCACGGTCCAATCCAAGGGCTGCAAAGAAGAAAAAAATCTTTCTAACATGAAAGGGAAAAAAAGTCTTTGTAATATCTTAGCCAAAAACAAAAAGGAAGGTTTCCCGAATCAGGTTCTGCTTGAAACACTATTGGTTTTTGAAAACTTCCTTAGCTTGGTACAAGGATCAGTGATGTCATCAGGTGTGGTGACATCACAACACTCCTCCCATCCAATGACATCGCTACAATCATCTAATCTAGCAATTTCCAACCTACAGTTCTTGGAAATAACTGCACAGTTCTTAAACTTTAGATGACATTACATAGATCGACGTCACCATAATTATCCAGTTCAATTACTTAGCTGTAGAAAGACACTGGGAAGTAGATTAATGAAACCTACAAATATTGGGTTCTCAACCATGTTCAGCATGCTTTCTATCATTACAGGCAAGATTTCAATGAAGGTTAACGTTTCTATATACAGCTGATAACACAGGATCCACCATTCACAATAGGTGATCACAGCTCACCTCCTCCTGTACAATGACTGATAACACTCTATATACAGTAGATAACACAGGATCCACCATTCACAATAGGTGATATCACAGCTCACCTCCTCCTGTACAATGACTGATAACACCTCTATATACAGTAGATAACACAGGATCCACCATTCACAATAGGGTGATATCACAGCTCACCTCCTCTCCTGTACAATGACTGATAACACCTCTATATACAGTAGATAACACAGGATCCACCATTCACAATAGGTGATATCACAGCTCACCTCCTCCTGTACAATGACTGATAACACCTCTATATACAGTAGATAACACAGGATCCCCATTCACAATAGGTGATATCACAGCTCACCTCTCCTCCTGTACAATGACTGATAACACCTCTACATACAAGTAGATAACACAGGATCCACCATTCACAATAGGATGATATCACAGCTCACCTCCTCCTCTGTACAATGACTGATAACACCTCTATATACAGTAGATAACACAGGATCCCCATTCACAATAGGTGATATCACAGCTCACCTCCTCCTGTACAATGACTGATACACACTCTATATACAGTAGATAACACAGGATCCACCATTCACAATAGGTGATATCACAGCTCACCTCCTCTCCCGTACAATGACTGATAACCTCTATATACAGTAGATAACACAGGATCCACCATTCACAATAGGCGATATCACAGCTCACCTCCTCTTGTACAATGACTGATAACATCTCTATATACAGTAGATAACACAGGATCCACCATTCACAATAGGTGATATCACAGCTCACCTCCTCCTGTACATGACTGATAACACCTCTATATACAGTAGATAACACAGGATCCACCATTCACAATAGGGATATCACAGCTCACCTCCTCCTGTACAATGACTGATAACACCTCTATATACAGTAGATAACACAGGATCCTCCATTCACAATAGGCGATATCACAGCTCACCTCCTCTTGTACAATGACTGATAACATCTCTATATACAGTAGATAACACAGGATCCACCATTCACAATAGGTGATATCACAGCTCACCTCCTCCTGTACAATGACTGATAACACCTCTATATACAGTAGATAACACAGGATCCACCATTCACAATAGGTCGATATCACAGCTCACCTCCTCCTGTACAATGACTGATAACACCTCTATATACAGTAGATAACACAGGATCCTCCATTCACAATAGTGATATCACAGCTCACCTCCTCCTGTATAATGACTGATAACACCTCTATATACAGTAGATAACACAGGATCCCCATTCACAATAGTGATATCACAGCTCACCTCCTCCTCCTGTACAATGACTGATAACACCTCATATACAGTAGATAACACAGGATCCATCATTCACAATAGGCGATATCACAGCTCACCTCCTCCTCCTGTACAATGACTGATAACACCTCTATATACAGTAGATAACACAGGATCCACCATTCACAATAGGTGATATCACAGCTCACCTCCTCCCCCTGTACAATGACTGATAACACCTCTATATACAGTAGATAACACAGGATCCACCATTCACAATAGGTGATATCACAGCTCACCTCCTCCTCCTGTGCAATGACTGATAACACCTCTATATACAGTAGATAACACAGGATCCTACCATTCACAATAGGTGATATCACAGTCACCTCCTCCTCCTGTACAATGACTGATAACACCTCTATATACAGTAGATAACACAGGATCCACCATTCACAATAGTGATATCACAGCTCACCTCCTCCTCTGTACAATGACTGATAACACCTCTATATACAGTAGATAACACAGGATCCACCATTCACAATAGGTGATATCACAGCTCACCTCTCCTCCTGTACAATGACTGATAACACCTCTATATACAGTAGATAACACAGGATCCTCCATTCACAATAGGTGATATCACAGCTCACCTCCTCCTGTATAATGACTGATAACACCTCTATATACAGTAGATAACACAGGATCCTACCATTCACAATAGGATGATATCACAGCTCACCTCCTCCTCCTGTACAATGACTGATAACACCTCTATATACAGTAGATACACAGGATCCACCATTCACAATAGGTGATATCACAGTTCACCTCCTCCTCCTGTGCAATGACTGATAACACCTCTATATACAGTAGATAACACAGGATCCACCATTCACAATAGGTGATATCACAGATCACCTCCTCCTCCTGTACAATGACTGATAACACCTCTATATATAGAATCCACCAATCACAACACGTGATGTCACCGACACTCCTCCTTACACCTTTGCACACACTCATTAGAAGCATCAATACAAAAGGGAGGGTCCAAGTTTCTTCATTGCTGCTAATATACATGTGCATTTCCTTGATCGACAGGAAGTTGGAATCTAAAAAAACAACAAACTTCTGCAATTTTACCATATTTTACACAAAGCAACATGGACATCCCAATTTAAGATGCCCCCCACCACCCATAAAACCCCAATCCCCTCCAGGAATGACAATGTTACACACATCTATTCCATCCGGCACCGTAGAATACATGCCGCTCATGGAAATAATTATCTCCACCAAGAACAAATATAACATGGTGGAGCGGCTTAATCACGAGCCGTACCTGTCTTGGGTATTAAGTCGGCGCTGTAGGAGAGATAATATTCAATATGCAGGAGTGTGCCGAATCTCCAGAGCTCGTCCCGGAAAGAGTCAATGAAATAATAGCTGGCGTATGACAGCTCAAAGATGGATCGTGCTGTGGGAGAGGGAATCCCTAGACCTCCCAAACATAATGAAAAGACAATGTAATTAGCAATGTGCGTCCGGGGAGAATCAACGAGGAGGGGTCCTGAGCGGAGACAGCCCACTAACAGCTACTACCAACACTATGGCGCTTGGGTAGTAATGGATCCAATAGTCCCGGAGGACACACCACAAATCAGCCTGGAAACGAAGAGCGGCTTCACCCCGCAATGCCATTAAAATCATTAACCGTTCCACTACAAGTCGGATCCTGAAGACCAGCTTTGTTCATATGCCCTATGAATATCATCGAGCGGTGGGTATGCCACTGAGGACCCCCTTCTGTCTTTTTCGGAGTTTCTCTCCTTTAATGTTGAATGTGTAAGGAAACAACATATGTAAAAGCCAAATGGTACAACATTTCTAATAAAACCCAACTTTACGAATAGCATTTAAGACCCAAATACATGAATTCAAATAAATTTTAAAAAAATACATCGACAAGGTTGGAAAACCCATTGGATGCCACCATGTAATAATACATTGCATGAGAAGATCTGGGTGGGTCACAGATTCCTGCAACAGAATCCGTTACGTTACATTATGAAAAGGGTTTTCTCTGATGAGACAATCCATTTAATGAAGATTCTATACAAAGGAAGGACGATTAGCGTTTAATCAGCGTAGGGCAGTAGAGTTGGAGTCGTAGAGTCAGAGTTGGATTAAGAGAGATTAAGGAGTCAGAGTTTGAGTTAGAGGTTTGGTTTATTGATTGCACACCAGGGCTGTGGAGTCAGGAGTCTTGGAGTTGGAGCCAGTATCTATTTTGGTGGAGTCAGAGTTAGATTCAGGGTGATTAAGAAGTTGTTGAGCTATAGGTTTGGCTTACTGATTGCACACCAGAGCTTTGGAGTCGGGAGTCTTGGAGTTGGAGCCAGCATGTATTTTGGTGGTGTTGGATTCAGGGTGATTAAGGAGTCATTGAGCTATAGGTTTGGCTTACTGATTGCACACCAGAGCTTTGGAGTCGGAAGCCTTGGAGTTGGAGCCAGCATGTATTTTGGTGTAGTTGGATTCAGGGAGATTAAGGAGTCATTGAGATATAGGTTTGGCTTACTGATTGCACACCAGAGCTTTGGAGTCGGGAGTCTTGGAATTGGAGCCAGCATGTATTTTGGTGGAGTTGGATTCAGGGAGATTAAGGAGTCGTTGAGTTAGAGGTTTGGTTTACGGATTGCACACCAGGGCTGTGGAGTCAGGAGTCTTGAAGTTGGAGCCAGTATCTATTTTGGTGGAGTTGGAGTTAGATTCAGGGAGATTAAGGAGTCTGAGTTTGAGTTAGAGGTTTGGCTTACTGATTGTACAACAGGGCTGTGGAGTCAGGAGTCTTGAAGTTGGAGCCAGTATCTATTTTGGTGGAGTTGGAGTTAGATTCAGGGAGATTAAGGAGTCTGAGTTTGAGTTAGAGGTTTAGTTTACTGATTGCACACCAGGGCTGTGGAGTCGGGAGTCGTAGAGTTGGAGTCAGTATTCATTTTGGAGGAGTCAGAGTTGCAGTGGGATTCAGAGAGATTAAGGAGTCGTTGAGCTATAGGTTTGGCTTACTGATTGCACACCAGAGCTTTGGAGTCGGGAGTCTTGGAGTTGGAGCCAGCATGTATTTTGGTGGAGTTGGATTCAGGGTGACTAAGGAGTTGTTGAGTTAGAGGTTTGGTTTACGGATTGCACACCAGGGATAAGGAGTCGGGAGTCTTGGAGTTGGAGCCAGTATCTATTTTGGTGGAGTCAGAGTTAGATTCAGGGAGATTAAGGAGTCGTTGAGTTAGAGGTTTGGTTTACAGATTGCACACCAGGGCTGTGGAGTCGGGAGTCTTGGAGTTGGAGCCAGTATCTATTTTGGTGGAGTGAGAGTTAGATTCAGGGCGATTGAGGAGTCCGAGTTGGAGGTTTGGCTTACCAACTCCACAGCCATCTGCACTGCAGGTCAATGAAGATGCTGTGCGTTATTAAAAAGAACATGGTTTATTAGATCAACGCATTTTGAAGCGGCCTGGTTTCGTCATTGGAAAAAAGAAAAACCACAGTGTTTTCATTAATGAAATATCATTGGGCCAAAGTGATGGTCTAAGGCTTACAGATTCACCTCCGGGTCCTATCCCTGAATCCATATATCCTGGTCATGGCAGAATGACCCATTGGCTCTAGCACCGAAGATCAACATTCATCGATAACGTCCTTCCAACTAACTGTGACCCCCTCCGACCATCAGAAGACCCAAGAAGCTGCTGTTGTATAGTTGACCATTGACTAAACTACTCTTATATGACTTAGAGGAGCTTCTCTAACGCAACTACCAGCAAGAGTCGGTCAACTGTTGATCAAATGGAAGAACCCTCTAAATACATGTAGAGGTGTCAAGTTCATCTCTTTCACATGACTCGTTTTACATTGGTGGTTCCATTAAAAGGACTATTTTGGGTATTCTATTATAGAGCGGCCCATGGAAAAGTATGGAAAGAATCTACTTTACCAATACGAAAATAGTCACACATCTTTGCAAATATACTGGTTTGTCCATGGTCTTGGGTGCAGAGGGGAGAGCCGACGTCAGCAAATTCTGCCCCGTTAAATCTGGCAAGTGTGACCTCTATGGTAGGACAAGACGGGTTGGCATAGAGTGTAGTAATAATGGTGTTTTGTAGTGTTTGCGCCTCGTCAGTGCAAAGTATGAGATCCGATCTGGCTGTGAGAGGCAAAGTGTTGTCTCAGGGGCAAGCTTTTCTCTCCCTTAGTCTCCATTTAGCCTCTCACACAGCCAGACTGGATCTCATACTTTGCACTGATGAGGCTGATACCCCAAAACACCATATCTGCAAATTGGGATTCTGATCTGGTGCATCCTAAATCCTATTACGAGGCTCGTTAAAGGGTCGCTTTTGACTTTTAGGAATGCTACTTCCAATAGGTGGTGCTAGAGTTCAGGTTCTCTTTCTCTGAAGAGACATTTGGATCTGTCCATACAGCGGCTCTCCATGTTTCGCCAATCAGGGCATGCTGGGAGTTGTAGTATCGCATTGGATAGGATGCAGACAGCTCTGGAATGATATGCAGAACCCGGGTTATATTTTTCCTTTACGGTTTGCACAAAGAGCGAGTCCATCTCCTGCTTTACTGAAGTCATGATAGGAAATGTGACGACTTATGAATTATGGGGAACGTAGAGGGAAAGTCAAGCCCTTTAGTCACTTTGATGAATAACCCCATTTGTGTGTCACGCCGCAGAGGTTTCTTGTGGGGAGAGGAGGCGAAAAAGGGTAGCCAAGAGGGAAGTCATATGATGGGATTCACATGCACCGCCGTGACAATGGCGGAGGCTATAGGAGCGGTGGCATTTACCTGGCCAAGATCTCTCCACAGGGAACCCTGCAAGAGAGGTTTACTGTAGTAATAGGGTCGGTGAAGGATGCGATCGCCCCCTCTGGTGTCGCCTGCTACATCTGCAGATATGTTGCTTTGCTTATCTTGTACAGATCTTGAGTTATAACCTGTGTTACAGCCCATTCACCCCTCCACAGCTGCATTCTCCAGACTCCAGGCTACTTAGCTTACATCTGAAAGCCCCCCCTGCTGGTTTACTGTCTGTACAGAGCTTGATTCTGTGATTTGCCTTTTTCTCCCCAAATGCAGTCTAGGAAAAATGAAGAATCCCAGAATGCAACGCAATAGACAGCGAGAGCCGGAAAAAAAATCAGCATCAACACATTGCATTATCTGAAATATTAATCTATCCGGGCTCCTACGTGATGGCGCCATGTGATGGAGGGAGGGGTCGCAAGGGTGTAGAGTTCACTCATGTGATTCAGTGTGTGTTCATGGAAAAAGCCATTTAAAGGCTGTCAGGTCTCATTAAAAAGCCTGTGAGTCCTGTTCCTCCCACCCACTTAGAGAAAGCCTGTGAGTCCTGCTCCTCCCACCCACTCATAGAGAAAGCCTGTGAGTCCTGCTCCTCCCACCCACTCATAGAGAAAACCTGTGAGTCCTGTTCCTCCCACCCACTTAGAGAAAGCCTGTGGGTCCTGCTCCTCCCACCCACTCATAGAGAAAGCCTGTGAGTCCTGTTCCTCCACCCACTCATAGAGAAAGCCTGTGAGTCCTGCTTCCTCCACCCAATCATAGAGAAAGCCTGTGAGTCCTGCTTCCTCCACCCACTCATAGAGAAAGCCTGTGAGTCCTGCTCCTCCCACCCACTCATAGAGAAAACCTGTGAGTCCTGCTCCTCCACCCACTCATAGAGAAAGCCTGTGAGTCCTGCTTCCTCCACCCACTCATAGAGAAAGCCTGTGAGTCCTGCTTCCTCCATCCACTCATAGAGAAAGCCTGTGAGTTCTGCTCCCTCCACCCACTCATAGAGAAAGCCTGTGAGTTCTGCTTCCTCCACCCACTCATAGAGAAAGCCTGTGAGTCCTGCTCCCTACACCGACTCATAGAGAAAGCCTGTGAGTCCTGCTCCCTACACCGACTCATAGAGAAAGCCTGTGAGTTCTGCTCCCTACACTGACTCATAGAGAAAGCCTGTGAGTCCTGCTTCTCCCACCCACTCATAGAGAAAGCCTGTGAGTCCTGCCTCCTCCACCCACTCAGAGGAAGCCAGGGAGTCCTGCTTCCTCCACCCACTCATAGAGAAAGCCTGTGAGTCCTGCTCCCTCCACCGACTCATAGAGAAAGCCTGTGAGTCCTGCTCCTTACACCGACTCATAGAGAAAGCCTGTGAGTCCTGCTCCCTACACCGACTCATAGAGAAAGCCTGTGAGTTCTGCTCCCTACACTGACTCATAGAGAAAGCCTGTGAGTCCTGCTTCTCCCACCCACTCATAGAGAAAGCCTGTGAGTCCTGCTTCCTCCACCCACTCATAAAGCCTGTGAGTCCTGCTTCTGTGGCACCCTGGCACCTGTTGGGCACCACAGAAATCCTTAGGTACAATGGAGTAAGTAACAGCACAGCAAAACCACAACACAAACAACACTTAGAACACCTGGTTTCACCCCGAGCCTCTAGGGGGAGCTACCACTGGTCACTTGAGCCAGTTCCCCCTATAAAAAGAGTCTTGGAGGGAGAAACTTCAGAGTGTGGTAGACGCTACAAGAGCTGCCTGCCTGTGTGAAACCTCCACCCTATGAGGAACACACTAGGCCCTGCTAGCCTGTTAGCCAGTGGAGATCCCTGCAATTGGGATAATAGGAAGAAGGAGATCACCTCTCAGGAATACAGAGTTAATCCAACTCTTTCCAAACCATCCGGTCACTGGAACCGAAGCTGTGGAAGCTACAAAGCCCTCACAGAGAACCAGCTACATCCAACAGGAGGTTTAGCCACCTGTTCCACCTGATGCACCCACCCACGAGAGCCCAGGGAAGAGTACTGATCCTGCTCAGACCCTTTTACAGTGCCCTCAGTGCTGACAACCAGGTGAAGCAAGTTCCATTGAACACCCTGCCCGGTCCGGCTGGATTCCACATCCACCCGACCTTAGCACCAGAAGTAGAGAAAGGAAGCCTAACACTGCTTGCTGTGAAACTCCATAAGTGCCAACTTCACTATCCCGGTCCGAGTGTACCTGACTACCATCCAGTAAAGGTACCTAAAAGAGACTTTGTGTGGTTGTGCATTACTCCAGGATTCAGCGCGCAGCGTCCCGCAGCTGCCTCACAACATCTTGCGCAGCTCCCGGCTCCGGGGATTCCCGCTCATCCTGTGGGGAGCGTTCCATCTCGCTGTGTACCATCCCCCGGAGACCCGAACAGCGCTGGTACCGTTACCAGAACACCCGCAGGTGGCGTCACGAAGACAAATCACCCCACTGTTCCGCCATTCCCCTATCGATCTGGACCACCGGGCCTACACCACCGCAGGCGCGGTTCCGTGACAGAGGAGAAGCAACGCCCGCTACGTGTACCCCCCGGCTACGGTGAGTCAGAATTTGGCGTCACGAACAGGATACGAGCAGGCCCGTAATCACGGGTATCGTGTGCTATTTTTATTGACTGTAAATATCGAACTGTATATTTGGTCCGCCATTGCTGCGCGAAAAGGCGGGAAAAGAAGGGGCGTGACTGTGCAGAGGGCGCGAAGATTGTCCCCGCCCCCACGCTCTGACGATTTCCCCTGTACGCAGCAGGAACCGGAAACTCCCGTGGTGCCTCACTCCTCACCGCGCCCGACACTTCCGTTTGAAACCGAGGGAAAGGCTACGCTTAACTAAGGGGGAGCAACCATGAGTGACCCGGCTCCCGGTAACGCGGTACCACCGCTAGACCAAGCGGCACCTCAAAATATACCTCTTGATGGACAGCAACAAGTCGGCGGTATGCCACCGCAACCCGCTCCGATTATGCCGATGTCGCTACCCTACGTTCCTAATGCAACCTGGTTACCCAAGTACAGCGGTGTACCCAGCACCTTGGAGAACTTCCAGAGGAAGATATGCCAGACGCTGGACATGTACCCGATGACCGGTAAGCAAAGAGCTTCAGTTATTATGGGACAGTTAACCGATGCAGCCGAACTGCAGAGCCGCAGCTGGCCTGTAGAAGTTCAGGAATCTGTGGA
This sequence comes from Allobates femoralis, assembly GCA_033576535.1. NCBI lineage: Eukaryota > Metazoa > Chordata > Amphibia > Anura > Aromobatidae > Allobates > Allobates femoralis. The sequence goes on along the minus strand of JARQOC010000009.1, from coordinate 69,944,712 downwards.
GCAGATATTTGCCAAATTAGCCCGGGTCTTTGAGCGCCATACCGAAGCTGAACTAAGACTGTCATTCTATCGTTGTAACCAAGGGGCACAAGAAAGTGTCCTTGATTATTCACTGCGCTTACAAGAAGCATACAGACTGTTAAAACAAGTTGATCCTGATAGTGCTCGAGATGAGAACAAAGCGTTAATTGGACAATTTATTGTGGGCCTTAAACTATCTGAGGATAGAAAGCAAGCAAGCTGGTGGTCCATACAAAACCCAGGCGCAGAGTTTGACACTTTGAGAGACTTGACAGTTTGGGGACAACGACTCGCTGAAGTACCTGATCCCGCTTCACAGCAGCAGCAGTATATTAACACCCATTCCGTGCCGGCAGCAGCATCTCCAATCCCTGCGATTCAGTCAAGTGCACAGACTGTAACACCTGACCGGTTTGACCAACTGTGTGCTAATGTCGAGCAGCTGATGAAAGACGTGGCTAAGCTACAAGCTGGGAGAAGACCCAAGACAGATGCAAGGCCATCGGACAAGATTCTACTAGCCGACAGTCCTGACGACGTCCCCTGGATGAGGAGAAAGACACAGCCGTCGCGAGGAAAACCTGCAGACCGCCGCAGTCCTGACAGACGCCGCAACAGTCAGCAGAACGACTTAGGAGGACGCAATCTGCAATCCCGTCCTTTAAACGAGCGACCCCTGGGCGAGAAGGGCCCACCCCAGGAGTAGACTGTGCAGGCCCTACGTCCAGCTGGGAACACAAGTATGTGGGAGACTGTCCATACTTACCAATCGTCATTGATGGCATCGCGATCTCCGCCTTGATAGACACTGGATCCCAGGTGACATCCATCCTCAGTGCCCTTTACAAGCAGTTCTGGCCCGATGTTAAGCTAGAATCCCCTAATCCCGAGATGAACCTTGAAGCCACTAATGGTATTCCGGTTACCATAGAGGGACAGTGGGAAGCTACAGTAAAGGTGGGGAGGGTGCAGTTGAAAAACCAGGGTATCTTAGTGGTCCAGGATAAGCCTAACCACAAGGATCCATATGTCATATTGGGTACCAATGTCATGATCAAATGCCTCGATGAAGTGTTGTTTTTACTCCAACAGAGTGCTGAAGCCGGTAAACCCAGAGAAAAGAGGGCTATCCAAAAGCAGATCAGAGCTCTGGTGTATCAACAACAGGTAACATTGTCAAATGGTGAAATTGGCAGAGTAAGGGTCACAGATCCCATTCCAATTGTGGTACCACCCAGAAGTGAAATGATGATCTGGTGTCGAGCAGCCATAGGCCTCAGAGGGCAGGACTACCAAGCTGTAGTAGAACCTGTAATGTCCGATAGTAGTCCTACGCTCTTGACAGCCAGAGGGTTAGTCGATGTAAGAAAGGGGAGAGTCCCCGTACGCATATTGAATTATGGTGATGACGAAGTCAGACTGCCTAGATATGCAACTGTTGCAAAATTGTACCAAGTAAAAGATGATGCTGTGATTGATGTAAAATCCTCAAACCAAACAGTCACTGATGAACCCCCTAACTCCAAAGATCAGTTAGAGAAATGGTGTCAAGAACTCAGTGTAGGAACTGACAATACACCCTCTCACCAGAAAAATGGAGTATACCGGGTAGTTCAAGAATATGAGCAAGTGTTCAGCAAACACCCACTTGACTTTGGGAGGATTAAAGGGGTACAACATCATATCCCCACACACAACCATGCACCTATCAAAGAAAGGTACAGGCCTATACCGCCCACTCACTACCAGAAAGCCAAAGAGATGCTTCAGGACATGAAAAATGCAGGAGTCATTAGGGATAGCTGTAGTCCCTGGGCCGCACCACTAGTCCTGGTCAAAAAGAAAGATGGTAGTATGAGGATGTGCGTAGACTATAGGCAAATCAACAAAGTCACACACAAAGATGCATACCCGTTACCCCGCATAGAAGAGTCACTAGCTGCACTCAAGTCTGCCAACTACTTCTCCACATTAGATCTTACTAGTGGGTACTGGCAGGTTGCCGTTGCAGAGGAGGATCGTGAGAAGACAGCCTTCACTACTCCTATGGGCTTATGCGAATTCAACAGTATGCCATTCGGTTTGTGCAATGCCCCAGGAACATTTCAGAGACTTATGGAATGTTGTTTGGGCCACAAGAACTTTGAGACTGTCTTGTTATACCTTGATGATGTAATTGTCTACTCTCAGACCTATGAAGACCACCTCCAACACCTGAGTGAAGTGTTTGAGTCACTGTCCAAGTACGGGATGAAACTGAAACCGTCCAAGTGCCACCTGCTGAAACCCAAGGTCCAATACCTAGGACATGTGGTCAGTGCCGAAGGCGTAGCACCGGATCCGGACAAAGTCACCGTCATCAAGGACTGGCCAGCACCCATCAACCACAAGGAGGTACGTCAATTTCTAGGATTGGTCGGGTACTACCGACGATTCATCAAAGGCTATACCAAGATAGCCGCCCCCATGCAAGATCTCCTAGTAGGTCAATCTAAAAACGGCAAGATCAGGGGACCCCCGTTCCACTGGGGCCCAGAACAGGACAAATCCTTCCAAACGTTAAAAGATGCTTTAACTGGTGAAGAGATCCTGGCTTACCCTGACTACAATCTACCGTTTTTACTGTACACCGATGCAAGCAATGAAGGTTTAGGAGCAGTCCTATCTCAACGTCAGCAGGGCAAGGAGAAGGTGATAGCCTACGCCAGCAGAAAGCTCCGTCCCACCGAGAGGAACCCGGAAAACTACAGCTCCTTCAAGCTGGAGTTCCTGGCCCTGGTCTGGGCGATCACAGAGCGTTTCAAGCATTACCTGGCATCCGCCCCGTTCACAGCTTTCACAGATAACAATCCTCTAACACACTTAGAGACTGCAAAGCTGGGAGCCCTAGAACAGCGTTGGGTAGCAAGACTCGCTAACTACGACTTCACTGTAAAGTACCGGGCAGGTCACAAGAACGGCAATGCTGATGCCCTGTCCCGAATGCCTCATCTTCCTGAAGAGGGAGAAGACATAGATGACCTAGAAGAGATTGAACTACCTGCTTTCCACCGTTCCGGTACAGCAACATGTCATCAGAGAAACCAAACACGTGTAGAGAGGACCGTGAACCCGTTACCTCACCATGACTGGAAGGAGGCTCAAGCCAACGACCCAGATGTCAGCCTGGTAAGGGATCTCATCACTCAAGAACACGCCAATATGGACTCTGATGCGTCACCAAATGCTAAACGCCTGTGGAAGGAGAAAGGGAGGTTGTTCGTCTACCAAGGTAAACTATGCAGAAGATACCTCAATCCACGAACCCATGAACCATTCTGGCAGATCGTAGTTCCCAAGACCGAAGTCCAAATGATCCTTGAAGCATACCATGACGATGCCGGACACTTTGGATGGAAGAAGCTGGAGAGACTCCTGAAGGATCGGTTCTACTGGGTCGGGATGCGAGGCTCCATTGACAAATGGTGTAAAAACTGTGGACCATGTCACCTTCGAAGAAAAGACCACCTAACTCAGAAAGCTCCGTTGCAGCCAATTGTTACCACCAAACCTCTTGAAATAGTTGCTCTCGATCATGTGAAGCTTACCCCAAGTCGAACCGGGTACACCTACGCTCTCACCATCGTTGATCACTACTCAAGATTCCTGGTAGTCGTTCCAGTTAAGGATTTAACTGCTGAGGTAGCAGCAAAAGCGTTCCAGAGTTACTTCTGTCGCCCCCATGGGTATCCAGACCAGGTCTTAACTGACCAAGGACCAGCCTTCGAATCAGCTCTGTTCTAAGAATTCTTAGGGCTGTATGGGTGTAAGAAAATCCGCACAACACCTTATCATCCTCAGACGAACGGTTTATGTGAGAAGATGAACCACATAGTCATTGACATGCTCAAAACCTTACCAGTTGAAGAGAGAAATCAATGGCCAGAGAAACTTCCAGATCTCGTGGACATCTACAACCACATACCTGTCAGTTCGACAAATTATACACCTGCTTACTTGATGAGAGCAAGACCAGGTAAACTGCCTATTGATTTACAGATGGGAACCGTTGAACCCACAGAAGACTCTTCTGACGAAGACTGGGTCAGCCAACGCCAAGAAAGGTACAAGAAAGTACAAGAGAGTGTTGAAAGGAACCTTGAAATCAGTAGGACCAAACAAGAAAAGGACTTTAACAAGCACGCCTCAGCTGAACCCCTAGCTATAGGTGACTTAGTGCTGAAAAGAAAAAGAAAAACCAACAAATTGGATAACAGTTGGGAATCCGTACCCTACACCGTTATGCCGTCACACTTTGATAACTCAAAAACTTGTGTTATTAGCAAAGACAATGGGAATACTATTGCAACTGTCTCAAGGGATCATTTGAAGAAATGTCCGCCACAGTTAATCCCACAAGCAACCAGTTACCCTGCTGTAACTAAAGATGAAGAAACCAAAGAAAATCTAGTCCTTACAGAAATTGGATACTTACCAGCTGATTGGCCACAAATAGGTGATGCATTCCTCATACCAGTTATGCACTTCTACCAACCTACAGAAGATCAGCCAAAACCAAATCCAACTCCACAAGTCCAACAAGAAGAAGTCCAAGTGCAAGAATTGCAGCCTGTTATCATGGAACCAGAGATTCCTATAATCGGTCAGCCTGCTAGTCCCACAGTAAGAGAAGCCACTCCTAATCAACTACCTACAGAGGTCAGTCCAGTTGATAGACTCCGCACTTACTATGGTCTTACACAAAGCAAACATAGAGAAGTACCAACCACTTCGTACACTACACAGACAGTTTTGGAAACACCCACACTACGCAGATCCACCCGTAGTACATTAGGCCAAGCCCCAACCAAACTTGGAGAATGGGTTTAAAAATGTAGTGGAAAATGTAACCTGTAAGTGTTGTAAATATTAACCAGTTTTCAAAAACCTGTAAAAAGTAGTGTACAGAAGGGTGGAGGAACTGGGCTATGTCCCAAGTATACTAAGTTGGGGACAGAAAGCGCCTGGTAGGGTATAGAAGGTTAGTACCGGCCTCCCAAGCAGAGACACCCGTAGGGAATGTAAAAAGTTACCCGTGTATCCCTGGACTTTACCTTTTGCCTTTTCACAAACTTTGGACAATTGTCACAGGACTTGTGTGACCACTAACTTTACCTTTTTCCAGCCTGCGGCAGATGGACTAGTGCCGTACGGACTGCTTTTCACCTTTTTCCACATTTTTCACTCCTTTTCAGTGATTTTTGTGTTTTCTTTAAGACTTTGTAAATTGAATGTTATAAATGCTTAGTGGTAAGTTGTAAAAAGAACTTTTTGCTCAGCCGGGAGAACTGAGGTTAACTAAGGGGGAATGTGGCACCCTGGCACCTGTTGGGCACCACAGAAATCCTTAGGTACAATGGAGTAAGTAACAGCACAGCAAAACCACAACACAAACAACACTTAGAGCACCTGGTTTCACCCCGAGCCTCTAGGGGGAGCTACCACTGGTCACTTGAGCCAGTTCCCCCTATAAAAAGAGTCTTGGAGGGAGAAACTTCAGAGTGTGGTAGACGCTACAAGAGCTGCCTGCCTGTGTGAAACCTCCACCCTATGAGGAACACACTAGGCCCTGCTAGCCTGTTAGCCAGTGGAGATCCCTGCAATTGGGATAATAGGAAGAAGGAGATCACCTCTCAGGAATACAGAGTTAATCCAACTCTTTCCAAACCATCCGGTCACTGGAACCGAAGCTGTGGAAGCTACAAAGCCCTCACAGAGAACCAGCACATCCAACAGGAGGTTTAGCCACCTGTTCCACCTGATGCACCCACCCACGAGAGCCCAGGGAAGAGTACTGATCCTGCTCAGACCCTTTTACAGTGCCCTCAGTGCTGACAACCAGGTGAAGCAAGTTCCATTGAACACCCTGCCCGGTCCGGCTGGATTCCACATCCACCCGACCTTAGCACCAGAAGTAGAGAAAGGAAGCCTAACACTGCTTGCTGTGAAACTCCATAAGTGCCAACTTCACTATCCCGGTCCGAGTGTACCTGACTACCATCCAGTAAAGGTACCTAAAAGAGACTTTGTGTGGTTGTGCATTACTCCAGGATTCAGCGCGCAGCGTCCCGCAGCTGCCTCACAACATCTTGCGCAGCTCCCGGCTCCGGGGATTCCCGCTCATCCTGTGGGGAGCGTTCCATCTCGCTGTGTACCATCCCCCGGAGACCCGAACAGCGCTGGTACCGTTACCAGAACACCCGCAGGTGGCGTCACGAAGACAAATCACCCCACTGTTCCGCCATTCCCCTATTGATCTGGACCACCGGGCCTACACCACCGCAGGCGCGGTTCCGTGACAGAGGAGAAGCAACGCCCGCTACGTGTACCCCCCGGCTACGGTGAGTCACTTCCTCCACCCACTCATAGAGAAAGCCTGTGAGTCCTGCTTCTCCCACCCACTCATAGAGAAAGCCTGTGAGTCCTGCTTCCTCCACCCACTCATAAAGCCTGTGAGTCCTGCTTCCTCCACCCACTCAAAAAGCCTGTGAGTCCTGCTTCCTCCACCCACTCATAGAGAAAGCCTGTGAGTCCTGCTTCCTCCACCCACTCATAGAGAAAGCCTGTGAGTCCTGCTTCCCCCACCCACTCATAGAGAAAGCCTGTGAGTCCTGCTTCCTCTACTCAATGATAGAGAAAGCCTGTGAGTCCTGCTTCCTCCACCCACTCATAAAGCCTGTGAGTCCTGCTTCCTCCACCCACTCATAAAGCCTATGAGTCCTGCTTCCTCCACCCACTCATAAAGCCTGTGAGTCCTGCTTCCTCCACCCACTCATAAAGCCTGTGAGTCCTGCTTCCTCCACCCACTCATAGAAAAAGCCTGTGAGTCCTGCTTCCTCCACCCACTCATAGAGAAAGCCTGTGAGTCCTGCTTCCTCCACCCACTCATAGAGAAAGCCTGTGAGTCCTGCTTCCCCACCCACTCATAGAGAAAGCCTGTGAGTCCTGCTTCCTCCACCCACTCATAGAGAAAGCCTGTGAGTCCTGCTTCTCCCACCCACTCATAGAGAAAGCCTGTGAGTCCTGCTTCCTCCACCCACTTAGAGAAAGCCTGTGAGTCCTGCTCCTCTTAACCACTCATAGAGAAAGCCTGTGAGTCCTGCTTCCTCCACCTACTCATAGAGAAAGCCTGTGAGTCCTGCTCCTCTTAACCACTCATAGAGAGTCTGTGAGTCCTGCTTCCTCCACCCACTCATAGAGAAAGCCTGTGAGTCCTGCTCCTCTTAACCACTCATAGAGAGTCTGTGAGTCCTGCTTCCTCCACCCACTCATAGAGAACGTTATACAGGCTTTCTGTATATCAGACAGTATTATATCAACATTTTACATGTAATCGCTGAATCAAATACTAGAGACCTGTTATTCACTAACTCCTCATCTTCCCCGTTAGCCTACAAGTCCCTCAAAGCGAAGACCTAACAGATCAGCTTTAGCCTGCAGTTCCATGTAAATGCTCCAATTACAGGATGTGAGGTTTGGCCCAATAACTTGTCTATGAGTTGTACTGGATGGAGATGAAGTTGTCTTTCTTTTGCAGGTTGGACTACAATTCCCATCAGGATTCCCATTTTCCGGGCATTTTGTTCGTTGTCACTACCTGCGCCGTCAGCCAATTCCTAGAAATCACTTTTGATCTGTTTATTTAATTTGCCCCAATTGGTTGAAAACCCAGATGAGAAATTTGCACAAATAAATGGACAATGAGTCCTTGAGCGATGGATAGTAGGGAGGCCGCGCAATTACGGAGGAGTCGGGGAAATGGAATTAGTGAGTTATTATGGAAAATGCATTTTTTATTTCACGGCAGAAAGCTCATGTTCACGCGACCATCCAATTAGACTCAACCCAAGATGACACTGATCAGAAATGACACGGAGCTGTCACACCAGATAAAGAGGCCGCACTGCACACAGACAGGTCCGAGCTGAGACAGAAGGACGTGAAGCGAGACCCGTCAAAAATGGAGCTCCGGATTTAAAGTTACAGTACCGAAAACAGAGGGAATTGCATAAATAGCAATCCCTCAACTTACTATTCAGGCTATTGCTCCAAGATTGATGATGATAACATTGAATGACCACCTCCTTATGAAAGGAGAGGATTAATACAATTCTGCTATGGTCAGCCACCACTAGAGGGAGCATACTGGTAATACACCGGACTCGAAAGAGTATTCTAAGTGCCCCCTAGTGGCAAATAGGAAAATGTTATTAAAGGTGTTGGCTTCGATTTTTTTTATGAGGGTCAGAATGGATTAAATTAATAAATGATGTGAGTAATGTGTCCGCTTTTGAGAGTGTACAGAGGATTCGGCCTGTGGTAACTTCTCCTGGCCACCAGGGGAATCCTTGAGCAGACAGTATAGACCAGAGGTCTCCAACTCCAGTCCTCAAGGTCCTCCAGCAGTGCAGGTTTTCAGGGTTACCATCGTATTGCAATCATTACCTGTGCAGGTAATTAAATTACCACCTGTGCAATGCTAAGGAAATCCTGAAAACATACACTGTTGATGGCTCCTCAGGACTGAGTTGGGGACCCCTGATGTAGAAGATTCTGCCAGGGAAAACAGAGAGGGGAGAGGGCAGGCTGTACACGGAGACGTTGTTTCGCTGGTCATCACTGGCCAGGCTAATAGAGAGCGAATGCTGAGTTTCTGGACAGAGAAGACGCCTCCCTCAAGAAGAAGCAGTGAATGTGGTACCATAGGGGGTTACCATGAGAATACTGTGTCAGTGACGAGGTAGTGGATGATCTAGGCCATGTGTGAGGAGGCTACATTCTGTGATTTCTGGAACTCTTGCAGAGCGGCTTCCCTGTGGATTTTCAGGTGCAGTCACACATAACGATCGCTCCAACGATCCCGACAGCGATAACGACCTGCCGGATCGCTGAGTGTCGTTACCTGATCGCTGGGGAGCTGTCAAACAGGCAGATCTCCCCAGCGATCGCCTGGAGCCACCTCCCACATCGCTCCCTGCTTAGCGCTGTCTTGGCAGAGCAGGGAGAACGCTGGTAACTATGATAAACAGCGCGGTATCCGGCAGCGCACGCTGCTTGGATACCCGCTGTTATCATAGTTACCTGTGTCTCACTGCTTTTCAGGCAGTGCTAAGCAGGAGAACGCTGGTAACCATGGTAAATGCCGGTATCTAGGCAGCAGCGCGCTGCCTAGATACCCGGTGTTTACCATAGTAACCAGCCCTGTGAAGTCACAGATCGCTGGTTTCTCGCTGTCACACGCAGCGATGCGTGCTGACCAGCGGGAAACCAACGATCAAAAATGACCCAGAGCACTTTGCAGCGATCAGCGACCTCACAGCAGGGGCCTGATCGCTGCAAAGTGTCACACATAACGACATCGCTGGAGAGAATCGTTGTAACGTCACAGTTACAACGATCTCTCTAACGATATCGTTATGTGTGACTGGGGCCCCGCATATGCAACTTTTTGGCGGTAAAGAAAATACCTGTTTTTTTGGCGCCAATATTAGTTAATGGACTGCAGTCAGTAGTCAAGCCTGTATGTGACTAGGGGGAGTCAGATACTGGTACCACCTCAGTCAGTGATCGACTGCTGTGGTCACAAGTCCCGTGTCAAGACATCATCAATGGAGCAAAAGGTAGAGAGCATGGAGAAGAAACAGGCAGGAGCAGTGGGGTATCATTGAGTAGATGGGCAACTGAACCCAGCAGACCCAATGGCCTACAGAACTAACGATATGCTGTGACTATCAGCTAAAAGATAGCACTTTTTTGGGGTTGGGAGCCAAGACCTTAAAATATTTAAAGAGAACCTATAACATCGTTCACACACTTTTCTGTGGCCAGAATGTTATAGAGTAAGACAAGCTGAGGAGAATGATATATAAAACTTTTGTGGGAAAAGATCATAACTTGCACTTCTTTCATTTTAATTCCTCCGTATTCTGTTCATAGGAGTCCAGTGGGCGGTACTTCTCACCAAGAGGACCGCCTAACGGACTCCTAAACATGGAATAATTTAATAAAAATGATAGTTACACTCTACCCCAAAACTATATATCAATCTGCTTAGCTCCTTCTGCTCTATATCCCACTGCCCATACGGTAGATTGGGCACCACTTTGAATGATCTAGGTTCTGATCCACATATTTGGTGGATTTGAAATCCACGGATTCTGAAAACTCCACATACTGTGTGGTGTGACCTCCATTTGTCCTGCTGGAACCTAATTGTCCCCATCTTAGCTTAAATATATGGCCTTATTGATAGCCACCCCAGTAGCGACGTCAAATGGTGCCTCCCATAATGGGTCCCTATGTTCAGTCACAGCCTCTCTGAATTAAAATCCCCCTATTTTATGGGCGAGTAGGAACCTGCTAACAGAGAACAATAGCCCACCCTCTGTTGTGCACCCTTCCACCCCATTGGCCCCTTATGCTATTGTTCTGTTAGCAGGTTCCTACTCGCCCATAAAATAGAAGGTTTTTAATCCAGAGAGGCTGTGACTGAGGGACCAATTATCAGAGACACACCTCGACGTGGCTACTGGGCGATTATCAATATGACTATATTTGTAAGACAAAATGGAAAATTGAGACACTTGTCTAACTATAATATTGTTCCATTTTCAGTTACGTCTTAGCAGAGTGCCACCATTTTTAGTTACAATGTAACGTTTTGGCGTTGCAATTTTGCAGACTATAGGATTGAGCGCCGCAGATTTTTTCTGGTTTCAGAAGATAAAGATCGCTTATAGGGCTGCAGTCTAACAGATCCTTTCAAATAGATCGTGATGATTCTCGGCAGCACGTCCTGATTACACAGAACAATGTGCTGCCGAGAAAGATGCTCTTAAAAATCGTTTCACCCAACGAACGAGCAATTTACTAGTTGGTTTGTTGACGGGAAGGCTGGATCATCGAGGAGTCATGAAGTCACTGGTAGTAGAAATATTGACCATCCATGATATGAAAAACAAGAAGTAAGAACTTGGGTCCAAAAATAATGGATTCACTACTACCTGGTTTACTGGATCATTAGACCTTCTGGGCCACATAACTGTCTCTTCTTTTGGATGGGTTGTGTAATGAATCCACCATTTGTAGTCATGATATGGTAGTAGACCATCCATGATATAGAAAACAAGAAGCAACAACTTGGGTCCAAAAATATTGGATTCACTGCTACCTGGTTTACTGGATCATTAGACCTACTGGGCCACATTACTAAGGCACGTCTTTTGGATGGGTCGTGTAATGACTCCACCATTCGTAGTCATGAAGTCACTGGTAGTAGAAATATGGACCATCCATGATATAGAAAAGAAGAAGAACTTGGGTCCAAAAATAATGGATTCATTACTGCCTAGTTGACTGGATCATTAGACCTTCTGGGCCACATAACTGTCTCTTCTGTTGGATGGGTCGTGTAATGACTCCACCATTCGTAATCATGACGTCACTGGTAGTAGAAACATGGACCATCAATGATATATAACACAAAAGCAAGAACTTGGTCCAAAAATAATGGATTCTCTACTACCTGGTTTACTGGATCATTAGACCTTCTGGGCCACATTACTCAGTCACTTCTTTTGGATGGGTCATGTAATGACTCCACCATTCGTAATCATGACGTCACTGGTAGTAGAAGCATGGACCATCCATGATATAGAAAACAAAAGCAAGAACTTGGTCCAAAAATAATGGATTCACTACTACCTAGTTGACTGGATCACTAGACCTTCTGGGCCACATAACTGTCTCTTCTTTTGGATGGGTCATGTAATGACTCCACCATTCGTAGTCATGAAGTCACTGGTAGTAGAAATATTGACCATCCAGGATATAGAAAACAAAAGCAAGAACTTGGTCCAAAAATAATGGATTCACTACTACCTAGTTGACTGGATCATTAGACCTTCTGGGCCACATAACTCTTCTTTTGGATGGGTCATGTAATGACTCCACCATTCATTGTCATGAAGTCACTGGTAGTAGAAACATGGACCATCCATGGTATAGAAAACAAGAAGCAAGAACTTGGGTCCAAATATAATGGATTCACTACTGCCTGGTTTACTGGATCATTAGACCTTCTGGGCCACATTACTCATCACTTCTTTTGCATGGGTCATGTAATGACTCCACCATTCGTATCATGAAGTCACTGGTAGTAGAAATATGACCATCCATGATATAGAAAAGAAGAAGCAAGAACTTGGGTCCAAAAATAATGGATTCACTACTACCTAGTTACTGGATCATTAGACCTTCTGGGCCACATAACTGTCTCTTCTTTTGGATGGGTCATGTAATGACTCCGCCATTCGTAGCTTGCCGCTCCTCGGCTTCCGTCCATGACCTCTCGTTGAGGACCTTCTCTCCACGTGACGTTTTCTTTCCTGGAATCCTTTGCTAAATCCTTTAATGTATGTAAATGTTCTTATCGTTCCGGCTTTACATTTCCCGCAGCTTCAAGCTCGACATACTACACGGAGGGCTGATGGTTCCTCTGGGTGCTTTAGAAGGGGGAAGGTTCCGCTCTCATACTTCTTGATATGAAGGACTATTAGTGGCTCTCCCGTTGATGTGAGATTTGGTTCCAGGCCAGCGCCACTCGCTATTCTCTTACTCCTAACTTCAGCACAAACTTTTCCAGATATTAAGAGGAATTGATGCCGGCCACATTTTCTTTGTACTCGTAGATCAATTACATGAAAACTGCTGCAATTTACTGGGTTTGGCAGCAGACAATACCCGTGCCAAGGTGACAAATTCCGCAGGTTACGTGTAGCCAAGCGAGGGGGGTAAGGCGGGAGCGTGTGTATCCAGAGATGATATAAAGCTAGAACAGGCTGTGCTGACAGACGCTGATTCAATGCACGCTGCCCGGTGACCAACATTCTCTGTTGGAGGTCTGCAGACCATCGCTCCAAAACAAAAACTGGGAAAGGAGCGAATAAAATGATTTGGACGAATAGTACGCATCTTAAAGGGGCTATTCCATGGCATCATTTATTGATGATAGTCACACAGCATCCAGCATATTTAAAGGGACTCTGTCAGGTCATTTTTCATTAGAAACTAATAGTACACTTAAATAGTGCTCAGGCAGCGCTTTTCAAAATATGTAAAAATCATTACTGTATCCTTTGTAGTTCTCTTGCTATAAGCTTCTTCACACCCAGCAGGCATGTGCTTCACTAGTCCGGCTCATTACTTTGTCTGCTGAATAGTCCGCAGCGTGTAAATGTTCAATTATTTCTCACTGGTGCCCAGGCAACTATTCCCTCCTTCCTCTGTGTGCTCTGTGTCTCACTCCTGGTTTCATTCTCACTTTGGATGTGTGATTGCAGAAAAGGGCAGTGCAGTGATGTTAATAATGAATATTCATCCTCTGGGGAGTGTGCAGCAGAGAACTAAGTGATCACTCACTGTGATTGATAGATGGAATACATTTCTTTGTTTGCAGTTTACAGAGGATAGGAGGGAAGTATAAATAATAGAAATACATGAATAGAAAGAGCTTCTCCAGAGGAATTGGAAAATTATATCAGTTACATGTGGATTTTTGACCTGACAGATTCCCTTTAAATGTCAGCAGGTTTTTGCTATGTAATCTAAAGACAGTATGCTATAGGGTTAGCACAGAGAATTCTCCCATGCGGCTCATAGCAAGTAGACAAAAACACACTTTGTGATGTTACTTTAAGCCTCTAATGAGCTTGTGAGCTCATGTCCTGTCTCCTCTCCCATCTGTGATTAGCAACTCACTGTCTATAGACATTGTACATACAGAGCCTGGTGTGGGTCTTGACTGCTCTCTCAGCTCCACTGCATGGCTAAAACTAAAATCATTGATTGCGTCAGAAACATAGCACCCAGCAATCTAAGTCATACATTGTTGGATTCAGTGTCTCTTTTCCTACATCATGCTGCTCTCAGATGAGGAAGCAAAAACCAGCTGACAATTGTCCAGGATTAGAAAAAAATGACTTTCTTCCAGATAAAGCTCCACACCTCTTCATAGACTGTGTTTGGTATTGCAGCCTAATTCTATTGAAGTAAATGGGCAGAGTGGCAATACCAAAAACAGCCTGTAGACAGGGGTGGCGCTATTTGCATAATAAAATAGCCATGCTTCTATTAGAGAATGGATCATCCTAATCGTACAGAACTGTTCAAATACTGGCAGAAAAAAATGCTAAATAAGATTTCCACATGACGCCTAAATATACTAAATATCAGACAAATACCACTATATAGGGCTAAAATAACTCTACCATATATAGTCTGCATCATATGAACATATAGTGTATGGAAAACATGCAAAATCCCTTGAAAAGCCCAAGACTCAATATAGCGCATAATACCGCAATTTAATTGTCCAATATTCCACACTTGGCCGGATTTAGGTCGCTCTTGACGTGTCTGTCCACAGGTCTATGCTTTATATAGTGCACCTAGAGAACTGAAAACACAGCATGCAATACTCCATTACACCTCTGGGGTGTGTCCTGTCCACAGTGACTAATGCTTTATATAGTGCACCTAGAGAACTGAAAACACAGCATGCAATACTCCATTACACCTCTGGGGGTGCTACAGAAGAATCAAACACTTACTGTCAACCATAGATTACAATGATCACAACTCCTTTTATCATCAGATGACTCGAAACAAAAATAAATGCCCAAAGTGGACACCCCCTTTAAGCTCACATTTCGTTTTAGTCTAAACAAAGCTCTTTTCCAGCGAAATCCCATTTAAAGAGACATCACAGCGGTAATTTCCAGCCATTACCTCGCTCATGGAGGCTTTTTCCAGGGAATCAGGTGTATTTCCCCCCCTTTGCAGGAAGCTCTCCGTCTCCCCTTGATGTGTCACTTTTCATGATGCTGTAAACAAGCCATTTGCCATTATCACTAATTATCTTGTAGAGTTGTCTATAGCCCAGCGGGAGTAAATGAGCAAAATAAAAAAAGATATCATAAAGCAAAACCTCCGCCGCTGTACACAGCTCCGGCTGCAAATCAATACCGGGGAAAAGAAACATTAACCTGGAATGTTATTTTGATAACGCAGATAACCACGAAGCCGGTGAGAAATAAGGAAAAAAATAGAAAAGGCAATTCCGCTGCATGGGATACGTATTTTTATAAAAAGGGGAAAAAATATACATCTTGACCCAATGGAGGCCAAAAGGACCATTTTTTGGCTTGCCCTAGTTGAATGGGGATCGATGGCGATATTGGGGCATGTATATATATTGGATATGTTCGGAACGCAATGAGAACAGCCTTGGTTACATCCATTTCTGGGAGCGTTGGCTGATGGACATTGCCATGGGACACATTTATCATAATGTCTGATAACTCCTGGGAGATTCTTGGAAACAGGAGCGACCTTCCAGATGAGTTAGGAAATTTTGGGTAGTTTGGGAAAACCCTCTGGCGATCATGGAAGGGTTGTTTTGTGCCGAATGCGTGCCTCTTAAAAAATTGGCAAAATGAAGTGCATTGTAAGCCTGTAACTCCTGGAGTACTGGCGGGAAAAGCTGGTAAATATGCCTAGTAATAAAGGTATAGGGAAGCAGGAGTTGTATCACTGCATTACTAGGAAGATATACCATTCAACTGTTGGGATAGTAAAGTACCACACCAAGGAGAACTGGGAGCTATATTGGTTGTGACGCCAAGAGGAAGCCAGAGCCAAATTGGTTGGTGATGTCAAAAGAAAGCCAGAGCCAAATGGGTTAGGCCACCAGGAGGCAGCTGGGGCAATATCAGTTGTGACCAAGAAGGAGGAAAGCCAGAGTCATATTTGTTCTGATGCCAAAAGGAAGCCGGAACCATATTGGTTGTGACGCCAAGAGTAAGCCAAAACCATACTGGTTGTGACACGAAGATGAAGCCAGAGCTTTATTGGTTATGATGCCAAGAGGAAGTCAGAGCTGTATTAGTTGTGACGCCAGGAGGAAGCCAAAGCCATATTGGTTGTGATGCTAAGAGGAAGCCAAAGCCATATTGGTTGTACACCAAGAGGAAGCCAGAGATATATTGGTTATGATGCCAATAGGATGTCAGAGCTGTATTAATTATGATGCCAAGAGGAAGCCAAAGCCATATTGGTTGTGATGCTGAGAGGAAGCCAAAGCCATATTGGCTGCGACACCAAGAGGAAGCCAAAGCCATATTGGTTGTGATTCCAAGAGGAAGCCAAAGGCATATTGGTTTTGATTCCAAGAGGAAGCCGTAGCCATATTTGTTGTGACGCCAAGAGGAAGCTGGAGCCATATTAGTTGTGACGCCAAGAGGAAGCTGGAGCCATATTGGTTGTGATGCCAAGAGGAAGCTGGAGCCATATTGGTTGTGACCCAAGAGGAAGCTGGAGCCATATTGGTTGTGACGCCAAGAGGAAGCTGGAGCCATATTGGTTGTGACGCCAAGAGGAAGCTGGAGCCATATTGGTTTACGAAACCAAGAGGAAGCCAGAGCCATATTGGTTACGAAACCAAGAGGAAGCCAGAGCCATATTGGTTGGCTGTCCCACCAGATAAGAGCCAGCTGGGGCAGTATTAGTTGTGACCAACAAGAAGGAAAGCTGAAGTTATATTATGGCCAAGAAGGAAAGACGGAGTGATATTAGTTGTGATGCCTAGAAGAAGCAGCATAGTGGTTGTAACCAAGGAGAAGAAAAGCCGGAGCCATATTGGTTGTGACCAATAGACAGGAATTGCTGGAGCCATATTGTTTGTGACCCAGTTTTTGCAAGACCTGAACTATTTGAGACCAGAGGACGACTAAGGGATTTAGATTTACTGGGATGTTTTTTATATTTTGGGTGGAAAATGCTCTTTAAATTGAGATTTATTTGCAGAAAAAAATGACTGTAGTTCTGGCCGGTTCAATACTCTCCTTTAATATTTACCCTCCTTTGAAAATCTGAAGCATTTGGATCAAAGCAAATTGAAAAACATAATTATTTGGCTGCCAGGCTCTTGTACACAGCAGATGGCAAAGGCGTGGAGTTAAAAGATAAAAGCAATTCTCTTAGATTTTTACCTTAAACCGGCAGGTTACCTTTATCCGGGGGAAGGGGGGGGCTCCCCTTTCAGAATCATTTCAAGCCTGTATCAAATCTATAGAGGATATAGTAGTCGGACGTACATTTGTTAATCCCAATTCTCTATGCACATCGTTGACTTGCCTTCTGTATATGGAGAGCAGAGACACCTCTATGATTATTGTGAAATGAAATGATCCGGTGTAATATTGGGGTAGATCAGGATTGGGCATGTCCAATGTTACCATCATGGTAGACTTTGGATGGTTGATGAAGTTATTAAGAAAAAGTCTGCCGAACCTACTGTGTATTAAATAGTAATGATTACACCATGATATAAAATATGCCTGGTTGGGGTAAATATCAACAAAAATATGGCGGCACCCTTGTCACCGATTATGGACCCCTTAACGGGGAAGTTTTCGAACCTTGGAGGACACAACGACCACTTCTTGAAGACGATGACAAAGCGTCCGTCTCAACTCCGACCAAGTTCCAACATGCACTGGGATCAGCCTTCCGATCAAGTACCATGAAAGGACCATAGCTACATTAAGAAATTTAGGTATTCCTGAGGATGGAATGGTCTGCTAGTCAACATTTCAACCCAGTGATGAGCAAAATCATAAAAACTACTAGGTGGACTAGTAATGGTAGACCAGTCAAGTCTTGATTTATTCCTGTCCAATAACCCATCCCAATATGTAGAAGGTCTATCCTCTGGTGTCCAGGTTTGTATAATGACGTCACCATGGTAGGTTTTTAGGGAATCCAAAAGACCACCTTTTCTTATAACCAAACCTCCCCATGGTATACAGCAGGGGTTGGGAACTCCAGGCCTCAAGGGCCGCCAACAGGTCATGTTTTCAAGATTTCCTTAGTATTGCACAGGTGATGATTACAACAACTGTGCAAAGCTAAGGAAATCCTGAAAACATGACCTGTTGGCGGCCCTTGAGGCCTGGAGTTTCCCATTTCTAGTATAGAACACATCTAGGACCTTTAGTAGCCAATTGCCCCATGATGGCTCTTCCACCTACAATATTATAGTAAATGCAGATCCTAGTGTCATAGCATTGGAGCATATTGGGGTTGAAGAGTGGTCCGTAGTACAGATTTTGTTCCGAGCGGCTATACCAGACAAGTCAGTTTCCGCCACTGAAAACAAAGTCTGTCCCGTGAAGAGTCTTCATTACTTCCAGTAGGACATTATCTTTTTCATGAAACCATTCTCGGCTGCTTGCAGTCTATTGTTTAAGCCATCTCCACGATAAGTGCTCATATACTGTGTCCCAACATATGTATCACTATATTGAATTTCTTTTTCAATCCGCCAGCTGCACACTCCCCCCCTCCCTCCGCTCCTCTATTCTAATCACAGTTCCACATCTCCTTCCTTTTTCATTCTTTTAACGCTCTTTCATCTGCTCTCCTATTTTCTTCCTCTCGCTCACCCTTTCTATCTTTTTCCTCCTTTTCCACAAACCAATTACTCCTCCACACGTAACTATTTTCTGAGCTGTCAAGTCTTCCCATTACTGCAGAATTTAGTGAGTCCTTGGATATATCCAAGAGCTTGGCATTGTAAAAATATGGGGGTCGGGATCCCAACTTCCATTAACTACTCCCAGCATGCTTAGCGACACGTACAGTCAATACAACAAATACTATGGTATGCATGGTAGAAATAGCTCTTTCAGGTATGCGCGAGATATGGTATGTTTACAGGGAATTCAATTGGCGGCTAAGAGACAAAGGGCGATAGTGCAAAATGCTAAATTGTGCTTGGTTCAGGCTTCTTGAAATGTGAGAATACCTCCTTGTCCCCATTTATGAGAAAGGAATACCATTATCCTTCCCTGGAGAGATAGAGTCAACATAAGAATATGGGCCACCATACCATGAGCCCCTTCCATTGTTGGATTTAGAAAATGTATTTTAAATATAACATTATGGAATTTGTGCTTTTTAGAGTGAGGTTCTGTTCTCAGGATCCTTACGTTATCTGAAACAGAGACAGGCAGCTACAAAGAACGTCCAACACTTTGGAGGACCCAACATGTCCATGCATAACATTGATCCAATATGAACTGTGTAATACTTCATGTTGCCTGTGGGAGTGCTGCAGGAAAGTTGAGCACTTACTGCATAGTCTACAAGCAGATTACATGTGATCAACTTTCTAATAGAGAGGCAGACACCCAGTAGCGTAACTTGAAGTTCATGGGCACCAATGTAAAATCTCCAATGGGGCCCCCAGATATTGCAAATCTTTAATAGGGACTTTTGGGGCCCCCTAGGCTTCAGGGTCCAGGTGCGATTGCAACTCCTGCACCTATTGTAGTTATGTCCCTGCAAACACCTACTTTTCAGATTATGGAGGTGAAACCAAACTGGGTGACCATGGGAGCCATGTTTACTCATGCTTTCCGGACTACGTCAACCAAGGCGGAATTCCTTTTACATTATACCATTTATGATTGCGTATATTAGTTTAGTACAATGATGTGATACCTCCATGTTACTCTCAGTATACTGGTGCATTCATGATCTCCTATCTTTAAGGATACGAACAATAAGAAAAACAACATTAGAAAAGGCAGAAAAGAAGAAAAAATGGAGAAGTAAATGAACAAAGATGGAAGAACATCAATCAGTCTTCATGATACAACAGTAGATATTGCTGGGTTTAGAGTCTTAGAGGATTCTTGTCTAGACCAAACCCTAAAAATTACCATAACATCATCTTTGGGGGTGGTAGACCAGGGTTACAAGAGTCCAATGGGTCAGGTCACTGGACAGAAGAGAGGACCATAACGTCAACTTAAGGGGGTAGACTGGGTCTTACAAGAATCCAAGGGTCACTGTTCACTGGACAGAAGGGAGGACCATAATGTCAACTTAAGGGGGTAGACTGGGTCTTACAAGAGTCCAAGGGTCAGTTCACTGGACAGAAGAGAGACCATAACGTCAACTTAAGGGAGTAGACTGGGTCTTACAAGAGTCCAAGGGGCAGTTCACTGGACAGAAGAGAGGACCACAATGTCAACTTAAGGGGGTAGACCGGGTCTTACAAGTGTCCAAGGGTCACTGCTCACTGGACAGAAGAGAGGACTATAACATCACCTTAAGGGGGTAGACTGGGTCTTACAAGAGTCCAAGGGGCAGTTCACTGGACAGAAGAGAGGACCATAAGGTCAACTTAAGGGGGTAGACTGGGTCTTACAAGAGTCCAAGGGTCAGTTCACTGAACAGAAGACAAGATCTAAATTACTGCAAAGTAAAACACTAAGTCGATCATCACAGCGATCAAATTGCTCAAATTGATTTCCCAAAAAGATTTTAAAAAAGTGAGATGGAATCTGATTGGTTGCTGACATATTTATGTGGTTCACATTAATTCATTAGATAAAATAAATTCACAGGTGATAAATGTTTCTAAGGTCTGGAGACAGATGTGTTCTTTGACATCTGCTATTACATTACAAGTTGAGAGATGTAAAAGTCTGATGGGAGTTTACTTGGAGGAAAAAGAAAGATAAGAAAGGAAAAGAAAGATGGAGCAGGAGAAAATGAAGAAAAAACTGAAGGAGTAGAAGAATTGGGAGAAAAAAGAAAGAGGAGGAGAATTGGAAGAAAGAGGGAATAGAACAAGGAGAATTCGGAGAAAGAAGGAGTAGAAGGAGGAGAAGGAGGAGAATTGGCAGAAAGAAGGAAGAGAAGGAAGAGAAAAAAAAGAGGCGGAGAAGGAGAAGAATTGGGAGAAAAAGGAAGAGAAGAAGAGAATGAGGATAGTTGTGAAAAAAAGGTAGAGAAGGAAGAGAATTTGGAGAAAAAAAGATGGAAGAAAAGAGAAGAAGGAAACAAAAGTGGAGAAGATGAAGAAAGGAAAAAGTAGTGGAAGAAGGAGACAAATGCAAAAGAAAATAGCAAAAAGGAGGAGGAGGACAAGGAGAAGAAGGAAACAAAGAAGAAGAAGGACGAGGATAAGAACAAGGATGAGGAGAAGAAAGTATGAGGATAAGAAGAAGGACAAGGCAAAGGAGAAGGACAAGGAGAAGAAGAAAGACAAGGAGAAGAAGGACAAGGAGAAGAAGAAGGACAAGGAGGAGAAGAAGAAGGACAAGGAGAAGAAGAAGGACAAGGAGAAGAAGGTCAAGGAGAAGAAGGTCAAGGAGAAGACAAAGGACTATCGAAGAAGAAGGAGGAGAAGAAAATGACAAGGAGAAGATGGAGTAGGAGAAGAAGGAGTAGGAGAAGAAAATGACAAGGAGAAGATGGAGTAGGAGAAGAAGGAGTAGGAGAAGAAGGAGTAGGAGAAGATGGAGTAGGAGAAGATGGAGTAGGAGAAGATGGAGTAGGAGAAGATGGAGCAGCAGAAGATGGAGCAGCAGAAGATGGAGCAGCAGAAGATGGAGCAGGAGAAGATGGAGCAGGAGAAGATGGAGCAGGAGAAGATGGAGCAGGAGAAGATGGAGCAGGAGAAGATGGAGCAGGAGAAGATGCAGCAGAGAGAAGATGGAGCAGGAGAAGATGGAGCAGGAGAAGATGGAGCAGGAGAAGATGCAGCAGGAGAAGATGGAGCAGGAGAAGATAGCAGCAGGAGAGAAGAGATGGAGCAGCAGAAGATGGAGCAGCAATGAAGATGGAGAGCAGAGAAGATGGAGCAGCAGAAGATGGAGCAGGAGAAGATGGAGCAGGAGAAGATGGAGCAGGAGAAGATAGGAAGCAGTGAGAAGATGGAGAGGAGCAGGAGAAGATGGAGCAGGAGAAGATGGAGCAGGAGAAGATGCAGTAGGAGAAGATGGAGCAGGAGAAGATGGAGCAGGAGAAGATGGAGCAGGAGAAGATGGAGCAGGAGAAGATGCAGGAGTATGGAGAAGATGGAGCAGGAGAAGATGGAGCAGGAGAAGATGGGAGGAATGGAGAGAGAAGATGGAGCAGGAGAAGATGGAGCAGGAGAAGATGGAGCAGGAGAAGATGGAGCAGGAGAAGATGGAGCAGGAGAAGATGGAGCAGGAGAAGATGGAGCAGGAGAAGATGGAGCAGGAGAAGATGGAGCAGAGAGAAGATGGAGCAGGAGAAGATGGAGCAGGAGAAGATGGAGCAGGAGAAGATGGAGCAGGAGAAGATGGAGCAGGAGAAAGATGGAGAGCAGGAGAAGATGGAGCAGGAGAAGATGGAGTAGGAGAAGATGCAGTAGGAGAAGATGGAGCAGGAGAAGATGGAGCAGGAGAAGATGGAGCAGGAGAAGATGGAGCAGGAGAAGATAGCAGAGGAGAAGATGACAGTAGGAGAAGATGGAGCAAGGAGAAGATGGAGCAGGAGAAGATGGAGCAGGAGAAGATGGAGGAGTAGAGAAGATGGAGCAGGAGAAGATGGAGTAGGTAAATGGAGAAGAAAAAGGACTATGAAGAAGAAGGAGGAGAAGAAGAATGACGAAAGGAGAAGATGGAGTAGGAGAAGAATGGAGTAGGAGAAGATGGAGAGGAGAAGATGGAGTAGGAGAAGATGGAGTAGGAGAAGATGGGAGAAGGGAGGAAGATGGAGAGGAAAGATGGAGAGAAAGATGGAGCAGAAAAGATGGAGCAGAGAAGATGGAGCAGGAGAAGATGGAGCAGGAGAAGATGGAGCAGGAGAAGATGGAGCAGGAGAAGATGGAGCAGGAGAAGATGGAGCAGGAGAAGATGGAGCAGGAGAAGATGGAGCAGGAGAAGAATGGAGCAGGAAGAAGATGGAGCAGGAGAAGATGGAGCAGGAGAAGATGGAGCAGGAGAGATGAGCAGAGAATGGAGCAGGAGAAGATGGAGCAGGAGAAGATGGAGCAGGAGAAGATGGAGCAGGAGAAGATGGAGCAGGAGAAGATGGAGAGGAGAAGATGGAGCAGGAGAAGATGGAGCAGGAGAAGATGGTAGGAAGATGGAGTAGAGAAAATGAGCAGGAGAAGATGGAGCAGGAGAAGATGGAGTAGGAGAAGATGGAGCAGGAGAAGATGGAGCAGGAGAAGATGGAGTAGGAAGAAAATGGAGAGGAGAAGATGATGAGAGAAGAAGATGGAGAGGAGAAGATGATGAGAGAGAAATGATGAGAAGAAGATGACGCCGACTGAGAACAAGAAGACTGAGAAGAGAGGAGAAGACTACAAAATATAAGTAAAAGAAGAGTAATGGATGGGAAAGATGGAAGGAATAAGGGTGGGGAATAGGTAGAAGAACAAAGTAAAGAAAAAAAGGATGGAAAAGGAAAGAAGTATTTTCTAATCAGAGGAATCAGAATATAGAAAAGATAATAATAAAGATACAACAGAGGGAAAAAGAATGAAGAGAAACAGCAGAAGTGTCGGGAAGAAAAAGAATAAGATAGATGGAAATAATCTCCTCAATACTTTCCTAGCATATATTACACTATATATTAAATTACAGGCGATTCTATGGGTTATAATTGAACACCATCATTTAGACTTTGTCGGTGTGACCTGAGGAATCTGTCTGGGCTAGAAGGAATTAAGACATTAATCTGTTCTCAGGTCTGCTGTCCTCACCTCCAGACAGTCCGGAGAGCTTGATCCATGAATTCGGGAACAGATGCCTAAGAGATGAGGCAGACTGGTGACCCCAAAGCCCCAAAGCCTGCGATTATGAAGGTGACATTAGCACAGTCAAGGTCTCCTGACGTCCTCCTTAATGTAGTGATCTCTTGATTAGATACCACCAAGATGGCCTCGCTCAGACCTCACAGGAGCTTTTAGTACCTTTAAATTACGCTTTTCCCATTTTACGAAGAACAAAAAAATACATCCCGATAGGAGCAAAGCTGAAAATTACCTTTTTGCTCAATCACGTTGGAAATGGCGGGTATTAAAACGTTCCTCTTACAGAACTATTCAGAAAAGAGCGGCTTAAGAAGAGCGCCAAGTGCGGAGCAGAAGGCGTGTGAGGTCTAGGAAGACGATCTATAAAAACCCCACGTGCTCAACCTATAAAGAATATCTGCGGCTGCCAAAAATCTATTATCCTCATAAATATTCTCAACATTTCTGCACATTTATGGAGTGAATATTCCCACCGCCTGATTATAATCTGCTGGAGCGTCGGTCTTAACCTGTTACTCGCGACATCACATTTCAAGGTCTGGGTGGTAGACGGACATAAATGGACAAGAACGGGATCTAATTAAGAGGAACGGTGGGTTGTAAAACCAGACCCTCGAAACTGTACAGAAACATGGATCGAGCCCCTGGTGGGTCTATATTCCCTCCAACCGACTGTGCACCGATTTTTCATGGGGCTGTCCCACTGGGGGGGACACAGACGGAAAAGGGCCCCTGTGCAAGAACAGTAAATGGGCCCTTTTGCAGTTACATAATTCATCACATTACACCCCTTACCTCTTGGGCCCCTGTTCGGCTACACAATGATATGTCCGCCCCTGGTCTGCCCTTTAAAGAATATTTAGGATGTATCTGCTGAATATGATGTACAAGTCTGATTAGTAGGGTCCAGAAGTTTATTAAAAGGGTCCCTGACCACCATTTTGGGTGAAAAATAGCCACACACCCGGAGACCAGCCCTTAAAGGGAAGGTGCCATCAAAAAAATGTAAAGTGTTATTTGTTTTCAATATCTTTTTTTATGGCGTGAAATATAAAAAAATAATTTTAAAAGATTGGTATTTTCCACTTTTAATCATTAGGGGGGAGCAGCTTCTGAATATACCATGAAAACCTAGGGTTCTGCTAGCTCACATTATGACTGCTGCAAATTGTGGGTGGGTTCTGGTAACATGTGTGATGTCACTACTCCCCTTCCCCTTGGGTGTCTCCAAAAGGATAAGAGAGGATGAAGTTTAGATCACAGTTTAGAGCCATTTTTTGTTGGTGATTGTAAAGTGATACTGACAAGTAGACAGTGACGATTCTGTTAGTTGATGCTGCTTACTGGGGTTGACACACTTAGTCAATTGTCAGAGTCAGTTGTACTCAAGGTGTGCACAGACTCCCGACGGCAGACTCCCGACGGCAGACCCCCGACGGCAGACCCCCGACGACAGACCCCCGACGACAGACCCCCGACGACAGACCCCCGACGACAGACCCCCGACACAGACCCCCGACAAGAGCCAGGATCGTCCTTATGAATATAAAGCTTTGTGGGGAAGCGATGGAGTGGGCTCATAAGTGAACGGAGCCACCAGTGTGGGTTAACATGGCTGCTAAGAGGCAAGAGGTCAAAGAAGAGGTATGCAATTTAGGAGGCCCCATCGCTCTGGTATCTGATGTGATGACACAATAGGAGGATATGTATAATGAGAACCCTTACACAACAGAAGTATGGGTAACTTATCAATATAAAGGCCGAGTTAGGAGCACTACCATGTATAGTGATGCTGTAGCTCTACCGGGGTCAGTGTTATCAGTGGTACATGGAGAACTGCATATATATTCATATATGTTGTATTTGGGCTCAAGGGCTTTAACGTAGGCCTCAGATAGAGGCAAAGGTCTAGTTGTTAAGTAGGCCCAAAACCTTCACAACCGAGTAAAAAGACATTGTTGTTCTAAATGGCACATTGGCCATGTTATAAGGTATGTATCGGATCCCAGGAACTTCAATGGCAACTTCCGTGTCTATGAAAATCCGGTCGAACACACTTCTAGGCGCTGTAATTGAAGCCAACAGCAGTTGTCACCCAGTAAAAAGTCAGAATAAGACTCCTAGGGGCAGATTTATGGAACCATCTTTATTTCCCATGGCGACCAATCACCACGTAGCTTTCATTTTACCAGAGCACAATAAGAAATAAAAGGCTGCTCTGCGATTGGTTGCCTTGGGTGACATGGACATGCATTCATAAATCTGCACCAAGGCAATCAGGGTGCAATTCTCCAGTACCAAATTTGCGACTGAAAATATCTGTAGAAGAGAGAAGCAGCAATTTACGTGGATTTCGGTGCAGATTTTGTTAGATTCTTTCTCAACTCCTTAAATGTTATAGAGCTGACGAATGCCTCAAATATCAGTGTATCGAGTCAGTGCAGTGTTGGGTTGCCGGTGCCAGGATCCTTAATGGTGAATGGCAAATCAGGACAAATGTTGCAGCATAGCCTCGGCCGAGAAGAGCCCGCACCGGCCTAGATGGGCGACCGTCCCCGGCCTAGATGGGCGACCGCCCCAGCCTGGTCTAGATGAGCCCGCCTTGGCCTAGATGGGTATCCGCCCTGGCCTAGATGAACCCACCCCATGCCTAGATGAGCCTGCCCCCGGCCTAGATGAGCACGCCCCAGTCTAGATGAGCACGCCCCAGTCTAGATGAGCACGCTCCAGTCTAGATGAGCACGCTCCAGTCTAGATGAGCACGCTCCAGTCTAGATGAGCACGCCCCAGTCTAGATGAGCCCGCCCCAGTCTAGATGAGCACTCCCCAGTCTAGATGAGCACGCCCCAGTCTAGATGAGCACGCTCCAGTCTAGATGAGCACGCCCAGTCTAGATGAGCACGACCAGTCCCAGATGAGCACGCCCCAGTCTAGATGAGCCTCCCTCAGCCTAGATGAGCCCGCTCCAGCCTAGATGAGCCCGCCCTCAGCCTAGATGAGCCCGCCCCAGCCTAGATGAGCCCGCCCCAGCCTAGATGAGCCCGCCCCAGCCTAGATGAGCCTGCACAGACTGGCTTCACAGTGCAACAGTTTAGTTCTAAAGTACCCTCATGGATGGCCAAATCATTTAGAGAGTCATTTAAAGTCTGTAGAACAGGTTTACTAGACTAGTCTCGTGTAAGGTGGGCCCAGTGCTTGAACATTACATGCAAAAGGCTATTCACAGTTTATAATTAGTAGCAGGCTGTCCCCCAGATCTCCATACCTCATGGCTCCCGATTTCCAACATCACTGCGACAAAGTTGTGACCTGTTCGCTGAGTCTCTGTGAGGAACCCCCCAGGGAGACTGGAGGGATAACCACTCTCTAGAAGGAAGGACATGGCACCCTGCACCGAAGTGCATGCTCAGTTGGTTTCCTGCCCATGTTCCGGGACCTCAACACCAAATCCAGTTTGACCCTGAGGGTCTGCCAAATAAAGGAGGGGGGGGTTGGCGTTCAGTTTCTGATAAGCAAATTCTACTCAGGACTCTCCTGAACCCCAGCCGCATAGTAACCCCTTTCAAAAGCCAAGCCCCACCCCCAAGGAATATGATTGACTCTTCCCAATAACTACCATAATCTAGTGGGACCAGCCTTGACCATAGCCACTAAAGGGCTGCACCCTATATAATGCAACACATTAAACAACATATGCAAAGACATATGATACATGCCCCCCCCAATTCTAAAGAGAGGAAGACAGTTAACCACTTCACCTTCTTACACCAATCACTGCTGTTAAACTGTTTACATGCAACGTCTTATTACTAACAGCGGCATTTAAACTGTTGCTAATTGATGGCGTACCCATTAACACTGTAATTAGGGGTCTTTTAAAGCCCCTCTCACCGCCATCTTGGTACATAGACCACAGGGTAAACTTCACACAAGATATTTATTTGGAATAGAATTATGGCGATTGAACAGCTAAATGATTACAGCAGGTTCAAATCTACTGAAGGTGATTCAAAAATAAAGAAAAATGTAAAAATATTTTTTTATAAATAAAAAATGGGAAAAAAAATTGAACAGCCAACCCTTATCACCATCGAAAAATAAATAATAAAAATATATTTAGAAAAATAAACATATTATTTGGCATCGATGAAGTCTGATGTAGTGAAATATAATATAGGTAATATGGCGTAAAAATAAAAGAAATTGAAACGAAACATCAGAATCGTCATATTTTTGGCTGAACGTACCCTTTAAATAAAAATAATAATAAAACAACGGTACCAATAATATTAAAAAACTGATCACACAAAAAAGCAAACTCAAAAAAACCCAGAAGACACGAGAATGGGAGGAAAAAGAACAAAAACTGAAAAGCAAATACCCAACAACACCCAGGGCCGGCGTCAGCACCTGGGCAAGTGCGGGGCCCTGAGCAGCTGGGGGGCCCACTGGCCATCAGGGACACGCAGCCCTGAACACCCAAAATACCAGTCTTATAATTTCCCGTCTTCCCGTACAGATGCCGTCATACACTCGCCTTCTGTAATTTTGCACCTTGGATTTTCCGTGTTCATAAATCCACCCGGAAAATTTGGCTCCGTTCCGCGCCCCGCTTGCCTTCCCTTTAATTGTTTGCCCAATTGATGGGAATCTCAGGTGAAACCAAGCCACCGTGTAGCCATCAAAAAGAGCAACTGAGGGGTTAATCTCTACAGGTCACATGTTGCCACTCATTTGCATGTGTAACGAGAGGTACGACTAGAAGGGTTCCGGGCCCTGATTACATACATATTTAAAGGGTTCCCAAAATTAACCTCCAGCCTGAAGATCCGCTCGCATCTCTGAAAGAGATTAACATAATGGCGCTATTAAGAAGCTTGGCTCTGCCCCGCAGCCCCTCCGCTGTTCCAGCACGCAGTGCCGCTCGCCCTGTACATCTTCATCCAGCCGTAGAGACAGGCGGGGGCGGTGATGCCACTTTGCCGATCCTTGATTAAGACCTCACCTGAAGCCATGCAACCGAGCTGTCGCCCACCCACTCTGCGCCAAGTGTCATGGGTTCCAGTACTACACATCCGTTGGCATAAACAAAGCAAAAAAGAATAAAATATCGAGGGATCCTGACAGTCGGATACGACGGCAAGCACCAGCATCGAGGATGTACAGGCACATTCATTTTTCTAGGGTTTCTATTTTGGTGAATGATTCAGGAAAGTGTCTAGGGTCATCAGTATAATAAATACAGATCCATTACTGCACAAGAGGTACAGTGGTGCGGCCGTAGGGTCTGATAATAATGGCGTGCCTGTCCTAATATTAATTCCGCCTAGAAACTGGCATGTCCCCAGAAAGCCTAATATTGTCCAATCAGTGATGATGGTTTCAGACAGCCCCTCCGACGTGTGGAATAGTCACACCCAGTTGGCAATTTACTTATTAGAGGAAAGGCATAGAATTGGTCTATTCATCCATTCATTGATCACATTGATAAGTGTAGCCAAAACCCCCCCCCCCCCACTGATAATCCCTAGTGATGAGAGAGCACTGCCATGCTCAAGAGCTCAGTACTTATAATGAGTAGTCAGACGTTCAGATGGGCTCAACTCATGGAAGTCAATGGGGAACTTGAGCATTTTTCTTTAAGAAGTTCTGGAAAAATGTTCCAGTTCCCCATTGATGTCCCTTATACTCAATACATGAGTTGAGCCGGTCTGAGCATCTGACTACTCATTACGAGTACCGAGCACCCGAGCATGGTAGTGCTCTCTCATCATTGATTATCTGGTGATAATGAAGCTTGTCAGGATGGGATATATTAGGCAGCAAGTGAACAGACATTTGTGGAAGCTGATTTGTTGGAAGCAAGAAAAATGGCAAGTGGAAAAGGTCTTCTGATGAGGTCCAAATTAAGGTATCTAGATGACGAGTCAGAATATCTACAAAATAGTAGGGCCTATAGGGTGTTGCCGGTGTAAGTCTTGCAAAATGTTCCCAGTGTATGTTGGGTCTTGTCGGGTTTTACTGATGTACATTAGGTTTTTTCTGGTGGTACTTGTATCTTTTGGGTTTTGTGGGGTAATACTGGTACATGGCAGGTCTTATGCACTAATACCGGTATTCAAGTATACGGCATGCCTCGAGGGTTAATACAAGTATACAGCAGGCCTTGTTGGGTAATACCGGTATTCAACAGGCCTTGTGGGGTAATACTGGTACATGGCACACATTGTGGGGTAATACCAGTATACAGTAGGCTTTGTTGGGTGTTCCCAGTACACAACAGGCCTTGTGAGGGAAAGCCAGTATATGGCAGGCCTTGTGGGGTAATACCAGTATACAGCAGGCTTTGTTGGGTGTTCCCAGTATACAACAGGCCTTGTGAGGGAAAGCCAGTATACGGCAGGCCTTGTGGGGTAATACCAGTATACAGCAGGCTTTGTTGGGTGTTCCCGGTACACAACAGGCCTTGTGGGGTAATACCAGAATACCGCAGGGCTTGTGGGGTAATACCAGTATACAGCAGGCTTTGTTGGGTGTTCCCAGTATACAACAGGCCTTGTGAGGGAAAGCCAGGATATGGCAGGCCTTGTGGGGTAATACCAGTATACAGCAGGCCTTGTTGGGTGTTCTCGGTACACAACAGGCCTTGTGGGGTAATACCAGAATACCGCAGGCCTTGTGGGGTAATACCAGTATATGGAAGACCTTTTGGTGGGTCCTGTGAAGTGTTCCTGGTATATAACCGGACTTTGGGATAATACCAGTATATAGCAGGCCTTGTGGGAGTAATATTGGTATATGGCAGGCTTTGTAGGTTAATACCTGTATACGACAAACCTTGTGGGCTAGCACCAGTATATGGCAGGACTTGTGAGGTGTTCCTGCTATACGATGGGTCTTGTGGGGCAATACCGGTGTATGGCAGGCCTTGTGGGGGTAATACCGGTGTTACTAAATTACTAAAAATATAAGGTTCCTTCTATCTGTGATAAAAATACATCACAACATGCAGAGCATCACATCTTGCGGAATACGGAATACCCATACTGGACCATAGCACCCCAGCAAACCCTAAATATGTACACGTGATGATCAACACTAGACAATGAAGCAATGGCACAAGGCACCGGATCTGATGAATCATGTTTTCCATCATGTGGACGGCAAGGGAAAAGTTGGCGGAGGTCGTGTGATGGGTCAAGGTTCTGCTGGGAACCTCAGGTCCTGGAGTCATGTGGATGTGACACCTACCCAACATTGTACAGACCAGGTTTACCCTTCATGGGTTCCCTAATGTCAGCGCCTCATTCAGCAGATGATGGCCGGTCAAATCAAAGAACATGTCAAAGATGAAGGCGATAACTTATTTTTCACCATAGATGATGAGGTCAAGATCTTGGGAAATTTGGAGACAATCCCAATGCATAGAGGCCGCACCTCACAACTTACAAGATCTGCTATTAACGTCTTGTAGAAGATATCAGAGGACACCTCGGAGTCCAGGTCTTGAGGGTCAGAGAATGAGAACCCTACACAACATAAGTTCTGGACGATCTGTATATATCCATTGTTGTCGGACGGTGTTATTAGATTTCTCTTTGTTAGATCTATATTTGCACACATACAGGAACCGTGTTAGGCGATACAGACGCGAGCACGCGCAGCAACAGTTAACGTCTTCATGGTTATAAATATTGACTTAACCCCAGGGAATACAGCAGCAGCTTTCTGCTGGAGAATCACAAGAAAAGAAACACGCATGATAAACTGCGGAGACCCTCAGGCCATGTAACACCGCAGTTGAGTCCAGCGCAATGACGTGAGGATAAAGCACACCACTGAAGGTCCTACTGGAGCGTTGCCCCGGTCTGTAGGTGGCGGCGGGGCTAGTGGACGATCGTTAGGCTGTAATAAGCTCTGCAAACTCTCTCCGCTCCACATCCATCCACAATAACACATTCACTCCTTCCGACAAGTGAGAGAAAGAGACGTATAAATAGGAGCTAGTGTTATCACACCCAGCGGGAGAAGGCAGGGCGTGATATAAAAAGACGAGAGGGGGGGCGCCACAAAAAAAAAAAAGAAGGGAGGGTGCCGCAGAAAATTATAGAACAGGCGAGAGATGGGTAAATCTAAGGAAAATCGAGCTGTAAGACACAAAAAGGTAATAATTATAGGGAAGACGTGGAAGGCAGAGGAGCAGGAGAAGGCAACCGGATTGGTTGGGAGGGTTCAAGGGGTCATTCATATCAGCCTTGAGTGACACTTCATGAACGGTATAAGGGTCACAAATGCGCACCCCTGTCAAAAAAGTTCCAACCCTAATAATCCGGCCTGTCTAACGTTTCCCTGGTGATGTCGACTGCAAGATTTTTTTTATTAGACCCAAGAGGCTTTTATATCCAACCGAACGAGAGGCCAACGTCAGCCTACGTGGTAACCGGCATACAACGCGTTAACCGGAGGTCATCATGTTTCACATTAAATTTTAGCTCCTCGCCGTAGCAGGCGGTAGCGTTAATCTATCCGAGAGCAAATCCTTAGAACCGTCAATGGCGGGGATAAATGCTGCACTTAGCTCCTGAAGGTCAAGACAAAGGTCACAGGATGAGCCCCTAATGCACCGATAGGCAAGTTGGGAATCCAGCCTGAGCCATGGATGACTCTTCACAATGTCGAGAAAAGAGCATCAGACGTGTGTGTGTCTGGGACTAAAATATCATATATACACTGAGAGCAGAGCCATCTGTCTGCACACAGAATACAGGAGGCTAGGGAAAGAGGGAGCGAGAGACATCGAGCAAGAACTGGAGGAGGAAGACGAGAGATGAAAGGGTGGAAGGGAGCCCGGTGGGCAGCCATGGACACCCAGAAAACTCAACCCCACCAATGGATGTTATGGAACCAACCAAGGGGCATGGCTTAAAGGGTACATAGTGTCTGATCTGCAAGGAGCCTGTGTTGAGGTGCCAGCCATAAGTGGCCCCAGTAGTCATAGGCAAGGCAGGGCCAAGGGATGCAGCAGCCCCAGCTGGCTCCTCAGTGCAACAGTCATATTTACGTTCACCCTCCATGAGGGCCAAAGCATGCATTGGAGTCTATTAAAGGGGACCTGATCCCTCCAAATCACCCCCCAGCCCTATTAATACCTGTCCCTGCACCCTAACATATCAGTATTAGTGCTCCTTTTCTATAAAAATAATCTGTAACATTGGAAAAATCAACAATATACACTTACAAATCTGAGACTTCTTGTCCCTGACTAAGTCTCACAGGGCGTCCCCTGTGAGACTCTAAGCCCTCCCTAGGTGCTCATTTTCACGCCCCAAATGATCCTCCCTCTCTCTGTCTGTGCTGCTGTGATGTGGAGCTGAAGGCAGGACTAATGATTTGCATTCTGTGAGTGATAGAGAGGGGAGGGCAAAGCCTGCACAAGCAGAGCACACAGACAGAGAGAGGGTGGATCCTGGAGCCTGCAAAACAACACACCCTAAGGGCTAAAGAATATAGCCCCTGCTAATTATAATCCCGAATGAGTGAGTTTTAAAACGTTTTTATGCACTTTCACAGGATGCTTTTAGGAGACAAAAGGAGTGTGAGATTAGTGATAGGATGGTAGCTTAGGAGGCATTCTGGAGGTGACAGGATCCCTTTAAAGTCCTTATGGAAGGTTTACTTGCTTAGTCTCAATGAAACACGAGCACACATCTTCAACATTGCAGAAATATGAGCATATACTGTATCACACCTTGTTGCAGGCTGCGCCCCTCTGTCTCGGTGGTCTACAGGGGCGTAACTACAATAGGTGCAGGGGTTGCAATCGCACCCGGGCCCTGGAGCCTAGGGGGGTCCCAAAAGTCCCTCCGGCCTATAAAAATAAAATACTACTTCCATTAAAGATTTGCTATAATTGGGGCCCCATTGGAGCTTTCGCATCAGGTCCATGAGCGTCAAGTTATGCCACTGGTGGTCTAGACTCTTGTTCTTCAGCCCACTACCGTGAGTTCATGTAGTCTATGTAGTACAGCCCCTATCCCACCCCCTGGGATCTGTCCAAAAGGACCAACCGGGGTCTCCACCAGACAAAAGTTCCTTCACCGTTCGTACTGTGGTGACCCGTTAGCCCGAGTCTAAGCCGGGGGTCAGCTGTAGCAGCACCGGGGAACAACAGCCAATATCCGGGGCCCTGCCTATAGCCAGCACCGGGCGCTCCACACTCACAAATGGTTCACAATCCACATCCTGCATCCTGAGCCCCAAGTCCCGGAGGTGACCCAAAGGGTCTGGCTGAATCAATTCTTGATTTTTGGCTGGTTCTTTATTTTCTTTCTTTTTCTCGAGACCCTCAGATAAATTGAATACTTCCACCCTGATTTGTTACTTAAACTTCACCCCTAGTGGGTGGACACACTAACGTATAGAGTGAACCTATAACTCCACCCTTAAGGGGTGTACTAGTTCACTAGCTAATTTAAACTTAGTTTACCTGGAGTACTAGGGAGCCGCATCACAAACATCATACTAATTATTCTACAACATGTCAACATACACACACATCAGTATACCGTATGTACAAGAGCGCAGGATTCCTCAGGGGGGAGGTGACAGCACCTTAGACCACCTTACACTTGGAAAAATCGCTGAACAACCTGATATATAGTTGAGAAGATTCAACATAACTTGTAGTCATCAAATGACAGCTCTTTTTAGGTTTAGGAGTCCAGTGGGTGGTACTAATCCACCAAATAGGCCCGCCCACTGGACTACTAGCCATAGAAAAGGCAGTGATTTAAATAAATCGTGTGAAAAATCATGTTTGTCATTTGAACTCTTCCTAAAATGTGAATGAATTTGGTCAATGTGGCTTGGGACTCAATCTGTCTCCTTATCCGGGTTTTAGCGCCACGCATACTGGTGTGGCTGTGAGCGGAACTGCAGCTCAGCCTGTTCTATACAATATACAGTGATGGCACTGCCCCTTTAATAATCCATGTACCAGGGCTGTCCAGGCAGTCATGTAGGATGGATTAGGCGCCCATCCTGTAGGGGCGCCACAAAAGGGCTGGTACTAATTCATTGATTGCATAGCGCTAATAGACATTATTTAATCATATTACACATGAATACGTTTTTTTTACATTCCGTGCACTATATGGCGGTATTGGAACTTAGAAAATGGACGGTATGTTATTTTGACAGTATACGGTGGTAAGGCAAACTTTATGGAGGGAGGGCCACCTACAAAGGGCAAACCAGTCCAGGTTCTTCAGTATAATAAGCCCTCCGAAGAGATAAGGACGAATGTGCGAATATTACAAGACGCGGATGAATAGGTAAAAGACGTCGCTGTATCTCCAGTGTGAAAACTTAGTCATAACAACAGACAAAAAGAAGTAACTGATTAACGAGACGTAATAAGTAAAAGCTCAAAAGGGTAAACACACATCGGAGGCGCCGGATGAACGCCGCAGCGCTGCACAACCAGGCACTCAATGAATAGAGATGCATTTGCATGTTCAGAAACAAAAGGCTGCGGTCCCGTATTGGATGACATTTTATAAAAAGCCTATAATGAGCATCCGACGAGGCGACGTGAATACCAATCCATGCCCGCTCCATCAGGAAGAGTGAAAGGGAGCGGCAGGAAAAGGCGCAAACTTGGGTTTTTGTAAAAAAAAATGTTAAAAAATGGACATATCACAGCTCTTCGGAATGGAAAAATGACATGTTTTCACACGGCGGAGTTATTTAATGATCCAAGGGTGCAACATTCTCCTCACCTCCCTCTACGAGTCAAGGACAGGGCGAGCGGCTCATTGGGAGGGACGAGTCAGTGTATTATGGGGGTGGACTAGTCCCAGGAGTCGATGGGCCAAGAGCTGGTTCTTGCCTCTAAACATTTTATATGTCTCCAGTTTTTGGATTTTACTATTGGTTGCCTCATTCTTTGGTGCACTATGAACCATGCCTTCTTCCCTGCCCCTTTTCTGCCAAGCCATGCCCATTTTCAGCTAAGCCATGCTTCTTTTCTGCTAAACCATGCCCATTTTCTGCTAAACCATGTCCATTTTCTGCTAAACCATGCCTATTTTCTGCTAAACCATGCCCATTTTCTGCTAAACCATGCCCATTTTCTGCAAAGCCATGCCAATTTTCAACTAAGCCACGTCACTTTTGTGTTAAGCCATGCCCCTTTTCTGCGAAGCAATTTCCCTTTCTGCCACGTTACACTCCTGTTCTGCTACGCTAACCCTTCCTTCTAATAAATACCTTTTTTTTTGCTATTTTGCCCCCTTTCTGCTAAGCCATGCCCCCTTTCTGCTAAGCATGCCCCCTTTCTGCTAAGCATGCCCCCTTTCTGCTAAGCCATGCCCCCTTTCTGCTAAGCCATGCCCCCCTTTCTGCTAAGCCATTCCCCTTTCTCTACCATGCTCTTTCTGGTAAGCCATGCCCCTTTTTGCTAAGCGATGCCCTTTTTTTGCTAAGCCATGCCTACCTTTTGATAAGCCATGCCCCTTATCCTGGTAAGCCATGCCCCCTTGCTGCTAAGCCACACACAGCTTCTGCTAAGCCACGGCCCTTTTTGCTAAGCCACAAACCACCCTTTCTGATAAGCCCTGCCCCTTTTCTGTTAAGCTACACCCCTTTTTCTGCTAACCTATGCCCTCTTTCTGTTAAGCCATACCCCACTTTGGGTTAACCCATGCCCCTTTCTGCTCAGCCATGCCCTCTTGTAACATGAGCACGAGAATTTGGGATCATTTTGAATAGTATCTGTGTTGCAGTGTAACCATTTTGCCAGGACATTTCCATTAATCCATTACGTACAATACGGCCCAGTGACTTCATTAAACACCCTCTTGTTATACTGATGTAGCAGCTGTCAACCTGACAGCTTTGGCACTGTCTGGTAAAGATATTTCCATAGGTCAACCAAGTTCCTGAGCATAAAAATAAAATATACGGTGAAAAAATGATGTTCACTTGTTCCACCACCCCTCTGTATGTAAACTTGGGAATGGGGAGGGGAATAGTGCCTCACCAGTATTTCCTCGAGACACTTCCATATGGTCTTCTTTGGTTCGTCATCGGAGTGGTCAGCATTGGGCCATCTTAAGTAGCTACTCATGTCACCAACGATGGCCTGATGACAACCACATTGGTGACCAAATTGTGCGTTGGCACACGTAGTACAAGGATTCATTTTTAAACCCTGTCTCGCCACACAGCCACATTTTTGTCTGATCATTTTCTCAATTAACACCGATGTGGTCAACACTGGACCATCTTGAGTGGCTACTCAGGTCACTGAATATAGCCCGATGGTGACCATACTGGTGACCAAACTGTGCGGTGGGGTACGTGAAGAAGAAGTATTAATTTTTTTAACCATCTCGCCAGACAGCCGCTTTTTTGTATGGTCATCTTCTTCGGTTCGGTCACCAGTGTGGTCAGCACTGGGCCATCTTCATTGACTATGCATGTCAATGAATATGGCCCAATGATGACTACACTGGTGATCTAACTGTGCGGTGGGGCACATGAAGACCAAGTATTCAATTTTTAACCATCTCTCCACACAGCTACACTTTTGTCTGATCATTTTCTTCAGTTCGGTCACCAGTGTGATCGCACTCATGTCACTGAAGAAGACCCAATGATGACCATACTGGTGATCCAATCGTGCTGTAGGGAAAGTAAAGACCAAGTATTAATTTTTTTAACCATGTCGCCACACAGCCACACTTTTGTTTGGTTATCTTCTTCAGTTCTGTCACCGGTGTGATCAGCACTGGGATATCTCCAGTGGGTACGCATGTCAACGAAGATGGCCCAATGGCGACCACACTGGTGACCGAACTGTGAGGTGGGGCGCATGAAAACCAAGTGTTCATTTTTTTAATCGTCTTGCCACTCAGCCACACTTTTGACTGGTTTTTTTCAGTTTAGTCATGTGTGTGATCAGCACTGGGACATCTTCCAGTGGCTAACATGTCACCGAAGATGGCCCAATGATGACCACACTCGTGACCTAATGTGCGTGGGGGCAAGTAAAGACTAAGTAATTTTTTTAATCATCTACCACTCAGCCACACTTTTGTTTGGTCATTTTCTTCAGATCTGTCACCGGCATAATCAGAACTGGGGTATCTTCAGTGCTATCATGTCACTGAAGATGGCCAATGATGACCACACTGTGACCGAACTGTGCGGTGGGGCCATAACCAGTATTGCCACCAGCCACACTTTTGACTGTTGTTTTCAGTTAGTCATGTGTGTCACACTGGTATCTCAGTGGCTAATCAGTCACCGAAGATGCCCAATGATGACCACACTGTTATCGCACCGGAGTCAAACTGCGCTGGGACACATGAAGACTAGATATTCCTTTTTTAAGCGCGTTCCGCTGTCCTCTTCTTAATCCAGCGATATGACAGCGACAGCTGGATGACACTTTGCCCGAAAAGATTTGGAAATAAATTTTAGCTGATTTTGATTTGCCCATCTCTAGCGGCATCATTTATAAGAGGTTGCTTTTATGATACATCCACCTTTCCTACATTTGTATAAAGCAATATATGAAAGGCAATGGTAAGTGGGTATCAGACTACCTATGACCCCATTAGGAGAAGCAGCTAAGCTGGAGTCTACATGACCTATGAAGCAGAGTAAAAATGGATAACGAGGCCGAGATCACCGGATGCTGCCGAGAAGCAAATCTTCCTAATTTATAAAGAAGGGAATTAATTGTAGGCATAAAACGGAGAAGAAGGAGTAATATGAGAAGTCAGGAGAGATGAAGGCTGAGTGGGATAAATAAGCATCAGATGGCGGAGAGCAGGCGGCCGGATTGTGATATAACAAGGCAGGTGTATCAGGCTGGTGACTTGTCACTGTCACGCAGAGCTGAGCATCTATAAACTTTATGTCACTTTTACAGCCTCCAGCTGCTCTATGTAAAGGCTGGAAAGGAAGGGAGGCTCTGGAATACAAGAAAAAGGAACGAGGAGACGTGAGGAGAACATTAAGAAGGACCAAGGTGACCATCCCAAAATGAGAGTACCCCCCCAGGTGGAAAAGAAAACATTGTACAATTTTTACACCAACAGCGCCACCACTTCTCCATGGCCATTCATGGTATTGCATCTCAGTCCCAGTAACGAGGATAACGGACATGAAAGTGCGGCACAGTTACTGGATAAATGTGCAGTTCGTAAACCAATTGAAAGGCTTTGTTTACCTGGGCACATCATTTTGTACTAGTTCATTTGCTTCTCAAATACAAAGTTAAGTAACTTCGTGAACGGTCTTCCATTAAAAAAAATGTTCTACCCGCAGAGTGTAGTCCAGTATACAGCTAAAAACATATACAAATGCATCAGAGCGCCTGCTTCTTGTCACGGCTCCCTCCTCCCTTGTACATTGTGGGAGATAGCAATAGGAGTTTTACAAAGGGGAGAAAGCATTTACAGACTCATGGAGGGCAGAAAAAAAAACAGGCTATATACAAGTAGGAGAGTACATGCAGAGATACTAAGTGCAAGATAGAAGTTGTGTGGATATAAGAACTAATGAAGAGGTCAACATGATGGAAACCCAAAGAACTCACTTCCAGGATATTCATGGTAGACCTTTATATAGCCAAGTGGGGAAAAAAGATGCAAATCCATCAGAGCACCTGCTTCTAGTTGCGGCTCCCTACTTCCTTTGTACGTTGATAGTGATAGCAATAGGAGTTTTACAAAGGGGAGAAAGCATTTACAGACTCAGGGAGGGCAGAAAAAAAGAGGCTATATATAAGTAGGAGAGCATATGAAAAAAAAATAAGTGCAGGATAGAAGTTATGTGGATATAAGAACTAATGAAGAGGTCAACATGATGGAAACCCAAAGAACTCACTTCCAGCCTATATTCCTTTATATAGCCAAGTGCGGGAAAAAAGATGCAAATCCATCAGAGCTCCTGCTTCTGGTCCTGACTGCTCTACTTCTCCCTTTTACAGTGTTAGAGAAAGCAGAAGAGAGGTGAAAGGAGTTGTATATAGATCTCTGCAGTGGGGAGAAAGCATGTACAGATTAATGGAGGGCGGAAAAATAAGCTATAGATAAGAAGGAATGCACAGGATACAAGCTGTATGGATACAAGAACTAATGAAGATGTCAGCATGATGGAAACACACAGAACTTACATCCAGCCTATACTCCTGGTAGTACTTTATACAGCGATGTGGTCTGCAAAGAAAATATGTAAATCCATGAAAGGATATGCTTCTGGTCCTGACTGCTCTCTAGTATTAGAGATAGCAGAAGGAAGGTGAAGGGAGTTGTATGTAGATATCTGCAGTGGGGAGAAAGCATGTACAGTCTCATGGAGGGCAGAAAAAAAAGTATAGTATACAGGCTGTGCGGTATAAGAACTAATGAAGAAATCAGCATGAGGGACACACACAGAACTCGCATCCAGCCTATATTGCAGGGAGGGACACTCCCACTTGGGAAAAATCAGGCTGCAAACTGCATATCAGGAGGTGTGAATGAATGATGATTGCAGAGGAACCTAGTGCAATTTAATTCACTAAATGTAACCACTAAAATACGTAAAATCCTTTTTTTATGTCAAAGGTGTCCCAAGCCTTTACCCAAGTGCGACCCTGAAGAGCGCAGGCAGTGAGAAGGCAGAGGAGGGATCGGTGTGACCGGCGCGGTTCTCAAACTATATGACAACGATTAACGAGCCTCCGGCTATTGTCCAGACGTCACCGCCGTCCAATCAGTTATGCAAAGCCCCCGGATTGACAGCACTGACTAATTGACTGTGGTTTCTCTTTTTGCACAGTTTGGCGGTTCTTCACCGCTATAATATAGTGTGCGGGTTGTCAGGTCAGTCTGCTGGGAGAAAGCCTGTCCTGCAATGAATAAGATTATCATTTAATATCTTATGTCAGAAGACTAAACCTTCTGTTTAATGGGGAGCCATGAACTTGGAATGGGTGACGCCATCAACTATAATGGCAGCGGCCCATCATGGCTGACACTGATGTATAATGAGCCTATTATGACATGTGCCGACACTGTAGACGGGGGACCATGATATGGGGCGAGAAGCGCCGGGGTGCAATCTCAGTTTTGGTATTGGTTAAGTGATGGTTATGTATTAATTCCGTAACGACACTGGAAGGTCTTGAGTGGCGGCATTATTTCCAGAGTAATTTTGGGGGTAATGAGTGGCGGTATTACCTCTGCAGTGATACTGGGGTTAATGAGTGGCGGCATTATTTCCAGTGTAATTTTGGGGGTAATGAGTGGCGGTATTATATCTGGAGTGATATTGTAGGTAATAAGTGACATTATTATTGCGGTTATAGTGAGGGTTTTGGGGTGGCGGTATTATCTCTGCAGTGATACTGGGGTTAATGAGTGACGGCATTATCACTACAGAGATAATACCGCCACCCAAAACCCTCACTATAACCGCAATAATAATGTCACTTATTACCTACAATATCACTCCAGATATAATACCGCCGCTCATTACCCCCAAAATTACACTGGAAATAATGCCGCCACTCATTAACCCCAGTATTTCCAATGTAATTTTGGGGGTAATGAGTGGCGGTATTATATCTGGAGTGATATTGTAGGTAATAAGTGACATTATTATTGCGGTTATAGTGAGGGTTTTTTAGTGGCGGTATTATTTCTACAGCAATATTAGGAATAAAGATTGTGGTATTTTTTCTGTAGTGATACTGCAGAGAACTAGTGATATTATTGCAGTGATAATGAGGGTAATGAGTGGCGGTATTATTTCTGTAGTGATACTGGGGTTAATAAGTGACGATACTTTTATAGTAATGTTGGGGGTAATGAATGGCGGTATTATTTCTGCAGTGATACTGGAGATAATAGTGATGTTATTGCAGTTGTATTGAGGCTTTTCAGTGGCGGTATTATGCCTATGGTAATACTGGGGGTAATGAGTGGCGGGATTATATTTATAGTGAATTTGCAGAGTGATGCTGGGGGTTATGGGGAGTGACAGTATTATTTCTGCAGTGATCATTGAGTACTAAGTGAGACGGTTTTTGCAGTGATTCTGGAGGTTGGTGAGTGGCGGTATTATTTATGCAGTTACGTTGATGGAGATAGACTGTGACATGTGATTATTGAAACAGTCACATCTATATGCGAGAAACCATGTGATAAAGGATTGGTGATCTGTTCGTGACAACGATATTTGACTAATAGGACAGTCTCTTTTTGTTAAATTGTGTCGCTGTTTGAAGGACGTCTATTGAAAGTTACATTTCATGAGTGAAGCCGATATCATAGAGCGACACTGATAGGTGATAAATATCTGATAAATGATATTGATCGCTAATGATTAAAGGGAATCTGTCAGCAGGTTTTTGCTGTGCAAGCCGAGGACAGCATGCTGTAAGGGTTAAAAGAATAAAACACAACTGTGCCTCTCTTATCTGTGTGTGTGATATTGTTTACGTAAACTAAAGGCTTTATCACCTGGTGATTACCATCACAGGACTGTGTCACTCACATGGTAGTCGGACACGCCCCCTGCTGTGATTGGACAATCTCTATACAGAGCCTGGTGTGGGCGGGAGTAGCTCTCCCAGCTCTGTGGTGCCTCTCATAACTGGGTATGTGCTATTGTTTATGTAAACTAAAGGCTTTATCAACTGGTGATTACCATCACAGGACTAGTTTGTCATGCACAAGGTAGTTTGACACGCCCCCTGCTGTGATTGGACAATCTCTATACAGAGCCTGGTGTGGGCGGGTCAGCTCTCCCAGCTCTACTTTGTTACTGGTCCTGTTTTAATTGTGTGAGAAGGGCTGCAGTCAGTAATCTATGTGACACATCATTGGATTCTGGGTTTCTTTGCCTACATTATGTTGCTATCAGAAGAGATAGCAAAAACCTGCTGACAGATTTGTGCCACCCCGGAGGGTCCAGTTGCCACAGAGGTACTGCACCTCAGTGAGAGGTGTGGTACTCCACTCCCGAGCAAGAGGGGGGCACTACTCGGTACCCACTTCCAACACTGCCCTACTCCAGGTCAGGAGATCAGGGTGGACCCTAGAGAGCGAGGGCCCCATCTCAGGCTGGTAGAAGGGGGTGGGTGGAGGAAGTAGTAAAGTGGGGTGATCAGGAAGCGGAAAGGAGGAGTTGGTCGGAGAGAGTTGGAGAGTGAGGAATTGGAGAGGGAACCATGGAGGGGCTCCAGAGACAGAGAAGGGTTCCTAGGGGCACAGGAAGTGAGGAATTCACGCCGACCGTGACAGGAGTCTCGTG
This sequence comes from Allobates femoralis, assembly GCA_033576535.1. Classification (NCBI taxonomy): domain Eukaryota; kingdom Metazoa; phylum Chordata; class Amphibia; order Anura; family Aromobatidae; genus Allobates; species Allobates femoralis. The sequence continues at coordinate 69,901,697 of JARQOC010000009.1, read as the reverse complement.
GAGACCAGGTTGTAGTGGAGACCGGCCCCAGACTAGTAGCGAGACTGTAGGACTCAGCTAGCGAACCAGAGGCTGCGGTATCTTCATGTGCAGCAGCCAAATCCACACATAATCGCTGAAAAGGCAGCCACATAGGTTCAAGAGGACAAGGAAGATGTTGCCCGACAGAACCAGAGGCTGCTGGTTTGGGACACTGTGTGTGAGGCGTAGGGCAGGAGGGCGAGAGCCAGGGCAGAGAGACGGCCCAGAGAGGTACACGAGAAGGGGGTATTGGCGGAGTGCACCCCATCTACCAGGGAGTTGGCTGGATCCCTGACTCGGAGGACACCGCACCCGGGTGGCTGCAGAAACTCGAAGAACTGCGAGTAAAAGTGATGAAACTGCACCCTGCTGTGTGCTCAAGTTATTTCCTGCGCCCACCGGTTTCCAACCTGCCCACCACCACCATGTTTATTGTTTATTCATCTGCCCTGGGGCCCTACTCCACCCGTGGGGAGCTGTACCATCTTATCTGCGTCACCAACTGCTCCAGTGGTCCTGAACTGCAGTGTCGGCTATCTATTGCCGAATACCACGGGTGGTGTCACAAATTAATTCCCCTCATAAACTATCCCCCATATTTATGACACGGCCAAGGCCATGGAGCCGGGTCACGCCACCGTGACATCCCCAGGAAGAAATGTTCGGCCCGGTTCCAAGTACCCCACGGTCCTGGTGACGAGCGTGTCAGATTCCCTTTATTATTGAAATGAAAGGAATGGAGAAGTCATTTGTTGGGATACATTGACATGTGATGGGCACGATTGGTGTTCATTAACCGATTTTGCCATTTGGTGACCGGTTCTAACATATAAGTAATACGGTCATTGTGCGAGACACAAACTTGATAAGTGAAGGTTCATCTCAGGTGTCATGGGGGTTGACATTGACCTATGATTTGTGATCTGCTGAGAAACATAAGGAATTATCATATGACACCGATATCTGATGATCTGCACCCCACCGGGCTATGAATGACATGGTCATCTGTAGATCAAACACCACCGACCTGATCCTACCATCTGATGACACACGACAAGTAATATGGTCCTTGTATTAAGTCAATGACGTCTGATAAGTTGTTGTCATCTATCGACTGACATCTGTCTACATTACATGATGTAGTTTCTGCCGAGAGACATAATGAATAATCTGGATATTGGATGACCGGCATTAAAGTGAATTAGAAAGCTGACGGCACTTCCTGACATACAAGTGTGAACAGGTGCATACTGAACATGACATACTATAATAAAGAGACAGCTGCACTCTTCAATGCTAAAGGATGCAAATAGTGAATATAGGAGTTGTCACACTGACTCCCAGCGCTGGAATACGATGGAGGGGTGGTGGGGGAGGGGGGGAAGGAGACCCTGATGCTAAGGGCAAAGAGGGGGATGGTGACCCCTAGAAAAACTAGTTCGGACACCTGGCTCCCCTAACGTCCCTATACAGTTCCCGCAACTGTCGTCACCAGGATACCTATTCCCTGACAGTCCCTGGACCACCACTACACAGGGATCAGAGCGGGTGATCACTAGTCAGCCCGGCTAGCAACTAGAGAAACACACAAGGGAAACAAACAAAGAGGGAAGAGATACACTTAGCTTGAGCAGATCCAAGCAGCAAACCAGCAGACTCCAGGAAACACTACTTTGAGCTAGGGTGCAACCAGGAACATCTGAACAGCTATCACCAGCAGTGCATCCTGCGAGTTAAGGGGAGTATATAGGCAGCTCAAAGTAAGGAATCAGCTGGGTCCTAGTGACCTCCAGCTTTAACTGAAAGGGGAATGTCTCTTAATGGTACCTTTACACGCCGCGACGGCAGGCTGGATACATCGCGCTACAAGCTACAATTGTAGCTTGTAGCGTCCATATCGCCTGTAGTAGCGGCGTCTGAAGAGGCGACGCTACAGCCGGCGACAGATACATCTGTTTTATGGTCTCTGCTCATAAACTTAAGGCAACATCGCCGATTGTAGCGAGCTGTATCGGCGTGTAAAGAAGCAACGGAAGGCAACTCTGGACACCCGGCGATGTGGCTGCCATGTATCTAAGGCGTGACACAGTCGCCATGTTACCGCGCCCCATCTGCGATCATTGGAGGTCGCTCCTGCTTTATGATTGGTAGTCGCAGCATAGGGCGGGATATTTAAGGAGCTGACCAGTCACACTACACAATTACTCGAGCGTGCTGTATTAATCAGCCTACTGCGATGCCTGGCCAATCCTGATGATATTGCGCTGTCCTATCATCGTACGGATGGCTCGTAATCCAAGATTGTTGCACGCCTATGTGCTATCCCTGCTGCACCGGGTCCGCCCATAGTAGCTTGTTGGAGCGGTGTGTAAACATGGTACGCTACGCTACAGCTGGCTACTTGAGACACCCGGCGATGTAGCTAGCTATAGATGTAGCGTGGCGTAGCGCACCTTATGGCGGCGTGTAAAGAAGTGCGTTGACCGTTTGTAGCCGTTCGGCCGTGCTCGTGCACGTGAAGTAGCGCGATGTATCCAGCCTGCCGTCGCGGCGTGTAAAGGTACCATTAAAGCGACAGACATTTTCTTAGGATTTTGACTATTTGGCCAAACACTGGGACCTTCTGTGAGTGGGCTCTACAGTCTTATCCACACCCATGACAAGAGTATGGACATGCATTACTGCTAAGAGAATATATGAAAAGTTGAGATACTTAGTATATAAAAAGAGGCCAGATTTATGTGAGCCCGGTAGCCACATCACAGCATCTCTCTTTACTGGGTCCCAATGCCAATGCTTCTCTCTGAGCACTGAAGTGCCATCAAGTTTCTTATTTAGACCATAGTGTCTTGCCCTCTGACTGTGCCCTCCACCCCATAAGCCTTAGGTGATTTTAAGTCTCTATTAGGAGTTCCCTATATAGGTGGTTTTTTTAACCCAGTGAGAGGCATTGACTTACGTAGGGACCCATTAAAGAGGTATGGCATGTAGCTACTGGACTCGCATAAATCCGACCTTTTTTATATGCCAAGTATCTCAATTTTTCACATATTTTCTTAGGAATACGAACATGCATTACTGCTAAGAAAATATATGAAAAAAGTTGAGATACTTGGCACAAATAAAACTGACTACAGAGCAGCCAAACCTAATACTAAATGCAGACACAGAGTGCAGGGAACCTCCATCATAGAGATGGATGCACACACAGGGTGCAGGGAACCTCCATCATAGAGATGGGTGCACACACAGGGTGCAGGGAACCTCCATCATAGAGATGGGTGCACACACAGGGTGCAGGGAACCTCCATCATAGAGATGGTTACACACACAGGGTGCAGGGAACCTCCATCATAGAGATGGGTGCACACACAGGGTGCAGGGAACCTCCATCATAGAGATGGGTGCACACACAGGGTGCAGGGAACCTCCATCATAGAGATGGGTGCACACACAGGGTGCAGGGAACCTCCATCATAGAGATGGTTACACACACAGGGTGCAGGGAACCTCCATCATAGAGATGGGTGCACACACAGGGTGCAGGGAACCTCCATCATAGAGATGGGTGCACACACAGGGTGCAGGGAACCTCCATCATAGAGATGGGTGCACACACAGGGTGCAGGGAACCTCCATCATAGAGATGGGTGCTCACACAGGGTGCAGGAAACCTACATCATAGAGATGGGTGCACGCACAGGGTGTAGGGAACCTCCATCATAGAGATGGGTGCACACACAGAATGCAGGGAACCTCCATTATAGAGATGGATGCACACACAGGGTGCAGGGAACCTCCATCATAGAGATGGGTGCACACACAGGGTGCAGGGAACCTCCATCATAGAGATGGGTGCACACACAGGATGCAGGGAACCTCCATCATAGAGATGGGTGCACACACTGGGTGCAGGGAACCTCCATCATAGAGATGGGTGCACACACAGGGTGCAGGGAACCTCCATCATAGAGATGGGTGCACACAATGGGTGCAGGGAACCTCCATCATAGAGATGGGTGCACACACAGGGTGCAGGGAACCTCCATCATAGAGATGGGTGCACACACAGGGTGCAGGGAACCTCGATCATAGAGATGGGTGCACACACTGGGTGCAGGGAACCTCCATCATAGAGATGGATGCACACACAGGGTGCAGGGAACCTCCATCATAGAGATGGGTGCACACACTGGGTGCAGGGAACCTCCATCATAGAGATGGGTGCACACACAGGGTGCAGGGAACCTCCATCATAGAGATGGGTACACACACAGGGTGCAGGGAACCTCCATCATAGAGATGGGTGCACACACAGGGTGCAGGGAACCTCCATCATAGAGATGGGTGCACGCACAGGGTGCAGGGAACCTCCATCATAGAGATGGATGCACACACAGGGTGCAGGGAACCTCCATCATAGAGATGGGTGCACACACAGGATGCAGGGAACCTACATCATAGAGATGGGTACACACACAGGGTGCAGGGAACCTCCATCATAGAGATGGGTGCACACACAGGGTGCAGGGAACCTCCATCATAGAGATGGGTGCACACACTGGGTGCAGGGAACCTCCATCATAGAGATGGGTGCACACACAGGGTGCAGGGAACCTCCATCATAGAGATGGGTGCACACACAGGGTGCAGGGAGCCTCCATCATAGAGATGGGTGCACACACAGGGTGCAGGGAACCTCCATCATAGAGATGGGTGCACACACAGAGTGCAGGGAACCGCGATCAAAGAGATCGGTTCCCTGCACACTGCATGTGCACCCATCTCTATGATGGAGGTTCCCTAAACCCTGTGTGTGCACCCATCTCTATGATGGAGGTTCCCTGCACCCAGTGTGTGCAACCATCTCTATGATGGAGGTTCCCTGCACCCTGTCTGTGCAACCATCTCTATGATGTCAGTTCCCTGCATCCTGGGTGTGCAACCATCTCTATGATGGAGGTTCCCTGCACCCAGTGTGTGCACCCATCTCTATGATGGAGGTTCCCTGCACCCTGTGTGTGCACCCATCTCTATGATGGAGGTTCCCTGCATCCTGTGTGTGCACCTATCTCTATGATGGAGGTTCCCTGCACCCTGTGTGTGCACCCATCTCTATGATGAAGGTTCCCTGCACCCTGTGTGTGCACCCATCTCTATGATGTAGGTTCCCTGCATCCTGTGTGTGCACCCATCTCTATGATGGAGGCTCCCTGCACCCTGTGTGTGCACCCATCTCTATGATGGAGGTTCCCTGCACCCTGTGTGTGCACCCATCTCTATGATGGAGGTTCCCTGCACCCAGTGTGTGCACCCATCTCTATGATGGAGGTTCCCTGCACCCTGTGTGTGCACCCATCTCTATGATGGAGGTTCCCTGCACTCTGTGTGTGCACCCATCTCTATGATGGAGGTTCCCTGCACCCTGTGTGTGCACCCATCTCTATAATGGAGGTTCCCTGCACCCTGTGTGCACCCATCTCTATGATGGAGGTTCCCTGCACCCTGTGTGTGCACCCATCTCTATAATGGAGGTTCCCTGCACCCTGTGTGTGCACCCATCTCTATAATGGAGGTTCCCTGCACCCTGTGTGTGCACCCATCTCTATGATGGAGGCTCCCTGCACCCTGTGTGTGCACCCATCTCTATGATGGAGGTTCCCTGCACCCTGTGTGTGCACCCATCTCTATGATGGAGGTTCCCTGCACCCTGTGTGCGCACCCATCTCTATGATGGAGGTTCCCTGCACCCAGTGTGCGCACCCATCTCTATGATGGAGGTTCCCTGCACCCTGTGTGTGCACCCATCTCTATGATGGAGGCTCCCTGCACCCTGTGTGTGCACCCATCTCTATGATGGAGGCTCCCTGCACCCTGTGTGTGCACCCATCTCTATGATGGAGGCTCCCTGCACCCTGTGTGTGCACCCATCTCTATGATGGAGCGTCCCTGCACCCTGTGTGTGCACCCATCTCTATGATGGAGGTTCCCTGCACCCTGTGTGTGCACCCATCTCTATGATGGAGGCTCCCTGCACCCTGTGTGCGCACCCATCTCTATGATGGAGGCTCCCTGCACCCTGTGTGCGCACCCATCTCTATGATGGAGGTTCCCTGCACCCAGTGTGCGCACCCATCTCTATGATGGAGGTTCCCTGCACCCTGTGTGTGCACCCATCTCTATGATGGAGGCTCCCTGCACCCTGTGTGTGCACCCATCTCTATGATGGAGGCTCCCTGCACCCTGTGTGTGCACCCATCTCTATGATGGAGGCTCCCTGCACCCTGTGTGTGCACCCATCTCTATGATGGAGGTTCCCTGCACCCTGTGTGTGCACCCATCTCTATGATGGAGGCTCCCTGCACCCTGTGTGTGCACTTAATATCAGATTTGGCTGCTCTTTGGTGAGTTTCTTGAATGTTTTTTTTAACAAATACAACTTGCCCTTTTTATATACTATCTCTTTACTTGGCCCCTACCTAAGTCAGTGCCTCACCAATATCTGATAAATACTAACATTCACCGGAGAGGTCATGTTTTGGAGTTACGTTAATATTTGTTCGGTGCTGTGGTTCTCCATTACCTAATTCTTCCATTTGATGACTGATTCTGACACACGGCGAGTGATACATTCATTACACGGCAACACTGACATTTGAGAAGTTGTCATTTGCCGACCGACATTGACCTGTAAAACGCGAGTGACACATTTAAGTATAGAAGTGGTCACTATTGATGAGCGAATTTATCAAAAGACTGACCGGCAACACCAATCCATGTGAACAGGTGCCAGCTGAATAAAACATAACTACAAAGAGATACAGCTGCACACTAGAACACTAGAATTAAGGAAATAAACTGCATTACTGCTAAAGGAACGTTATAAGAAATGTTGGTTATCGGGCTCATATGTATTGGCCAATACATTAGCTAAGCATCTCCTTTATTCAAAATATACTTAAAGCGTGAGTGCAATGTCATATTTTCTTTATTCAATTTTGCAATAATCCAAGTGTATTTTTCCTTTTTATGTAACGTCCCTATAGCAGTAATATTTGGTCATAGTCCGATGTTCTAGTGCGCAGTTGTATCTCTCAGCTGGCACCTGTTCACATTTATTGGTGTTGCCGGTCTTTTGTTACATATGTAGTATAATTCTGTCTGTGCACCCACACCCATTAAGCATGGTGGAATCACCTCCCTATATAGCTAGGATGTTATCTGCCCAGATATACAGATTTTTAATCGCACATCGAGGCATTTCAGATTAGGGTACCGATATAATGAGATCACCTTGTCGTTGATTATCGGGCTCGTAGGTATTGGCCTATACATTAGCTAAGTGTCTCCTTTATTGAAGTATAATGCAATGCCAATTTTTCTTTATTCAATTTTGCAATAAACCAAGTTTATTTTTCCTTTTTTTTTCGAATGTTCCTCCATCAGTAATGCAGGCCAGTGTCTCTATTTACTATCGATGAGCGAGCACTACAGTGCTTGAGTGCTTAAAATGTGCAGGTTGGACGCAGGGCTGTGGAGTCAGAGTAGGTGCCCATTTTGGGTGGAGTTGGAGTCAGATGTGTGGCTTACTGACTCCTCAGCCATGGTTGTGGAGTCGCAGTCGGTGCCCATTTTGGGTGGAGTTGGAGTCAGATGTGTGGCTTACTGACTTCTCAGCCATGGTTGTGGAGTCGCAGTCGGTGCCCATTTTGGGTGGAGTTGGAAACAGATGTGTGGCTTACTGACTTCTCAGCCATGGTTATGGAGTCGGAGTCGGTGTGCCATTTGATGGAGTTGGAGATGGATTCAGGAAAATTGACAAGTCGGAGTCAGATGTTTGGCTTACCAACTCCACAACACTGGTTGGACACTCGGACGGGCTCGACTTGAGCACCAAGTCAATGGGAAACTTGAGCATCTTTCTGGAAGAGTCTAGAAAAATGGTTGAGTCTCCCATTGACTTCCATCATACTCAGTACTTGAGTCGCGCCCATCTGTGCATCCGACCTGCTCATTTCGAGCACTCGTACATTGGAGTGCTCGCTCATCACTAGAGGTCACCTGTTGAGTGACATTGATGTTAGACAAGTACTGGGGTCCCGTATGGATTTCTGACAATTGACCGATCCGATGATTGACATTCGATAAGTTTTGCTATTCACACAATTGGACGTGACTTGTAATGAGCTCCGCTCGTCTATCGCTAATGACACCGGCACATGACGAGGCGCTGTAGACTTTGGAGCCACACGACATATGACAAGTGACAGCGTTACCATCTGTTGTTGACAATTAGCGAGCGATCCGCGGAGGGTGTAATGAGTTACACTGTTGTCCTTCATGCGGTGGTATGAGTGATGGGGTTCTCTGACAGCCGCCCATAATCGGTGCAGTTATTAATGATGACTGACACTTGAGGTGTGATATCAATGTCACCGCCACTGACAGGCGCGATTAACGACAGTGTCTTCGGGGGGTCACAGGTACAAGTGCGGAGTGATGTTTCTATCTCTGGATGACAGGGACACATAGTGGACGGACATGAGCTCGTAATGAAGGGATAGCAATGTGAACGGGAGGATAACCACAGGCGATATGCCATTCTCCGAGGGAGGGTCATCGGACAAACATATCTACACCAGCTCCGGCACAAATCTCTTACTGGCAGCACTAAGGAGAAGAGCCGTAAAATAGGGGCAGTATGTGATGTCATCAAGACCAAGAAGAGGCAAAGAGTGATGTCATCAAGACCAAGAAGAGGCAACAAGTGATGTCATCAAGACCAAGAAGAGGCAACGAGTGAGGTCATCAAGAGCAAGAAGAGGCAACGAGTGATGTCATCATGACCCAGAAGAGGCAACGAGTGATGTCATCAAGACCCAGAAGAGGCAACGAGTGATGTCATCAAGACCAAGAAGAGGCAACGAGTGATGTCATCAAGACCAAGAAGAGGCAACGAGTGATGTCATCAAGAGCAAGAAGAGGCAACGAGTGATGTCATCAAGACCAAGAAAAGTCAAAAAGTGATGTCATCAAGACCAAGAAGAGGCAAAGAGTGATGTCATCAAGACCAAGAGAAGGCAACAAGTGATGTCATCAAGACCCAGAAGAGGCAACGAGTGATGTCATCAAGACCCAGAAAAGTCAACAAGTGATGTCATCAAGACCCAGAAGAGGCAACGAGTGATGTCATCAAGACCCAGAAAAGTCAACAAGTGATGTCATCAAGACCCAGAAGAGGCAACGAGTGATGTCATCAAGAGCAAGAAGAGGCAACGAGTGAGGTCATCAAGACCCAAAAGAGGCAACGAGTGATGTCATCAAGACCCAAAAGAGGCAACAAGTGATGTCATCAAGACCAAGAAAAGGCAACGAGTGATGTCATCAAGACCCAGAAGAGGCAACGAGTGATGTCATCAAGACCCAGAAAAGGCAACGAGTGATGTCATCAAGAGCAAGAAGAGGCAACGAGTGATGTCATCAAGACCCAGAAGAGGCAACGAGTGATGTCATCAAGACCAAGAAGAGGCAATGAGTGATGTCATCAAGACCCAGAAGAGGCAACGAGTGATGTCATCAAGAGCAAGTAAAGGCAATGAGTGATGTTATCACTGCTGGACAAGAAAAGCAAGGAGTAAAGTCATTGACTGTGATGGCCAGCGCCACATACATTACACTGGATCAGCACACACAACTAAAAGATGATGTCATCAGTCCCGATAGCGAGTGATGTCATCACCCATCTAATAGGTTATCCATCATCTATAGAGTGGATTAATTTGCTCTGTCAAGGTCTGAAATACCACTGGGGCGTCTCCATAACCCGTGTTCTGCCGCAGCTGAGATGTGTATTAAGAGGTTCTGCAGCAGCTGAGATGTAACATGATAAGCTGCTGCTAAGGTGTGTATGTTCTGCAGCAGATGACATATTGTGAGATTCTGCAGCAGCTGAGGTGTGTATTATGAGATTCTGCAGCAGCTGGTGTGTATTATGTGGTTTTGCAGCAGCTGAAGTGTATTATGATGTTCTGCAGCAGCTGAGGTGTGTAATATTATGGTCTGCAGCAGCTGAGGTGCATATTATAAGATTCTGCAGCAGCTGAGCTGTATTATGATGTTCATCACTCAGCCTGTACCCGGCAGAAGATTACTCCGGACTCAGTGCCAAGTGAGCGATGGCGACAATTAATGAGCAGGAGCATCCTCCTATAAGTGACGGCCATAGAAATGTTACACACAGAAGGACAGAAGCAGCAAGAGGTGAAGAGATCACAGGAGGGACAGTGTGTGGTGGGGGGGTGCTGGCGAGGAGCTGCAGAGAGTAAAGGGACGCTCTAATTGAGTCGCTGCTGGATGCCTCCGGATTGTCTGTCTGCCTCCAAACACTCAAGAACTATTGATTAAAAGCTGAAAGGAGTCTCAGCGCTGCCAGTCATTGTGCTCCATCCCTCCGATGTCCTCCATCCCTCCGCCGCCCTCCATCCCTCCGCCGCCCTCCATCCCTCCGCCGCCCTCCATCCCTCCATCTCTCCCACCTCTCGCCTATTCCTCCGCTCTCTATTATTGTCACGCTCCCCTATACGGTGACCCGTGAGCCTTCAGCCCCGGATTACACAACACACCAAAGCCGCCACCATTACCACCTCGCACTATGGTGCCCCATGTTAACGCTTCCCCTCCCGACTGTAGATGCAGCAGAGCCCAAGCTGTTGCTTAAGCGCTGCAGAATAGGTTTGGCGCTATATAAATAAAAATTATTATTATTTATCAGGAACTAGAAAATTAGGTTAAAATAATGCAGCGGTTTTGTTACATAAGTCCATGTCATGTTCCCCCCAATGGTCTCAAACCCAGCGGGACCTGATTTGGGACAGTATCAGCACCACAGTCCACGGTGGAGCCGGGAGCCCCTTGTGCCTCTGTGCGGCCGGTCCCTGAGGTGTGATGACATCATTAGATTGAGTTTGGTTTTTTCTCCCACAGAGCAGAGAAATCCTGTAGTTTTCCCCTGTTCATCTAGGACGGGGGCCAGGAGATTTTTTGGGGGTTTTATATATTAATTTTCATTGGAAAGTGCATTATTCCGAGTGGTGTTAGGTGAAGGGCACCATAATAGCTGCAGGAGGGCACATTGGGGCATTATACTGTGTACAGAGGGTGCTGTGGAGACATCATACTGTGTGTGGGGGGAATGTACTGTGGGGACATCATACTGTGTGTGGAGGAATGTACTGTGGGGATATCATACTGTGTGTGGAGGAATGTACTGTGGGTACATCATACTGTGTGGGGGAATGTACAGTGAGGACATCATACTGTGTGTGGAGGAATGTACTGTGAGGACATCATACTGTGTGTGGAGGGAATGTACTGTGGTGACCTCATACTGTGTGTGGGGGAATGTACTGTGGGGACACCATACTGTGTGTGGGGGAATGTACTGTGGGGACATCATACTGTGTGTGGAGGGAATGTACTGTGAGGACATCATACTATGTGGAGGGAATGTACTGTGGTGACATCACACTGTGTGTGGGGGAATGTACTGTGGTGACATCATACTGTGTGTGGGGGAAGATACTGTGAGGACATCATACTGTGTGTGGAGGAAGGTACTGTGAGGACAGCATACTGTGTGTGTGAGGAATGTACTGTGGGGACATCATACTGTGTGTGGGGAATGTACTGTGATGACATCATACTGTGTGTGGGGAAAGGTACTGTGAGGACAGCATACTGTGTGTGTGAGGAATGTACTGTGGGGACATCATACTGTGTGTGGGGGAATGTACTGTGAGGACATCATACTGTGTGTGGGGGAATGTACTGTGAGGACATCTGTGTGGATGTACTGTGGGGAATCATCTGGTGTAGGGGGAATGTACTGGAGGAATCATACTGTGTGTGGGGGAATGTACTGTGAGGACATCATACTGTGTGGGGGAATGTACTGTGGGGACATCTGATAATGTTGGGGAATGTACTGTGGCTATACTGTGTGGGGAATTACTGTGGGTAGGGAATGTTGTGGGGAAATGTACTGTGAGGACATCATACTGTTGTGGGGGAATGTTGTGGGACACATACTGTGGTGGGGGAATGTACTGTGAGGACATCATACTGTGTGTGGGGGAAGTACTGTGGGACATCATACTGTGTGTGGGAATGTACTGTGAGGAACATCTATGGTGTAGGGAATGTACTGTGTGAGTCATATGTTGTGGGGAATGTACTGTGGGGGGACATTCATATTGTGTGGGGGGAATGACTGTGGGAAATCTACTGTGTGTGGGGGAATGTACTGGAGGAGACATACTGTGTGTGTGTTGGGGAATATACTGTGGGGAATATACTGTTGTGGGGAAGTGTGGACATCATTGGGGAAGTACGTGATATACTGTTGATGACGAGGATATATTGGGATTACTGTAGACTCACTGTGTGTGGGGAATGATGTGCACTATGTGTGGAGTAGATAACGGTGTGGGATGTACTGTGGACTCAATGTTGGGATTGTGGATCATGTGGGGAATGTACGTGGACTCGGGTGGAATTATGGGAATATGTGTGGGATACTGGGAACTAGTGTGGGATGAGTGAATCAACTGTGGGAAGTACTTGGAATCTACTGTTTGGGAATTAGTGACACTCTGTGTGGGAGCTGTGGATATAGTGTGTGGAATATGACTCATACGTTGGATTACTACACAATGGTGGGATGTATGTGGCATACTTTGGATCTGGCCTCTTTATTTGGTCTTGTGTGGGAGACTTGGCATCTCTGTGTGGGTGTGGGGGAATGTACTGTGAGGACATCATACTGTGTGTGGGGGAATGTACTGTGAGGACATCATACTGTGTGTGGGGAATGTACTGTGGGGACATCATACTGTGTGTGGGGGAATGTACTGTGAGGACATCATACTGTGTGTGTGGGAGAATGTACTGTGAGGACATCATACTGTGTGTGGGGGAATGTACTGTGGGACATCATACTGTGTGTGGGGGAATGTACTGTGTGGACATCATACTGTGTGTGGGGAATGTACTGTGAGGACATCATACTGTGTGTGGGGAATGTACTGTGGAGGACATCATACTGTGTGTGGGGGAATGTACTGTGGGGACATCATACTGTGTGTGGGGGAATGTACTGTGAGGGACATCATACTGTGTGTGGGGGAAGGTACTGTGAGGACATGCATACTGTGTGTGTGAGGAATGTACTGTGGGGACATCATACTGTGTGGGGGAATGTACTGTGAGGACATCATACTGTGTGTGGGGGAATGTACTGTGAGGACATCATACTGTGTGTGGGGGAATGTACTGTGGGGACATCATACTGTGTGTAGGGGAATGTACTGTGAGGACATCATACTGTGTGTGGGGAAATGTACTGTGAGGACATCATACTGTGTGTGGGGGAATGTACTGTGGGACATCATACTGTGTGTGGGGAATGTACTGTGGGACATCATACTGTGTGTGGGGGAATGTACTGTGGGGACATCATACTGTGTGTAGGGAATGTAACTGTGAGGACATCATACTGGTTGTGTGGGGGAAATGTACTTGTGAGGACATCATACTGTGTGTGGGGGAATGTACTGTGAGGACATCATACTGTGTGTTGGGGAATGTACTGTGAGGACATCATACTGTGTGTGGGGAATGTACTGTGAGGACATCATACTGTGTGTGGGAATGTACTGTGGGACATCATACTGTGTGTGGGGAATGTACTGTGAGGACATCATACTGTGTGTGGGGGAATGTACTGTGAGGACATCATACTGTGTGTGGGGAATGTACTGTGGGACATCATACTGTGTGTTGGGAATGTACTGTGGTGACATCATACTGTGTGTGGGGAATGTACTGTGCGGACATCATACTGTGTGTGGGGAATGTACTGTGAGGACAGCATACTGTGTGTGGGGGAATGTACTGTGAGGACATCATAATGTGTGTGGGGAATGTACTGTGGGGACATGATACGTGTGTTGGGGAATGTACTGTGGTGACATCATACTGTGTGTGGGGAATGTACTGTGAGACATCATACTGTGGTGTGGAGGAATGTACTGTGGGACATCATACTGTGTGTGGGGGAATGTACATGTGAGGACATCATACTGTGTGGGGGAATGTACTTAGGGACATCATACTGTGTGTGGGGGAATGTACTGTGAGGACATCATACTGTGTGTGTGGGGAATGACTGTGAGGACATCATACTGTGTGTGGGGAATGTACTGTGGGACATCATACTGTGTTGTGGGGAATGTACTGTGAGGACATCATACGTGTGTGTGGGGAATGTACTGTGGGGACATCATACTTGTGTGGGGGAATGTACTGTGAGGACATCATACTGTGTGTGGGGGAATGTACTGTGAGGACAATCATACTGTGTGTGGGGGAATGTACTGTGGGACATCATACTGTGTGTGGGGAATGTACTGTGAGGACATCATACTGTGTGTGGGGAATGTACTGTGAGGACATCATACTGTGTGTGGGGAATGTACTGTGAGGACATCATACTGTGTGAGGAATGTACTGTGAGGACATCATACTGTGTGTGGGGGAATGTACTGTGGGGACATCATACTGTGTGTAGGGGAATGTACTGTGAGGACATCATACTGTGTGTGGGGAAATGTACTGTGAGGACATCATACTGTGTGTGGGGGAATGTATTGTGAGGACATCATACTGTGTGGGGGAATGTACTGTGGTGACATCATACTGTGTGTGGGGGAATGTACTGTGGGGGCATCATACTGTGTGTGGGGGAATGTACTGTGAGGACATCATACTATGTGGGGGGAATGTACTGTGGGGACATCATGCTGTGTGTGGGGGAATGTACTGTGGGGACATCATACTGTGTGTGGGGGAATGTACTGTGAGGACATCATGCTGTATCTTTATCTTCTTCTAGAGTCTATATTAATAGCGTCCCTCCATTTTCCATCCCTCTACCCTCTGATTGCTTCCTTCTTTCTTCGCTGCCCGCTATGTCCCTGGCGGATAAGAGTTGATGACTTTACATTTTGCCAGTCTCTTCCTCCCATTGTTGTGGCAGTGGCGGTTCTGGATACACAACAGTCCGCGTTCCCTCCCTCACAAAGACTCTCATTATTCGGCACAGCTAGCGCACCGGCTGACGGCGGAAAGGGTTAACAAGCTGGCATAGAATCTCGCCAGTAAATGGAAAGCTCTCCATCCCCCGGGGGACGCTCTGCTCCATCTCATCTCGCAAAACACATTTCACCATTACATTAACATGATGGTGTGTACATAATATTGTGTCTGTATCTCCGCGCCCGTCCCCGGGATCGGCTGCTCCTCAGGGTACCAGCATGGGCAAGCACGCCAGCACCCCGTGCCCCTCGAGCCGGGGCAGCGAACCAAGTGGATGACCAATTAGCCATTAATCATATTTTTATGAGTTTTCATTATTGGCCAGCCCGGGCTGGGTGCTGTGCCACCGTACCTCGCTCATGCCAAGCGTCAGTATCATGGATGACACCTGCCAGGCTGGGTCCAACCAGCGCAATGATAGATTGGGAATGCCAGGCACTATACAAGGATTGAGCCAGGCACCTAACTTGGCATCAAATGCGTCTAAATCCCCCGGCTGTGCCAGTGAAGGCTGGCGGGCACATTCCTTGCTTATATAGGGCACTGATAAAATACACCCATCCAATCACGTTAGGACCTGGCACACGGACCACTGTACATAGGGCAAATGATGATGCCACCTACGGGGACATATTCGGTGCCAGTTTTTGGCCTGTATTCAAGTCATAGTCATTTTTATCATATTTGCTGCCAGGCCTAAGTTCCTCATTAAGGGTGGCACAGCGGGCACATAAAAGTGTCGTAATGGCAAAACAAGCATAAAATAAAGAAAACTCTCCGTAATCCACGACCCTCAAGTGGAAAGATTGGCAGCTCCAGAGTTTTCGATGTAAGGTAGCAGATGCCAAGTGACAACCGGTGATGACCGCCATGACTGCCCACCTGGGGTCATCACTCTACGTCCTGGCATTGGCACACGTCTACTCTCCTCCTGCTCCAAGTATTCGCTATAGATCTGGTATACGACTCATGAACCAGGAGGAACAGGATGAACGGTCCTATAACGTCAAACCAATGAGATGAGCCCATGGCGCTAACGGGAACGGAATCCAGAAACTCAAGGACCCCTGATGTGAAAGCTCCAACGGGGCCCCCAATTGCTGTAAATCTATAAAGTAATTAGACTTTTTCTATAGGCCAAAGTCACTTTTGGGGCCCCAGAGCCCGGTGCGATTGCAACCCCTGCACCTGTTGTAGTTACCTCCCTGTGTCTCACTCTCCGCCTGCGGTCACCTATTGGGTGAGGAATGACAACAAATGTCCACAGTAGATGTCTTACAGGTGAGGATTTGCTACAGTTGTATCCAGTTTCTAATATTGGCACCAGCACCAACATCTCCAATGCCCCGATCGTTTGTTAGTATCAGTGCAGGCAAAATGTATTGGTTGCAACTCTCTTTTTGCAGTTGCACCGCTTTGCTCAACCTCCCCGAGTCCTTCCCCTCCCATAGGTTATTGTGTGCAGCGCCAACTACATGTATTTGGGATTTTTTGTACTAATGTCCAATCGTTTTACAAAGTAGTGGAGTGGCGGCCAGATTAGTGCACCTCCGCTCCATTAATCTTCTGCAGGAGCACAGTACTTCGCCACCTTCGGCAGCCCGGCACTACGCCACCTTCGGCAGCCCCGGACTCCGCCACCTTCGGCAGCCCGGCACTACGCCACCTTCGGCAGCCCGCACTACGCCACCTTCGGCAGCCCCGCACTACGCCACCTTCGGCAGCCCCGCACTACGCCACCTTCGGCAGCCCCGCACTACGCCACCTTCGGCAGCCCGCACTCCGCCACCTTCGGCAGCCCGGCTACTCCGCCACCTTCGGCAGCCCGGTACTCCGCCACCTTCGGCTGCCCGGTACTCCGCCACCTTCGGCTGCCCGGTACTCCGCCACCTTCGGCTGCCTGGTACTCCGCCACCTTCGGCAGCCCGGTACTCCGCCACCTTTGGCAGCCCGGTACTCCGCCACCTTCGGCTGCCCGGTACTCCGCCACCTTCGGCTGCCCGGTACTCCGCCACCTTCGGCTGCCCGGTACTCCGCCACCTTCGGCAGCCCGGTACTCCGCCACCTTCGGCAGCCCGGTACTCCGCCACCTTCGGCAGCCCGGTACTTCGCCACCTTCGGCAGCCCAGTATTCCGCCACCTTCGGCAATCCCATTAGCGAAGGTGCAAATGTCGCGTCTCCATTCCCAATCCTTAGCGATCAGAAAGTTACTTGCTTTTAAAGTGTTGTCTCTGAAAGCTCCAATTCACTAACAGCAAGCGGAGATACAGGGACTTGGTAGACACAGGTTTTGCACTGCAGCCCAACTCCAGTAACCAGGCCCCTATTTGTCATTTACAAAAAAATGAGGTCTCCTTATGGGGCAGATGTAGTTGTGTAAGTACAATAGGTGCAGTGGTTGCAATCACACCCGGGCCGTGGAGCCTTAGGGGCCCCAAAAGTCCCTTTGGCCTATAGAACAAAAACTAATGCTGTTACAGCTTTGCAACACTTGGGGGCCTTGTTGGAGCTTTTGCAGTTGGGGTCCCTGAGCTTCAGGTTACACCACTGTGCAGAGGAACATTTGGGCAGCAGGCACGCCCATTACCTCTTCATGTCCTATGGCAGCACGTCCGATATCGTCTCATGTCAGGTATTCGCTCCATTTCGTACACAGTTCAATAGTGAGAACACAACATAATGTTACCCATAAGGGAGACCGTGCAGCACATAACAGAGGTACAACACAACAATAACTGCGGCAGATGGCTCATCCGGAGGGGGGCACATACTTTATAGCACTTTTTGCTTGAACCAAGTTGGCCAGAAGGTAAAACGAAAGAAATGCTGAAGACTGAAAATGAAATGTTCACTGTCAGAAGGTATCGATGTGCTAATAAAGTTTACAAAATACTGTAAAGCGGGTGATCACCAAAATAGCTCACCAACGCAAACTTAGGAGCAAAAATTCGACATCTTTAAGGTCAAGGTCTCATATTGTCGCCATCTTCCCCAGCATTTCCACCCCAAAAGGAGGTCACTCTGTCCTCCCTATAGGGGACAGTAATGGGAACTTTGGTCCGTAACCCTGCTAATTTGTATTTTACATGAGCCCATCCCTACCATCATCTCCTCCAAATTTGAGTAGACCAAAAGGCGTTTCCTCCCAAATTGGTCAATGACAAAAGCCTAAATTTGCCAGGCCGGCAAAACTGGATCTCAAAGAATGAGACTTACAAATACCCAAACCAAAAAGCATTCCCAGTTAGGTCTGAGTCTGATTTTTGGGCTTCAACTGTTGGCGAGATTGCAGATCTCACTTACAGGTGCATATGTGTAAATGGTAGGAAGAATAGTAGGAACAAGGTGAAGAGGAAGACCAGCAACCTGATGGCTTAGAAGAGTAGAAGGAACAAGGTGAAGAAGAAGACCAGCTTTCCAAAGGCTTGGAAGAATAAACGGAACAAGACGAAGAGGAAGACCAGCAATCTGATGGCTCAGTAGAATAGAAGGAACAATGTGAAGAGGAAGACCAGCAACCTGATGGCTTAAAAGAGTAGAAGGAACAAGGTGAAGAAGACGACCAGCAACCTGATGGCTTAGAAGAATAAACGGAACAAGATGAAGAGGAAGACCAGCAACCTGATGGCTCGGTAGAATAGAAGGAACAAGGCAAAGCGGGAGACCAGCAATCCAATTGCTCAGAAGAATTGAAGGAGCAAAGCAAAGAGGAAGACCTGGAACCAGTTGGCTCGGAAGAATAGGAGGAACCATGCAAAGAGCGACACCAGCAACCTGATGGCTCAGATAAATAGAAAGAACAAGGCAAAGAGGGAGACCAGCAACCCGATGGCTTGGAAGAATTGAAGGCACAAGGCAATGAGGAAGACCAGCAATTTGATGGCTCAGCATACAACAAGGAACAAGGTGAGCAGGAAGACCAGCAACCCGATGGCTCGAAAGAATAGAAAGGAACAATGCGAAGTGGAAGACAAGCAACCCGATGGCTCGAAAGAATACTAAGGAACAACGCGAAGTGGAAGGCCAGCAACCCGATGGCTCGAAAGAATAGAAAGGAACAATGCGAAGTGGAAGACTAGCAACCCGATGGCTCGAAAGAATAGAAAGGAACAATGCGAAGTGGAAGACTAGCAACCCGATGACTCGAAAGAATAGAAAGGAACAATGTGAAGTGGAAGACCAGCAACCCGATGGCTCGAAAGAATAGAAAGGAACAATGCGAAGTGGAAGACCAGCAACCCGATGGCTCGAAAGAATAGAAAGGAACAATGCGAAGTGGAAGACTAGCAACCCGATGGCTCGAAAGAATAGAAAGGAACAATGCGAAGTGGAAGACTAGCAACCCGATGGCGCGAAAGAATAGAAAGGAACAATGCGAAGTGGAAGACTAGCAACCCGATGGCTCGAAAGAATAGAAAGGAACAATGCGAAGTGGAAGACCAGCAACCCGATGGCTCGAAAGAATAGAAAGGAACAATGCGAAGTGGAAGACCAGCAACCCGATGGCTCGAAAGAATAGAAAGGAACAATGCGAAGTGGAAGACTAGCAACCCGATGGCTCGAAAGAATAGAAAGGAACAATGCGAAGTGGAAGACTAGCAACCCGATGGCGCGAAAGAATAGAAAGGAACAATGCGAAGTGGAAGACTAGCAACCCGATGGCTCGAAAGAATAGAAAGGAACAATGCGAAGTGGAAGACCAGCAACCCGATGGCTCGAAAGAATAGAAAGGAACAATGCGAAGTGGAAGACCAGCAACCCGATGGCTTGATACTGTCAAGACAAAGGCAGAGAAGATCCTGGTGGACCTATCTAGGAATGGAGAAGACCCTGGTGGACCTATCTAGACTTGCACTTGTTTGATCTTACAACAGAGCATTCATCCATCAAGTCGCCATGACTCAAGATCAAGATGAAAGCTGTTAAATGATATGTGTAGCACATGCATCTGCCCCTACAGACGGGGGCCTATTCTACTTTGCACTTGTGCCCATGGACGGTAAGAAGGATGTGGTGCTCATAGGTGCCCTACAATGTTATGAAAATGGGGGCAGAAAAATATCTAGGTGGGGGGGGATGTGTCCCTGGTGCTCGGTGTCAGGATGCCCACTTAACCTTTGCCAGAGTCTTTGGATGCAAGGCAACAGATGGAGTCTTTACCCAGGTGGAGGTACGTCAAGCTGCCGTTCCCGATGGATGATATTGGCACCTGCTATTCTGAATGGTAAGAAGCGTGGCGGTGTCAATCAGCCTCATTTTTATCTTTGCCTTTGTGCACCACCAGTTAGTGATTCCATAGACCATTCACAGGACTTTGATACTGAAATAATCTTATTTTCTTTGCATAAAGACTTTCCGAAGCAGCCGCCACCGGGTGCCAAGACCGGCCCACCCCTCCTCCTCCTCGCCCCAGCCCCCGTTACTTTGTAGCGAGTTTTGATTCCAGAAAATTGGAGGGGTTTTTTTGTAGCTTTCGTACAGTTTCAATTCTTTGCCTCTGTACAAAGGCCAAATGATGTAAGACGGGGCCAGTCGTAAAGACAGAATAGTCTGTGTAGTCCAATCTCTAAAACGAGACTTTGTTTACAGTGATTGGAGATGGAATCAAACTTGCATTTTTTTTCTTTTTTTTCCTAATGTAGCCGGAGTTGTGAAAAAGAGCAAAAAAATTCCTTATTTTTCCTGCCAATTACTCTTCCAGCGGGACCCGGGCGGCTCTTTGTAAGTGCAGAAATGAAAGCGGGCGCATTGCACTGCTCCGTAAAAACCTTTTTAGCTGAAAACATTCAATCAATACAGAAGACTTTAGGAGCGGAGGCGCCCCTGATCTCTGCTTACGATGAGGCATTTATTCCTGCAATGAGGGAGGAACAAGTGCTAAATACAAAAAATCACCTGCACAGGTGCAACTTCCCTTCTGGAGGGAAAAACAGGCTTAAAGATGGTTACGGATCGTGTAACTAAAGCGCAGGTCAAGAGAGAGAACTTTGGCACAGACAACGAATCATCGATAAACCTGACGTATTTAAGATCACGATTGCTGTATAGTACAGTTATAGGTGCGGATAATATGCTGCAGAGTAGGAGGAAGTGTGTCACGATGGTCTCCCTTACTTTGGAGACTTGTGATTGGTTCGGGACCTGTGTCTCAGTCCTGTATTGAAATTTCCTTTAGCAGTGTAAGAGTTAATGTCAGTTTCTGCTACTAGCAGACTCTTTACTTTCCTTACCAGGTGTGGCTACTTTGTGATCACTACCACCCCCTTTATATGGTCACATGGTCCCAGAGTGCTTTGCTGGTGATTGAACCCATTCCTGCCTAAGCTTCATAAGCTTCATAGGAGAAGGAAGTTCTCTGGAGAGCAGACTACTGCTAAGCTGTCTGCTGTCAAGAAGCATGGCAGCAGACATGAAGTTGCCTTGTTGTTCCCTGTCTGTCACCCCTTCCCTCTTTTCTTGTGCATTGCAGTGGTTGGGACTTGCGCTCCCGCCAGCCATTTTCAATTAAGGTTTAACATCGGGCTAGCGAGGGACTAGGGATCCTGCTTGGCGACAGGTTGAAAGAACTTGTATAGGAACGGTTGGGAGATCAGGGCACAGCCACAGGTGAGTGCAAGAGGTCACCTCTCCACCGTTTTTCCTAGGTGCAGGGCCTTCCGCTGTATTTGTCCCGCCAGCCATTCCCTATTAAGGGTCAACATTGGGGCCAGTGAGGGACTGGATATCCTGCTCAGCGACAGGTTGAAATAACTTGTGTAGGGACGGTAGGGAGATCAGGGCACAGCCGCTGGTGAGTGCAAGAGGTCACCTCTCCCCCATTCCCTAGGTTCAGGGCCATCCACTTATTTGTCCTGCCAGCCATTCCCTATTAGGGTCAACATCGGTGCCAGCAAGGGATTACTATCCTGCTCAGCGAAGGGTTGAAAGAACTTGTATAGGGACGGTAGGGAGATCAGGTTAGTGCAAAAATAGAAACCGCTCTTGTTCCCATCTCCTGCATTTATTGGCTCTTGGAGCCCATGGACTTGCAGCAGCATATTCTCAATACCCTTTTCTACCCATTGAGGTAAGAACATAAAAGTGTATCTTTATTTCTATTCCCTGGGTAATACCCTATTGTGCTGTTTGCCTTCCAGTTCTAAGTTGATGGCACTGATGGACATCTTTCAGGTTAGTGCACAAGATGAAAGACATCTCGTGCTCACATCCCTTTTAGGTTTCCTTGGCCTAGCACATTGTCTATTGAACTCAGTGTTGTCCATGTTTAGTGCTTCTTCAAAAGATATTGAACATAACATTTTAAAGCCCCAGTCTGCTATGAAAACTTTGCCTGGGAAAGACCTTGCTGATGCAGTATAACTACCTTGTGTTTTGTTGATGTGCTACTGCCTGAAATGATGCATCCCTGTGCCAAAACTGTCTTCCACAACCTCACCTTCGTAGCCAACTTTGTCTGTTCCTGTCCCAGTTTTAAGCCTCCAACACAGCTGTTTCGTGACGGTTAATGACCATGTATCAGTCTACATGTGAAAATGATCATTATAACCTATTTTTGTAGAATTGCTTAATATCATCCTACGAAATCCTAAAGGGCGGTACAGCAAATATTGATTTGATTTAGATTTCTTACTCATTCATTTCCTTTGTAATCGATAATAGTTGTTAGAGAGGAACAATTGTAATTTAAGAAATCTATACTGTATTGCTGCTCTTTTATTCCTCCTAGAAATAGATTTCCCCTCATGGGCGTGTCATTAAACCTCAACTGTCCAATCAGGATGTAGCTCCACCCACATTAGTGAGAAAACTTATTTTATGCATTTAATGCTTATATTTTTCAACTTGTACCGTCCTCTTTTCCTTCAATGAAGTCATGAATGTGAAATTATGCAATGTATGATATCATGCTTTAATATCTGACCACCTGCATTGTACGTCGTTACAGTCGTAGGAGGACCAAAATAAAAATCGTTCCAAAGACTAACAAACGCGCTAATATAAAAGTCTATACATCAGATAAACGATAATAGCCTCAGGTCGTTAACCAAGTATACAACAAGGAGGTTTAATTAGGCGTTTAATGAGGTTTTACCTGTATTAGGAAAACAGTTTACACCTAAAATATGGCACGAACGGGATTTCACCTATCGGAATAGACATAATACATTATGCAGGAGCATCGGAGAAGCAAATCAGGCCCCGCCAGCCTCGAGCAGGTGATAAAACAGGCGATAACGGCTTCAATTATTTGCGTTATTACACACATTTCATCTGCGGGAATCAAACGTTCACGTATAGGATTTTACAGTGAATTCATCTCCCAACGCGACGTGGAGCTCGGAGTGGCGCGGAACACGGCTCGTCGAGAGCAGGCTTCACAGACGAGGGTCCGAAAAATGCTCTTAAAAGCAGAATATCATGGAGACGGCGTGCCGAGAATTCACATTCCTCATACGGAAGAAGAGAGGAGATGGGTAGTCATAGATATATAGCCATTAGGGAGCATTAGTCATCCTGATGAAAGCGGGGGCTTCAATGCTACTCTACCTAAAAACTGACACCTTCTGGGTTTTGGCATGAAGTGTTCTCAAGAAAAGTAGACAGAAGTTAGTATATAAAAGTTATGGGTTGACTTCCCACGGAAATGCAACCACCATTCATCATCATTGATCGGCATTTGGTCCCCTAAGAAAGATGGAAAAGAGGTCATCCTCATCTCCGTAACCTTCCACCAACTTTCGAGGAGGCTACTCAAAAAACTAAATATTCTAGGTGGTTCCCATAGGTGGAATAGAGGCCCCTTTTAGGGGACTTGACATTTCGACAGGTAATATTGCCAGTATATTGTCCAATAGAGCTTCATAGAGCCATGGCAGAGGTGGAGGCCTTGGCTGCCAAGTTGGTGCCATTGGTAGCTTGAAATTATCTTGCAGCGGGGAGGAGGAAGGGGGTTAGAGGGAGATCATTTCACCTCTTCAACCTTTTAATAGTTCAGACCGGCAATCTAACGGGCTAAACTTATTGCAGCAAAAAGACTCAGGTGCTGGTCTGGAAAGGTCAGCCCCCGCAGATCCAGAGCCCACTCCATCCGCGCAGGACACATACCCACAATACATGTACTGCAGATGTTGCAAATTGAGACTTGTATACATTAAAAGAGAAAGGAAGCGCACATAGAGTAGTACCTCTATTATACAGGTCCCTCAGAGTGGTTACACTCACCTGATGTAGTTGTGAGTGTCACAACTACAATAAAAGCAACAGGAGTTCGCTGTAGGCTCACAGCTGAGAACTGAAGAATCCAGATCAAGAGTGAAAAAGAGCTGGGATAAGATGCCGCGCTGACCACAAAGATAAACACAGAGTTAATAACACACTCTGTTTATTTTGCCTACACGTGTTTCATGGCTCATTATCCCTGACGAAGTGGCTATGAGCCATGAAACACTTGTTGGCAAAATAAACAGAGTGTGTGATTAACTCTGTGTTTATCTTTGTGGTCAGCGCGGCATCTTATCCCAGCTCTTTTTCACTCTTATCTAAATTGAGACTTGGACAGAGTGGGCTTCTCTGTGTCGCGGACACCAACACTTGCTGGGTTCGCCAGATGCCATGTCAGCCCACTCGGTTTTCATTTTGTGCCCAAAAGCTGAAACTCTGGCTGCACATGCAACAAATGCTACGGTTGGCATCGGTAGGATTTAACATCACTTCATGACCAGAGACAATGCACGCTTTGGGAGCTTCACGAGTCCTAAAATTGAGGAGGAACATGGTGCTGATGTAGATGCTGCTGGCCACCTTGGAGACCAAAGTGTGTTACAACACATAAAAGGGGATCCCTGGAGTTAGACCATCCATAGACCATAAAGAGATGGCCTCCTACCGGTAGGTCAAGAGATGGAAACACCCTTGAGTTTCTTCAATACTAAGACTCGTGTGTGGCATCATGGAGTTGTATTGAGTGTTTGGAAAAGACTCGACATGCGAACGTTACCACAACCCGGCACAAGTTTACAATGCTAGGGAGCCCATGCGGCCGATGCCTAAATTGCTTCCCACTGGTATTAGGAGGAAGAATATGATTCAATGCCCAATTATACCCTGGTCGTGTAGTGGCGGAGCTTCGCTTTAAGAGAAGGATGAGAGACATACAAGCTGACAGTCACAGTACTCTGCCTCTTCCAGGAATGGGGTGAATGAGAGCTAATGAGAAGAAATGAATACTTTTTTTTTCCTCCTGCACTCGACTGCCAGATTGGCATCAAACAAGAGGAAGGCACCTTGCCATCTAAAAATTTCCCTCTACTGTTTTAATGTCTGTTATAATTTAAGAGCGCATCGAGAGGAACCTCCAATCATTGCTGCTCTTTTCCCCGTGGATGAGATACAATCCCGTTAAATGTACTGCGTGTCACGGAAAATATGTAAAATAATGTGGCGGGGACAGAACATGCAGAGCATGGCACAAACTTCATGAGAAGCTCGGTCCCAACCGCGGTAGGTGGTAGTATCTGGCACTCGTCCCGCTTTCTCTGCAGGAGTATTAAAAAGGCTTGGAAGCAGCATGTTGGCGGTGGTCCTGTCACTACGTAGCCGACTCCAGGCTATATTGCCTCCAGCAATTTCCAGGCGAAAAAAAGATGTTATAGAAGACAAGTTTATAACAATCCTGGGTGACCTCTCAGGTGGATCAAGTAAGAGACATTAAAAGCTAAGTGGCAAGATTCATCTTTGCTGTCGGTATGGGAGTCTTGCTACTTGACCTCTCCAGACAGTCAAAGTAGCTTGAATGGACGAAAGATGTAGGTCCTTCATCTAATACATGTATGACGTGCCGTTAAGATTGTTGTATATTTGTCAAATGCAGACTACCCCAAAAAAGGGTCCCATGGCAAACATCAACCTTGAGCATATTCCATACCTGCAACCTATCCTGGAAGCAGAGGAACCCAAAGCTCATTTCCACCTTGAGATTCAAAAGTGGGCAAAGCTTTTGGGAGTCCCCATTACCGAAATTGCACTCTAGCCGAGGACCAAATCTTAATATCTCAAATAAAGGTAAGCAATCCTATAACAAATTTGCCTTGGCCAGGAGTATTTAGATATCACAACCAACTGCACCATTAAGAAGGCCTCCATATTCAAAATGGGAAAGAGTAGGTGGGCGAGTGCCTGTTCAGATCTTGCATTGAGGCCCAAGAACTTAAAAGTTGCATTTCTACCTTCGTCTTAGAACTCAGAGATTGTCTTAAGTATTTCCGAGTCTTAAAGAGCATCTCTTATTCGTAAAATAAAGGTAAAGATGCAACTGGACGTTTTTAGACCTCAATGCAAAATCTGACCCAGGCACCCACACACCTAACCGAGGCCCAAGAACTTCAAGTTGCATCTCTACCTTCATTTTTAGGACTTGGAGATGCTCTTTAGTACTTGGGATGCCAAGAGCATCGTCGAGTCCTCAACCAAAGGTAGAAATGCAACTGGAAGTTCTTGGGCCTCCATGATAAATCGGAAGCGGGCATCCACTCACTTACTGAAACCCAAGACCTTCACGTTGCATCTCTACCTTCATTTTTAGGACTTGGAGATGCTCTTTAGTACTTGGGATGCCAAGAGCATCGTCGAGTCCTCAACCAAAGGTAGAAATGCAACTGGAAGTTCTTGGGCCTCCATGATGGATCTGAACCGGGTATCCACTCACTTACTGAAACCCAAGACCTTCAAGTTGCATGTCTACCTTCATTTTTAGGACTTGGAGATGCTCTTTAGTACTTGGAATGCCAAGAGCGTTTTCAAGTCCTCAAACAAAGGTAGAAACACAACTGGAAGTTCTTGGGCTCAAGGATTGAGTGGATACCCAATTTAGATCTCTTACTGAAACCCAAGACCTTCAAGTTGCATCTCTACCTTCATTTTAAGACTCTGAAATGCTCTTTCGTACTTGGAGATGCTTAAGAGCGTCTCCGAGTCCTAAATTGATGGTAGGGATGCAACTTGATTTTCTTGGACGTCGATGCAAGTTCTGAACCAAGTGTCCAACCTCTTACTATGTCCCATTTTTAATACCTGGGCCTTATGTGGCAGTTGGCCAGGACAACCTATATCTAAATACCCTTGGTCAAGGAAAAGAAAGTGGCTCGTTGATACCGCTCGGGCGCCCAGGTTTCCATGACCTTTTAAGCTTTTCCCTTGAGTTAATAACCTTTCTTCCTAAGTGGACCACCACCAATATTTTCTGGTTCAATATGTCCGCCCTGACAGAATATCGATTTTATGACAATTGCCTATAAAGCAGTTGGACCTTTATAGCTCCGAAACATAGGGTGGAGTAAGGGAAGGGTTAAGCGCACTGATGGAGGGCAGGCAAATGTGATAATTGGGGACAATAACCAACATCTTGTCTTGGACTTAGGCTTTGGGTTTGGGCCTTGTGGCACAAAGGAAGATATATCCGGCTGTGTAATCGCGTCTGACGCCGGGTAGGTTTGCTATGATTAGCCCGAAGCCGTTGACTTTAGTGGAACCTGCTGCCTATCAGCACATTGTGTCAAAGCTCTGGGGAGAGGTACCTGTTAGATGAACATCTCCTGCCTGCCTGTTCCAATAAGGCCGACTCCGCAGAGCCTGCCCTGCGGGAGGATCCCCTGTCTTCTGTACCAGACAGAGGTGCTTCACAGGGAACCCAAAGCACAGAAGAAAATCGTTACAGAGTCTCGGAGAAGGACTCATTTCCATAGAAGCGGATGAATAATAAGACTTTACAGCCAGCGGTGGAGCTGTAGGGGGTGCAGAGTCACACCGAGGACCTAGTGCCCAAGGGGGACCAAAGGGATAAAGGGTGCAGACAGCGGGTCTAGAATACATCCTTTGCCAGCACAGAACTAGCTAACGAGAAGAGAAAATCCCTTTAAAAAGATATTCAGGACCTCTAGTTATGGGGAAATACTATACTAACTATAAAAAAATGATGCTGAAGAGCAGCTCTGGAGCACAAAGTGCTGCTTTACTGAGTCAAATACTGAGCATTGAGCATGAATGTAACGGGTGTTATTTTATGGCCATCACTATCAGATTGGAAGAGGTCTAATACAGGGCACCCGACCAGTGGCGTAACTTCAGGCCCCGGGGCCCCGATGCAAAAGCTCTAACGGGGCCCCCAATTATTGCAAATCTTTAATAGTATTAGTCTTTTTCTATAGGCAAGAGGGACTTTTGGGGCCCCCTAGGCTGCAGGGCCCGGGTGCGATCGCAACCCCTGCACCTATTGTAGTTACGCCTCTGCACTCGACCAATCAGCTGTATGAAGGACCCATGGCACTTGTGTGAGTGTGGCAGCCTCATTATTGTGCACTGAAGGACCTGCAGATTTCACTAATGCTGCACAAGGACCCGTGGTGATGTCACGACAATGTGATATATGCACACACTTCTATAGATTGTATATATACACACTGGGGCGTCACGATAGTGTGGCGCCCCGCAACGAGTGCGTCACAAGGGAGTATTGCAGCCGCAATATTCTCTAGACAAAGCAGTGCAATGGTTAACTCAGAGATCCAACCCAACATACAACACCTAGAACAGGGGACCAATCATAGGTCCTGGTGGGTGGAGTGTTAGGGTAGTGAAGTAGAACACACAATAGTCTAGAACAGTCTGAGTCGAGTCTGAGTAAGAGTCTGGAATCTAGAGCCTAGAACACAGAACTTGGAGAGGAGCGGGGGCTCCGCACTCCGTGCGGGCCCCTGGGCCGTCACCGGTCGGGTGTCCGCACCTGAGGCCTTAACCACCGGGAATGGGCATATCTACACGGGTTCCCAAAAGACTCCCGTGCCCACAACTTACGGCCGGTTCACTGGTACCGAAGCTGGCAGCAGTTCACCTCTGCCACGCGAACCAGCCCCGTGGAGGAGCAGCTTTATAGGAGCACCCCACCACCAGCCAGTTTCCAGTCGTCTAACCAGCGGTGTACCCACTGAGGGACCCAAGGCTCCCCAAAGAATTCAGAACGTACATCATGGATAGGGCATTGAAGCAGCCTCCCCGTACCCGACCTGGTATTCCTGGGCGACGCTGGCAAGAGAAGCTAAGGAGGTAGAAAGGAGGTACACTGCGGATCTCTGAGGAGCACTATCACTGCTGAGTCCACCCGGTCTTCTACTCAACCACTGTAAGCCATGTACTGCCTGCTGGTTACAGTAAAGAACCGTTGCAGAGACTAACTGTGTCCGTGTCTCCTTATGAACTGTCCGTCATGAACTAAAGGTAACCGCAGCTGCCGCACAACATCTTGAGCAGCTCCAGCCCCCGGGGATCACCGCTCAGCCTGTGGGGAGCGTAACATCTTGCTGCTGTCCATCACCCCGGGAGGTTCCGCAGCGTCGGTAGCCCTTACCGAATCTACTCATAGGTGGCGTCACGAAGAAAACAAATTAAACCCCCCTTTAATCTGTTCCCGTAAGACGTCCTCATTTTGATCTGCACCACACCGGGCCCCACTACCGGCAGGCGCGGTCCACCCGTGACAAGGAAGGAGAAGAATCGCCTGTATAAACCGGGAGTAACCCTGGCCCCTGGTGTGCATCAGAAAATGGCGTCACGAACAGGATACGAGCAGGCCCGTTATCCAACGGGTATATTGTGCTTAAACTGGACTTTATTGTCTACAATTGGACTTTGTTCGTCCTAAAAAGAACTTTCCCGCCTTTACACCATTGGGTCAAGATGGCGCCCAAGATGGCGTTCCCGCCACAAGAAGCCGCCACGTGAAGCCCAGGAGTGAGTCAACCCCCCCCTCACTGTGGGAGGGCTAAAGACAAAAGGCGCCAAACTCTTTGTCCGCCCTGATTGCTCGAATCAACCATGGGGGCGGACCCCAAAGACTTTTCCCACGATTGGACTACAAAAGCCCAGAGGAGATGGGAGTGTCATACATAGACACACAGACGGAATTCCCGACCAGCTCAACCAGAACGTCTTACCGGTTGATCGGGTGTGGTTTCCCTCCAAAGAAGAATGGCCAGCATGAGACTCCAAGACCTGATGCAGGAGGTCGAGGCGGAGGCCAGAGCAGCCATAGGCCAACCGGGTCCGGATCCTGCCCTTACCATAGATGGCAGTCCCGACTTCTGGCTAGAGGCTCTACAAGACCTCCGGGTGCGGTTACTAGAGACAGTGGAATGGACGATTCGCAGCTGGAGCGCGACCCTAGGCAGACGACTACACCATGCGATGCAGCAGAGCCGACCGGGTGCAGCTTCTCCAAGCCCAGACGACGTCACCAGCTTCTCGACCGCCTCACCCTCGCCTACCACCTGTCCTGCTCCGTCACCTGAGCCAATAGACTGTGTCATTCCGGTGGAGGCCGTAACTCGACCCGTTCCAGCGACCAACATCGCAACCGATTCCGTTCTTGAGCCGGAGCTCATAACACGCTCCATGGAAGAATTAGATCTCTACCAGGTTCCCACTGAGGAACCCGCGACATGTTTCACCACTACAGAGACAGTCGCCTGTTTTGTCCCCGGAGGCTTCCCTTGCAACTACAGAGGCCTACCTGGTAACCGGGATTGAAACACCTTTACCTGCGGAAACAGATGAAGAGGCAGGCAGCCTGGAAGCCCTGCAGGACGTCCCTACGGAAGGATCCGCAGCACCACCGCCCCGTTGTACAACGGAACAAGCTTTAACGTCTTTCATCATCGAGCAGCCTGATGTGGTCATCGAGGAAGAGGTCGGAGAGGATGACGACGAGACCCACAGCACCGCTGAGGATTTCGACACCGGGTTCGCTTGGGGAGACAACAAAGAACTTCCTTCCGGGCACACAGCTCGGGTACACTGGTCGGGTGCACTGCCGACACCTTCCCCTGTGCCGTTCCACCGGGTTCCGATACAGACCGCCCGCCAAGTTCAAGCTTCCCGCCAAACCACCAGCTCCAATACTCATCTTTACACCCCGAGCCGTAACGACGGAGATATACGCCAGAGACGACGAGAGGAGTGGCAAGCCCGAGAACGCGCCAACATGGAGGCCCGTGCCGAGGCTCGCCGCCAACCGCCGCTGCCTGATGAACTCCGCCGTGAAGGTAGAATTTCCACCTTTAACTTACATACCGGGTGGGGGTTCGCTTGGGAGGTGGGTTTGAATGAGGAGGTGTTTGTGGGGCGCCGGGACGTTGAGTCAAACTTGCCAAGAGGACATCCCGATCGCGACCTATACCGGGGCGATATAATCACCTATGAGCGCTATGCTTGTGCAGATGGGTGGTTCGCTATCCGGGTGTGCCATCACCCTCAGAGCCAGTGACTTTAAAACTTGAACTTCATCAATGACTCTGTTCCCGTTAATCACTGACCGTGTGATCTTGCGGCTACAGCCTGGACTCTA
The DNA here is from genome assembly GCA_033576535.1 of Allobates femoralis. Lineage (NCBI taxonomy): Eukaryota > Metazoa > Chordata > Amphibia > Anura > Aromobatidae > Allobates > Allobates femoralis. The sequence continues at coordinate 69,870,129 of JARQOC010000009.1, read as the reverse complement.
GTTAAAGTACAGCCGACCGCCCGCCGGGTCCGCACAAAGTGATTACCTGTTTCTTTGCTTATATCACCAAAGCATATCTTTACCTGTTTTTCTATTTTAATAAAAGTGTGTCATATATATGTATAAAAATGCAAAAACCTCTGTAATGTGAGTAGTTTGACGCTTGGGGACAAGCTGATTTAACCAAGGGGGAGTGTGGCGCCCCGCAACGAGTGCGTCACAAGGGAGTATTGCAGCCGCAATATTCTCTAGACAAAGCAGTGCAATGGTTAACTCAGAGATCCAACCCAACATACAACACCTAGAACAGGGGACCAATCATAGGTCCTGGTGGGTGGAGTGTTAGGGTAGTGAAGTAGAACACACAATAGTCTAGAACAGTCTGAGTCGAGTCTGAGTAAGAGTCTGGAATCTAGAGCCTAGAACACAGAACTTGGAGAGGAGCGGGGGCTCCGCACTCCGTGCGGGCCCCTGGGCCGTCACCGGTCGGGTGTCCGCACCTGAGGCCTTAACCACCGGGAATGGGCATATCTACACGGGTTCCCAAAAGACTCCCGTGCCCACAACTTACGGCCGGTTCACTGGTACCGAAGCTGGCAGCAGTTCACCTCTGCCACGCGAACCAGCCCCGTGGAGGAGCAGCTTTATAGGAGCACCCCACCACCAGCCAGTTTCCAGTCGTCTAACCAGCGGTGTACCCACTGAGGGACCCAAGGCTCCCCAAAGAATCCAGAACGTACATCATGGATAGGGCATTGAAGCAGCCTCCCCGTACCCGACCTGGTATTCCTGGGCGACGCTGGCAAGAGAAGCTAAGGAGGTAGAAAGGAGGTACACTACGGATCTCTGAGGAGCACTATCACTGCTGAGTCCACCCGGTCTTCTACTCAACCACTGTAAGCCATGTACTGCCTGCTGGTTACAGTAAAGAACCGTTGCAGAGACTAACTGTGTCCGTGTCTCCTTATGAACTGTCCGTCATAAACTAAACGCTCAGCCTGTGGGGAGCGTAACATCTTGCTGCTGTCCATCACCCCGGGAGGTTCCGCAGCGTCGGTAGCCCTTACCGAATCTACTCATAGGTGGCGTCACGAAGAAAACAAATTAAACCCCCCTTTAATCTGTTCCCGTAAGACGTCCTCATTTTGATCTGCACCACACCGGGCCCCACTACCGGCAGGCGCGGTCCACCCGTGACAAGGAAGGAGAAGAATCGCCTGTATAAACCGGGAGTAACCCTGGCCCCTGGTGTGCGTCAATAGCAGTCGCACAGGTCATGACTGGGCAGGGGCCTGCCGAGCCCAGCACCTACATCAGCTAGATGTGTGTCCAGCCGAAACGCATTGCCCACCGGGTCCCTGCCTTGCAATACACACTGCTGGCCAAACAGTGGACGGCAGCTGACGTTGTCGGTACTGTGACTGGGGGGCCAATGACAAGTAATGTAGCATAGCAGGCATACTGGCTATAGAGGAGGATGCTGCGTGGTGTGGAAGGGCAGGAAAGGGGAGTAGAGTTTTCTTTTTGTGTATTAGAGACTGAACAGGGAACATATATACCAGGACAGGGGACATATATACCAGGACAGGGGACATATATACCAGGACAGGGGAACATATATACCAGGACAGGGGACATATATACCAGGATGGGGAACATATATACCAGGACAGGGGACATATATACCAGGACAGGGGACATATATACCAGGACAGGGGACATATATACCAGGACAGGGGAACATATATACCAGGACAGGGGACATATATACCAGGATGGGGAACATACATACAAGAATGGGAACATATATATTTAAATAGGACCATATATACCAGAATAGTAACATGTAAAGCAGATTAGGAACATATACACCAGGATGGAGGACATATATAACAGAATGGGGGGGGGACATAATACCAGGATGGGGGGATATAATACCAGGATGGGGAAACCTAATACCAGGATGGGGGGATATAATACCAGGATGGGGGGATATAATACCAGGATGGGGAAACCTAATACCAGGATGGGGGGGGACATATACCAGGACAGGAGAGATACCGTATTTACCAAGAAGTGGCTCAGGATGGGGGACTGTACTACAGAATGTAGGGGGAGGGGCAAACCTTGTATGTCTTTATAGGATATAGAACAATGCAAGGGCCCAAATATTTAACCTACATTTGGGTTGGGTTGTCAGGTACAAATTTTGCATCGGGGCCCATTGGACTATAGTTACATCAATATATACATCCTATCAATTGCATATATACATTGTAATATATATATATATATATATATATATATATATATATATATATATATATACATGCTGTATCAATTGCATATATATACACCTGTATTGACTGCCTATATGCATACCATACCAACATTGTGTATATGCAATCTGTACAATCTGCACATACAGTTTGTGTGTATATGTATATACAGTATATATATATATATATATATATATATATAAACAATTGATCGCATGCATTTCTTACATATATACACACACTCAGGCTGTAGCGCACATACATGCACGTTGTATAGATGCATATACACATTCTACCAATTGATGTGCGTTTATTACATATATACACACGCACGCTGTAACCATTGCATATATACACATGCCTTATCAATTGCATATATTCATACTGTATACTGCATTACATATATACACACACATGCTGTATCAATTGCATATATAGATAAACTGTATCCACAGCACACACACACACAGACATGCGCACGTGTTGTATCTATTTCCCTGAATTATCTCTAGCGGTATAAAGCCATTAACTCCTCTGTTAAGTGCGATGTACTAAACGATTTAGCTTTGTAGCAGCTACAAGCAGGTTATTACAAGGGGGAATTAATGGGGTAAGTGAGAGCTGCTCTGTACACAGGACATGATTTGCAGAGTGCTCACTATCGCCTGGTACCTGACGCAGCTCCGCAGATCTCGAGGGGATGTGCACTTATCATGGAGAAGGGCTGGATCTACATCGCGGTGTAATACCGCCTAACAGCTCTCTACCATGTCAAATGCAAGAACCTCCAGCTCGTGCTGTGTACACAGATGAAAGCGCCACATTATTATGGCTCAGATTAAAGGCAAGAACCGCTTGCTGGCATTAATGACTCACCCACCAGGGCCGTGGGGTAGTCGGAACCGGGCGTCAGTTCTGCAGTCACGGGGGTGGAAGCCCGGCTCAGTGGCCCTGGGCGGTCAATAAAAGGGGCAGTTTTTAGGGATAAACGTGATGTCCCCCGTGGTGTGCGGCCATGGGTAGCCACCGCTGCAGTCGGGACCTCTGGGGATGATTGGAGTAGCAGCAAGGATGTTGAGCCCTCCACGGGAAGAGCTGGTTCCCAGGGCAACCATGAAGATTATGAAAATGCCAGCCCTGGGCAGTCAATAAAAGGGGCAGTTTTTAGGGATAAACGTGATGTCCCCGTGGTGTGCGGCCATGGGTAGCCACCGCTGCAGTCGGGACCTCTGGGGATGATGGGAGTAGCAGCAAGGATGTTGAGCCCTCCACGGGAAGAGCTGGTTCCCAGGGCAACCATGAAGATTATGAAAATGCCGGCTCGTTGGAGGTGCGGAGCTCACAGCCACGGCAGACTCCTGCTGTTGGATCACAGAACCAGTCTATCTTCTCTCAGGTACAATAATCAGTGTCTCAGACAACATCGAGCTTTAACCGGGTTTTACTCTTTTCCTCCCAGATGGTAAAGTTTACAACAGCTCAGCAGCGGCTCTGGTGTGGTCTAAGCAGCCGAGATGGTTTAATCTGTGTCACCCCTTTCGTGTCTCTTTCGGGCCTTTTCGGTCTGTCCTAATGCTAGCTACAATCCAGTGGTCACGGGCTTTCATTGGGTGACCTACCGGTTCCCTAACCCTGGTACGACAGCCTTCTCTTCACTGCGCCGGAGGTTGGACCTCGGGACATAAAGACCCCGCTCCCCGCCAGGGTTCGTGGTTGGAGCATACAGCGGCCACTTCAGCAGAGCCGGCACTCTGGTTCTGGCCCAGTCCAACAGTGTCCACGCTAATTCAGGCACACCTGGACTCCTTTCTGTCACCACGGTCTACAGCCTTGGACCCGCGCTAGCCTCATGGTGGCACAGGCCGCCGAGTCCGTGTCCTCGCAGACCTTTTTGGTGGTGTTCTCGCCTCTCCTTCTACTGACTGGACTTTCCTTGGCTGATTTCTTCTCTCTAACTCCTCTGATTCTCAATCTAACTTCTTTGGTGTTGTGTCGTTTTTGTTGTCTTGTTACCTCTCCTAACCGGGACCTTCTTTAACTTTCCACCCACCACGTGGCTCCTCCCGCAGAGAGTCCCTAGGCTTAGGAGCGGGAGTGTGTTGGGTGTGTGCGGGGAGACCGACTTACCAATCCCGGCTGCTGCGCCATCTAGTGTCGACCGGTCCGCAGGGGTGCCACAGTTAACCCCTCCCTGTCATCGGGGTAAGGATAAATAATAAGATGCGCTCCTTCACCAGATTGGACACCGATTTAACGGGAATCATCAGATTCTTCAGGATTTACTAAACAATCTGGTGGCTGCATATAAATCTTATCTGGACTCTCAGAGAAGCTGAAATTGCCTATCGGGGGTCATTCAAACCATTTTAAAGCCCCTAGTGGGCGGTGCATTCCTGATGCAGAGCCTGATTGTTGTTTCTGATTGGTCGAGGGGTGAGGTGCATCCTATAGAGATGTAGAGGTCATAGAGGGGGCTTACCAAAGTTGAAAAGGACTATAAAGAGCGCCTCCATGTCTGGAGGACTGTATTTACCTAGTAAATATCTTACCACACGCACTCGCTTGCCTAATAGTCTTTTAAAACGCAGCTCACGTGTGATTTTTCTTTTCCTAAAACTCAATAATTGGCCATAATTGTGACATTAGTCAACCCTTCCGCGCTCTCCACGTTGGTCACCATGCCAATAGATTGTGTAATTTCCTTCGTGCCCCAAAAAAGGGTTGGCAATACTGACGGCGTTCCCCAGAATCCTTTGCGGCGCTAATAACATGACTCATTTTAACATTATTCACAATATTATCAATTTGTGGAGGTTTCAGACCTTACATTACCTAATTAATTACATTGGAATCTTTCCTAGGTTTGTATTAGGAAACCATTTCCAAGGTTAATTTAAAAACTGAACGGTCCCCGTCATCTAGACACGAGGAAAGCGGCCGTCAGACCTTCTACACAATGTGCGGGCACCGTGGCCAAGTCAATAATTGCCTGTATAGAAATCCAAGGGCTAGGTTTGGACTTAAAGTGCTTGTCCATTTTTTTGGTAATCGGATCCCTTGACAATAAACGAATCACAAGATGTTCAACCACATCAATCGTTTAAGTCCTCTACAAATTGTCTCTTCAGAGAGAAAGTACACATATGTTAGTGCCACCTATTGGAAGTAGCAATCCAAAAAGTCAATATCGACCTTTTAACGAGCCTTGTCAGTGCAAAGTAGGAGATCTGATGTGGCTGTATGAATGGCTAAGTGGGATTCGAGGGTTAAGGTTTCTCCTTATGGAGAGAAGCTTGCCCCGTAGACCCCACTTGGTCTCTCACACAGCCAGATCAGATCTCATACTTTGCACCGACGAGGTGGAGCAAACACTCCAAAACACCATCATTACTACACTTTATGCCAACCCATCTTGTCTCACCATAGAGGTCACACTTGGCAGATTTAACAGGGCTGAATTGCTGACACGGACGCTCCCCTCTGCACTCAAGGAGAGTGACATGCCTCTCATACAGCCAGATCAGATCTCATACTTTGCATTGATGAGAGACAATCACCTAGAAACACCATGTCTGCAAATTTGAGATCCTGGTCTGCTTTTAATCCTAAAGGCTTATTAAAGGGTCGAAATTAACATTTAGGTTCGCTACTTCCAATAGGTGGCACTAAAGATCCTCTTCTTGCTCCCTGAAGAGACAATTTGCCATTTTATTTCCCAGAGGAGTATTGTGGCTTTTAAGTCTCCTCATTACTGACATGTCAGTTCTGGTGAGTCACTAGGAGAAACCTTACCCCTTAATTTCTCTACAGCACTCCCACAGGCGAAATTAGGAACTACACCATGTGTCCAAAGGAACCAACTCTGCATTCCAGAGATCAACTTTGTACCCAACTCTCGAGTCAGGAAACTTATTTTTGGCGGAGTTCTCTGGGCACTGGGAACAATGCATGGATCCTGTAGAATGGGAACCATGAGAAGAAATAGCATCAAAAAGAAGAAAAATAATATCCCAAAACCGCATTTAATAATCTATACCGAAGTAGATCAAAAACTGCGAGGTCTCTTGACATATAATACACAGTCTTACGCTTTTCGGACAAGTATCCTGCCTTATAGGCATCATATGTACAGCGGGTACAGAAAGTATTCAGACCTCTTTACATTTTTCACTCTCGTTTCATTGCAGCCATTTGGTAACTTCGAAAAAGTTCATTTTTTTCTTATTAAATGTACACTGCACAAATATCTACATTTTTGTTTTTTTTAGTCAAGATGGGGTGCAAATTTATATAAAAAAAGAATAACTGAAATATCTCATGGTCATAAGTATTCAGACCCTTTGCTCAGACACTCATATTTAAGTCACATGCTGTCCATTTCCTTGTGATCCTCCTTGAGATGGTTCTACTCCTTCATTGGAGTCCAGCTGTGTTTAATTAAACAGATAGGACTTGATTTGGAAAGGCTCACACCTGTCTATATAAGACCTCACAGCTCACAGTGCATGTCAGACCAAATGAGAATCGTGAGGTCAAAGGAACTGCCCAAGGAGCTCAGAGACAAAATTGTGGCAAGGCACAGATCTGGCCAAGGTTACAAAAGAATTTCTGCAGTACTCAAGGTTCCTAGGAGCACAGTGGCCTCCATAATCCTTAAATGGCAGAAGTTTGGGACCACCAGAAGTCTTCCTAGACCAGGTCGTCCAGCCAAACTGAGCAATTGTGGGAGAATAGCCTTGGTGAGCGAGGTAAAGAAGAACCCCAAGATCCCTTTGGCTGAGCTCCAGAGATGCAGTAGGGGAGTAAGTGTGAACAGTGAAACATGGTGGTGGCAGCATCATGCTATGGGGTGTTTATCAGCTGCAGGGACAGGACGACTGGTTGCAATTGAAGGAATCATGAATGCGGCCAAGTACAGAGATCTCCTGGATGAAAACCTCTTCCAGAGCTCTGGACCTCAGACTTGGCTGAAGATTCACCTTCCAACAAGACAATGAAACGCATAAAGCATTATATGCCAAGCGACCTAACTATTTAATAATCCCAAATAATAGATTACAAACTGTTAGATCTCTTGGCATATAATGCCGCCCAACTAACGCGTTTTGGACAGATATATATATATGATGTCTATCTGTCCAAAACTCTTTAGGTGGGCAGACTTATATGCCAAGAGATCCAACAGCTTTTAATCTAGTTTTTTTTGATTATTAAACAGTTAGATCTCTTGGTATATAATGCTTTATGCGTTTCAGACAGATGTTCCTACTCTTACATATGATGCCTATGAGTAAGGATATGTATGAGTAGGGACACCTGCCTAAAAAGGCATAAAGTATTATATGCCAAGAGACCCAACTAATAATCTATAAAAAAATAGATTAAGAACTGTTAAGTCTCTTGGCATGTGATGCCTTATGCGTTTCGGGTAGATAGCCTTAATCAGATCACTGCTTGAAGTAATATTAATGCAGCTTCAGGATTAAAACCAAAAAATTGGAGTCAAATTTGATCAATTTTCAATCTTTTGCCATAGGGGTAAGCATCATAGTGGGGAAGGATATTTGCTATACAGTCTTGACAACCACTTATGAAGCAGAAATGTGTTCAGAATAGTTGTCGCTTCCCTTCCCACACTGCGATTGCTAACTCAGCATTACCTTGGATGGTAACACAGAAGAAATGTCTCATCTTCATAAAAAAGAGAGCATAATTGGGAAGTAGGGAAGAAAGACTAAAATGAGGACATAAAAAAACCCACTCATAATTTAAAGGGGGTCTGTCACTGGATTTAATAATTTAAAACTGAGAATCTCCTTCAATTTGGGCTACTTCACTGATTCTGGAACAGTTTTTCTTTTTCTCCTGTGCCACTCCGTTCCAAAGTTATGCCCCATGGAAAGAAAGAAGCTAATTTTCCCTTTCAAGCAAATGGGCGTATACCACAGAACATCTGTGGGCACTGCCGTGTTTTGATTGGTCGGCATCAGAGGGGAAAAGACAACATTTACAGAGAAGTTCTGGGTTTGGTTGGAGGGACAATTTGCATCTTGTTTTCCAGGAGGTATAATTTTGGAATGGAAGGGCACAGAAGAAAAAGAAAAACTGTTCCAGAATCAGCGGAACAGCAGCAATTAGTACAGGTACAGAGTTTGAACGAAAAAATACAGTGAAAAATCCCCTTTAAGATAATCATCCATGTTGATTTCAGTTACGACCTTGACTTGCCTTTAAGGAGCCGCTTTGTACATCACTTTAACTGTAGGGGTTCTGTTGTTTGTGTTTTTCTATAGAATTCCTACTCTATTCTTTCTAACCGCACTATGTAATTCCGCACAATATTCTAAAAGTGTATTTCCTTGCTCACACCTCCTCCTCATTCGGCTCCCTGCATTGCGAGGATCTCACACTGACTTCACCATTATATTCACACAGAGACTGCCTGTGCCATTTCATGTCACATTCTGCACCCCATGTTCTCACACCTTCCCTACAGCGCTCTCAGAGCTGAAAGAGACCTCCCTGGATGTCTCAAGTAAACCACTGTCATGTAGAAGTGCGCTGTGCACCCCCCACACGTCATGCAGTAATGCTACAACAGTACGGTGCTACATCAGCAGGTAAGACCACGCACAAGGCATGTATCCCCATAGGAGCTGTAATTAGCGTTTGCTTCGCCTTCCATGTTCCCGATCCTGTTTTCCTTGTTAGTGGAATAGTCAGGAAGCCTGTTTACAAGAACGGTTATGAGATGTTTGTTGCCGAGATTCACCACAACTGCTTTTATTCAAATATTCCAGATAAAAAATAAAAAAAAACTGCAGCTGTTTTGTATGTACAGATTAATGCAAACACATGCGTCTCCATGGTAACAGACTACAAACAGAACACTGTAGTCGGATCTTGCAATCAACTCTAAATCCACTTCCCCTTGAGTTTGGAGACATATGGGTGCTGTATACACAAAACGGCAATGAATGTTAGAGGAGAAACTAGAAACCATATGAAAAGGCTAAACATTCTGCTCCATGGAAGCTTTAATGATCCAGATGTCACAGAATGGTGATCGCACCTTATCATGACAAGTGATGCAATAAAGGCTGCACCATCTGCAGCATCACGTCCACTCTCTGATGGTGTTGGTTTCTTTCTAGGACAAAGCCCTCCCTGCTCATCCTCAAAAGTATTATAACAGGGAATCCCGGTCTGGATGGGTTTAGCTGCAGGCGGAGGCAGAGGATTAATCTTCGGCTAATTCCTTCCTGAGTCTAATGCTCTCTGCTGTGCACCATTCACTCCCTGATCCATGTGGCCTCCCCTGTGCAGCCCGACTGCTATTCTGGGGCACGCATGTACTGGCTGTCTCTTCCCCTATAGTGACACCACCCCCGGTACTGGCTGTCTCTTCCCCTATAGTTATAGCGCCCCCTATACTGGCTGTCTCTTCCACTATAGTTATAGTGCCCCCTATACTGGCTGTCTCTTCCACTATAGTGACACCACCCCCGGTACTGGCTGTCTCTTCCCCTATAGTTATAGCGCCCCCTATACTGGCTGTCTCTTCCACTATAGTGACACACCCCCGGTACTGGCTGTCTCTTCCCTATAGTTATAGCGCCCCCTATACTGGCTGTCTCTTCCACTATAATGACAGCACCCTCTGTACTGGCTGTCTCTTCCCCTATAGTGACACCACCCCCAGTACTGGCTGTCGCTTCCACTATAGTGACAGCGCCCTCTGTACTAGCCGTCTATTTCCCTATAGTGACAGCACCCTCTGTACTGGCCGTCTCTTCCCCTATAGTGACAGCGCCCTCTATACTGGCCGTCTATTTCCCTATAGTGACAGCAGCCTCTGTACTGGTTGTCTCCTCCATTATAGTTATAGCGCTCCCTATACTGTCTGTCTCTCCCCTATAGTGACAGCGTCCCTGTACTGACTGTCTCTACCCTATAGTGACAACACCCCCTGTAATGACTCCCTGTACTGTATGATGACACTCCTCCCTGTATGCAGTCAGTCTCTTCTCATATTGCCGCCTCTCTATATATAGACAGTCGGTCTTTTCTCATATTGCCGCCTCTCCATATACAGACAGTCGGTCACTTCTCATATTGCCGCCTCTCTATATATAGTCAGTTGCTTCTATACACTCCCCTCTCGAATAGAGTATACAGAATCCGCCAGTGTCAGTGTCGCCTTCTCCCTTTGTTTTCTTTTGGGTCCCTCCTCTGTCCTCTCTCCTCTTTATCTAGTTTCCCTCTCGTCGTCCCCCAGCTCCGCCATGGTTCTTCTCTCGGTTGCTTCTGACACCCTCCTCCTGCATTATCCTTCCATTTCTTTCTCTTATAATCTCATTTTCCTCGGAGGGTCCTTTCATCTTCTCGTCTGTATCCCGCTCATTGCTCTTCCTCCTCGTCTATAGGAGCTTTCATCTGTCCTCGTTACCCGCTCCCTCTCTCCACCTCATTTTCTTCAGTCGCCCTATAAGCAGCTCCTTAGCATTACACCTGTTGCTCGGGACCAGTCACTTGTGCACATTACAGATGTAAAATGTTAAAGGGCAATTCTATCCATAATGGATTTATACATGGACGAGATCATCAATCATGTAAAATTCTGCTCAGGGTGGTAGAGCTCTGCTCCACTTCAGTGCTCGGCGAGGAACGAAGATCATGTAGAGACCCATGTTATTCTCACTCTAACAACCCTACCGTAATGGATACATGCTCTCGAAGGCCTTCTCCAAAAGGAGGATAACCCCAAACAAACCTTTCCTGACTCTCCGGAGCAGGAGACCACACCAAGGGTCAAGGACTGTTGTCCTACCTTAGAGATCTTCCTCTTGACTCCTACCCTGCAAGGAGAAGATAGGCATTTCGGCTTCCTCTAAGAAGAAACCAGGAGTGGTAACAGATGCCGAACTACTCCCAACCTTTGGATCTTAGCCCCTTTCCAAAATGAGAAGAGCCCTAGACATACATATCCTGACCCTCCAAACTAGGAGGCCACAGCAAGGGTCAAGGCTTGTGAGCCTACCTTCATGAAAGCTTAGACATGTTGCTCTTGGCTTCTACCGTTCCAGGAGAAATCAGGCGATTCTGCTCCTTTCAAAGAGGAAACCAGTATTGTTACTGGGTGTCGAACCTTTCACAACCCTTTGGATCTTAGCCCTGCCTCCAAAATGAGAAGAACCCCAAACATACCTTTCCTGACCCTCTAAACAAGGGGGCCACAGCAATGTCAAGGATCATGGGCCCATCTTCATTAAAACGTAGAGATCTTGCTCGTGGCTCCTACCCTGCCAGGAGAGGTCAGGCAATTCCTCTTCCTTCAAAGCAGAAACCAGGAATGGTAATGGGTGCCGAACCTTTCCAAACCCTCTGGTCCACATGGCCAGCCCCAAAAAGGAATCAGATCGTTTCTGGTGGGACTTATATGTAAGGTATCTACAAGGGCATTTACTCCAGGGGGTGTCTACATGAGACGACTCCTTTAAGGAAACCACAGTTTGGGTTATCCTATCTGAACAACCAAAGAGCAATAACTCTTTATAAGGTCCAATGTACCAGATATATCATTCAAGCCAAGCAAATGACAGGGAAGTCGTTAAGACAACATTGAAAAATAATTATAACTGAAATAATGAGGCCAGCAGGCTTAATGATAGGGCCGAAAGTAAGCGGAATTAAAAAGCTAATTGGGATCAAGATCCAGATGTAGCAGAAACACTGTTGTGCATTTGGCAGAACACAGGCGTCGCGTTGCTCAGATCATGTTTGTGAGTTTTTCCTGGTACTTTTAACAATATGTTGGAGGCCTCCGACAGCAGAATGTTTAACCATTATAATAAAATATACATATAGTGTATACTACTGCTAGGATAACACGACTACTGATAAGCAAGCACTACCATGTTATGGCGGTCGTTGCTCGTAACAAGCAGTCGGACGCTTGGATGGGTGCAACTTGTGTATCAAGAATAATGGAAGTCAATGGAAAGATCTTCTGGAAAAATGCTCAAGTTCCCCATTGACTTCCATTGTACTTGGTACACAAGTCAAGCCCGTCCAAGCATCCAACTGCTCATTAGCTAGCAACCGGGCATGGTAGTGCTTGCTCCAATCACAACATATACTGACCAGATATGGACCATACAAGTGTGTCCTTTTGGTCTTCATTGAGCTGATGAAACCATAAGGGTACCATCACACGGTGCGAAGCCGCTGGAGATTTCGGCGGCGACTGGCGGTAGCGCGCACGTTTTTTGTTGCCCGGCCAGCGTCGCCGTCCCCATTTACATGGGGCGACACCTCCGGCAACGCACCGGCGATCTGACAGGCGGCATCGTCGCCAGGGTGTCTCAAAACCCTAGCGGCGATGCAGTACAATGGGAGTCTATGGCTCCAATTGCCTGTCGGATCACCGTCGGCCGTTTACATGGGGCGATGTGTACACATCGCCCCAGATCAGCCGCCTGGTTTCAGAGCACTGCTCTGAAGCCAGGTGACCGCTAGAAGGTGTCGCCATCGCCTAATTACATTAGGCGATGTAGGGGCGATATCGGTGTCGATAGGCCACGCCCTACATCACCCAAGAAATTGGGGTGCCGTCGCCACGTGTGATGGTACCCTAAGCGCATTTTTAGCATGTAACTTTGCAATTTATTTCTTATTGAAACCCTATCCAATCTCAAGAATAAAGAGATTTTAAGTCCCAATACTTAAAGCTTATTGCCAAGGTTACCAGCCACTTCAAAAGGTGGCCGGTTACGTCGGCAAGGAGCATGTGGTTCAAGCGGTTTCCTATACAGCTTGAATGCGCTGCGTAGGCTGCCCCCTGTGGTGCGGAGCAGCATCTGAGGGCACAGCAATGCCGCAGGTCCGAACGATCCATTTTCAAGAGCACACTGCTCCCCCGGCAAGCAGGAAGTGAGGAGGCAGGGGAGCGGTGCGCTTCTGACAGGATTATGAGTAAACTAAAAGCTCAGCCATAGTTTTGCTTTCCTTACCAGGCAACTGGTCTAGAGAATGGGAATTTTCGCATCTTCTATTGGCACTAAGAGCCCAAACCAAATGCCCTGGATGCTTCTCTCAGAAAAGCAAAGACGGCATTTTATTTAGTTTTTGAAAAAAGGGTACATCAATTATTTCCAAATCGTACCGGAGGCGTTTAGAAAAATGTGAGAATCCCGTAAAGAGCAGCAACATCATGGATTCCCAGAAGAGCTGGCGACTCTACAGACCACCACAGAAGCCTCTTGGGAGTCTCCAAAAAAGCCGCTCACTCCCGGAAGGTTTCCTCCAATTGGTGCCGGCATGCTTCATCATGAGACTGAGCCTTTGGAAGTTGAGTAACGAATAACATTTCATTCTAAAGTCCAAAACAGTTTAAACATTTTGGAAACCTTGAGCACCTGATGACGGGGTTAACTAGAATAGGTGCAGGGTTTGCAATCGCACCCGGAGTCTGGAGCCTAGCCTAGGGGGGCCCCAAATGTCCCTTTGGTCTATAGAAAAAGACTAATGGTATTCATTATTTGCAATAATGGGGGGCCCTGTTGGAGCTTTCGCATGAGGGTCCATGACCCTACCGCCTGACGACTCTTCTCCCGCATAAACACTCACCACGGATTCGGAGGCCTCCATTCCAAAGTTTGTTTTAGGGTCCGTGAGCGCCACCTCTTTGTGTAGTAGGTAGAACAGCGCCCTCTAGATCTGTGTTATCATATTCAAGACGTACTTTTTACACAGGGGGGATCCTTTCATGGTAAACGGTTCTCTTTCAGAAGCCGTAGGGTTACATAGGGTACCAGATAGGAATTACTCTGGGACATCTCAATAATTCATGGCTATGTATCAGCACACGGCAAGTCACCGTGTGTACATATACTGAAAGGATGTTGTCATTTGTTAGTCTCGCTGTGATCTTTTGCAAGACTCAGCAGCATCGTGCTCCGTCTGTCTGCGGCTCACGCGTTTGATGTTCTCGGAATAGGACAGGACAGGATATTCCCTCACAGGTTATATATAATGCAGACTGTTTGATACGTATTGCGCTCGATGCGTCACCTTTACCCACACGCTGGCAACAATCACTCCTCAAACGCCGCCTGCCGCAACGTTCCCGCCAGGGTGAAGGATTAAACCGTTAGGGATGATAGCGGCCATTTTTATCTCCTGACCAGAACAAAAGCTCGTAAATGGGTTAATGGTGAAGTAGATTAGTAGTTTAAGGATTTTCTTTTCTCTTCTAATGTTCCTTTGATTACCGCAGTGGGAGAGCGGCACGTGAGCAATTCTAACAATGGATCTACATCACCATTTAATATCGGTAGACGGCACGCTGAGTGGGATCACATGTGACGCAGCATGGGGGAGCAAAATGGAGAAGCTGCAGGTGGAGCGGATCTCATGCGAGGGTGAAAAACAATATCATTATGTGTTCTGTGCAGAGACATGAGCTTATTCCAAGGAGTAGTGTAGAGCAAGCAAAATACGACCACACTACAAGCAAAAAAAGTGTGGCCCCATCACGATTCCTCCACTCAGTGGATCTTGGATGCAATAAATGCCAGTTTTCAACCAGTTATAGCGTGAAGCTAGTCACTTTATGGACAAACCATGTGGCATGGCAGTCAAACGTTCCAGGGTCAGATACCAGGAGAGCAAGTCGTCGACTAGGAAGATAGACAAAGGTGTAGTCTGGTTACGATCTTGGATCAGAATGCCAGGATAGCGGATCAGAGCAATGAGACAAGGGAAATGGATGGTAAGAGGAGGTCCAGCAATAGCACACGAAGCACAGATAAACTAGGCCAAGATGCACCGATGAGTAAGATGCTATGACTGGTAGTGATCTGGGACTAAGTGCTCAATTAAGTAACAGGACAATCACACAACAGGGAACACCTGAAGATGCCCAGCACCTCCCAATCTTGGATGTATAGTAGAAATGTTGGTGTGTTGATTGACAGCCCCCCATTTGGAGACAGGCAGGTGCTGGGCGTCTTCAGGTTTACCCTGTTCTGTGTGATTGTCCACTTACTTAACTGAGCAGTCGTCAGTCCCAGATCACTGCCAGTTGTAGCATTCTGCTCATTGGTGCAAGTTGGCCTTGTTTATCTGGGCTCTGTTTTGATCTATTGCTGACAGATCTTGGACCTTCTCTGACCATCCGTTTGCCTTGTCCCTTTGCTTTGATCCACTATCCTCCTGGTATTCTGACTTTGCACCGTGACCTGACTACACCTTTGTCTATCCCCTTAGTCCTTGACGTGCTCTCCTGGTATCTGACCTCTGAGCATTTGACTACCCTGCCTGACTGCTTGTGCAGTGAAAAATATTATACTGAGAAGGTGGAGCAAGATTGTAACTGGACTGTATTGACCTCCAGACTACGTCACATTACGACTGGCAGAACACGGCCACTCAATGCATCCAAGACACACTGAGTGGAAGAATTGCAACAAGTCCCTTTTTGGTACAGTTTCATACAAACTTACCCAAAGGCGAGAGGTTATTGCCCCTGTAGTTGGGAAGGGCAATAACATTGCTAGAATCAGATTGATTCAAACAAACTATGGGCAAAAGGGATTCTATCAATTTTGGTCCCTATAGAAGTTGAGAAGCTGCAATGACTACAAATATTTTGGCTCCGTCCTCTTCACCTTTTTACGCCAATTTTCATCTTAACCCATACGTGGCTAGTCAACATTCTCCATTCGGGTACTTTGTTTTTGTGTTCAGTTACAAGACATTTTTTGAGGATGGGAGACCGGTTAGTACAGAATTTGGCCAATTGGGACAAGCCCCAAGGGGTCTTATAGATGTTTGTCAGCCCCAATCAGAGTTGTAACTCCCGGGTCTTGGTACAAATTTTGTAAAAGGGCCGACTACCTACAATGTGTCGTCATATAAGCATACCCTTGCATAGTATGGGGTCTTCAGGTCTCACAATCACCAGGTCTACACCCATGACCACAATGTTCCAAGTTCCATCAATATGGCATTTACCGCATGGTTTTTCCAACTTTTCAATTTAATGGTGGCCACAATGCAAAACAGATTTATATCAGTGGGGCCCTAGTCATTAGACCTCATCATTGTAATGGTTGAGTTATTGATATGTCATAAAATAATATTTCTTATTTGATAAATAATATTAAAAAAATGTGGGTGGGACTGGAGTAACTCAGGGGTGGAGCTTGTTGGTCATATTTCCTACAATATTTTGCAGCTTTTTTTTTATTTAATTAGGTACCGCATTTTTTTGTGACGTTGGGTAGAGTCTATATTAATATATGAAACACAATACAAATACAAGGTTGTTGAGTTCTTATCGTATTTCATTTTTTAAACGTTTTTGTTAATAATAATAATAATCTATATTTATATAGAGGCAACATATTCAGCGGCACTTTACAATTCGGAGGTTCATATACAGTCAGAAGTAACAGTTATAAAAAACAAAAATTAGAACAAAATAATGATGGCCATAAGAGCTTACAATCTATCCGTCCCTTCCTCAGCCCTCAATCTACTAAACTACTAGTGCATGCCCTCATCGTCTCCCGTCTCAACTACTGCAACCTCCTCCTCTGTGGCCTTCCTGCTAACACTCTAGCATCTCTCCAATCTGTCCTTCACTCTGCTGCCCGACTAATCCACCTCTCTCCTCGCTGTTCCTCCACTTCTTCCCTCAGCAAATCCCTAAACTGGCTCCCAATTCCCCAGTGTATCCAATTCAAACTACTAACATTGACTTACAAAGCCGTCCACAATCTGTCCCCCCATGTATCTCTGAACTAATCTCCCGATATTATCCAGATAGTAACCTTCGATCCTCCCCAGACCTCCTCCTTCCCTCCACACTTGTACATTCCTCATCTAACCGGCTGCAAGAATTTGCCCAAGCATCCCCCGTTCTCTGGAATTCTGCACCCCAAAACATCCGACTGTTCCTCACACTCGGAACCTTCAAGCAGAACCTGAAAACCCATCTCTTCAGAACAGCTTACAGCCTGCAATCACTACAGTGCCACCTCACCACCACTGGACCCAGTGCTCCACCACCACTGGACCTGGCACTCCGCCACCACCAGAGCAGACCCCAACCTACTGTCTCTCTCCCACATTGCCCTGTAGAATGTAAGGCCACAAGGGCAGGGCCCTCTCTCCCCTCTGCATCAGTCTGTCACTGTTAGTTTGTTCATTGTATTTATAACTTATTTGTATGTAACCCGTTATCATGTACAGCTCCATGGAATCAATGGGCTCTATAAATAATAATAATAATCTACAATGGAGGTGGTGGTGACAGAAAGTACAGGTGCTTATTTACAATGATGGTCCAGCCAACTTGAGGGAATGGGGAATAGATAAGTGCTGCATGAGTGGCCACTAGTGATTATTTTGGGTCTGGTGGAGTGAATAGGCTATGTCTAAGTGACTTTGATTAGGAAGGATCATAGACCGTCCTAAAAAGATGTGTTTTTAGGAAACGCCTGAAGCGATGTAAGTTGTGGATGGTCCCAATTCCTTGGGGTAGAGCATTCCAGAGGATTGGTGCAGCTCGGGAGAAATCTTGGAGCGGGAGTTTTTTCCTAGGTGTTTAAAAAAAAAAGGCAGAAAAAAAAAATCATATTTTAAAACAATAAACTCTTAGAAAAATTGCCCTACCCCAGAAAATATAGTTTGGTGCAAATTTTACATTATTCCAAGTCATTTAAAGAAACATGTGGCAGCGCTATCTCACGACGAAACGTAAACACCCTACACCGTTGTTTTCTTGAGAACCGGAGTAATTTTACAGAACAGATTTACACACAAATGATTGCAAAAATATATATACATAATAATCTATATAAGAATAATAATAATGCTCCTACTGAACATTATAGGCACACGTTTGCACTTTGCTTGATCTGTAATCACACATTAGCGCCCCCTACTTATTTATCAGAAGACTATTTCATTTTTGCATTGAACTACAAGTCCCCCCAACGAGGCGCCTCTGACGGCACATGCTGGGGACGCTGAAATTTGACAGGCAGTGCATGCTGGGATTGGAGTCTAGCAGCAGCAGGAGAGACACAAACTATGGAAGACGTCTCCTCTCTCACACCAGCGGGCCTCGAGGACCGAGAGATTGATTTAACCCCTTCCTCGCCGCAGAGCGCCTCTCGAAGTGCGCGGAGGAGCCCTCATGACTCCCCTCCGCAGTCACCGCCCAAGGTCATATCTGCGCGTTGCATCTTGATGAATATTTTTCACAATTTCTGCAAATCCTTTTTTTTTTTCCCTCCACGTCGCGACCAATGCTGGAGCTGAAAGCGTCAATAGGGGACATCTGGGCCTGACACTGACCCCCCCCACCTCACCACTCCACCACCCCGACTCCCTTCTACATTGCCACTCGCTGCTGTCACCAAAACTGCAGCTGCATCCCATTACCATGACAACCAGCAAATCCCCCCCCCCCTTTGGCGTTGCTAAGAAACAGCAGCATCCGCCATCCCTCAAAAGCTGCAGGCGGGAGGGGGGGATTAACCCCTGACTCGCTGACAAATGCAAAATGACAGACTAAAGCATGGAAACCTAATATAAAGGGATTACCGTATTTTAATCATGTCCAAAAAAATATTACATACAGGACACCCAAAATGAATGCTGACATGATAGCGCTGAAGCCTACGAGATAGTCTGCAACATGGCGGGTGAAGGCACCAGAAAGAATTTGTTTGCTTGCACCTATGCAGTTGCAAAGTGTTAGCATCATCAAGGAATAGTTAGAATAAAATAAGTATTTTGCAAAAGTTACTCCAGACCTTGGATACATAATGGGCCCCATTAGCTCGCCACTGCCAAATGAAGGCATCTGTGAACAATTTGGCCCCGTTCATGTATCCAGCTGCCCGTGTGCTCCACCAAATTATCATTTCATACAGTCGATCCGCTTTGTGGTTCCATTCATCTTCCGGCACGCATGGCTACCCAGCTTCATATTCCTCTGCGGAGGATGAATCCTGATCCAAATGGCTTTGCTCTTGATACATATGGAGGGAGTCAAAACTGGGAAAAAAAAGGAGGTATATTCAAGTACAGCCAAGGTGGGAAAACCGGTGCTGAACTGTGGCTTGGCTACAAAGGGTGCCAAGGGTGCAAGGCCAAGGGGGACAGCAAAGAAATCCGCTTTAAAGTTGTCCCTACTTGGGCGCCATTTCAGAAAAGGCAATCTTATTTTCACACGGTAGTACCGGACTCATTATTTGCAATTAAAAAGAGATTGTCAGAATTCGATAAACATTACAAAAAACAGCGCTACACCGGTCCATGGTGGTACGTGGTATTGTAGACCAGCTCTGAGATGTATTACCACACACAACCTGTGCTGGAAGTAAGCAGTCATGTGCTTCAAATGCTTGATGTTTCCTTTAAACTGGGGTGTAACTGCAGTAGGTGTAGGTGCGAGGGTTGCAATCACTCCCATGTTCTGGAGCTCAGGGCGTTCAAAAAGTCACTTTGGCCTATATAAAAAGGCCAATATGTTGGAACTCATGGGCCCAATGCAAAAGCTCCAAGTTAAGGGGTTCAAATTTTCCAAGTTGGCACAACTGTATTTAACTTTGTAGATAAGCAACTGCTCATCCTGGACATGGACACCAATGATAAGCAAATGGCTCACCCTGGACACCAATGTTAATAAGCAACTGGCTCCCCCTGGACATGGACGATGAAAAGCAACTGGCTCCCCCTGGACATACACACCGATGATAAGCTACTGGCTTACCTTGGATATGGACACCGATGATGATAAGCAGCTGGCTCAACTTGACATGTACACCAATAATGATAAGCAACTTGCTTACCCTGGATACATACATCAGTGATGAGAAGCAACTGGCTCACCCTGGACATGGACACCAATGATAAGCAACTGGCTTACCTTGGATATGGACACCGATGATAAGCAACTGGCTCACCCTGGACATGGACACCAATGATAAGCAACTGGCTTACCTTGGATATGGACACCGATGAAGATAAGCAACTGGCTCACCCTGGACATGGGCAAAAATGATGATAAGCAACCGTCTCACCGTGGACATGGACACCAATGAAGATAAGCAACTGGCTCACCCTGGCTATGGACCCCAATGATCTTGAACTCCGCTGCCCGCCTAATCCATCTGTCTCCCCGCTACTCCCCTGTCTCCCCCCTCTGCCAAGCCCTTCACTGGCTCCCTACTTCCCAGAGAGCCCGGTTTAAAACATTAACCATGACATACAAAGCCATTCACAACCTGTCCCCTCCATACATCTCTCACATGGTCTCCCGATACCTACCCTCACGCAACCTGCGATCCTCCCAAGAGCTTCTCCTCTACTCCCCCCTCATCTCCTCTTCGCACAACCGCATACAGGATTTCTCCCGTGCTTCACCCAGACTCTGGAACTCACTGCCACAACACATCAGACATTCTCCTACCCTGGGAACCTTCAAAAGAAGCCTGAAGACCCACCTGTTCCGCCAAGCCTACCACCTGCAATAAGACAAGGTCCACCACACCGCCTCATGACTGGAATTTCCCCCTCCTACTGTATCCCCACCCACCCCTCGTAGACTGTGAGCCCTCGAGGACAGGATTTCTCCCCTCTTGTTTCTGTACAACCGAATTGTCAACATTTATTGTTACTTGTATTGTTACTATGTTACTTGTCCTAGTCTGCCCTTTTTAGCATGTAAAGCGCCATGGAATATAATGGCGCTATATAAATAAATAATAATAATAATAATAATAATGATGATAAGCATCTGGCTCACACTTTATATGGGCACCTATGATGATAAGCAACTGACTCACCCTTTACATGGACACCAACATTGATAAACATCTGGCTCACCCATTACATGGACACCAATGATTATAAGCAACTGGCTCACCCTGGATATGGACCCCAATGATGATAAGTAACCAGCTCACGCTGGGGCATGAACACGATGATGATAAGTAATTGGTTCCCTCTTGACTTGGGCACTGATGATGTTAAACAAGCGGCTCACCCTGGACATGGACACCGAAGATGATAAGCAACTAAAGGCACTAGTTTACTTAAAGGCAATTTCCAGTTTTCCTTCAAAGTTGGCTATGTAAATTTAAATAGAATATTAATTGGCTTTACTCAACATGTACGACTTTTTAGTTGCACGATGTTCACAGAGAATCGTGGACAATCCTATGAGAGGTCACATGATGAACAAAGAGCAGAGGTGATTCTACTGATCAATCTTGGAATCTTTATTCGTCTTGTTACTTTCCCTTTGGTTGTGAATAGTTAAAAAAAAAATAAGTTAAGTCACTCAACTTTCCAAACTGTATAAAACATCTATAAATGAATGGACGAGCTAAATGTGCGATTTTTGGCATGGTCATAACTTGCACGGTTGAGATTTGTTGGGTTGTTCCGTAGGGTGATGACATCTCCATCGGTTATTGAAAAGGACACGGAGCTCTAGATGCCTTGAAGTTTTTTACACTGACGAAGCAAAGACCAAAATGTAATGGAGAACCTAAAAAGTGTCCGTCCTGTAGAGAACCTTAGAACATCTGGATTCTTAGAGGTCGAATATGGCGATACCCAACGGTATGGAAAATCTAACGGCAAATATACTGTGCCGCCATATAATCCAGAATCAAATATAACCTTCACACAGTTAATTTTCAGTTCTTCCTATGGATATTAAAGTGATAAAGATCCTGTAATTACCCGTGTCACACAGCCGTAAAGTTGGCACATGCAACGGGTAGAAGGCAAACATCGAGCTGAGCGCCGTTTGTTGGAAAGAGGATTTCCAGCTCTTGAAAGATATCTTACAGCAAACTCCTCCAGGGAAATTACAAATCCCACCGCCAAGCAGATCGGATCTATGCAGATATGTACTACTAGATAGAAAACAAGGAAATAAAAACTGGATTTGCTTACAATTTACATTTAGAAAGGTACTCAATTTTTTTCTTATAGAAAGATGAACAAATATTTTTGAGATTAGCAATTTTTTTTATTACAGTTGGCACCTCCATACAAATTTGGATGTGTTGGGTGCGCCAGACTTTAGTCTTTGCATGTCTTATTGGAAAAGAAAGTCAAGACCATTAAAGAATTCCATGCCTTTGACTATGAAATCCGTTTGGATTCCCCAAAGTCTAGTCACCTTCACCAAATCAAGAGGAGATAAAATATGAGGCAAAGGTCTTCATTAATGATGAGCGAACAGTAAGATAGTTGGGTTCGGATAGCTCTTTTCAACTGTTTCGGTATTCAGATTCGAGTGAGTTCCCTATTGACTTGCATTGGATTCGTTACTCATTACCCGTTCAAAGTATTCGGTTAGAGCGATCCGAACCCCAATATCTTACTACTCGCTCATGACTAGATTTCATATCCCAGTCTCAGGGGCGGAACTACCGTGGTGCAGCTGGTTTAGCTGCACCAGGGCCCCAACTGGCTAGGGGGCCTCTTCAAGCCTGCAGGGGGGCCCACAGCCGACCCCCGTAAGCCGTTGTCATAGGAGAGGAGGGTCATGCAAGGCGCTTCCTGCTTCCCTTACCTGATCCAGCCCCTCCTTTCCTCTGCCCCTCCGGCTCCCGGAGCGCCGAGTGCGGCTCAGCAGGTAGGAGAGCTGCCGCAAACATCGCCCCCCCCCCCCCCCCCCCCCGCTCCTCACCGTGGCTGCACAGGGCCCCACGTTGCCCTGTCTAATGTATTAGACTTAAAATTCCTCAAACTCAGAGACATAACGATCAAGGTCAAAGAGGGTGCAAATGAAAACGGGCCCATATGAGGGGAGCCCATCACCGCCAAGAGCAATTTGACCTGCGATGATGTCCTTGGATACATATTCAGCTGAAATGTATTCCAGTACAGAGACCTGCAGCCAAGAAACGCCACCAGCCAATCAGAGGCTGGCAGTTGACATTGGCTTGCCAGTCCATCGTCGACGCCTAGAAGTGCTTCACGCCAATGTCACTTGCTGGCTTCTCCGTCGGCTATAGGAGAAGAGGTGGCATGTTGTGGGAGTGAGGGAAAGTAAGGATAATTGTAATTTTCTTTATAAAATGCCATGTAGAACAGAGGACAATATACCAGGAAGGTGCCCAGGTTGGGGGAAATTAATATAGGATGGGGCCCAGGATAGGGGACATTATTATAGGATGGGGCCAAGAAAGGTGGACATGAATAAAGGGCCCAAGTCGGGGGACATTATTGCAGGATGAGAGACAATAATATAGTAAGGAGCCCATGATGGGAGGACACTATTAAATAAAGGGGCCCTAATAGAGGACATTATTACAGGATGGTGCCCAGGATGGGCCCTAGGATACGGAACATTATAACAGGATGTGGGATATTATTATTGTAAGGGGCCCAGATATGGACATTATTAAAGAAAGAGGTCAGGATGGGAAACACTATTATAGTAAAGAGCCCATGTGGGGACATTATTTAATAAAGTGGCCAAAATGGAGGACAATTACAGATTGTACCCAGTATGGGGAACAATATAACAGGAAGGCACCAAGTTGGGTGAAAATATTACCGGAATGAGCGAAAACAGGAGACATTATTGCAGAAAGGAGCCAGGATGGAGAACTTATTCATTTGGGGTAAACACATATGTCTGTATAGGATGTAAAATGTTACAAGGGCCCATTCATTTGACCAAGATGCAGACGCTCCGGGACCCATCAGGCTCTAATTAAGCCACTGCTCTAAGTGCTTTACAGTCAATAAACATCTTCCACATTCTAACCATCAAAATCTTCTTCATTGAAGTAACCAAAGGTTTTAGTCCTTGGACATCCTCCACATTTTATTCAGTGATGCCCATTGGTTAAAACTATGACATTACAATCCCATGAAGAACCTCTTTCTTTGAAGAGATTTGGCCAGACAAGGTCAACAAGGATTCTTTGAAGAGTCTATGAGAAAAAGGTAATTACACAGGGGCAAAGAAGTTCACGTTGAGATTGCAGAAGATGATGAACACTTATGAAGACCCAAGAAGAAGAGGGACCACACTTGAGAAACACTATTCATATATCTGGAAATAAAATTGGTAGAGACAATCTAGTCAACATATTCGTAGACATGTCGGAGACACAAACGGATATGTCACAATACATTTGGCATCCTTACAAATGTATAAAGACATCAGAAATTTTGACCGGCGGAGGTCAAAGTCAAGGCTACGTTCCTCATCGACTTTTTACGGAATATATCTTCAACCTTTGAGGAGAGCAGCTGAACACTTTTTCCCCCCCAATTGTCAAAATTTCTGACTTGCCTCCAAAATTACGGAAAGTGTTGCACACCCCGCTCGGTTGTTTCCCGCCATCCGGTGGCCGGCACAAATTCAAGCCACAGTCATGAATAGCAGAGACGGGAATAACACTGCAAGTCTGCAATCTCGGACCATCACTTATTTCGAGAATGAATGGTCTTCTCTACAGAGTACTTTTAACACCTTTGAATCAGCCCTGAGATTACCTGTAGCTGGAAATCGTACAAAACTACTATTTGTTTGAAAGGTCTCTTTCATGGAAAGAAATATTATTTCAAATGGATTTCTCCTCCAATAACTCCAGGGTCATTTTTCATCTTCTTGTTTTGGTTACTCTTGTTATTTTACTCCCAAAGAACAAGTTCTGATGATAACCCATGTGCATTATGCCGTGGCACTCTTCACGTTTTTGCGCCTGTTGAATCTTTTTAGAACTGTATTTCAAGTATTAAAAAAAAACATTGCTGGTTTTCTTTCCCTAAATTGTTCCAACCTTGTGCTTAAATTGTGTGCAGTATTGCAAACCAGAGTTACTCATTACACAACACACATAACCACCCATGGACAGCCAGGGAACTAAGACAGCGGAGATGCCACAACACACATAACCACCCATGGACAGCCAGGGAACTAAGACAGCGGAGATGCCACAACACACATAACCACCCATGGACAGCCAGGGAACTAAGACAGCGGAGATGCCACAACACACATAACCACCCATGGATAGCCAGAGAAATAAGACGACAATAATGCCACAGTAGATATTACCACCCATGGATAGCCAGAGAAATAAGAAGGCAATGATGCCACAGTAGATATTACCACCCATGGATAGCCAGAGAAATAAGAAGACAATAATGCCACAGTAGATATTACCACCCATGGATAGCCAGAGAAATAAGAAGGCAATGATGCCACAGTAGACACAACCACCCATGGATAGCCCGAGAAATAAGAAGACAATAATGCCACAGTAGACACAACCACCCATGGATAGCCCGAGAAATAAGAAGGCAATGATGCCACACTTGACATAACCACCCATGGATAGCCAGAGAAATAAGAAGACAATAATGCCACAGTAGACACAACCACCCATGGATAGCCCGAGAAATAAGAAGGCGATGATGCCACAGTAGACATTACCACCCATGGATAGCCAGAGACATAAGAAGGCGATGATGCCACACTAGACATAACCACCCATGGTAGCCAGAGAACTAAGAAGGCGATGATGCCACAGAAGACATAACCACCCATGGATAGCCAGAAAAATAAGAAGACAATAATGCCACAGTAGACATAACCACCCATGGATAGCCGAGAAATAAGAAGGCGATGATGCCACACTAGACATAACCACCCATGGATAGCCGAGAAATAAGAAGGTGATGATGCCACAGTAGACATAACCACCCATGGACAGCCAGAGAAATAAGAAGGCGATGATGCCACACTAGACATAACCACCCATGGACAGCCAAAGGACTAAGAAAGCGGAGATGTCACAGCAGACATCTTCACCAATAAACAGCCAGAGAACTAAGAAAATGGAGATGCCACCACAGACAAACACTCCTGGATAGCCAGAGAACTAAGAAAGTGGAGATGCCACAGCAGACAAACACTCATGGATAGCTGGAGAATTAAGAAGGTGGAGATGCCACAGCAGACATTACCTCCCATAGATAGCCAGGGTACTAAGAAATTATGAATTTCACAGCAGACATAACTACCCATAGATAGCCAGATTCAACAATCCATTCACCTCACATCTTCTGTTGAGTCAATACACCATACATGTGAAATTAGTTGGTGGATTAAGCCAAATTTGATGTGGTAACAAAGGATAGGGCATGTTGAATCAAACATGGATTTTGGTTTAACCGACTAACTAATCTCATACGTATTGTGATGTATATACACAATCAACATGCTTGATACAACATACCCGATCTTTTCTCCCAACATCGTCCAGCAAAGTCAAAACACCACCAAACATGTGAGAATATTGGGTTGGTTAATCTCAAAACAGAGTTGAGTAAATATATTACCATACAAACTTGTTTGATCCCCATTTCTCCCAACATCATCCATCGAGTCAAAATGCCACAACACATGTGGAATTAATTGGTCGGTTAAACCAAAATCTGTGTTGAATTCAACATGACTTGTCCTTTCTCCCAACAAGTCCAATCATTCTTTCTCCTGACACCTTCCATTGATTTAATACACCACCAAACATTTGAGAGTAATTGGTTGGTTGAACCAAAGTCAACGTAGGAACACAAGATCGGGCATGGTAAATCGAACGTTTACGATCCTTCTTTGTTCGCACACACCAATTTTGGTTTAATCGACCAACTATTGTCACGTTTATGGTTGCATTTTGACTCGATGGATGATATTGTGAGAAAAAAGGATCAGATGTGTTGGATTCATCAAGCCCCATTCTTTCTCCCGACTTCTTCCATCAAGTCAATGTATGCGAGATTATTTGGTTGGTTAATCCAAAATCAACATTGAGTCAATATATTTCTATACAAATATGTTTGATCCTTCTTTCTCCCAACATCATCCATCGAGTCAAAATGCCACTTTAACATGTGAGATTAAGTGTTTGGTTAAACCAAAAACGGTGTTTGATTCAACATGTCCGGTCCTTTCTCCCAACATATCCAATCCTTCTTTCTCCTGACATCTTCCATTGGGTCAATACACCACCATACATGGGAGATTATTAGTCTGGTTAAACCAAAATCAACATGGTAAAGGATCAGGCAAGTTAAATCTGATTTGTTTTGCTCCTTCTTCGCTCTCACACCAACTTTGGCTTATCCAACCAATTATTCTCACATTTATGGTTGCGTTTTGCGTTGTTGGATGATGTTGAGAGAAAGAAGGATCTGATATGTTGGATTCAACAAACCCGATCGTTTCTCCCGACATCTTCCATTGAGTCAATAACATAATCATACATGTGAGATTATTTGGTTGGTTAATCCCAAATCAGCATTAAATCAATATATTACCAAATAAACATGTTTGATCCGTCTTCCTCTCAACTTCATCCATCGAATCAAAATGCCATCCTACATGTGAGATTAATTGGTAGTTAAACCAAAACCAGCGTTTGAATCAAGATATCCAATCCTTTCTGCCAACATATCCAATCCTTCTTTCCCCTGATATCTTCCATAGATTCAATACACCACCATATATTTGAGAGTAATTGGTTGGTTAAACCAAAATCAACGTATGAACAAAAGATCGAGCATGGTAAATCGAACGTTTCCGATCCTTCTTTATTCCTACACCAATTTTGGCTTAAGCGACCAATTATTCTCACATGTATGGTTGGTTTTGACTCGATGCATGATGTTGAAAGAAAGAAGGATCAGATATGAATTCAACAAGCCCCAACCTTTCTCCCGACATCTTCCATCGAGTTAATACACAACCATACATGTGAAGTTATTTGGTTTGTTAATCCCAAATCACAGTTGAGTCGATATATTACCATACAAATATGTTTGATCCTTCTGTCTCTCAACTTTAACCATCAAATCGAAATGCCACCCTACATGTGAGATTAATCGGTTGGTTAAACCAAAAACGATGTTTGATTCAACATGACTGGTCCTTTCTCCCAACATATCCAATCCTCCTTTCTCCTGACCTATTCCATTGGGTCAATACACCACCATACATGTGAGATTATTAGGTTGGCTAAACCAAAATTAATGTGGGAACAAAGAATTGGACATGTTAAATCTGACTTTTGTGATCCTTCTTTGCTCTCACACCAATTTTGGTTTAACCGACCAATTATTCTCACGTGTATGGTTGGGTTTTGTCAAGATGAATGATGTTGCGAGAAAGAAGGATCAGATATGGATTCAACAAGCCCCAACCTTTCTCCCGACATCTTCCATCGAGTCAATACACAACCATACATGTGAGGTTATTTGGTATGTTAATCCCAAATCACTGTTGAGTCAATATATTACTACACAAACATGTTTGATCCTTCTGTCTCTCAACTTCATCCATCGAATCGACACGCCAGCCTACATGTGAGATTAATCGGTTGGTTAAACCAAAACCGGTGTTTGATTCAACATAATTGGTCCTTTCTCCCAACATATCTAATCCTTCTTTCTGCTGACATCTTCCATTGGGTCAATACACCACCATACACGTGAGATAATTAGATTGGCTAAACTATAATGAATGTGGGAACAAAGGATTGGACATGTAAGGCTGCCTTCAGACTTGCAGATGCATCTGCAGAGTTTTGCAGATGCATCTGCAAGCATCTGCATGCAGACCGCGGCCCCTATGTTTATAATGGAGCGCACGGCGGTCTGCAGATGCTTGCAGACCGCCGTGCGCTCTCATTGCCCGCCATTAGTGATCTGTGCGCACGCGGATGCCTGCGCACAAATCACGCACTCCCGCCCGCACCATGGACGCAAGATGTCGCGTCCCTGGTGCGGACGAGAGTGTGTGATCTGTACGCAGGCATCCGCCTGCGCACAGATCACATATAGGAGTGAATGGGTGCGCACGGCGGTCTGCAAGCATCTGCAGACCGCCGTGCGCTCCATTATAAACATAGGGGCCGCGGTCTGCATGCAGATGCTTGCAGATGCATCTGCAAAACGCTGCAGATGCATCTGCAAGTCTGAAGGCAGCCTTAAATCTGACTTTTGTGATCTTTCTCTGTTCTCGCACCAATTTTGGTTTAACCGACCAATTATTCTCATGTGTATGGTTGCGTTTTGACAAGCTGGATGGTGTCGAGAGAAAGAATGATCAAATAGGTTGCACTTAACAAGCCTGATCCTTTCTCCTGACATCTTCCATCAAGTAAATACACCACCATCCATGTGAGATTAATTGGTTGGTTAATCCAAAATCAACATGGAAACAAAGGATTGGGCATGTTAAATCGAAAATTTCCGATCCTTCTTTATTCCTACACCAATTTCGGTTTAACCGACCAATTAGTCTCATGAGTATGGTTGCGTTTTGACAAGATGGATGATGTTGAGAGAAAGAAGGATCGAATAGGTTTGGTTCAACACGCCTACAGAAGATACGCCACAACAAGAGGCATATGATGAATGCGTTTATGGTATATGGGCGAGTCGGGAAAATAGTAATTGCGGGTGTATTGGCATTCTCTAACAAATTTACCCAATGATGAAAATTTGAGTGCTCATATATTAATATCCTTATTATTTTGGTCAATCTTTTCGGAAAATATGTTTCGGTATAGTAACCAATATTTTTTCAGAGGAAGCTGAAAATCTCATTATATCACTTTGAAATCGTTCAGTTTGAGAAGAAAACTTCCAATGATAAGACGCTTTCTCACAAGATGGTTCAATTAAAATGCATAAAACTGTTGCGGGCAACTTAAGAATCCATTATCGCTTCAACAAACCGACAAAACCTTATTATCCTCACTTCAATGTTTATTCCATATCTCAATGTTCTGCTATACGCTTCAATACCAATACTTTATACTGTCACCTGGTGCCAACCTTGTGGATTTTGTTCTATATTGTAAAAATTGATTTTCTCTCACTTTCTTCTCGTCACCGGACTTTGCACAGTGGCGTTCTAATTATTTTAAAATATATGGTTGATCCCGTCACGACTTCTCTTCTTACGGACACGGTTAGTTGTTTTTTTTTTTTTGTCAGGTTCTAGGACAGAGTAATCATGCAAAATGTACCGGCAAGGTCATTGCTACAAATCCTATTAGAAGCAAAGTATCATTTATACAGGAATCCCGCTATAAGGAAGGGGTTGGTTGATTTCACCTTGTAACCCTACTTTGGCCACCCGGATGGGAGGGAGAGGTGTGAAGGACACTCAATAGTAAAGGCTTACTGGATCAAATAATACCACCCGACAGTGCTCAAATAATACTGAAATAGTTTTTCATTAAAAAAATAATCTGTACATCTTTACTGTACCCATATCAATGCAAAACCTGCCACTGCCAGAGTAATTTTCTTCCCCAAACAGACTCCTCTCCCTCCTGTGCAATTTTAGTTTTTACACTACCGGTGGAGGGGCAGCAGCTTGTCCTACATGATCAAGAGGCAACCAAATTTCCCAGGGGGTGCATTGTAGTCCGTTTCTGTTAGATCCTCATCTCCAATCTTCCTCACTTGACCTTCGGAGGAAATAGCCTCTTGTACAGCACCTCAGATAGCGATAGAGCCATCAATCTACTCTCTATTTTTTACACCTACTTCACATAGAGTAGTCACCTCATTATCACATAGTATCATCCTCCTTCATGTTGAATCAATATGTTGCATAAAGCAGGGGCACTACTGAACAGTAGTGAACATGGGCGGCCTGCTGGCTTCAGGCCGGAGGCCGCCCATGGGTCACACACAGGTAGGCATCCAAGATAATCGCTCATGGGCTAAACACAGGTAGGCAGACACCGTAGGCTGCCCATGAGTAACACACCCACAGTAAGTCACGCATGGGCCGCACACAGGTAGGCCACGTACAGGTAAGTACAGTTAATAGGGGAAGTAGGGAAAGGATGTGTCAGATACCAAATGTTACTAGAGGACCCGAAAAAATTTCCAGAAAAGTGGCTGGATTCCACTTGTAGGAACTTGAAAGGGAAGGAACGGAAATTCAGGCAAAATCTTCAAATATAAAACTGTTCTTTATTGGAGATCAATTAAAATGTGTAAATCACAACCATCGGGACACCCCATGGGGCATTTTTCGTGGATTTCTGTTTCCTTTCCTTTCAAGCACCCAGAGGTTTGCCGCTTATGGGCTGCACACAGGTAGGCCACCCACAAGTAAGTCGACCAAGGGCAGCACACAGGTAGGCAGCACAAAGGTAGGCTACCCATGATCAACACACAGATAGGAAGCCCATGGGCCGCACACCAGCAAGCCACCCTGGCAGGAAGCCCACAAACAGCACACAGGTAAACTGTCCATCGGCCGCACAACGGCATGCCACCCATGGGCCGCACACTGCCAGGCCGCACATGGGCAGCACAACGGCAGGCCACCCATGGGACGCACACAGATAGGCAACCCGTGGGTCGTACATAACGGATATATCCTTCAGATGTTAGAAGATAACATCAGCGAGGGAAGAATGAAAAAGCCTATGAACATGTGTACACCAGTCAAGGTCATAAAATAGCTGGGAGATATGGAAATCTTTGCGGTGAAGGACATGATGCTCTACATACAATTAGCAGCTGAGCTTCCAGCAAGACCGGAATCAGTAATGAAAATTGGTCCAATCATTAAGGGATAAGGAGTTTAGCTATGTAGGGTTCAGGGGTAGACCTCACGTCCCGCAGTCAGGTAGGTTGTCAATTAATTGGATTTGTTAACCATTCTCACACACTATAATCTATATTTACTGTAAAAAACATTAAAATTAGAAATGCAAACTAAGGGTACCTTTACACGCCGCTACTGGCGGGTGGATACAACCAGCTACTTCACGTGCACGAGCACGCACAAACGGTTGCAAACGGTAATCGCACCACCTTTACACGCCGCAACAAGGTGCGCTACGCTACGTTACATCTATCTCTGGATACACCGCCGGTGCCACAAGTTACCTTCTGTAGCTCACCTTACCTCATTTACACACCGCTACAACAAGCTAATATGGGCGGACCTGGTGCAGCAGGGACAACACATAGGCGTGCCACAATTGTGGATTATGAGACGTCCGCACGCTGATAGGACAAAGCAAGAACATCATGATTGGGCAGCCAGCGCAGGAGGCTGTATAATACATGACGCTCGAGCAATTGTGTAGTGTGACTGGTCAGCTCCTTAAATATGCCTCCCTATGCAGCGACTACCAATGCAGGAGCTTCCTCCAATGATCGCTGATGGGGCGCGGTAACCCGGAGCCTGTGTCACACCCCAGCTACATACCAGGTACATTGCCTGGTGTAGAAACAACCCTTCTGTTCCCTCTTTACACGCCGATACAGGTCGCTACAATCGGCTGTGTAGCCACCTGTTTCAAGTCAGTGCTGGAAACAGATGCATTTACTGCCGGGTGCCTACTACCGTCTTCACACGCCGCTACTACGGGGTACATTGACGATGCAAGCTACATTTGTAGCGTTAGCTGGTTGTATCCACCCGCCAGTAGCGGCGTGTAAAGGTACCCTTAATGATACGTATTGTATAATGAGATTGTGGCTGTAGAGGAGATATGTGGTGGGCCGGTAGGACTAGAGCACAAGCTCTGGCTTCTCCTTGCCCATCACTCATTGGCATGGCTAATGAAATAGTGGATGGGTGGTATCTGTACCTGTCACAAAGACCTATAAAGTGCCGCCACTTTCCCCATCAGCCTGTAATTGCCTCACAATAAACCTTAGGTAAGAGTTAAGCAGCCAACAAACAAATTGCAGGTCTGCAGATGTTTTTCACTCTTGGCTGGAGACGTAGCACTTACCATATATTAATCTATAACCAGGTGAAGGAAGCCTAAGCCTTGTGATGTCCCTTAACTAAACTCCATGGAAAAAATCCATCAATATGGTTGTTAACCCACTCGGCTGAGAAACCTGCAGGGCAACATGACAGATTGAAGCCTACTCCGCTCTGTCAGGGCGAGGGGGAAGAGACTTAATAGCTTTATGTCTGTCTGCGAGGGTCAACGCAAGATGCTCCCACAAGGAATACAGATTCCCGGGGTGAGGATGCGGCAATGACGATGGGTGAAGAAGAAGAAGAGATGAGCTTTGCTTAAGGGAAATCAAATCCATGCTGCGATAATGGCAGAGATTAGAGAAAGGCTGGAGGGAGTGGACTAAACGCAAGGCATTGACAAGGAGATCTATCCACCGGGAGATGGGGACACATATAGGGAGAAACAATGGAAGAATTAATGTGACGGGGAAGCGCGGGAGATGGAGACACGACGTGACAGGTCATTTCATGAAATTGCACCCTGGGAAAGATTCCGGAATTTTGGAGGGGGCATCGTTTGAATTTTATACTACGACGTGTGGGAAGAGTCTGGTGGAAACGATACGGAGAGATCTTGATCAAATGTTTACTCCCGCTGACATATCCTTGAGATGCAAGAAGACAGTATCAGCGGGGGTAAAACAAAAAAGGCCCAAGAACAGGGGTGGAGTAGGTAAAATAGCCGAGAGATATGGATACGGGAAGCCGGAGGGCATGATGCTTTACACCTTCACATAAACAATTAGTGGCCTCAATAGAAATTGTTAACGATATAGATCGAAACAATCAGATGTGTAGACAAAGAGGGTGCAGAGGTAGCGGTGATGCAATAGGGTCCAAAAGGCTCCATGTTCCCTAGGAAGACGCTAGTCTTCACGCTGGAATTTAAGCGACTCCCAGCAGTAGCGCAACATAAAAGGTAACAACAGGGATGGTAAAGGAGGAAGGCCCTAACTGTAGGAAGAGGAGACAGACAACTCCTTACACTCGCATGTTTCTGCACCCTGCACTCCTAACGTCCCTATACAGGTCCTTCCTCCCATCTCAGTCACTTGCCTATTCTCTAGGTAGCGCAAAAGCCGGTGAGTGCACTAGACTTCACTACTGCAATAGTCAAATGCAGGGGAACATAGACAAAAGGATATACACCAACTTCATAGCTGCGGCCAAACACCAGGACGGCAAACGACAACTCCAGCAGCATCCACAAACGTCCTCCTTCAAAGGTGGTTAGTTTAGAAATTATTCTATAACCGGCATCAGGAGATGGAACATGTGACTACTTAAGATGGAGGGGAGTGGTCACAAACATGCTGAACCTGAGAGAGAACTGACAAGGAACTGCCCCAAGGGAAAGCAAATACGTTTTAAAATCCAGAGGCTTACATGGCAATCCCAATAAAAGAACGTGTAAATAATATAATATAAATAAATGTATTAGGGTAGGGAAGGGTTGGGGGGGCAGATATTACATCAGGGACCAAGGACATCAAGGTCAAGCAGCACAGTCAAAATGGGCCAACCAATCGCTATTCTTAAGGCCCGTTACACCAGGCCACATCGGTAACGTACGGGCGTGGCCTATCGGCGGCGACATCGCCCCTACGTCGCCTCATGTAAAGGGGCGATGTCGGCGCCGCCGAGAGGTCGCCTGGTTTCAGAGCAGTGCTCTGAAACCAGGCGACCGATCTGGGCGATGTACACACCATCGCCCCATGTAACCTGCCGCCGGCGAGCTGACAGCCGATGGGAGCCATAGGCTCCCATTGTCCTGCATCGCCGCTGGGGTATTCAGACACCCCGGCGGCGATGCCGCCTGTCAGATCTCCGGCGCGGGGCTGGAGAAGTCGCCCCATGTAAATGGAGGACGGGACACTGGCGGGGCGCTAAAACTGTGCGCGCTCCCGCCAGTCGCCGCCGACATCTCCAGCCCCGTCGCCAGGTGTGATGGGGCCTTTAGACAGCATAGAATAGAATAATGGCAAATAATACTTTCTTAAAATGTGCGCACAATACAGCCATTAAATACTGTATTGCGGTGCCATTTCATCATTAAGTACTAATACCGCAATGTGCCTAAATTACACTGCCATATATTTACAGCCCTTATTCCTGTTCATCTCCAGTAAAAGCAAAGGATCAGGCATGTGAAATCCAACATGCCCCATCCTTCTGGCATCTGAGACCAGGGAACCCTCATATATTGGTCACCATACACATTGGATTGGCTCTGGGGTCTCCAGATTGGCCCGATGGAAAATATGGAAAGACAAACTAGGTATGTTGGATTTCGACCAGCCCATTGTTTTTGCAATGGAAAAGCTGATGCCAGAGATGTGTGGCAGTAACTTTTTCAGTCTACATATTGAGGACACATGGCGCACTCAGCCGGCTCGAGTGTTGCATGTATTTGGTGACATTGGTCT
This sequence comes from Allobates femoralis, assembly GCA_033576535.1. Lineage (NCBI taxonomy): Eukaryota > Metazoa > Chordata > Amphibia > Anura > Aromobatidae > Allobates > Allobates femoralis. Next base: position 69,834,568 of record JARQOC010000009.1, on the reverse strand, counting down.
AACAAGAGTTTAGGAGTTGTGATTTTTCCAAAGGTTTGCATCTCTGACAGGTAGGCCCACTTAAGCCATTTAAACCAGGGTTGTGGAGTCGGAGTCAGATTCAGAGAAATTGAGGAGTTGGGCGTCAGAGGTTTGGCTTACCAACTGCACACCAGAGTCGTGGTCGGTGTCCATTTTATTGGAGTCAGATTGCGGGAAGTTTAGGAGTTGGAGGTTTGGTTTACCGACTCCACAACCCTGGTTTAAACTGAGCTTCCCCAAGAAAGAGCTTCACTTTAAGATCTAAAATAGCTGTTCGGATGAGCCTTCGTGTGTTCGCCAACATGCAGAGAGGAGAAAGACAATCCCAGAAACATCTTTCGAAGGCTTAGAGATGGACATGCACATCGTATGTTCCTTACTCAGGACCAAACAATGGGCTGAACGCTCCTGTGTCCCTATTCGAGAGCTTCTGTAAGACTTCTCCAACAGCAACTTATTTCCCGAAAAGAAAGAAGGATGATCGAATTCAAACCTCCCAAAATCTGTCAGGTGACATATAGAAAGGAGGCCCCCAATACAAAGAATTCTTGGCCTACCCTACTGAAATGGCAAGTTTGACCGAACTGTAGCTAGCTAATCTATATCGAAGCATTATCTCTTGTAAAAATAAGATGGGCGTATCAACCGTCAGTTGGCTCGACTTATCTAATGTATAAAGTGGCCCTAAGCCCCCAATACCTATAGACAGCCATCGGCGCTGACAACCCTCTCTCCTTGAGTCTTGCATGCATAGGAACGCTCAAATCAGCCAAGCGCTCCTGTGTTCTCAATGAGAAAGCCACCTCCACGCCTCTCTGCAAGTCACAAAAAAAGGGAAATCGGGCGTGTCGGGAGACTTGGGAGGCCCCATACAAATTAAATCCACTCAATATCTATGTGTTTTGCCAATGTTAGTGTATTACATGACCTTCTTTATTTATACAAAAATGGGAATGAGGATCACCCATCGATATATCCCTACCGATGCGCCCTGGGGTGTCCAGATGTCCGCATAAAATAGGATATCCAAACCTAAGCGCAGGCTCACACCACCGTTGCATCTCACTTGTCGAAAACCTCCAGAATGAGAATGCACAGAATGTAATAGGATGTTTATATACAGAGAGATAGCGGCGCTGTGGAGTGTACCGTATCTGCTATGAAGAGGTCGTGCCAGGAAAATGAAGCAGGAGGCTGGCTGATTGGTAAAGACCCGCTGCATAAGCTGCCTCGTCCCATACACACAGGCAGTTTATCAGCCATCACCATAAGGGATGAGACTATTACCCATACGCTGCCGTCGGATCTTCCTCGTGCCCAGCTGTTTTAATAAAATGTCTATTGGCCGATAAACAAGGACCCTACAAGTCGGCAAACCCCGCAATTCCTATGTGCAGGCCTATTAACTCTTCTGTGACTGCAGGATGGCATTTCCATGGAGCTGCCATCCCCGATCTTGGTGCAGAGCATCATTTGCATCCACTTACAAAACCTTTAGAGACTATTTACAACCTTTATGTTATGTCTTCCGGTGACTGCTTGTCAGGCCTCCAAGTTCTGGTGTACGTTGGCAAAGCAATTATGATGCCATCATTAGTCAAACAGATAAACATAATTAGCCGATGTTTGGACGAGCTGCTCCCGGAAAAAAATGACATATTTTCATTGCCCCCACCGACAACCTTCTCCCGAGACAGCGGCACGGGAAGCGGAAGGATGCTCCCAAGAAGCCTGAGCCACTCTGACAAGGAGAACGTCTACAGACGGGCTCAAGGGTTCAGCTGCCAGAGAGAATTAAGGAGGGATCTTCACTAATTAAATCTAAGCTACACATTGATAGCAACGACTTACAGCTCCACATGAAGTATTGTAAGACGTACAGTACTGCCAACTACTGAGAAAGAGCAACGGGAAGGGGATGGGTTACCAAATGCAACATAAGAAAGTGCAATTTTTTTTACATAACTCCTCTATTTATAAAGGACATATCCCAAACTTAAAAAAAATCATTTAGACCCAAGACCAGACTCCTACATAGACACAGACCCAAGACCAGACTCCTACATAAGGACCCCAGCATCAGGGTCAGATTAGGCTCCCCTTACCCCCTTTGCCCATCACATGATCAAGTTACCTAATTCCCTCACCTCCCAAGTGTGTCAGTAGGAGTCTGGTTTTGGGTCCGTGTCTATGTAGGAGTCTGGTCTTGGGTCCGTGTCTATGTAGGAGTCTGGTCTTGGGTCCGTGTCTATGTAAGAGTCTGGTCTTGGGTCCGTGTCTATGTAGAGTCTGGTCTTGGGTCCGTGTCATTGAGGATCTGGTCTGGGTCTTTCTATGTAGGAGTCTGGTCTTGGGTCTGTGTCTATGTAGGAGTCTGGTCTTGGTCTGTGTCTATGTAGGAGTCTGGTCTTGGGTATGTGTCTATGTAGGAGTCTGGTCTTGGGTCCGTGTCTATGTGGAGTCTGGTCTTGGGTCTGTGTCTATGTAGTGTCTGGTCTTGGGTCTGTGTCTATGTAGGAGTCTGGTCTTGGGTCCTGTGTCTATGTAAAAGTCTGTCTTGGGTCCATCTCTATGTGGAAGTCTGGTCTTGGGTCTGTGTCTATGTAGGAGTCTGGTCTTGGTCTGTGTCTATGTAGGAGTCTGGTCTTGGGTCTGTGTCTATTAGGAAGTCTGGTCTTGGGTCTGCGTCTATGTAGGAGTCTGGTCTTGGGTCTGGTCTATGTAGGAGTCTGGTCTTGGGTCTGTGTCTATGTAGGAGTCTGGTCTTGGGTCTGTGTCTATGTAGGAGTCTGGTCTTGGGTCTGTGTCTATGTAAGTCTGGTCTTGGGTCTTGTCTATGTAGGAGTCTGGTCTTGGGTCCGTGTCTATGTAGGAGTCTGGTCTTGGGTCTGGTCTATGTAAGAAGTCTGATCTTGGGTCCATCTCTATGTGGAGTCTGGTCTTGGGTCTGTGTCTATGTAGGAGTCTGGTCTTGGGTCTGTGTCTATGTAGGAGTCTGGTCTTGGGTCTGTGTCTATGTAGGAGTCTGGTCTTGGGTCTGTGTCTATGTAGGAGTCTGGTCTTGGGTCTGTGTCTATGTAGGAGTCTGGTCTTGGGTCTGTGTCTATGTAGGTGTCGCGCTCTTAGTTTGCGCTGACATTACCGATGCTGCTGTATGTGTTGGGTTTTCCTTTAAGGGCTGCATGAGGTATTGGTGTGAAGGTCTTGCTTGTTTGTGCTCTAGAGCTGCACTCACTATTATGCTTAACTGCTGGTTGAGTGGTTGAAATGTGACTCACCGGGAATGCCCTCCCCCTGGCTTTAAATAGTTTTTCCTCTCCTCTGTCAGACGCCGTTTATAGAGTTAGTTGGCTCTTGGTCATTGGGCGTGAGAAGATGTCTTGCTGCTATGCTAAACCTTCCTGGAGTTTTATTGCCGTGGGAGAAGCTGTGATCCCCAACCTGTGGATGGAGGAAAGGGCCCTCAGCCAAGGGCTAATCAGGAGCTTTAGGGTAAAGGGTGGCGGCTCGGAACTCCTCACCAGAGGTACCTCCAAGATCAGGGAGAGCCAGGACCCCAGCCATCAGATTAGGCTCTCCTACCCCCTTTGCCCATCACACGATCAAGTTACCCAATTCCCTCACCTCCCAAGTGTGACAGTAGGAGTCTGTCTTGGGTCTGTGTCTATGTAGGAGTCTGGTCTTGGTTGTGTCATACTTCTTATTGTCATTAAATTGTTTTAGTCCATAGACCCCAGTAATCTTCTCTACATAGATACAAGACCCAAGACCAGACTCCCGTTTTTAACCCTTCATCCTCCTCTCTCTATATGCACCACTGGGGACTGCAGCAGCCGTGATCTGCTTTTATAGTGGTTGTGACTCTCACAACCACACAAGGTGAAGCCTCTGATACTATTTAGGTCATATTTTATCTCTCAGACCCTTCATCCTCCCTACTTTAATTTTCTGAGATTAATGACCTTTGGGTTTTCATTAATCATCAACATTAACATAAATAAACACATGAAATAGATCCCTGTGTGTGTAATGATCTAAATAGATGTGTTTCACTTTTTGTATTGAATTACTGAAATAAATGATCTTTTTGATGATTTTCATTCATTGAGATGCTCCTGTATATCCTGACTGTCGCAGAGAAGGGAGCGATCAGCTTGACATCAATCTTCGCGATTTAGACATGTCTGTCAGCTTGGTTGCTAAGGACGCACTGCATAGCAACCAGTCATTTCAATGGGGTTTCCAGACACCACAGGCCTAGGCCGAGATCCGCTGAAGCATTGTGGGTACTCCGCTCAATTTCAGCTTCAGATAGGACCGCTAGAGCCGTGTCCAGAGGCAAACGGCAGGGGCTTTGGATGCGATTAGAGGAGAAAGTGTAAAAAGGGAGAGAAATAAGCAAATCAAGGTATTGTCGGCATCATCAGTCCAATCATTGTGTGTCGTCGCCGGCGGAACAAGATAGAGGCCACCGCCGGCCCCCAGCTACCACTGAAAAATCTCCCATGATGCTCCACAATACATTCGCTTCGCGTCCTAGAAGATGTAATTTATGAACAGCTTGAGCGCCGACGGCCGCCCTTCCCCGCCACAGAAAACATCATTTGTTGAAATCTTGCAGGATATGAATATTCTCCATTTATCCGAGAAAAGAAGACAGATGCGCCGGACCGTACACAATTAAAAGCAATTATTACCCCCCCCCCCTACAACACGGCATAAACCGTATTAACTTTAAGTAACCCGTAGCCACCAATTGGCTTCTTTTTTCCTTTTTGGAGACGAGGTAATGAAATGGGATAATTAAGAATACAAGCCCTCAATGGAATGCCAAGATTTGCTTTCTATTGAATTACGTCTGTAGCCGAATTTCCAACACAGAGGGTACGGTCAGGAAGGACGAAACCTTCTAAAAAGGGAATAATTACTTAAAGGAGATAATTACATTTTTATTTCATTAATGCTTTCATACAATGGAAAGACTCAGGCTAGGCAACTACAATTTTTCTTCCCCCAATACAGGGTACTCCATAGCCACGGCAAGTTAAAAGACACAATTTACACTACCTGCAGACACCACTAGGGGGGCTCAGGAGCAGTATGCATACTGAGTCATTGCTGATTAGTCAATGTATATGGAATGGCTCCCTCTAGTGGTCATTGAGGCGATATTCTGTGTCATATCAGTAAGAGAGCGCTCTTGGCCCAAAAAGATACCAATAGGTATAAAACACTGCACCCATAACATAAAAGAATAAATGGACATTCACTTGTAAGACTAACTTTCTAGTGATGAGTGAGCACTACCATGCTCGAGTGCTCAATACCCGTTATGAGCAGTCAGACGCTCAGACGGGCTCGACTCATGTACCGAGTATAATGGAAGTCAATGGGAGACTAGAGTATTTTTTTGGAAGCTCTTCTGGAAAAATGCTTGCAGTCCCTATTGACTTATTATATTAGGTAGATGAGTCGAACCCATCCAAGTGTCCAACTGCTTGTTATGGGCACAGAGCACCCGAGCATGGTAGTTGTAATACTCACAGGTGGAGCGTCCACGAATGGACCCATTTGGCCATGACACAGATCGCCACCTGGAGGAGCGAGCCTGAACGAACACCAAGTCTTCTGCTAAATAAGGTGGAGATAGGCTAAGCGAGTAGGTGGCCACCAGGTGCAGTCCCAGGGGGTCTCGATGTCATGACAGCTGAATCCAGGGGTTGGCTCTTACGGACCGGTAAAGTCTCTAGGTAGGTGCAGACAAAGTGACGATGCTGGTTGAGGGCGAGGCTCAGCAGGCATGACAATTATGAGGAAGCACAGCGGGTTCTGGACTAGTGTAGGCAGGTAATAGCGGCTCAACAGATGCAGACACATGCAGGCTCAGGCTGGAATATATGGCAAGACAGGTGCAGGCTTGTATATGTGGCATAGCAGATGCAGGAAGGCAGGCACGAGGACAAGACACAAGTTAGAGGATTGGGAACACAAGCACAGGGACAGAACACTGGTATGGGGACCTGACAACTATCAATGCATCTCAAGGAATAGACCCCGTTGCCCAGTGCCCAAGAACCTCACAATGGGAGAAGACGCCTTAAATATTCTGTGCATCTCACCTATACACCGAGAAGCATTTCCAGATTAGGATGTACTAGCCCCTCGAGAAGAGCGAGAGTGAGACCTAAGTGAACTCCCAGGAAGACCTGTGCAGCATGTGCAGGTCCTGGGATCAGGAAGTGACTAACAGGAAGCGAGTAGATGCCACAGGTCTGCTGGCAGGGCAAGTGTACCATGGACATCAGTCTCCCTGCCATGTTTTCCTCTCCACTGATATCAGCCTACATGTTAAACGGGACCTGCCACCAGGTCAGAAGGAGCCAGTGTTGACTTTTTTCTTCAGAATTTTGATTTTTGGTAAAAATCCATCATATGGTTCCAGAGATATTGGACTCTTATTTTGTACTAGTTTTTATGCTATTTACATGAAAGTGTGACTCACTGGATCCTCTAGGGCGTGTCTGTAGGCTGCTTTGCATAAGCCCATGAATCCCCGCCCCCTCGGTATAGACAAAAAAAAAAACAACATAAAAAGACCCATATCTCTAGAACTGCATAATAGATTAAAATAAAACAAAAAATAGAATACTGAAGGGGATAAATGGAATAAAGTAAAGGATAAAAAATATTTAAGGGGGCTCGTCAACAGGTTAAAAGTGTTATCACAACCCCTGTATAAAGGAAGTTTCCTAATGTATGCCCTAATGTATTGCCATTCACTTTTCAACTTCTTGGTTCTTGAAAAGCTTATGCACCCTAATTTTAATTAAATTCTATGATATATATTTTACTTAAAATATCTATAAAGTAATTGGCAAGATAAAAAAAAAAACAAAGACATGGAAAAAGGAGACCCCATAAAAAAATAAAGCCCCTTGCTATGGTTAATTTAGGTCATCACAACTTACGTTCATCTCAGTGCAGGAGAGACAAAATTCTCATTCATCTTATCCTCCCGCCTTCCTTTACGACCTTTGATATCTCCTCCCGCCTTCCTTTACGACCTTTGATATCTACTCCCGCCTTCCTTTACGACCTTTGATATCTCCTCCCGCCTTCCTTTACGACCTTTGATATCTACTCCCGCCTTCCTTTACGACCTTTGATCCTCCTCCCGCCTTCCTTTACGAACTTTGATACCTCCTCTCGCCTTCCTTTACTACCTTTGATACCTCCTCCCGCCTTCCTTTACGATCTTTAATACCTCCTCCGCCTTCCTTTACTACCTTTGATATTTCCTCCCGCCTTCCTTTACTACCTTTGATATCTACTCCCGCCTTCCTTTATGACCTTTGATACCTCCTCCCGCCTTCCTTTATGACCTTTGATACCTCCTCCCGCCTTCCTTTATGACCTTTGATACCTCCTCCCGCCTTCCTTTACTACCTTTGATATCTACTCCCGCCTTCCTTTACAATCTTTGATACCTCCTCCCGCCTTCCTTTACTACCTTTGATACCTCCTCCCGCCTTCCTTTACGATCTTTAATACCTCCTCCCACCTTCCTTTACTACCTTTGATATTTCCTCCCGCCTTCCTTTACTACCTTTGATATCTACTCCCGCCTTCCTTTACTACCTTTGATATCTACTCCCGCCTTCCTTTATGACCTTTGATACCTCCTCCCGCCTTCCTTTATGACCTTTGATACCTCCTCCCGCCTTCCTTTATGACCTTTGATACCTCCTCCCGCCTTCCTTTATGACCTTTGATATCTCCTCCCCCTTCCTTTACGACATTTGATACTTCCTCCCGCCTTCCTTTACGACCAATGGTACCTCCTCCCGCCTTCCCTTACGATCTTTAATACCTCCTCCCGCCTTCCTTTACTACTTTGATACCACCTCCTCCCGCCTTCCTTTACTACTTTTGATACCTCCTCTCCCTTGTTACATCACTTATTTGCGGTTGTAAATATGTTGAAATACCCATAACAAAAAATGGATATGGCATCCCTAAGCTCACCCATTCCCAACATGATGGGCAGTATGGGCACCACTTATGATGTGGACACCCTTGACGTTGCCCTTGCCCATTCACCGTCAGAGTGTTATAAGATGAAAAACGTATGATTAGATTACAAGATTTTATCATGGGCATGGATAAGAGCTGATCCTTTGCTCACAGACAATGCTGCCATCCGGAGCAGCTGTCATACCGACAATTATCTTTGGGACGGCCAAATTAGGCGCACAGTCAGATCATTTACCTCATGAGAGCGGGGTTAACGCCCATTGCGAGTCAAGCTTTGGATAGTCGAAGCGGACATGAACTCCAAGGACAAATCCTAAGCTGGCACAGTCCAGAATATGGACAGGGCCATTATTATCAAATTCATAGCTGCACGACGCGATTCAGAGCCCCAAGTCTTCCGAGAAGTCTTGTCATGAATGCTAATGCTGATTCGGTTGCGGCGCTGGAAATTACTAAGTGTGCAATTCGCATTACCCATTAGGCTTTATTACATGACTCCAAGAAAAGACAGCACTCACCGGAAGCCCCAGTTCTTCTGATGAAACACTCCTGGGAAGGTGGAATTTGGAGATTGGTGTTGAGTACAATCTTTTCCCATTGACCTTATAAGCTGCACCATGCAGACTTGACATTGCTCTCAACTTTGTCAAGACCTCTGTGCTTGTGATCTTAAAGCAATGGTTGGGAACTTCAGGCTTGGAGACGCCAATGGTGCAGGTTTCAGTATTTCACTTACATGTGCCTTTCAGCGTTGATTCATACCCATTGAGGTCATTAATAACTGTGCAAATAGAAATCCTGCTCATTGGAAAGCTTCAAAGTCTAGAGTTCCCACCTCTGTCTGAGGGCGCCCGTTCACTACGACGCTACTGCCCGTACGGTTTAACGATTCTTTTGAGCTTAAGCATTCGGAATAGCGTTGATGTAATCAAGCATTTACGATGTTAATCCTGATTGACATCGTATTGAGTCGTCTCAGATCGCGAGAACTTGAACGATCTGCTCTCATTTGTAATGACCCCGTGTCATTGTCCACGAGCGCATGCTGGGTGGTAACTATGGTACAGGCGGTTACTAAGCGCACTGGGCCTAGTCCCGATGTTTCATAGTATATCCGAGCGAGATCGCGCTCCACACGCTGTTGAGTCTGTCTGGTGACATCCTCACAGTGATGTAGCATATTGTAAGCGATTGCATCTAACGTGATCGCTTACATTTGGCTTAAAGATCTACCGTGTTACGGCCCCTCGTAAATGATCCAATGATTAGACTAGTAACCACTCGTGATGAGCGAATTTCCAAAAATTCTCATTTGGCAAATTGTTTGAATTTGTCCAGAAAATTAAATTTATTTGCAGCAAATTGAAGGAGTCTTTCCAAATCCCACAGCATTATAATATAAAAAATAAAAATAAATGCTCACCTCTCCCTCACGTTCCCCGCACAACTCTTCTCCAGTCTTTTAATGCCACATGCACATCAAGTCTTCACTGCGCACAAGGTCTTATGACATCTCTTGATGCCCGGACTCAATAGGCTTCAAGATCATGAGACCTAGAGGGCCCAAAGACCTGACCAGGTCTTAGAAGCTTTATCACGGAATAATAGGCATTTAAGATCAATGAGACAGAAGCCCCAAAGACCTGAGAGGTGAGTATTTTGCACTCTTTGGAGGGTCAGACACCATTTTACTGGATTTGTGCATATCAAACTGCAAAGATTTGACACTAATTGGAACACGACAAAGCAGTTAGCTTACCTTTATCAAATCTTCTATGGATAGATGGATTAGTGCCCAAAACTCATTTTAGCTCAAGATATAGACTCATAGCCAAAGGCTTCCATTGTACTTTTTAATTATTTGACCAGAGGTTGTGTAAAAGCAAAAGAAAAGTATCAACACATAGCTGCTTTGTCCAAAAACAGATACAGGCTGCATTTTGTATTGCAACTCAATTCTATTAAACCAGACCTAACCCTTGGCAGGGGTGGTTCCACTACTGACACAACCCACAGGCTGGGATAGCTCCACTGCCAGACACAACCCATTGGTAGGGGTGGCTCCAGTATCAGTTGCAACTCATGGGCAGGGTTGGTTCTGGTGTTGGCCACAACCAGTGGGCAACAGTGGCTTCAGTACCAGATATGACAAGAGGAGAGTGGTGGCTCCAGTGCCAGATACAACTCATGAACGTGGTTGGGTCTGGTGTCAGACACAACCTGTGGGCAATAGTGTCTCCAATACCAAACAGGTGGGTAGAAGTGGCTCCAGTTCCAGATGCAACTCATCGGCAGGATTTGGTAGGTATCAGACACAACCATGTGGCAACAGTGGTTCCAGTGCAGACACAACATATGGGTAGAGTTGGCTCGGGCACCGATGCAACTCATAGGTGGGGTTTGGTCTGGTGTGAGACACAATCATGGCAATTGCTCAGTGCTGACACAACATTGGAAGTTGGCTCGGCACCGATGCAACTCAGTGGGTTGGTCGTGAGACACATTCATGCAACAGGTTCCAGTGCAGACAACATATGGGTAGAGTGGCCTAGACCGATGCAACTCATAGGGGTTGGTAGGTTCAAACACCATGGTAATAGGGCTCATGCTAGACACACAATGGTGAGTGCTCTAGAGCGAAGCAATATAGGTGGGGTTGGTCTGGTGTCAGACACAATCATGCAACGTGGCTCCAGTGCAGGACACAAATATGGGTAGAATGACTCCAGTTCCAGATGCAATCATGACAGTGTCTGATGTCAACCATGATCCTGTGGAAAGGGTAGCTCCATACAATCTTAGACATTTGCAGAAAAAAGCAGTCATGTTTTTCCAATTCTTTAAAAGAAACAATTGACACAACTGTGTTTTGCCTAAAACAGTTCCTAGGGGGCGGGCAATAAATACTGATATAGAATCCCTTCACACTCCCCTTCTTGAGCCCTGCACTAAATTGTTATTATTTTAAGGGAAATCCTCACTATCCCAAAAAAAAAAAAGGTGGTATACCACTTTAAAAAAATAGAGATAACAGTTTTAAGACACAAACCAGCCACACAGAAATGTAAAAAAAAGATTTAAAGTGAAGATTGAAAAATAAATTAATCGTATTAGCCGCTTTCTGTTTTTGCACACATTCTATTAAGCAAATATAATTACTGCAAATTTACAAAGATACACTGCGGTTTGTGTTGGGACAAGTTCATCCAGCCTCGGTATTGTAATTATACGCCCCTAAATACAGAGCATTTAACATTTAGAAATGGATCTGAAAGTAACTTCTGATCTGATATTCATCAAAGCATTAAGAACGGCAAAACGGGACTAAAAATAAACCCAAGAGACAGAAGTCGTAATGGTGAATTAAAGGGCCCCCCCTACAGACGGCGTACACCCATTCACATACACTAAGGACCTAGTAGTCTCTCTGGATTTAGACTACCAAATCTTTGTACCCATAGATGATAAAATGTTACTGCCACCATCACATGTAGAGCCAAATTTAAAGATCAGTACACAACGTGCGCCCCCTTGTGGCAGCGGTAGGTTACCAGAACGTTGTTCTTTCACGCCAGACCCTTGTGAAGGGAAGTTATGACACAACTGTAATTATAGAGGGTGCAGACGCAGAAGTTGCACTTGGGCTCTCGTACCATAGATGGTCTGACAACCGCTCAGCCTCATAAGACGACACTATTAGAGGATCCGTAACATTGAAACCACTGTCCCCTTTGTGCCACCAGATTGGATTTGACCCATCAATTCATGGACTCCACAAGTTATTTGACGTTCAGCATAAGCAAGATGTACTACAATCTTTTCTGTGGATTTGGACCAGAACTAACCTTCACTCCTTACATAAATCTAAGTGCCCCAGATACTCATGATGCCGTCAATGATTCATCAGTTGTCCTTTCTTAGGTTACTTTTGACAGTAAACATCCTACAAGACCTGTTGTATACTGGGAACAACTCTCAAGACCTGCCAGATAACTGGGAACATACCACAAGACCCACCACAAGACCCACCATACACCAGGAACATCCCTTAAGACCTTCTGTATAAATAGAACACCCCAGGAGACCTGCTGTATATCAGGAACATCCCACAAGACCTGCTGTATACCATGAATATCCCATATGAGCTGACATATACCATGAACAGCCCACAAGATCTTCAGTGTACCAGGAACATCTCACAAGATCTGCTGTATACCATGAGCATCCCACAATTTTTGCTCTATACCATGAACATCCCACAAAACGTGTCATATATTGGAAACTTTCCACAAGATCTACCGTATACTGGAAACACCCCACAGACTTTCTGTTTACCGTGACACCCCAACAGATCTTGTATTAAGAGAACAACCTAAAAGACCTTTAGTATGCCAGGAACATCCTACAAGACCCAGCATACACTGCGAACATCCTACAAGACCTGCCGTATACCAGAAACATTCTACAAACCTGCATATACTTGGAACATCCTACAAGATCTGCCACATACTAGGAAACCTCACAATACTGCTGTATAACAGGAACACCCCACAAGACCTGCTGTATACCGGAAACATCTCACAAGACTCTGTCTTATACCAGGAACACTCCACAAGACCTGACGTATATCAGGAACACCCCAAAGACCTACCATATACCAGGAAAAATTCTACAAAACCTGCCATATACTTGGAACATCCTACAAGATCTGCCACATACTGGAACACCTCACAATACTGCTGTATAAAGGAACACCCCACAAGCCCTGCCGTATACCGGAAACATCTCACAAGACCTGTCTTATACCAGGAACACCCCACAAGACGTGCCATATACCGGAACAACCCACAATATCTGTCTTACACCAGGAACACTCCACAAGACCTGCCATATATCAGGAACATCCCACAAGACAAGCCATATACCAGGAACATCCCACAAGACCTGCCATATACCAGGAACACTCCACAAGACCTGTCTTATACCAGGAACACCCCACAAGATCTGCCATATACCAAGAACACCCACAAGACCTGCCATATACCAGGAACATCCCACAAGACCTGTCTTATACCAGGAACACTCCACAAGACCTGTCTTATACCAGGAACACTCCACAAGACCTGTCTTATACCAGGAACACCCCACAAGACCTGTCTTATACCAGGAACACCCCACAAGACCTGTCTTATACCAGGAACACCCCACAAGACCTGTCTTATACCAGGAACACCCCACAAGACCTATCTTATGCCAGGAACACCCCACATGACATTCTGTAGACTGGGAACCCCCTACAAGACTTGGGTATAAAGAGAACACCCCACAAGTCCTGCCATATACCTGGAAGAATCATGTAAAGAGGATTTTAAGCAAACAGACCCCAACGCCTTGACGGCTAGTGTAGTAGGACTAATGAAGAAGGACTTCCTTCACAAGATTTAAGAACCAAGAAGACAAATGTAGCCAACACGAGCTGGGATCCCTTTTCCTAGTTTGCATTGGCTGCGTCTTTGGCCGGTATGTGCCCTAAGGGGCAGGAGGTTATTTACGATCCAACAAACCCTATCTAGGGAGCAATGTCCTCAATCATTGTATACAACACCATTGCTCACGGCTTTAAACAGCGCGAACAAAACCACAATAAAGCTCCCTATGATATTTCCTTCACCATTTTGCAGACAGTTTGTGTATCGTGACCTCAAAACTCATTTCACCCACAAACAAGCGAATGCATTTTCAGTTCTGTTGCTCTTTTTCCCCCGCAATATGTGCGCAGAGAGATATGAATGAGGCGTAACCTGATGTAAACCCTTTTTGAGAAAGAAGATAATAACCATCCATTTATCCGCCGGCTACGAATCCGGTTCTACCCCATTCGCACATGTAGCATCACTTTGATTGTTGCACAATAAAAGTTCAAAATTAACCATTTTTATCAAGAAAGGGTTAAAAAAATTACAAAAACGGATGTACTAACACGAATTGTAGAATTTGATAAAGGTGCCTGATCGGAACATGCTGAAGGCACGAGATGGCATCTGTTTAGCACTGAGGCCCCTCCGAACGGCATCTGGTTAGGGAAAGATAAGAAAAAACCTGTCGACATGCCATATGGGGCTGTCAGGGACCCCTCCTACTCATTTGAGAGCATTAATACATAATAGCTTATAGCGCTGTAATAAATAATCCAACACACCAAGGCAAATTACTAAAAGTCTGCGGGACAAAACGATGGTATTCTATTAATTATAGCGGGCGTGATGATAATTATAGATATTGCGTCATAATCACATTTATAAAATGTGCAGAACAGTTTTATTAGGGGTTAATATCAGAAAATCAGTGGTCCCGGCATATGTCATACAGAATGTAAGTGCATTGCGGTAGTATTTAGAAATCGTAAGAGATTGCTTAAGGGGCGGTTACTTGAGCACTGCACATTGATATCTTTGTGCTCGAGCATTTCGGAGATCACAAGCCGGGATAGCACTTTTACAGGCTGGATACTGGGAAAAATGAAAAGGATATGCAAATTAGCTCTCCTCCGGAAGTAGCACCTACAAGTATGGATGAGTGAACCGCACTTTGTGTTCGGTACAAACTCCAAACTTTAGACTTTTAAAAAATGTTCAGTGTTTGGAGTTCTGGTGATGTATATGCGCAAACCACGCGGTACACCCAATGCTTGGGTACACTCGGTGCTCAACCCAGTGTGAGCTGCTTGCAGTGTTTGATGGATGTAATGTATACAAAAAGTAAAATGAAAATACCCAACCTTCCTCCCCTCATAAGTGAACCTGTAAGTGCGTTGCTTATGGTAGGCTGCATATGAGCGGAAAGCAGAACTGTCCAATCAGTAACTCCCAGTAAGGGTTGGCTCAAGTTCCGATCCAGAATCAGGGGCGGACCTACCGTGGTGCAGCGGGTCCAGCTGCACCAGGGTCCCGACCGGCTAGGGGGCCCCTCAAGCACCTGTAGGGGGCCCTGCAGTCGCCCCCCGTGACCCTG
Source organism: Allobates femoralis (assembly GCA_033576535.1). Taxonomy (NCBI): domain Eukaryota; kingdom Metazoa; phylum Chordata; class Amphibia; order Anura; family Aromobatidae; genus Allobates; species Allobates femoralis. Next base: position 69,819,502 of record JARQOC010000009.1, on the reverse strand, counting down.
TGCTAGAGGAGAGGAGGTTAACTGAGGGAAGCTTCCTGCTTCCCTTGGCTGATCCCGCCCCTCCTCTCCTCTAACCTGCAATGCACGGCTCGGTGCAGGTAGGAGCCGCTTCACCTATAACTGCTAGCCGGCCCCCACCCCCACCGCTCCTCAACTACGACTGCCAGCACCATCCCCCCCAGCTCCTCAACTGTTGCACCAGGGTCCGCCAGGCTCTAGTTCCGCCACTGTCCAGAACAGAACTTTAAAAAAGTCCAGCTAAACCCCCTGAACCTCCATGGGTCCGCCCATCCCTACCAATATATTCCAGCTACGTTAATGTCTTATCCCTTAATGAGACTTGACGCATTGCTAAGGCTAAAGTCTCCTTCAACAGGAAGAGATACCCATCCCTTTGGTAATGGGTGGTCTCCGTAACAAAAAAGAAAACATCATAAAACAAGCCAATCGAGTTACAAAAGACTGATCCTGAGGCTACATTAGCAGTCCAAGGCCGCTGGATGAGAGCCTGGAAAACGAAAACCTAGTGCCTCTTCGAATTAAACCCCTGACTAATCAGAAGAGGATTGAAGGATGATTAGTGGGTATTCTGCGCTGCTGGTCAATATTGATGCTGTTCGTTATTCAAAAAAATGTGGTTTAATGGTTCAACCCATTTCAAAGCCGTTTCGTCTCTTCATCAGGAAAAAGAAAAGGAAGAAACACCACCCTCCCTTCTACGGAAGTGTTTTTTTTATGGCTGGTTGTATGTGGGCAGAGAGCAGAACTGTCCAATCAGTGACTTCCAATGAGGTTCGGGTCAAGTTTGAATCCAGAACAGAACTTTAAAAAAATATCCGGATGAACCCCCAGAACCCGAACTTTCATGGGTCCGTACATCCCTACCTATAAGTTCTAGCTACGTCAATGTCTGATCCAGTAACAAATCTTAATAAGGCTAAGTTCTCCTTCGAAAGGGATAGAGATGCCCATCTCTCTTTGGAAACTAGTGATCTCTATAACAAAGAAAAAAAAACATCAAAGGACAAGCCAATCGAGTCCCAAGAGACTGGTCCAGAGGCTACATTAGCAGTCCAAGGCTGCCGGATGGGAACTGGGAAACGAAAACCTACTTGCCATAATCCCTGGTGCCTCTTCGGATTAAGCCATTGAACTAGTCAGAAGAGGAGACAAGGACAATTAGCGGTAGTACCGCACTGCCAGTCAATAATGATGCGGTAATTCAACGCGTTTCAAAGCTGCTTCGTTTTTTCATCAAGAAAGAGAAAAGCATGATTGTGGCTTTTTCCTGATGAAGAAACAAGGCAGCTTCGAAACGCGTTGAATCAGTAAACCATGTTTTTTGATTAACAGACAATATCATAATTGACCGGCAGCACAGAATAACCACTAATCGTCCTCCACTGGTTAACGGCTCTTTGAGCCTGTGGATTAGCACCAACGGTCATTGCCTAATTTCATCCACTGAGGTGAGCACATTTCTCCCCAATAAAACCCATTGCCTTGTTTCTCCTTCCCAGCATTAATCAGAAGAGGAGGCATTCCCATTTGATAAACATGGACTATTGATGTGGCCACTTGACCACGGAATGCAAATCAATTCTCTCGTCTCTAACCCTCACCGTATCAGCTTTGTCCTAGAAAGAGGAAGGGGTCAAGAACCCATGGCCTACACACAAGGGTCTTTTCCTTTTGGCAGAGACTTGGGCCATCATTCTAAAGGTATGTGCACACTGTATTTCAGGTGAATTCCTTTGGATATACACTTGAAAAAGTGGCAAAAAATAGATGCCAAATCCTTTAGAATGAACATATATCCACCGTAATATCAAAATAACATTGCACATGTTCTATGTAACCTCTTTTATCCGATTCAGGTTTCGAAAGCTGTGATCTGGCAAATAGAGGTGACCAGTTGACTCTTGACAGTTTACGCTTGGAAGAAATTATAATAAATTACAAAGTATTAAAAACACTACCACAAAAGAGGTCCAAAAGAGTCAGAAAAAGACTGGCAAAAAAATCACCTCCGGCATGAAGAGCTTCCTGCTTTAAAACCTTTGCGGCACGCCAGCATCTAAAAGATATTGTGTGCACGTACCACATACCATGTAGCAAGGCTCATTACATTTTTGGAATGGACTTCTTGGATAGGTACCTCTAAAGGTAGCGCTAATGGGTTTCTTTTTTCGTTCTGAAAGAGCCACAATTTTCATACCTAATTTGTGTACATTCTTTTGAGCACTGGATGGCACTTGTGAAATGCTTGGCATCACATCTAACTTAGAAATGAACTTGGAGATAATGCCCCCAAGATAATTTCTCAGGATCAATTACACTTGGTCCCTAAAAAAAGTTCCATAACGTTTTTTTTAGACTGTTCCAGTCAATTTGGTCTCATTCATGGCTCTACCATTCAGTAAGAGTTCACGATTTGCCAACAACATGACCACAACTTGAATAAACACCATGGAACATTGGAGCTGAAGTGAAACCATAATTAATGTGCTCATAACATGGTCTCCTGTGATCTACAGTTAAGAGATAAGTCACTGTAGTCAAGTCAGTTGAACAATTATATCCTTTGGTCAAAAAACATTCGGTGAGGTCCTACGTTAGCAGTTGAGTCATGCCTACCTTATTTTGACTTGTTTTCACGACCTTTATTTACAACAGCTTACTGTTGATGTTTGTTCCTTCCCTTTGTTCCTCTAAGCATCAACATTGTACATAGACCTTCTAGACCCTATCATGAAATTTAGCAAATTCTTATGTTATTCCCCAAACCCTTCCACCATTCTTTAACCCAAGCATAGCCAAATACAAATATTCATCACTGTAGTCAAGTCGGGTATATATTAACATCCCTTATTAAGAGTTTGGCCAAAAAATGTCCGGTGAGGCCCTACGTTGGCAGCTGAGTCATGGCTATCTCATTTTGACTTGTTTCTACGACCTGAAACATTTACAAAATGTTTCTTCTGCTGACAGCCCTTCATTCCTTTAGACGTGAACACTGTATGTAGACCTTCTAACCCTTTCAAGAAATTTAGCAACTTCTTATGTAATTTCCCTGACCAAATGTAACCCTTCCACCATTTTTCAACCTGTACATGGCCAAGAAAAAATATTTTCACTGTAGTCAAGTCAGGTGAACATTTACATTGTTAAGAAGAGTTTAGTCAAAAACATCTGGCGAGGTCTTACTTTAGCAGCTGAGTCAGGCCTATCTCATGTTGACTTGTTTTCATGACCGGGCAAATTTAGAAAATGTTTCTCCTGTTAAGCATCAACATTGTACATAGACCTTCTAGACCCTTTCAAGAAATTTAGCAATTTCTTATGTTATTTCCCAAACCAAATGTAATCCTTTCACCATTGTTCAACCCGAGCATGGCCAAGAAGAAATATTCACAACCTTAGTCACTGTTGTCAAGTCATGTGAACATTTACATCCTCATGAAAAGTTTGGTCAAAAAACATAAGGTGAGGTCCTACGTTCGCAGCTGAGTCATGCCGATCTCATCTTGACTTGTTGGCGAACTTACAAAAAACTTTCTTCTACGGACAACTCTTCATTCCTTTCCAAATCAAAGTTGTACATAGACCTTCTAGACCAGAGGTCCCCAAATCCAGGCCTCAAGGGCCGCCAACAGTGCAGGTTTTCAGGATTTCCATAGTATTGCACAGGGCTTGGAATCATTAACTGTGCAGATGATCACATTAGCACCTGTGCAATACTAAGGAAATCCTGAAAACCTGCACTGTTGGCGGCCCTTGAGGCCTTGAGTTGGGGACCTCTGTTCTAGACCCTTTCAAGAAATTTTGCATCTTCTAATGTTATTTCCCAAACTAAAAGTAACCCTTCCACCATTCTTCAACCCAAGCACAGCCAAGTACAAATATTCATTGCTGTAGTCAAGTCAGGTGAACATTAACTATCCTTATGAAGAGTTTGGTCAAAAAATATCCGGTGAGGTCCTACGTTGGCAGCCGAGTCATGCCTACCTCATTTTGACCTGGAATATTAACAAAATGTTTCTTCTGCTGACAACCCTTCATTCTTCTAGGCATCAACATTGTACGTAGACCTTCTAGATCCTTTCAAGGAATTCGACAACTTCTTACGTTATTTCCCAAACCCCTTCCACCAGTCTTCAACCCAAGCATGGCCAAGAACAAATATTCACAACCTTAGTCCCTGTTGTCAAGTCATGTGAACATTTACATCCTTATGAAGAGTTTGGTCAAAAAACGTCCGGTGAGGTCCTACGTTGGCAGCTGAGTCATGCCTACCTCATTTTGACCTGGACAACCCTTCATTCTTCTAGGCATCAACATTGTACGTAGACCTTCTAGATCCTTTCAAGGAATTCGACAACTTCTTACGTTATTTCCCAAACCCCTTCCACCAGTCTTCAACCCAAGCATGGCCAAGAACAAAAATTCACAACCTTAGTCACTGTTGTCAAGTCATGTGAACATTTACATCCTTATGAAGAGTTTGGTCAAAAAATGTCCGGTGAGGTCCTACGTTGGCAGCCGAGTCATGCCTACCTTATTTTGACTTGTTTTCACGACCTTTATTTACAACAGCTTCCTGTTGATGTTTGTTCCTTCCCTTTGTTCCTCTAAGCATCAACATTGTACATAGACCTTCTAGACCCTATCATGAAATTTAGCAAATTCTTATGTTATTCCCCAAACCCCTTCCACCATTCTTTAACCCAAGCATAGCCAAATACAAATATTCATCACTGTAGTCAAGTCGGGTATATATTAACATCCTTATTAAGAGTTTGGCCAAAAAATGGCCAGTGAGGTCCTACATTGGCAGCTGGGTCATGCCTATCTCATTTTGACTTGTTTCTACGACCTGAAACATTTACAAAATGTTTCTTCTGCTGACAGCCCTTCATTCCTTTAGACGTGAACACTGTATGTAGACCTTCTAACCCTTTCAAGAAATTTAGCAACTTCTTATGTAATTTCCCTGACCAAATGTAACCCTTCCACCATTTTTCAACCTGTACATGGCCAAGAAAAAATATTTTCACTGTAGTCAAGTCAGGTGAACATTTACATTGTTAAGAAGAGTTTAGTCAAAAACATCTGGCGAGGTCTTACTTTAGCAGCTGAGTCAGGCCTATCTCATGTTGACTTGTTTTCATGACCGGGCAAATTTAGAAAATGTTTCTCCTGTTAAGCATCAACATTGTACATAGACCTTCTAGACCCTTTCAAGAAATTTAGCAATTTCTTATGTTATTTCCCAAACCAAATGTAATCCTTTCACCATTGTTCAACCCGAGCATGGCCAAGAAGAAATATTCACAACCTTAGTCACTGTTGTCAAGTCATGTGAACATTTACATCCTCATGAAAAGTTTGGTCAAAAAACATAAGGTGAGGTCCTACGTTCGCAGCTGAGTCATGCCGATCTCATCTTGACTTGTTGGCGAACTTACAAAAAACTTTCTTCTACGGACAACTCTTCATTCCTTTCCAAATCAAAGTTGTACATAGACCTTCTAGACCAGAGGTCCCCAAATCCAGGCCTCAAGGGCCGCCAACAGTGCAGGTTTTCAGGATTTCCATAGTATTGCACAGGGCTTGGAATCATTAACTGTGCAGATGATCACATTAGCACCTGTGCAATACTAAGGAAATCCTGAAAACCTGCACTGTTGGCGGCCCTTGAGGCCTTGAGTTGGGGACCTCTGTTCTAGACCCTTTCAAGAAATTTTGCATCTTCTAATGTTATTTCCCAAACTAAAAGTAACCCTTCCACCATTCTTCAACCCAAGCACAGCCAAGTACAAATATTCATTGCTGTAGTCAAGTCAGGTGAACATTAACTATCCTTATGAAGAGTTTGGTCAAAAAATATCCGGTGAGGTCCTACGTTGGCAGCTGAGTCATGCCTACCTCATTTTGACCTGGAATATTAACAAAATGTTTCTTCTGCTGACAACCCTTCATTCTTCTAGGCATCAACATTGTACGTAGACGTTCTAGATCCTTTCAAGGAATTCGACAACTTCTTACGTTATTTCCCAAACCCCTTCTGCCAGTCTTCAACCCAAGCATGGCCAAGAACAAATATTCACAACCTTAGTCACTGTTGTCAAGTCATGTGAACATTAACATCCTTATGAAGAGTTTGGTCAAAAAACGTCCGGTGAGGTCCTACGTTGGCAGCTGAGTCATGCCTACCTCATTTTGACCTGGACAACCCTTCATTCTTCTAGGCATCAACATTGTACGTAGACCTTCTAGATCCTTTCAAGGAATTCGACAACTTCTTACGTTATTTCCCAAACCCCTTCCACCAGTCTTCAACCCAAGCATGGCCAAGATCAAATATTCACAACCTTAGTCACTGTTGTCAAGTAATGTGAACATTAACATCCTTATGAAGAGTTTGGTCAAAAAATGTCCAGTGAGGTCCTACGTTGGCAGCTGAGTCATGCCTACCTCATTTTGACTTGGACAACCCTTCATTCTTCTAGGCATCACCATTGTACGTAGACCTTCTAGATCCTTTCAAGAAATTCGACAACTTCTTACGTTATTTCCCAAACCCCTTCCACCAGTCTTCAACCCAAGCATGGCCAAGAACAAATATTCACAACCTTAGTCACTGTTGTCAAGTCATGTGAACATTTACATCCTTATGAAGAGTTTGGTCAAAAAACGTCCGGTGAGGTCCTACGTTGGCAGCTGAGTCATGCCTACCTCATTTTGACCTGGACAACCCTTCATTCTTGTAGGCATCAACATTGTACGTAGACCTTCTAGATCCTTTCAAGAAATTCAACAACTTCTTACGTTATTTCCCAAACCACTTCCACCAGTCTTCAACCCAAGCATGGCCAAGAACAAATATTCAGAAATTATGGAGGATGAACATTCGGTAGACTCTTTCAATGATCTTACGTTATTTCTCAAACCCCTTCCACCAGTCTTTAACCCAAGAGTAAATATTCACAAATGGAGGATGAACATTCGTAGACTCTTTCAATGATCTTACGTTATTTCTCAAACCCCTTCCACCATTCTTCAACCCAAGAGTAAATATTCACAAATGATGGAGAATGAACATTCGGTAGACTCTTTCAATGATCTTACGTTATTTCCCAAACCCCTTCCACCAGTCTTCAACCCAAGCATACCCAAGAGTAAATATTCACAAATGATGGAGGATGACCATTCGGTAGACTCTTTCAATGATCTTACGTTATTTCTCAAACCCCTTCCACCATTCTTCAACCCAAGAGTAAATATTCACAAATGATGGAGAATGAACATTCGGTAGACTCTTTCATTGATATTAACTGATTTCTAAGATGGCCAGCAGTCATGGGAAGGAATGGACAGCATGGGGATGTTAGATGATTCTTTTAGATGGAATTCTCCTTTAAAAAATTCCATTTAGCTTAGGCAGCTGAATGATCTTCACAAACGAACGCTTAAAATGTATCTGATGGAGGAAAAAAAAAAATTAAATTAAAATTCCCCCCTTTGAAATCGTCTGCATTGCTGAATGAGGTTATATCGTAAGGAGAGATATGTGAACGTTCAATGCCTATAGAATGTGAATCCTTCTCAATGTCAGCGCCGTGACAAGGTGAAATGAATGTCGTGAATTAAGCTCGTATCGCTGCACAATAACTCTGTCTTATTCTAACAGATCGAAAACTCCTGGAAAAAAAAGAAAAATTCCACTTGAACACGGCGTTCACGTCTCAACAATATTCAGTATCAAAAAGCCAGATAGACTAATCCCCCAAAAAAGTTAATGGACAGGGCAAGTCGAATAAAGATAACAGAAACGTGAAGTGCCATTGAAGTCTATCCAAATTCTGATTGTTTACGCTCGGAAGAAGGTAGAGTCCGGATGAATCCGCGGCCGATACATAGATATTTTGAAGAAAGCCTATCATCCCATTGTGAAAGTGATGCTTAGCAGTAAAAAGGGGCATCGGAAGCCATCAGCGCATGATAGCCTCCTTGTTAAAGGACAGTTCAGCTGTGAAATGCACTCCAGTCACGGATGAACAAAATGCGTTTTATACAGAAGTTTGTTCTTAGAAGTAGAATTGGGAAAAAAAATGTTTAAAGTTGACATAGTCATTTACGCTGTGGAAGTAGTCAAGGCCGTAGAGGATTTACCTAAGAAGTTCTGTGGGCGATGGAGGGAGGTTGGAGGAAATGGTATGAAAATATTAAATCTTTCCTTCCAGGGATTGGCTGGATTCACACATCCATGTTTTATGGTCCGAGTATGGTCCAGCCATGGGGTCTCCTGGCTTGACCTTGATAGTCTCAAGCCTACTAAGCTGTTGAGACCTGTGGCTGGTCAACACATCATGGGTCATACTTGGACCATAAATCATGGATGTGTAAATCAACCCTTCAAATTTTAGTCTTCCATCAGATTATTTTCAGGGAAGCTGGTGAAGCAACCTCAGTCTTTGCCCCAGGTAGAGTGGTTGGAGGGTTACCTGGGAGGAAGGCAACATAAGGGTGCCGTCACACTTGGCAACGTTCCAGCGATCCCCACAACGACACGACCTGGTATGGATCACTGGAACGTCGCTACGTGGTTGCTGGTGAGATGTCAAACAGTCAGATCTACTCAACAACGCAGCGATACGGCAACCCATATAATGACCTCGGCGATCATTGGGACCCTATCACACAGCAGTTCTGAGTTGCCAACGAGGTCGTTGTTAAGGCGTCAAACACACTGATGCATGCTGCCCAGCGGGGACCCGACGATCAAAAAATGGCCAAGGTCATTCTAACACGATCGGTGAGGTCACACCGGGGGCCCGGTCGCTGCTACGTGTCAAACGACTCAGACCTACATGGTCGCCAACAAGGTCGTTGTTAAGGCGTCAAACACACCGATGCATGCTGGCCAGCGGGAACCCGACGATCAAATCCAAGCCATTCCGACACGATCGGCGAGGTCACACCGGAGGCCCGCTCACTGCTACGTGTCAAACATAGCGAGAGCGCTGGCAAGGTCGTTGTTGCGTCACAAACGTTTGACGCAACAGCAATCTTGCTATGTGTGACGGGGGCTTAACTCTTGGGTACTGCCCTTGTCACAGCAGGAGAAACACACGAGGCAAGAATGGTTTATCAGCTTGAACCCCTCTGTGCTGTGACTCCTGCCTTATCTATACTAATTCTTCTCATCTAAGGAAAAGGGTGACATCTAATCTTTTTAGGCACCCTATTCTTTTAACACTTGTTATGTCGTATCTAATCTTGTGCCTTTTAAATTTATTATCAGGTTATATTATAAAGGAATCTGTCAGCAGGTTTTTGCATCCTCATCTGACACAAACATAATGTAGGCAAAGAAACCCTGAATCCAACGATGTATCATATAGATTACTGGCTGCAGCCGCTCTCACATAATCAAATAATTTAGTTTCAGGAACACAGCAGAGCTGGGAGAGATGCCCCGCCCCACACCAGGTTCTCTATAGAGATTGTCCAATTACAGCAGAGCAGGGAGAGCTGCTCCGCTCACTCCAGACTTGGGGGCGTGTCAAGACTGCCCTGCAGGAGACTTTGTGGTCCTATAATGGTAATCATAGTGTGATAAAAGCATTAGACTACATAAACAAGGGCACAAATCCTAAAAAGAGAGGCACAGTTGCTTTTTGGTTTGTTAACCCCTACAACATGGTGTCCTCAGTTTACATAGCAAAAACCTGCTGACTGATTCTCTTTAATACGAGCTTCTTCATGCTATACATTATCAGCTACAGTTTTCAGAGCAGAAACTGAACAAACTCTCCAAATCTTCCTAAGAAAGATTCTTCAAAAAAGAAAGATTTAATGTAAGAAAATCTTAAAATGTAAAGGCTTTAAAATCTTTAATTACTTAATTTTTCCCAGCGTCCATACATTACATCCATCCAACAACAATGACATTTGCATCTTGTGAGTTCTAAGAGGTCATTGTGTCACATGGAGATATGCTCAAACTTTGCCAACTGTCATGGCGGCATTGGGCTCTGTTCAGACTGCAGATTCTGACGTCCCACCCGATGGTTTCTCTGGTGTCTGGGATCAACATGGGCAGACTCTGGATAGACCTGCTGTGTGCTGATTCATAGGCAGCATAGCAAGAGTTAAGCCCCCGTCACACCTTGCAAGATCGATGTTGAGTCACAGGTTTTGTGATGCAACAGTGACCTTGCCAGCGATCTCGCTATGTTTGACACGTAGCAGCGACCAGGCCCCCGCTGTGACATCGCCGATCTTGTCGGAATGGCCTGGACCATCTTTTGATCGTAGGGTTCCCGCTGGCCAGCATGCATCGGTGTGTTTGATGCCTTAACAACGACCTCGTTGGCGACCACATAGGTCTGAGTCGTCAGACTAGCTGCTGTGTGACAAGGTCCCAACGACCGCCGAGGTCATTATACGGGTCGCCGTATCGTTACTGCGTCGTTGAGTAAATCTGACTGTTTGACATCTCACCAGCAACCACATAGCGATGATCCAGTGATCCTTACCAGGTCGTATCGTTGTCAGGATCGCTGGAACGTCGCCAAGTGTGACGGGATCCTAATGCTCTGGTCTGCTTGCTCCTTTTATTACATGGTATGGGAAGGCCTAGCACAGCTGCTACCCCTGCTATTTATGCTCCATCCATGGTTGATGTGTGGCTAATGCTGTCCAGGTCCTGAAATTTCAAAATCGCAGCTAGCTCCCCGATTCTGAAATGTCAGCCAGGAGCTCTCCAGGTGCTGAAGTTCAGTGCCAGCTGCCGCTGAACTTCAGCACCTGGTGTCCGGCAACCGGATATGATTTTCTGTCGCATCCGATGTGATAAGGCGCTCATAGACTTCCATGTTAGGGGCACCGGATTGCACCATATCCAGGAAGATCCGATTTTGCCAGATTTTTGCCCTGGACACAAAAAATGCTGCAGGACACAAATCGAATGCAGCCTGATGCTGCCGGACAGGGACAAACCCGGATGGCAAATCACTGGCTTCCGGCCCCATAGGCATGCATTAGTGCAAAATCGGGTCCGGGGCTGTCAGGTTCACACCAGAAAAATATGTGGTGTGAATCCGGTCTTATTGTCTTTACCCTTGTGTGTGCTTGCTTTATGACTAAGTTTTGATTTTCCTATTTGTCAGTTTCATTACCCCTCTGTTCCGGGACGGGGAGGGGGGAATCACATCAGGACAGGTCAGGAGCAGGACCAGGTTGGAGACTCAGGCCTCCCCACCATTAAGAGTACCCCTGAAATAGGGATAGTTCAGGGCCCCTTAGTTTGAGGGGCAGATCAGGCGCCCTGGTTCCCTGTGATCCAATGGTCATCGTGACAAACCAACCAATTTATTATTTTAAGTTGTAACTAATTCTATAACTTTTTCTTTTTGTAACCCTTTACCATCCTGTAATCTTATTGGATATTATGCCTTTTTTTCTCCTACACTATTTTTTATATAAAAGTTTTAAATACTTTTCGCAGTGTTAAATAGTTTTTTTTTATATCAATATATTTTTAAGCCTCAGAGGGTCACATTTGCAATATTTGAAGAACAATACGTCTCGTGAAGTATCGCACTTGCCTTGTACTTATGGAAGCAAAAAAAGGAAAAATCTTCAAAGTAAACTATGCTACAAGATCAAAAAGAGTAGTTCCTCGGCACCGGATCCTCATGAATAATAATTCGTGTGTTTTCTGTATTATTTTATCAAATAACCCGACAGGTAAAAGTGAATAAAACTCACTAAAACGACTTTACAATAATGGTACATTCAAATATATACAAGGAGTGAGTGCAACAAACACAATTTCTTACAGAAACGATGCCTGGCTCAGGATCGCAAAGGAAGAACAAAATCAAAAAGAAAAGAATAAAAAATAAGTTAAACTCTACAATTTAAGGGGTGTAGACAATCGTTGAGTTTCTAGGAAGTAGAAAGAATAACATCGCGAACAATTGTACTTTCTGATATTTTCCAACCAATTATTCTCGAATATATGTTTGTTCATGGGGTAAAAGCAATCTGAAGCATCAAGAAAAATAATTACTACTCCTAAAACAAACTAAAACTTCTAAAAGTGCAGGTACCGCCAAACGTGGACCCTTCTGGGAAGACAATCAGAGGGCGCCTACATTGACTTATGGCAAATCCTTGGACGCGCCATCAAAGTTATCTTTAGAAGGGTTCTACCTTCATCCTGATTGGGTAATATCAGATAGATCTTGTAAAGAAAAGCAATTTTGCAATTTACTGCCTATTAAAATTTTCAGCCGTTCTTGAGATATTAAAGGGTATATCCATAATTGTCACCTACCAGCCTGTTGTGCCTGGCACCGGTCACTGCCGACATGGAGCGGGCACAGACTGCTCCTGACGGGGACAGCATGGTGGGGTAAGGAAGGAGCAGGACAGCGGTCTCCGGCTGATTGACAGCCGGCACTCCAGATTGAGGGAGCCGGATGTCAATCAGCATGATGTCGGCTATGACGCCCGTCTCGCCCCTCGCAGTCTAAGACTGCTCCGTGTTGGCAGTGAATGGTGCCGAGCACAGCAGGCAAGTAGGCGGCAGCTACCTGCTTGTTAATACTAAAGCCCCTGTTACACCTAGCGAGATCGCTACCGGGATCGCTGTTGCGTCACAAATTTTGTGACGCAACAGCGACCTTGCCAGCGATCTCTCTATGTTTGACACGTAGCAGCGACCAGGCCCCCGATGTAACATCGGCGATCGAGTCGGAATGTCCTGGCCCATTTTTTGATCGTCTGGTTCCCGCTGGCCAGCATGCATCGGTGTGTTTGACGCCTAACAACGACCTCGTTGGCGACTCCGAACTCAGCCACGTAGGTCTGAGTTGTCAGACTAGCTGCGGTGTGACAGGGTCCCAACATCTGCCGAGGTCGTTATACGGGTCGCTGTATCGTTGCTGCGTCGTTAAGTAGATCTGACTGTTTGACATCTCACCAGTGACCACGTAGTGACGATCCAGCGATCCTTACCAGGTCGTATCGTTGTCGGGATCACTGGACATCGCCAAGTGTGACGGCACCCTAGTCACTTTTTTTGGCTAAATCCCAGATAACCCTTTTACCGCTTTTCCTTTGTTTACAGCTTGTTTGTTTGGAGACTGACCACTACTGCTAGACTAGACAGGTTGTGAGCTCATTTCTTTTGAGCTTGCAAGAACCATTTATAAACCGCTCAGGATTAGAGATGAGTGAACCTGTTCGGGCTGGAGTTTGGGTGATATGCACGTCCAAAGTGCAGGAGCGTACAGCGCTGTGCTCCGGTGGTGTGCTTGATGCGGCCCAGTGTGAGCCAAGGGCAGTAAAATCGGAGTTTCCCGCTGGAGTGTGTTGTCCCAACGCTAAAAATTAAAAAAAGAAATACCCAACCTCATGCCCAGAAGTGTTTTGCTTATGGCTGGCTATAAGTGGGCAAAGAGCCGTACAGCACTTCAGTGATGACTCGGGTCATATTTGTGTCCCGAACAGTGCCATCGAACCCAAACATTCACAGGTTAAATTCTCTAACCGAACCTTAAAAGGTTCGCTCATCTCTACACAAGATCACTGGAGTGCCCAGTTGAATCTAAATCCCAGTCAGCTTCAGCCTAGTCCTTACAAGCTACACAGCAGCAGTGGTCGGTCTCCTAGGAAACAGCGTGTAAGCTATAGAGAAAAGTGTTAATATCTCAGAAACAACTGAAAATTTTAACAAGCAGTAAATTGCAAGAGTGCTTGGTTTCACAAATACTATCTGAAACTGTCCTTCAATGAAAATGAGAAAAAACACTTTTAATACCCTTTAAGGATGTGTGTAGTCAGTTTACCGGCTTCCACTGGCATCCTGGTAATGTTTTCTTTAACAGATTGAATGTTCTAAGCCAACGTCAGGCCAACATACAGATTTTCAGGAGTATTCCTTGTGTATCATCTTAATTCTGAAGCCGAACAGATTATGTTCTCTTTCTACGTCTCTCACAGTGAAGAAGATATGACATCCCGACACGTTACTCTTTGTCAAATCTCCCTGCCACAGCAAGACCTAACACAACATGACCTCAGAACTAGGAAATATGAGGGCCTGTCAACCGCAAACATGAAACATGACCGAGTCTAGGTCATCTTGGTTTCTTTTTGTGGAATAAGCTCTGGGCTTTTCAGAAATTCCACTGATATTTTCGAAGCAACTTGAATTCTTCTACAAAGACAACATTCGCGCCTATGAAACCTAAAGTTGGCCAAAATGACTACATTCAATATCAGTTTCCTTAAAGGGGCTGTCCCATAATAATCAGGAAAGGCGATATATTATTGATTTTTGAGGGCCCCACCAATCAACTCAATTGTGTCCTGAACCCACTGATCCTTATAGTTGCGGACTATGTACTCAGCCATTTTCAACAACGTTGTATGGAGTGGTAGGGCTTCTGATCACCAAAGTGCCATTGACTGCAGAATTAAGGGCGATCAGGAGTCCAATTCTAATGATCACTGGGGATATGTGTAGTGGAACCACTCGTAATGAGTCATTCATCACATATCTAGTGCATGGATGATCAATATCTCTGATGGAACAAACCCTTTAAAGTCTGGAAGTCAATACAGTCCAGTGACATTCTTGCTCCAGCTTCTCAGTAGGATGCTAGTCACTACACAGACAAGCCATTAGGCAGGGTAGTCAAAAATTCCAGAGGCAGATACCAGGATAGCATGTTGTGGACCAAGGGAATTAGACAAAGGCGAAGTCAGGTCACTGTCCAAGATGAGAAAACCAGGACGACTGCGGATGAGAGCAAAGGACAAGGCAAAAAATGGTCAGAGGTGGTCCAAGGTCAAGCAGCAATAGATCAAAACACAGGACAAATGTAAAACAGGCCAAAAACCACCAATGAGCAGAATACTACAACTGGCAGTGATCTGCGACTAACTGCTCAGCTAAGTAACTGGACAATCATGGAGAACGGGGAACAGCTAAATAGGCCCAGCACCTCACAGTCTAAGATTGGATGACTGACTTGTCAATCAACATTAACAGTTCAGCATGCCCCAGCACCATGGTGAACCACTGAGCAGTGACTCAAACTGCCAGCTCAGAACGACGGTACTGATTCAAAAGTGCAGGAGTCACTTACTGCATCCAAGACACACTGAGCGAGGAACCGTCACACTCAGAAGACCTTCGACCACTTACAACAGCTGATCTTTCACCTTCAGACTTTAAAGACCCTGAACTATTAGAATATGTCCACATGGAGTTTTATTTAAAGGAGATCAAAAAGACTAACTCTTCGGGAGTTTTGTCAAAGAGTTTTAGTTTCCTGAAGCGGTTTTAATAGAAGTCAACCACAAGTCAATACTAAAATCAAAAAGTTCCAGGGTGAAACAAATACTCAGTTCTAGATGATTGGGTCTATTAGTGTGGTATAATTTGCTTTTGATAACTACCAACACATGACTTGGTAGACCACCACTAGTTACTCGAGTACACATCGACTTTTGCACACTTTTGTGACATTGTGCGTCATTTACTGACTGGTCGCGGATCTCCTGACCCCAAACTCAATAGCTTCAAAGGCTTATGGACATATATGAGGCCATCAAGTTTGGGTACAATCCTAGCATGGTGGTCCACACTTGGACCATGACATATGATCGTATGAATCTGGACTTCGAGCCAAAAGGTCAACAATCAAATTTTAATCTTGCTCCTGATTCTCTGAAAACCATTGACTGCTTCCAACTTCTGATCTGTAGGATACTGGACAATTCCAGACTCGAAGTTTCACGGAACTCAATCGGGAAGACATATTTTCAACATCTTCAAAGACTTAAGGTACCGTTACATGCCGCGATGTTGCGTGCAACTTTGCTGAGCCAGTGAAGTTGAAGGCAACGTCGCAGATGCATCGTGCTGGCAATCTGGCAATCTGCCCAACGATTTGGCTGTATCGTGCCATCTGACATCGCAATGGCGATGTTGCCGGCGATACAGCCTATTCCGCACCGTTGCTGCGGATCGCTCACCCACCGAGTGATGACTGCGCCCACATCGCAGCGGCGTCACCGGCAACATCCTGCCATGTGACAGCCAGGCTGCAATGTCGGAAGCGAGCGAGTACCCCGGCATCGCTTCCGACATCACAGCCTAAGTTGCTGCGTGTAACGGTACCTTTATAGGCATATATGAGTCAACTTTGGGTTAGGAGACCAACAGCCAGTCCAAACATCGTGGTCTGCATCTTTGTGACTTTGTGGGTCATTTGTGGATAGGCAGCAGGTCTTCTGATCTCTAATGGTCCCGTCACACGGCACGACCTGGCCAGCGATGTCGGAAGCGATGCGCGGGTGCCCCCTCGGTTCCGACATCGCTGGCCAGCTGTCACACAGCATCGCTGCGGCCGGCGACACCGCAGCGATGCGGGCGGTGACATCGCTCGCAGGGCTGGGCTTAGCCCAGCGAGCGATCCACAGCAACGCTGCGGTATAGGCTGGATCGCCGCCGACATCGCTCTGGCGATGTCACACGGCGCGATCCAGCCTTATCGCAGGTCGCAGGTTGACAGGTTTACGGTTCTTCCTGTAAACCTGTCAACCTGCGACCGGCGATAAAACGCGGTTGCGCCACGCGTTTACACAGCGCGACGTCGCTAGCGACATCGCTGATACGTCACTTTTTCGGCGATGTCGCAGTGACGTCGCCAGGTGTGAAGCCACCTTAAGATGCTCAAGACAATGACTCAAGAAGATTCTCAGAACTCAATCAGGAAGACATCTTTAAGATCTTCAAAGGCTTATGGGCATATATGAGGCCGTCAAGCTTGGGTTAGAACAACAACAGCCGATCCAAGCATAATGGTCCACGACACATGTGAATCTAGTTTTGGAGCCAAAAGGTCAACAATCAAATTTCAATCTTGCTCCTGATTCTCCAAAAACCTTTGACCACTTCCAATTTCTGATCGGTAGGACACTGTAGACCAGAGGGTGGGCAACTCCAGTCTTCAAGGGCCGCACACTGTCCAGGTTTTCTGGATTTCCTTAGCATTTGATAGTTGGAAATTTGATTACCAACTGTCCTTGAGGACTGGAGTTGCCCAACTCAAGACGTTTCGCGGAACTCATCTTTTGGATGAAAGTTCCTCTACGTAGAGTTCTCTGACACTTTCGTAAGTTATTTCGTTTTTTTTTTATTCAGGATCGTAGAATATTTTGGAGTAGGTTAACCGTCGGCTTCTTCATTTCACAAGAACATTTTAGAGATTGCTCCTGGCGCCGAAATCTTGTCCACCAACGAGATGGGGATTTATAGAGACACTCGTACGGCGAATGTTAAATCTTGGCTGACCCTGTGGTGAGTACATGAAACGGGATGAGAAAGTGATCTCTTTCTTTCCCCCCCCCCGTGTACGGAGAAAGCGGTGACATAACCTAATATTTCAATACTTTGAATATAACCAAGGGCGGAGAGTGATAAACGCATTCTTCGGCAGTCTATATACACAACACAGATGGAAGACAGACGATAAAACTGTCTTACACTTCAGTTCGGAAGCCATTTCTC
This sequence comes from Allobates femoralis, assembly GCA_033576535.1. Lineage (NCBI taxonomy): Eukaryota > Metazoa > Chordata > Amphibia > Anura > Aromobatidae > Allobates > Allobates femoralis. The sequence continues at coordinate 69,801,903 of JARQOC010000009.1, read as the reverse complement.
ACCGGCGGTGTATTACCACTCATATAATCACACGGACATATATGTTGTGTTTGTCAGGCCGGGTATTTATAAAGATAGCTCGTCCGGAGTTGTCAGTGACAAATTGCACAGTATCCTTGTAGCTGAAGCTTTGCCTTATGATGTACGGCGGGGGGATGATATACACGGACAGGCCGGCAAAACACTACCCTGGTTACATCTATAGGATCTTCTAATGAAAGTCTACTAGCGTTGCCACATACAGCAAGAGCTAGACGATAAAGGTCAAAGCCGATAAAGGTCAAAGCCGATAAAGGTCCAAATCCTCAATTCTCTATAATCATCCAAAATCTCATTTCAACCCCAATTTATTTTAAAATTAAAGGGATAGAAAACAATTCTACGCCATTAAGGTAACCCTATTTTTAGGAATAGGTTGTCATCAGAAGCCTTATTTTTATATCGAAATCTTACCCCCATCATGCATCGGGTTGGGGCACAGATTGGACATTTTGTCGGGTCTGGGTGGAGCTTTCTCGTTGCTCACTGGCGCCCTCTGGAGTGTAATACACCCAGCATCGATGGAAGTGACTAGTGTTCTAGGTCAGAAAGTGGTTTTCGATTTCTAACTCATTAAGCCTTTGGTCTGGAAGAAGAGAATCTTTACTAATGAAGCACAAACTAATTACTTTTTACCCTGATTGCATATAATTAGCCAAGTAAACAAAAGCATCTTTCTTTTACTACAAATCTTTCCTTCCTTACATTTCCTTTTGACATCCCAAAATGTAAGGAACGACAATAAAAGCTTTAGAAAAAAAAAACCAAAACGTGATATGTTCGATACTCTGTTGAGAGACGTTTCTGCTATAGGTGTCTATATGAGACAACCCAATGGTGGAGATATACATTTTTCTGACACATCACAATCAAGTATTGACTTGGGTAAATGCTCACTGTTCGTGTGTTGTCACAAGTGTATCCCGCACTAGGGCGACTGTTGACGAGTCTGGGACCTGAAGGTTACAAAACTAAGGATTTAAATGTATATACTTCAATTTGGTGCTGCAGAGGTTAAGGTCTTTTTCCTATCTGGTTGTTCTTTGTAAGCCTTAATTTCAGATTCAGTTTTGATGACCACTCCCCTCCACTATAAAGAGACATGAGTCTTATCAGCTGACGCTGCTGATGAAATCTCATTCTATTCTGTACATTTTGAGAATTTCAGGTCTAGTTTTGATGACCACTCCCCTTCACTATAAGGGTCGGTTCACACTGCGGCGTGATCCGGTCCGGTGCTGTCCAGGAAGACCCAGACAGCCGCGGACCGGATCAGCACACAGGACTGGGGGGCTAATAAGCCCTCCGGTCCGGTGTGCAGCGCATGCAGTTCTCGCTGCTGATAAGTCAGGACTGCGGGCGCCGCAGTCCTGAGCGGTCAGTGGCTGCAGCTGCTGCGGCTGCTGATCCGGTCTGCGGCTGTCTTGGTCCTCCCGGACAGCACCGGACCGGATCACGCCGCAGTGTGAAGCGGCCCTGAAGACTCGTGTCTGATCAGTTCATACTGGTGATAGAATATCATTCTATGTTGTCCATTTTGGAAATTTCAGGTTCAGGTTGGATGACCATTCCCCTCCACTATAAAGAGTCATGTGTCTGATCAGCTGACACTGATGATAGAGTCTCTTTCTTTGTCATCCATTTTGGGAATTTCAGGTTCAGTTTTGAGGGACTACTCCCCTCTACTATAAAGAGTCACGTGTCTTATCAGCTGACGCCGGTGATAGAATCTCATTCTATGCTGTCCATTTTGGGAATTTCAGGTTCAGACACATCTAGAAATGTGAGACACAAAAAGTGCCTAGGGTCTTATCTTTTTGCTGAAAGGGGCAAATGCCTGTTGAAATTTACTCACCTGGTCAAGCTGTGAGAACCCACAACTAGTATCTGCGCATAAACAGCTGCCGCTTGATCCACACTCCCACGTGCACCGTGGCAAACAACTGGTCTGGTGTAGCGCTATATCTTTATTCCGACGCGTTTCGGAACAACCTCTGCTCCTTCCATAGGGATTGAGGAAGAAACAGAGGTTGCGCCGAAACACGTCAGAATAAAGATACACCACTACACCAGACTTCCCGGGTCCTGGTTTGCCTTTCAGCAGCGCTGGATGTAAAGGTGCACTGAACTGTTCTGCCACACCTAGGGTGCACTAATGCGCTGTGCTTGGTTTGAACAGTCATTTTTTGATAAGAGTCCCTCTAAAGCTTGTATGGCTGCTTCAATATGTGTACACCATAGTTTGTGTCAGTGTCCAGAGTCCAGAGTGGGGTTAGATGCAAAACAAGTGGATGAGAAGGTGTGCTGAACTGCTCCGCCACACCTAGGGTGCACTAATGGGCTGTGCTTGGTTTGAACAGTTATTTTCTGCTTAGAGATTCCCTCTAAAGTTTGTACGGCTGCTTTAACAGTTTCATGGAGGTCAGGCCACCATAAACCGCTATAGTAAAAATGTGAATTTCCAGCTCTTTTCTTCAGTATAAAAATTCAATGATTTATTACATTATAAAAAAAGGGAGTGGAACAAACAGCAAACTACACAGCTGCAGCCAGTTGGCAGCTCCAGTACATAGTGCAAGATATTACCACGTCCTTTCTCCAGATTTTAAAAAACTGTATGTTCCTCTCACTTTTTTAGAATGTAATAAAGCTTTGAATTGAATACTGAAAAAGTGGGCACTTATTGGTGTATTTTTGTGATTCTCTTACCCTGTACTCACCATGGTTAGTGTACAGGCTGGCGAGGACACTAGCCTCACCTCTACAATAATACAACACAAGGTAAGGGACACAGACAGAGGGAAAATAGACACAAAAGGAAATGACACTAAACTCAATTGCAGTAAATCACCGCAGCTGCAATAGTCACGACAGCACAACTTTTTCAAGGCACAAAATAGACAGCATAAAAAGAGATTCTATCATTTGTGTCAGCTGATAAGACACATGACTCTTTACAGTGGAGGGGAGTGGTCATCAAAACAATCTCATTCTTTGCTGTCCATTTTAGAAATTTCAGGTTCAGTTTTGATGACCACTCCCCTCCACTATAAAGAGTCATGTGCCTGAACCAGTACACACATTGAAGCAGCTATGAGTCTGTTAGCAGAAAACGACTTTTCAAACCAAGAACAGCCGATTAGTGCACCCAGGGTGTGGCCAAGTTGTTCAGTGCATCTTTACATCCACTTGTTTTGAAGCAGCCATACAAACTTTAGATGGGATCCTTTAGTAGAAAATGGCTTTCAAACAAGCACAGCCCATTAGTGCACCCAAGGTGATTCCGAGCAGATAGGTGAACCTCCACAAACACTTGTTTTGCATCTGGCTCTACCCAGTTTTTATTAATTGACAGCTCTGGATAGGAGACAGAAAAAGGTGGAGATAGGACAACATTAGCTGAGAAGGTGCACAGGAGTGTTCAGCCACACCAAGGGTGCAATAAGAGCTCATACTTGGTTTGAATCGTCAATTTGTGCTGACAAACCCTCTTACATTTGGGGAGACACAACCTATGGGGTTCACACATTGAAACAGCCATACAAGCTCTAGAGGGAGTCTGTTAGCAGAGAATGACTGTTCAAACCAAACACCGGTGTTTAGTGCACACTAGGTGTGGCCAAGCTTTTCAGTTCACCTTCACATCGACTTGTTTTGCATCTATTTCCACCCCCTTTTCCTTGACAAGCGGCAAAGAAAGGTGAAGAAAGAGACACAATCTATGGGGTCACATTGAAGCAGCCTTGACTGTTAGCAAAAATTACTTTTCAAACCAAAAACAGCCGATTAGTTCACCCATGGTGCGGCCAAGCAGTTTAGTGCACCTTCACATCCACTTGTTCTACAAATATCCCCACCCTCTTTGTCTTGATTAACAGCTCTGGACAGGAGGCAGAGAAAGGTATAGATAGGACAACAAATAGGCGGGAAGGTGTACCTGACTGTTCAGCCACACCAAGAGAGCAATGAGAGCCTGTGCTTTGTTTGAACAGTCATTTTGTGCTGACAGTGTTTCATGAATTTGAGAAGACACACCCTATTGGGTACACACATTGAAGCAGCCATACAAGCTCTAGAGGGAGTTTGTTATCAAAAAAGGACTGCTCAAACCAAGCAGAGGCAATTAGTCCACTCTAGGAGTGGCGGGGTAGTTCAGTGCTCCTTCTCATCCATTTGTATTGAATCTATCCTATTGATTGATAAGCTCTGGACAGGAAGCAGAGAAAGGTGCAGATAGATAGGACAACAAGTGGGTGGAAAGGCGTACTGGACTGTTCAGCCACACCAAGGGTGCACTGAGAGCCCATACTTGGTTTAAACAGTCTGATAGCAGAAAATTACTATTCAAATCATACTCAGCCAATTAGTGTACCCAGGGTGTGGCTGAACAGTTCAGTGCAACTTCACATCCACTTGTTTAGAAGCAGCCATACAAGTTTTAGAGGGAGGTTGTTAGCAGAACATGACTATGGAAAGCAAGCACTGAATAGTGCACCCTAGCATGGCCAAGCAGTTCAGCGCACTTTCACATCCACTTAGTTGTAAATCAAGGAGGCAGAAAAAGGTATAGATAGGACAACAAGTAGATGGGAAAGTTTACCGGACTGTTCAGCCACACCAAGGGTGCAATGAGAGCCCATTCTTGGTTTAAACAGTCTGATAGCAGAAAATTACTGTTCAAATCATACTCAGCCAATTAGTGTACCCAGGGTGTGGCTGAACAGTTCAGTGCATCTTCACATCCACTTATTTACAAGCAGACATATACGTTTTAGAGGGAGGCTGTTAGCAGAACATGACTATGGAAAGCAAGCACCACCAAATAGTGCACCCTAGACATGTCCAAGTAGTTCAGTGCACTTTCACATCCACTTAGTTGTAAAACGAGGAGGCAGAAAAAGGTATAGATAGGACAACAAGTAGCTGGGAATGTTTACCGGACTGTTCAGCCACACCAAGGGTGCAATGAGAGCCCATACTTGGTTTAAACAGTCTGATAGCAGAAAATTACTATTCAAATCATACTCAGCCAATTAGTGCACCCAGTGTGTGGCTGAACAGTTCAGTGCATCTTCACATCCACTTTTACAAGCAGACATATACGTTTTAGAGGAGGCTGTTAGCAGAACATGACTATGGAAAGCAAGCGCCGAATAGTGCACCCTAGGCATGGCCAAGCAGGTCAGCGCACGTTCACATCCACTTAGTTGTAAATCAAGGAGGCAGAAAAAGGTATAGATAGGACAACAAGTAGATGGGAAAGTTTACCGGACTGTTCAGCCACACCAAGGGTGCAATGAGAGCCCATTCTTGGTTTAAACAGTCATTTTGTGTAGACTGCTTTTATTTGGGGGAGACACAACGTTATCGGGTACACATGTATGGAGGCACCATGAAATAGTCATGGTCACTTTGTACCATTCCTTCCTCCTGGGAAAATTCTGTTTATCCAGACAAATGAATGTGCTGTGCTGACAAAATACCACAAAAGTCATACATCATTTTCTCCTGCCCTGAAAAGTGCTGTCCTGTGCATAAGGAGACATTTTATTACAGTAGACAGCCTTGTCTGATGCAATATTAATAAGCCTAGCGTATAGAACACCGTATACCGCGAGCTTTTAGATATGGAGCGGGTTACAGTGCCCGATACTCTGATTTTTGCAGGGTTCTTATACTGCGATTAGTTTTTACTCTATGTGTATATGGCTTTTTTGCACAGTTTTACACTTTTTATCCTCCATTTTTGATAAAACCTAAGTTAATCCCCGGCAGATGATTGGTTAATCCCATTTGTACCATGAATCGCCCGTCATCACCTTGGTCCAGCGACTTAGCGAAGCAAGATACCACTAATGAGAATATCACCATTGCAGATTATTAAGCAATGTCCTAAGCTCTGGGATGGAGGAGTCAGTTCACTGGCACAGAACGCTGCCTTCCGCCAACAGCTCGAAATACCGGCCAACGCCAGCTCTAATGGATCATTTAACTCGCTATGCAAATTGTATGCTAATTTCCATCTCCTTCGCGCTCGGCGTTTGCTCCACCTCCTCCCGCGGATAAGAAACTGAAGCGCGAAGTTGCTTTTCCTTTAAGGGAAGGATAAGATATAAATAGGAGATAAGAATAAAGACATCTATCCATCTCGTGTTCATTAGACTCGAACACTACAGTAATCTCCATCGTGCAGACTCTTCTCTCGTCTTTGTCTTTGTCTCCATTGTTTGCAGGCTTTTGTGAAAAATTGCGGCGACATTCTGCGGATGAATTTTGCCCATCTGCAAGGGCCGCTGCAATCAGACTAGCAGCTCTTCGATCAGCTTTGTGTCGTACGCCGTCCAGGAGCTTCGGTTTTACGGCTGGAAGATTTCAATGAATGGAGACCAAGGAGTCTTGACGTATGTCCTAATAGAGATGGTGTGGTAGAACGGAACATTAGAAGATCTCGGTTATTTGCTTGATGTAGCATCTATTTTGTGTTACAGTCGAAAAGCGGCTACTCTCAATGTCCTCAGGGTGACCACCCATGGCCCACCACAGCAATAAGAACAGCTGGTTGTGTAGGTCCAGCCTAAATGAAGGTTAGATTGCATGCAAAGGTTAGCTTGGCTACTAGGATCATATTAATTTCCATAAGGGAAAGGTAATAAGCTCTATTATTTAAAAACAATGGATGGGGTATGTTGAAACTTGGAACACCTAATTTCCTTTTGCCAAATATTTATTATCAGTCCATACTCAGGAACTAGTCACGACTGAGTGCCTAGCCAAGGCTGAATCCCGAGTCAAGGCCTATCCCCTGGTCAAAGCCAATCACCTGGTCAAGGCAACGCCTCTGGTCAAGGTATCTGGTCAAGGCACAGCCCATGGTCAAGACTGTGCCTTTAATCAAGCCCAAGCGCTTAGTCAAGACCAAGGCCCTGGTAAAGGCAGAGACCTTGGTCAAGGCAAAGCCCTTGTTCAAGCTCTATCCAAATATCTGATTAAATAAGCTCAATCAAGCCCAAGCCCTTAGTCAAGGCAGTGCCCTTGGTCAAGGCAGAACCCTTAAATCAAGCCCTATCCAAACATCCAGCGAGTTAATGAGCTTAATACAGCCCATGACCTTAGTCAAGGCTAAGCTCCTGGTCAAGACCAAGCCCTTAATCAAACCCCAAAGCCCTTAGTCAAGGCCAAGCCCCTGGTCAAGGCAGTGACCCTAATCAAGAGCCTGGACAAGGCAGTGCCCTTGGTCAAGGCAGAACCCTTAAATCAAGCCCTATCCAAATATCCAGCAAGGAAATGAGCTTAATACAGCCCATGACCTTAGTCAAGGCAGAGCCCCTGGTCAAGACCAAGCCTTAATCAAGCCCTGGCCCCTAGTCAAGGCAGAGCCCCGACAAAAGTTGACTTTTATCCCAACTTTTTGACTAGATTCATTTCAAATTGTAGATATTCCACCTCCTCCTGTTTAAACCTATCCTTCTACTCTCTTTTTTTCCCGCCTACCTTCTTTCCCCTTCTATCCCTTTCCTCTGTCCTGGGTAACAAGGCCTACCTTGAGCTTTCAGTCCCCTTTCTTTAGGAGCCATCTCTAGGTGCTTCAGTTGGAATGAAGCAAATACTTCCTTGGATCACATTCCTTTCTGGAGCTACCAGATAACTGTTGCCCAGATAGAGAGAGTGATGAGACTCATTCAGTTTAACAATTGTTTATTCTTGTATTATTGTTTTGCTTGAAACGTTAAAAAAATAAAATGGTAGATATTCAAGGGTTGGTCTTACAGCCTCATGAACCCTAGAACAAAAGTCAGTATATTTAGATGGCTAATTCTCTATTGTGTATGGGAGACCCCAACGTTCTTACCTTTCGAAAGAAAGTAGAAAGATCATCAACATACCCAATCCTTTTTAGATAGCGGTAGCAACTTACTCAACTTTCCGCATCAAAAGCACATGGTCGCTCGTCAGAACAGAGCATGCACGTACATGAGGGAGTCGAGAGGGACAGCCGTTGGCCAAAAGAGGACATGATCAACCGTCATTGATGGTGTATGGGCGCATCAAGGAGGTCAAGTTTACTAGAGTCTACGAGAAAGACCGAATTCCAGTCTTTGGCTGCATGTACTAGGGCCTTTGGCGCAATGTGGAGTTTGATAAACACATTATGACTAGGTGTATGGGCCTCATATCCGTTGATGGAGCCGCTCTACAGATCTTTTATCTATCTGCTGCCTCAAATTTTCAATTTCAAGCAACACACGAGCTCACAGTGATAAAGGGAATGGAGAAACAGAAGAATAGATACCAGTAACATCCATCATCTATAGGATCGGGAGGGTATATACTCATGCATACAAATGAACCGCCACGTGAAACGCGTGAGGTTTGACCTCCAGGTCTTGTAGATTTGGAATTATTATAAAGTCACCTGGTAAAAACAGTAAATACACAGAAAGAACAATTGATTTGATCCTACTCCCGGAGGGTTTTGGCTCATTAGCTATGCAGAATCAATTAATATAAAGCAATACATTTTTATAATGAAGGTTTGACTTCTGAAGAGATGAGTCAGCCATTAACGAGAGCAGGTTTTATGACTTATCCTTTACGGTTTACTTCATATTCTCTGTATTTAATGTAAACTGAAAAAAAAAAAAATACATCCAAACAGCCATCTGGTTCTATAGCTTTTTTCTTTTCTTATCATTCATCTAAATTTATTGAGTATTTCCACCCAAAAACAATGAAGACACCGGTCACCAGAAGTCCTCGAATTGGTTTTACGCCCATAAAATGTTGTTTTATGGAAAGTTGGCGTGTCACCTGTCTTGGCCTATCTCGTGCGTTTGTTGGGTCCTAAGTGTCAACAGATCAGATTTTTGGGACACCAAGTGTTCGGTCACCCCAACAAGTCAATGGGTTGCTCCAGGCAAGACCAAAACACCTCAATGTGTAGTTACGACCCCTCCTAGGAGAAGCCACACAAAATTTGGTGTATATATCACAAATCAAATGTGTCTTCACCTTTTCTAATGGCCACTTTACACGTCCGATATCGATGTCCAACTCCGATAAAAAGTCACGTGGTTCAGTGCGTTGGCCCCGATATCGTTCATGCGTTGTGTGGTGTAAATGTGCAATTCGATGTAAGAACGATGCCAAAACGATATCGGGGGAGAAATGAGCGCTCTCCAACGCCGATATTGGATGGACGATGTGGCAGGATCGTGCTGTGTACAGCCCAACAACGATGTGGAGCACAACTTTCTCTATTCTCTCCCATGTTAAATGGTCGTTCCTGGGTCGCCCGTACAAGGGGGCGTATACATCGCAGTTGCGTTGCCTGCCGATATCGCCCTGTGTAACATTCCTATGCGATCTTGGAATTCTGCCCAGAAAAAGCGCGCTCCAGCGTCGTTGTATCCAACATCGGACCGATGTTGGGACGTGTAAAGTGGCCATAACTGTTCTTCTGGCCAACTATCCAACCCATGCATTCATCCACCCATCGTTTGGCCATGTTTATCTCGAAAACCATGGGTACCACAAGACCAGTTTGCTTGGCCTCTGCCCTACCAAAAACAAAAGACTAGTATAAAAGTTATTAAGGTTGATTTTGGTAGCCTGAACGTAATAAATTACTATTTACAAGGTCCATCCATCTTGTCCAATATAATTCACCTTTCCCTCCATCTTTTATCAGTTCCTTTCTCAGTGCATTACTCTATTAGTCCATCCATTGGAATATCCATAGATTCATCTGACTATTCATCCCATTTGATCTATCCATCTATGCATAAATTCCTTTGTCAGTGTATCCATCCACCCATTCATCTAAGGACATCTATCCTATAAGGTCCTATAGGACATTAGTCACTACTTATGGATAATCCAGAAGGAAGAGTAGTCACATAATCCCAGGTCAGGTACTGAGAAAGGACTCGTAGTAGAGTTTACAGAGGTGTAATCAGGTAGCGGTCTGGGTTCTGGTTATCAGGAAGGCACATAGAATAATTTGAGTAAACAGATGTGTCTGCCAAAGGTCTGAGGTCGAAAAACCAAGAGATCATATCAAGTACAGAGAGCAAACAGAGAGGTAGTCAATCAGCAGTCTAAGTCAGTAAACAATGCAGGTTAACAGCACCACTTACATAGAAAGCATGACGGGCAGAGTTCTGGGAGAGGCTGCTCAGTAAAGTAACAAATCAATCACTGGAAAGGTTGTACACCTGAACAACCCACCACCTCCCAGAACCAGAATGGAAGCCTGCGCTGTCAATCAGCTTACTGACAGCTCCAGCACACCCACTAACAGCATTACCTCTAGAGCATCACAGGCGCACTGCGCGGAGGGATTGCAACACTTGTGTCCTCCACTATGTGGACCACTCTCCTTTGGTTTTGTTTATTGGATACATTTGGGAAGCGCATATGATTCTTCTTTCTATTGCCAAGGAAAGAGTAAAAAAAACTGGCTGCAATAGTCACAATTAAATTCAATTTTGAGTGGCAAAATTGATCTATTCATCCCTTCGTCAGAACTTCCATCCTCTAGTCATCGATCAAGTCATCAGTCAACCAATACCCCAAAGTCTGTTTATTCATCCAACCCACCTGGTCATCTATCCTCCATGCAATCACCTTTTTATCCACCTATCAATACCTCCTTCCATTCATTCATCTACCTGTCCATTTATCACCGTTTATCCATCAATCAATGCCCATCTATCATCCATCCATCCATCAATCAATCAATACCACGTCTGTCCATCCATTTGTCTATCTATCCATCCATCAATCTGTGCACACAATCACCGGTTTATCCATCAAGCAATTAATCAATACCGCTGTCTGTCAGTCAAACCATCTGTCCATCCACCAATCAATTTCCCTATCCGTCGCTCCAGGTCTTGGTTGGCGCGGTAGTTGATTCAGATGCCGGCGTCCTAACACTTTTCCTTGCTATTTATCTTTAATCAGTGATTTTATTGAGCTGTTTATTAAAGGTTACGTTAAATCGTTGGGTTTCTTTCATGGGGCGCTGGCTTTGATTGCCTCTTTTTTTTTTTGTGTTTGTTATGTGGATTGTGTTTAATTGTGCTATTCATACCCGGCAGTCTAGGCTTATTTCTCACCGTTGTGTAATGTGGCACAATGATGCAGTGACCGTTCTCTCGTCACCGAGCCAAGCTACCAAGGGTACAAGGAGCAGTTATGAAAAGCGGCACTGGCAGTGCCATGCTCCCTAGAATCCCATTTCCCTGCCAAGGCGTCTATACATAGAACAGTGTTGGCTCCCTGTTAAACACACTGCTCTGTCAATCCTACCGTGTCCACACAGAACAACGTGGGCAGTGCCAGGTTCATTCGACGCACATTAAACCATTATCCTAGTTGTTCTATTCAGCACAACATAACCTCTCATTGTCATTCAGCTTTGGTGTGGACCCTTTCGGTACCAAGTCCTGCCGAAAGCGGAGATATGGAAAAACAAGTAGAAAGGGGGGTGCTTGATGTATATGGAGAACAATTGAAGCTCTGTGGAGAAACCTCCTCCCTAGTGAGCCATAGTGAAAGGAGCTGTAATCTGCAGGCCGCTGAGCGTGCGTGAGGGAAATGTAGAGCGCAACGGGTAGCCCTCACCCCTCCCCGGCCTGCAACTGTGCACCTTCTTCATAGGGCTACATGCACCTTCCCTCCTGTTACTCAATCCCCCATTCTGCGTCTCCAGGGAATCATCCCTCCTTCTGCATTCTTTATTCTTCCAGCCATGTTCTTTCCTTCTGCCACTACTACTCATCCACCTACAGGTGTAGTGTGCCGTATTCCCCAGCTGTACATCTTACTGCCGCCCACCTTACTCCGTGCTCTATATCTCAGGATGACGACTTATACATGAAAAATCCACAACTCCATTGGTTTGTTTTCAGAAATTCCCCTCAATTGACAAAATCCCAGTTCACTGTTACGCGCATGTCCTGGACCTGGGCTTCGCTCCTCACATTGCAGACCGCTCAACTCAGCTGTTGCGCTCCACGTCGGGCTTTGCAGGTGACCCAGCGTCCATCCATGTGATCATCTACCTGTGCAAGGCCCAACAAGACACACACCTGTGTATTGGTATTATGGCTTAGTCTTGCATTCTCCCAAGATAGTGAAGATAGGCAAAGGATTTGTGACCAATAAATACACAGATTCACATAGTTAGAATTCATACGGTGGTTTCATTCTACACGATGTACATCCTATTGTGTGGTATTCCCAATTATGGCTGGCTTCACACTGCAGTTTTTTCACTGATCAGTGTCCATCCAGTTTGTGTGTCAAAACCAGGTGAGGAACTATAATTGAAAGATTGACCCCTGTTCTGTGTTTTGGAGACTCTCCTGGTTCCTTCTCCTGGTTCCTTTCTCCTGGTTCCTTCTCCTGGTTCCTTCTCCTGTTCTTCTCCTGCTTCCTCTCCTGCTTCCTCTCCTGCTTCCTCTCCTGCTTCCTCTCCTGCTTCCTCTCCTGCTTCTTCTCCTGCTTCTCCTGCTTCTCTCCTGTTCCTCTCCTGCTTCCTCTCCTGCTTCCTCTCCTGCTTCCTCTCCTGCTTCCTCTCCTGCTTCTTCTCCTGCTTCTTCTCCTGCTTCCTCTCCTGCTTCCTCTCCTGCTTCCTCTCCTGCTTCCTCTCCTGCTTCCTCTCCTGCTTCCTCTCCTGGTTCCTTTCTCCTGGTCCTTTCTCCTGTTCCTCTCCTGGTTCCTCTCCTGGTTCCTCTCCTGGTTCTTCTCCTGCTTCTCTCCTGCTTCCTCTCCTGCTTCCTCTCCTGCTTCCTCTCCTGCTTCCTCTCCTGGTTCATCTCCTGGTTCCTCTCCTGGCTCCTCTCCTGGCTCCTCTCCTGGCTCCTCTCCTGGCTCCTCTCCTGGCTTTGGCACACAAACTGGATGGACACTGATCAGTGAAAAAACTGCAGTGTGAAGCCAGCCTAAGGGGTTTAAACCCTGAAACGCGTAGAATTAAACCACCGTATGAATTCTAATTATCTGAATCTGTTGATTTATTGGAGCGGTAGCGCCATCACAAGTTATTTTCCAATCTTCACTATCTTGGATTTTAACACGTGGGAGGACTGCCGCATACCGTACAGACTTTGATATCGGAGCGATCACATGCGATAAAGGTGGTTGTGATGGTCACAACCATATCAGGTGAGCCGATTCACTTACACACTATTGTGCACCTTTTCCTTTTCAGCAATCTATTCCTCTTGTATTCTCCTGTCTGCCAGGGTCGTCCTGTGCTTCTGTTACCGGCTTCCCAGTCTCCTGTGTGCCTGGGTCATCCAGTGATTCTGTTACGTGCTTCCCGGTCTGTCTGCCTGCAGCCTCCAGTGCTTCTGCTACAGGCTTTCAAGTCTCCTGTGTGCCTGGGTCATCCAGTGCTTCTGTTACCCACTTCCCAGTCTCCTATCTGCCTGCAGCCTCCAGTACTTCCGTTACCCGCTTCCTAGTCTCCTGTCTACTTGGGTCGTCCTGTGCTTCTGTTACCCACTTCCCAGTCTCCTGTCCTGCCTGGGTCGTCCTGTGCTTCTGCTACCCGCTTTCCAGTCTCCCGGTGTGTCCCTGGTCATCCAGTGCTTCTGTTAACCACTTCCCAGTCTCCTGTCTACCTGGGTTGTCCTGTGCTTCTGTTACCCGCTTCCCAGTCTCCTGTCTGCCAGGGTCGTCCTGTACTTCTGTTACCCGCTTCCCAGTCTCCTGTCTGCCTGGGTCGTGCTTCTGTACCGCTCCCATCTGCCTTCCCGTCTACCCACCTCCTCCTGTCTGCCTGTGGCCTCTAGTGCCTCTGCTACCCACTTCACAGTCTACTGGCTGCCTGCAGCTTGCTTCCACGTCTCCTGTTTCCCTGTCTGCCTATGTTCTCCAGTATCTCTACTACCTGCTTTCCCATATCCTGTACGCCTTGAGCGTCCAGTGCTTCTACTACCTGCTTCTCAGCCTGCTGTCTGCCTGAAGCCTCCAGTGCTTCTGCTATTGGCTTCCCAGTCTCCTGTTTGTCTGTTCCCTCCAGTGTCTTTACTATCCATTTCCAACATGCCTCACCTCCCTGTTGCACTGGCATCTGTGGCCCATGTGCCCACCCAGGCCTTGGACTTGGAGCATCTACCTCACCAGGTGGGCCAAAAAAATTCACTCAGCATTAAAAAAAAATACAAAACAAAAAACGATCAGTTTTTACAATCTACAGCGTTCTCTACCTGCTGTGGATATGCCACAGACTTACAGAGCAGATTCTTCTTATGCAACGCGCAACATCAGAACCAAAATCAGCAATAAAGTGCATTTTTTTAAGATTTTGTTCTCTGTGGATCACCAGTTAATTGTTCCACTGTGTGCCTCATCCTTTGCTGTTCTCCCTCCCACTATAAACTATTGATTCACCCAATGTCTGTATCAGAATATGGATGGCCCTGATCATCATCCTCAGTTCCTCGAAATGCACAATGATTGACTACTTTGCCCACTCCCGTCCTTCACGTTTTCTTTAATCTGCTCTTTACCTTCTTGACATTGCACAATCCATTACTCTACTTCCTTTCCTCACATTACTCATGGCTCCAAACTAGAGAAGAATAAAAAAGGAAAATACACACTACTCTGGTCTACCGTCCACTTCGGTATTCGTTAAAGGCATCCAACATGCCGGGCCATTCAAGCAGCGGTGTAACTAGGCATCATGGCGCCTGGGGCAAAGATCCATGTCGGCACCCCCAGAGTAGTTGAGGACCGGGGGGGGGGGGTGCTGTCAGTTTTCAGCCACCAATGCAGCCCTGGGTGAGGAGGAGCGGTAGGGAGGGGGGGGGTGCCCCCCTCTGAGTTGCGCCCGGGGCAAAAGGTCCGGCTGCACCCCCCTACATACGCCCCTGCATTCAAGTGTCGGCCGAAGTACTTCACACTGCTTTTGTCTGGCTGTCATGATACTGATGTGGACACCAGACCAGGGTAGCAGAATCCTTTTGTTCATAGTTAATGTCACGCTGGAGTAAGGGGGTGTCTGGCTACCGTGCATGACAGTGGAGCACTGACCAATGGCGTCCGGCCACTACACACAAAGCAAGCAAACACCGGGGGAGGGAAAAAAATACAACAGGGGGGCGCAGCTCATAAGAAACGGGGAAGAGGTGACCTTCTGCACTCACCTGCGGCTGTGTCCTGATCCCCCTACTGTCTCTATACGGGTCACCTAACAGGATACCTAGTCCCTCGCTGGCCCTCATGTTAGCCCTCAATAGGGAAATGGCTGGTGGGAGCGCTAGTTCTAACCACTGCAATAACAACAAAAAGAGGGAAGGGGAGAGACAAGAGAACGACAAAAACTACTTCACACCTGTTGCCACGCTCCTAGGCAGCAGACGGTTTGGCAATGGTCAGGTTCCCTAGAGCACTTCCTTCACCTCAGGAAGCTTGACCAGGAATGAGTTCAATCACCAGCAAAGGATGCTGGAACCATGTGACTATATAAAAGGGGATGGGAGTGATCACAGAGTATACATAGCTGGACAAGAACTACGGTAGTAAGCTTGCTAGGAACAGAAACTGACTAACTCCCCAACTGCCAAATGAAAGAAACCGTTTAATATGACGTCTCGATAAAGGAATGAGAGACAGGTCCCAAATCTGTCACAAGTCTCCAAAAGGAAGAGACCATCAACACTTGTCAACAGCCCAATGTGGCTCTTCTACAGGATGATGACTCCAACAGCAGAAGCCCTAGCATGACTCTCATGCTTGGTCCCCAATGTCTCCACACTATGGCTTATTTAGCACTTCCTTTGGTGAAGGTTATTGCCTCTCCTTAATGAGACCATTTTTTATTTCCAATGCTCCAGAGGAAAAATACAAATGAGCTCCCTCCCTAGTGTTCCCTATTAAAAGTAGTTATTCTATAAGTCATTGACAATGAACATCTAATAGGAGGCAATAGTGATAACTTTTTTCCCCCCTCTGGGAAAAAGCCAATTTGCATGTTTTGCAGTTCCGTCAAACAATTATCTCCATAGAAATGTGTGCCTCGTACCTTCCACCAAACAAGACCCATTAGATGTGGAGGAGGGGGCTGTTTTACATTGAGAAGATCCAGCTGATGTATGCAAGTGATGCTCAATGAAAAGAAATATTATGCAAATCGGTTCTCTTCTAGAAGGAAGAAAAGATTTTGGAGATGTCTTCCCACTATACGAGGGTTTAGGGTGCTGTCGCCCTGCGCAGGAGAGTGCATTGTCTTTATGTCTGTGCTTAAGAGTTTATGTCTATATGTGGCCACCTAGTAGTTAAAGGAAAAGACTTCTCCCTAGTTACTTTCAGTTATTTAGGATTATTAATAATCATTTTTGATACTAATTAGTGATGGGCCCATTCTATAAAAAGGCCCTGCAGTGTAGAGTTAGCAGGAGACCCCCAAGAGAGGAGAAAAATAAGGTAACACTGGAACACCAGGTACATTCATTGGATTCTACAAGACCCTCTAGGTCATCCCAAGAGTTCAATATAGCGACTGGGAAGTGACTGATGCCTCTGGTAGGGTGGTGATGAGCTTCAGCAGTGACTTTGACAAAAAGGGTCTACACAGTGCTACCGGTAAAGGAACGTAGTCTAAAATTTCCTATGAATGGCTCCGCCTAGAAAGTTAGGTTGGCGTCAGTAGAGGCACCGTGATGTTGAGCACAGTAAGCAAGAGCCTAGAAGCACCGAACAGCGGGAGCGGTCTGCATCAAAATATGGCATTGGGAATAACAAACAAGTGACATTCAATGTGTGTGCCTTTGTTTCACACGACCGGTTTAGTAAAAAATCGTTGCAGGACTCAATTGACGCCATGTCTACTTTGGCCGTCAACTAGGGTGACTCTGAACTAAACCTGTAGCACTGGGGACCTGTCCGGGGTGCGGGTAGCAGATCCAGGGCAACTCCGCAGCCAAGGCGCTGCCTCACCTGCTGGGGCCATATTTGGCCATCCCCTCAATACCACCACCAGGGCAATATCAAGTGCCTATACAGCCATCTAGTACCCTACTCTGTATTTGTAAGTGTCAAGAACCCAATGGATGAGAGTCTGGTTTGGCCAAGGCGCTGCCTCACCTGCTGGGGCCCCATTTGGCCAGCCCCTCAATACCACCACCAGGGCAATATCAAGTGCTCATACAAATACAGAGTAGGGTACTAGATGGCTGTATGAGCACTTGATATTGCCCTGGTGGTGGTATTGAGGGCTGGCCAAATGGGGCCCCAGCAGGTGAGGCAGCGCCTTGGCCAAACCAGACTCTCATCCATTGGGTTCTTGACACTTACAAATACAGAGTAGGGTACTAGATGGCTGTATAAGCACTTGATATTGCCCTGGTGGTGGTATTGAGGGGCTGGCCAAATGGGCCCCAGCAGGTGAGGCAGCGCCTTGGCCAAACCAGACTCTCATCCATTGGGTTCTTGACACTTACAAATACAGAGTAGGGTACTAGATGGCTGTATGAGCACTTGATATTGCCCTGGTGGTGGTATTGAGGGGCTGGCCAAATGGGGTCCCAGCAGGTGAGGCAGCGCCTTGGCCAAACCAGACTCTCATCCATTGGGTTCTTGACACTTACAAATACAGAGTAGGGTACTAGATGGGTGCAAGTGTCAAGAACCCGATGGATGAGAGTCTGGTTTGGCCAATAAAAGATTAGCTCCTCCATGGTGCCGAAAACTAACTTGCATTCAGTCCATCACATCTAAAAACACATTTTGTTGGACGCTTTTGCCGTTGAAGACTTTGACCTCCATAAATTGAGCAATTTCCAACCAAACATCCATTTTGGCCGGCGAGAAGAAGTTGACATTATATTCCCAACCTCGGTCTCGGCCATTTTCTATGTCTATTCTCTGTCACATTAATCAGTATTTTTTAACAACCTAGAGTCTGACATTAAATTTGGTGAACTACCACCTTCCATTCGCTCACCTCTTTGCCCCACACCCACACTTGTGCTCTGATCTCTGACCATCAATGAGTTGAAGGTATAAGAGGGATGTGCGGCGCTGGGTTCCTCATTAAGACTGGAGCTCCGTTCACTTCCGGAGACAGATGCCGCTCGTTAATGTGCGGAATGGTGTAGGATTGACCTTCTTCCCAGACTTTCTCCAGGCATTGTGGCCACAAGTCTCAAACCTACAAACACTGTGGTCATCCCATGCACCATTCCTGTAACATCATCCCATGGGACATCTCTCATTTCCCGACATGGTTGCTCTTATGGATTCAATTAGATTAATTGTCCCAGTAAAAATTAAAACTTATCACAACCCGGTGACGGCCTCTTCTATTGATCCTCAACCGGCTATAATTTCCTATTACAAGGGCTTCCATGCGTTCTTCTGCCCCTTTGGACCATCTGCTCTTGTTTAACTCATTGGTTGCAATTAGGAAATCTTTTTCTCCGTCGGAAAGCCAAGACGGTAAAAGTTTCTTGCAGCAATATTTCACAATGGAACTTCGTTTTGAGCGGCGATAATGAAAATCTATAGCACTTGATTCATAAATACTTGTGAAATGCTCACGCCGCTCTTATGCTATTGAATTATTATAATTTGCAAATATATATTTAAAATTACATTACGGCACTTGGCTGCCCGGCCGTAGCGCTCAGGATAAACTCCTTGATTCAGTCTCCGATAGAAACTGGTTAAACAAAGCAGCTGGGGATCCGGTTGTTGTAAACCCCCCCCCCCCCACTACATTTTCCAGGAACGCTCCCTCCCTATTCCAGCTTGCTCCCCGCTATAAATATTATGAGGTTTAAATCCCTTTAATCTTATCGCAGCCTAAGCATGTCCAATCAATTAAATCCTATTATAAATTCTAATTACACCCCATATAAGCGTGGATAGGAGAGCAGAATTAGCTCGCGCACAATCATATGCCACGAAGACTTGTATCAGCCATTCATTGTACTGAAAAGCAAGCATTATATGTAGTGACGCTGACACACAGGGGCTTCCTGACCTCTCAAGTCTCCTCTAATCTGTATTCATGTAATTGGGGTATAAAGGGATTTGACTACCGTGTCTCCAAGCCAAAGCTCAAGAAAACAACTATATTCGGAATCCTCGGGCTGCTTGATACAAAATTAAGAATTCCAACTAGGTACCAAGATATGATCACGGTCCCTTATAGGCAAGAGTACATCCCAACAAGTGCAGTTCAATCCCGGGTGGGCAGTCGGACCTCTGGAACTAGCTGTCCCAAGTTTGGGTCTCAGGACTTGGAGAATACTTTTGCTCCAATCAGGAATGCCAGACGATCATTCGTCTATGGGACTTCTAAGACCAGCGTTCAGATATTTCCAGGGAAGACATTAACACTAGAAGTCCCAGATTGAAAGCAAGACAAGCAGGGCACTTAGCGGTACCAGGTATCAGGTCCGGATTATCTTCCAGTCATGGCAAGTTCCCATCCGGTGGTGCATAGCCAAAGCACCAGAAAGATAAATTAGAAAAAGAGGCGGCACTCACCGAAACAGACAAGTCGGTCCTTTATTCCGTGGATTCAGGGACAAACAAGGTGCAGGGAGGGGGCATGAAGGGCCATCTGACTACGACGCCGTTTCGCAACAAGTGTCGCTTCTACGGGTACGAGGATTGTCTGTTTCGGTGAGTGCCGCCTCTTTTTCTAATTTATCTTTCTAGAAGTCCCAGAAATTCTCCCCCCTGAAGTCCCGATAGAGGGTCAAATGACCATTAGTCCAAAGTGAATAGAACTAACTAGAAACTAAATGGATAAACTCAATGGAAAACAACAAACTCTGTGGTGCGACAGTAATGGCCTTAATTACAGAACAAAAGACGGTGATTAGAGGATGTTAGCTAAAATCCTTCAGGTCATTCGACCCGTCTCTGGGTTCCAAAGGTAGAAATGTTCAATGACCCCTCTCTGGGACTTCTAGTGTTAAATGTAGCCTAGTCCACTCATTTGGACTTCTGCTCCATTCAAGGTGGTAGATATCGGTCTTCCAGGTTCCAAAGCCTCCAACACACGATCGCTGGGAGGTCCTGTTGGTCGGATTTCTTGAGATCAACAAATGATCCCTTATTCTAACGATGGGAGATAAAGAGTTTTACTACCACAACAAGATAAGTAGGGTTAGTTTTCCCTTTTGTTAAGACGTGTAATGCTCAAGATCATGAAATGGATTTGGTCAGATGGTTAGGTGGTCCACCAAAGATTATACTCAACCTTTATGGAGCATTTTCCGTAAGTTCTTTTAGAAGAGAACAACCACAATTTTTTTCTAAAGATCATTAGTAATTCACAGTTTTGTACTTTATCGAGCTTTATGACCTTCCAGACAGTAAATACTCATTCAAGAGAGTTTCTTGAGAACATGCTCGAGGCCATCAAGCCTGGTCACATCTCAACAGCTAATGGAGAAAGGACAACAACAAATTGTAAAGAGTCAATAGAATCCTAAAGGTGGTCATAACACAGAACGATATTGGCCAAATGGTCATTCGGCTAGCATCTATTCCTGATGATCCTCTCTTACACTTTTGCTCAGTGGACTATGGACAAATTCTCAATAGGAATAGAAGAGCATCGGGCACAATTAATCCAACATCCTGTCACATCTCCACCAGAACCTGCCCCTGCAACATCTGCTTATGTAGGTGGTGCTGGTGATCGAGTAGAGTGTTAGAACCAGAAGCCATGGACAGGTTGGAGTGACTGGGACCTGCAGTTCTTTCCAGTCTAACAGGACGTGTGTGTGCTGTCCAGCAAAAGTCATCAACTCCTTGCTTAAACATATTAGAAAGCACTGTACACTACTAAAGTTTCCAGTTTATTCCTGGAAGTTGCCAGATATATTCTGGTACATCCTTGACTTTCAGTGTAGTCTCTTGTTATCATTCTTCCTTACTTTAACCTTGGCTTATGTTTCGAGTACTTTTATGGATCTTAAATTTGCCCTTTGCATTACCTCCTAGACTGGACCCTGCTTGGCAACCATTACTATCTCTGGTTCACACCTCTGGACAGTAGCCTTTCCATGGGAAGCAATCCCCTGGACCCAGTTGTAAATCCAGATCTCTGTATAGGGGTTAAAGGGGATCAGGGCCCCTCTGGATTTTGCCAAATGGAGTGGCTTGTGCCAAGTCTGCCCAAGGTAGCCTTTTTGAGCCTATGGTCTCAGACAGACTTTACAAATCTCCCCAATTGCTGGAAGAGATATATGGGTGGAAAAGTATTGAGCATGTTTGGTTTCCATCTGCCCGATCCACCGTTTTAATGTGCAATTAGATTTTGCTAAAGGATTAGGCTATGTGCACACAGGAAGGTTTAGTGAAGGTTTAGGAGCGGAACCGCCGGTCGGTTTCCATCAGGTTTATGCAAATTTATGTTAATCCAAAAGCGGCTTTTGGATCACATAGAACCTATGGAAACCGACACCGGTGTGCACCACAGCGGTTTTCCAATGCTCATCCGTTGCTAACCGTGGGTTCCCAGCGGGTTAGCAAAGAATGTGCATGTCTATAAACCGGCGGTTCTGCAGCAGCTGCAAGCAGAATCATGTGCTGCTTCCAGCGCTGCAGAACGACGCCACTAACCCGCTGTGCACCGCCGCACACCGACGTCTTCGCAGCACGGACCGACAGGAAGCGGTGGACGTCTCGGAGCTTCCTGTCGGGTCGCCCAGCCGCCGCCCACCTAACCCGCCCCGTGTGCACATAGCCTTAAACTTCTCTTCTTTGAAAATTCACGAATGTTCATGTACATCATACATATTAGAAAGTTGACTAGTCTCTCCAAAATCGGTAGGGTTGGCGATATGTTTGGACACTTTCACGATTTCTGTGGTTTGCCCGATTGACACAATATAGAAGTTTTCAAACTAAAATCCAATGAAAGGGTCAAAAAGTTTCACCGCGAACTTTAATCCTGAATTACCAACTTGGGATCTTGAGTCAAAACCTGTGGCTGTAAAACTCTTACTGGCCACAGTGAGGACCTCATTAATGGTCGGCTATATTTCAACCAGTTAAGGACTTTGGTTAGTTCATATTCAATTTGTATCATATGACCCATATTATTAACAGAACACCTCACTTCTTACCAGTGAGGCCATTTGCACATGCGCCTCCATTACTGACCTCTATTACTGGAGCTCATTTTAAGAGACCCTTGCAGTAAGAGGCGAAGACGACTTGCGGAACCGTCACACTATCCAAATTTAATAAGAAATGTAACAACACTTTGATTCCATAATTGACTCTGGAAAATGGGAATTTTGACTACTATAACTCATTTCTGAGTGTTTAGATATGGAATAGCCTACATTTATCCACAGTTTGCCACTAAAGTACCGTAAATTTTCCCCATATGACTCAATAATGGACCCAAAGAGACCAAACAAAGGATTCTTGTAGATTGGATTTGTGACCTTCAAAGGATCTGAAGTGCACAGTCAAGTGGGGTCGTACTGATGACTCCTATAACGTCGAGTTATGGTTGCCTTCACCCGTACCAATGTTTTTGCTCTCACCTTGATCAACGCAATCTCTTTGTCGTAATTCCAATTTATTCAACTACTGATAAGACACGTAATTTTTCATGTTTTTCTTGACTTTTTTTTTTTTATTCCACACTTCATCATTTTTAACCTAAGACGGCTGTACTAATGATATAATCAAAGTACATTCCTGAGCGCTGATTAAAGCCGAACGTAAGAGAAAACATGAAAGAGCCGCTGTTAAATCTCCGTTCGCAAGGTTCTTTTTCATGTCCTGGAAAGTGATAAACGAGTAATATATAGGAACTTACATTACTTATACAACCTCAACCCTCTACTGATCGCTGATTGCCATTTTGATCTCTTGTTACAATGGATAGTTTACTGCTTTGTGGCAAGTGCTGTGATGTACTGCGTTTCCTTCGGAACGTTTTCATGAGGCTGAATATAGCTTTTTTTTATCACTTTTTTTTTGTCTGAAGGCGTATTGATTTGGGAAGGGATGCCTTCAACTTAAGTAGCAATTATACCTAGTCATTCAAAAACATAAGTAAAAGGGTGGAAGTGGCATCCCATATTGTTGACCTTGTTGCGTTGAGGAGCATTACTGTGACGGGTAATTCATAAGGCAGAGTAGTCAGATGAGCTGAGGGTACCAGGAGGTCTCAAAGTGGATTCCAGGAGCTTACAGAGGTGTACTCAGGTAATGGTCCAGGGCAGTGGCGCACCCAGAAATTTCCCAAGGTAGGGGTCCAAGAAACACACACCGGCCCTGAAAGGGGGGTGTCACCCCCCAGCGGGGTTCCGAGGGGCAAAGCCCCCGGTGGGGTGGTTTGGGGGAGCGAAGCCCCCCTAAAAGCAGCCTCTTTTGTGGGCCCTTGGGTGCTTTGTAATTGTTCCTGTCTCCTGACATAGGGGCCCAGCTCCTTGTGTACTGCACCACTTCTCAGGGCCGTCCAAAGGGGGGGGTCCAGACACGTAGGTCCCCCCCCTTGGGTGCGCCTATGGTCCAGGGTCTGGTTTCCACATAGGCATGTAATGAATAAAGGGAGTCAATTGAGAATTGGTCTGGTAATGGTCTGTAGTTGAGACAACAGTAGCAAGCTGAGGGGTTGTCAAAGAGCAGTCCGGGGTCAGTAAACAATGATGAGAACTAGATAGACAAAGGAATGCAGGCCAACAGCACCTCTCAAATAGAATGTATGACTGGCAGGATTCTGGGAGAGGCTGCTCAGTATAGTAGCTGAGCAATTACTGGAAAGATGGAACACCTGAGCAACCCAACACTTCCAAAAAACAGAATGGAGAACTGCGCTAAAAATGAGCATACTGGCAGCTCAGCACAGCAAGGTACCAGTCACGGGATAATCTATATAGCATCCTAGAAGCACTGCGTGGAGGGATCGTGACAATTAATTCACTCCTGAGGATACGGTTGAAGTTAAGCTGAACTTAATAGTGGAACTGAGAGCTGTCATCTCCATGCTCCTCCCGACTTATCCTTGTAGCCTTAATCACTTTAGACTCGCGGCCAAAGAAACAATGTGGCGGCACAATGTTCTGACATCATGAGCCCAGGACTGAGGTTGTGAGCCGCACTGTTCTAAGTGGACATAGGGTTTACTCATTGGGATTTTATAAGTTTTTAAGAGTCACAATTATACTTATTTTGTGTGTGTGTAGGGGACACAAGGGGAGGCTTATTTTTGTGTGAGGGCTTAAATGGTATATTACTACTTTGTGGGGGACACAAAGGGAGTATTGTCACATTGGGGGCTAAAACATGGAAATTATTACTTAACAGATCAAACTAGGTAAAATGACTTTGGGGGGCGTAAATATAGTATTATTAATGGGGACAGCTTTCTACATGAAGGGTACAAACTAGTTACAGTGGATATGAAGCATTAATCTGCGGGAGGCACCAAAGAGGAGGAAGGGCAGTTATCACTTTGTGGGGTCAAAAGGGTTTTTTATTCATCCGAGTTGACACAAAGAGGGAAATATTAGGCTAGGCTTTTTTTCTTTTACTCATTTCAGCAGATACTCTAAAAACTCACCCCCACCCCAACCAACAAAAGCCAAACTGCTTGAAAAATTATGCAATTCTATAGGAAAGCCAACATGGTGTTCATAGGAGGAGGTCATTTTTCTCCTGCAGAGTTTCATTGACATGGATCTTATAGGAGACCTCTCCAAACTAGGCGCTGTCCAATAAAAAAAGCTTACCAATAAAACTTTGTCCAAAAATTCCCCCACTCAAGTCTTAAGTTTTTGGAAGTGGTTCCACTTAAAATATGTGCCACATTTGACTATCCAAATTAAAAATCCACCGTGTTGTTTTGGGTCACCATTAGGGCATTCAAGTAGAAGCACTAGCTTTTGACATTGGCCAAAATCTGGGTAAGAACTTAGATTTCTGGTATGTAAAGAGTCAACTCGCTGCCGATATGTTGGTGAATTGATGCTTTCTAAGGCTGGCTTCACACCACGGTTTTTGGCCCCATAGTAGCCTATGGGGCTGGATGGAAAAAATGGCAGCTCTCTGCCATCCGGGTTCATCTCTCCGGTGGAATCCGGGAGAATACGGATTATTCTCTCTGGACACAAAAATGTTGCTTGCATCATTTTGTCTGGGGAGAAAAATCTCCCCAATTTGCTGGATCCTGGATTGTCCTGGATTCTCCCGGAGCTGGGGCAATCCGGCGCTGCCTAACATGGGAGCCTATGGGGCCAGATTGCCCTGGACCGGGAGGATCTGGGAACCGGCTGAACGCAGCTGTTGTTTCAGGACCGCGGCTAGCTCCATGCTAGCCGCGGTCTTGAAAAATCAGCAGCTGCGGTTGCAATTACAGCCGTCCGGCTGCACACAGGACCGGAGGGCACATTTGGCCCTCCGGGGCTGTCAGGGTCATCCCGGACAGCCCCGGACCGGATCACACCATGGTGTGAAGGCAGCCTAAGCCTCCACATTCCTTCATTTTTTCATATCAGATTAGTGGACTCTCCGCTCAACTTTTCCCAACACTAAAAACTTTGACTGAAGTTTCGAAAAACTTTTTTTTGCACTTTTCGTCGAGTTCCTTTGGGTTAAACTCCTAAAAATTCACAGCGGCATCTGGGCGTGGAGAATGTGATGGCCTGAAATGGCTTAGTGATAAATTGTCAATTAACTGGGTTGTTTGCCTTGTACTGCCTCATTCCATCTCCGTGCACCCTGCTCGAAACGCTAATAAAACTTTATACCAGCACAAATCCTACTAAAAATATTTATCCTCAAGCTTTTAATCATATAGCCTTATTGGATAAACCCCCTAATGGCCTTGGTGTGTCACATAAGCAATTAATTATTGTTAATAGATGAGAATTAATCTCCTCCTGACATCTGAGTGCCGGTTAACGTGTCATTTTGAAATGAAAATATTATTACACCCTTTCCCGTATCGTCAGGGAAAAGGAAAAAAAATCTGACTCCGGCTTGTCAAAAAGGAAGTGGACCCTGCTTAAAGGAAAATTATAGGCACTAAACCAAGTGCTGCGATTGAGGAGAAGCACTTTGTGACACTCATGAATATAGATGTCAGGGTTTCGAAAACCTGACAGCCGGCTCCGTCAAGGGTTTACCGCCGATTTGTTACTTTTTAACCTCTCCGTAAAAGGACTTGTTTGTTTCGATAGCGGGTGAGATTTTGTCATCTACTCGCTTCTCCAAAGCAATTTTTATCTTAATTTTGCCATCAACGTGGACAACCAAATGTCAAAGAGATGCCTTCTGATATCTTGATGGCCATTGACTGACAACTCAAGCTCATGGTGGGGGGGTAGTATGCAGTCATCTTCTGTTTCCATTTCGTGGACGTCAGCTGAATTTTACGGCAACAGTCACGTACGTCAAGGTAGAAAACTGGCCAAATTTTAGCAATCATTCCTTATCAAGATCTTCTCCCAAAAATTGGGAATAATACTATAGATGATGCTTTTCTGTTCATGAGCCAAGAGGATCTGGATGGACAGGTAGGAGATTCTAACTATACTGTTGGGACTTTACTGTCACTAGTTTAGGCATCTGGGGTCACTACTGGCTTTGCGCTTCAGTTCTTCACCCTTTCCGACTCACAGTGTCTACTTAAACTTCAACTCCCATGAGGCTAAATAGAAGTTGAACCCACTGCTGATCACTGGATTGAATCCAGCGCCCTTCATTAACTGCCTCAATAGACTCTTTAGGAACGTTCCTGCTCATGGGTTTCGCTAGTGTAGGCATCTGGGGTCACTACGGACTGAGTCGGAAATGGTGAAGAATTGAAGCACAAAGTCAGTAGTGACCCCAGATGCCTACACTAGTGAGACCCATGAGCAGGAACGTTCCTAAAAAGTCTATTGAGGCAGTTAATGAAGGGCGCTGGATTCAATCCAGTGATCAGCATTGGGTAAAACTTCTATTTAGCCTCATGGGAATTGAAGTTTAACTATAGTTGGTCCAAATACACTTTGTGCTTTAGTCCTTCACCGTTTCAGACTCAAAGTGTATGTGGGCCAATGACTTAACCTTGAACTTCAATTCCCACGGTGCTAAGTAGACGTTTAACCCAATGTTCATCGCAGGATTGAATCCAGCGTCCCTTTATTAGCTGCCTCGACAGACTTTTTAGGAATGATCCTCTTATGGGTGGAAACACACTATCCTACTTACATGCGAGTCTCTCAGACGAGACTCAGATCAGTGACCCTGAACGGCCTCTCTCTCTCTGAACAGGAGTGTCAGCTGCTTGTGTTTTTGTGCAGCATCACACTCCCGTCCGGAGAGGGAGAGGCCGTTCAGGGTCACTGATCCGAGTCTCGTCCATGTAAGTAGGATAGTGTGTTTCTAGCCTATGTGTTTCACTAGTGTAGGCATCTGGGGTCACTACTGAGTTTGTGCTTCAATGCTTCACCCTCTCCAACTCAAAGTGTATGTGGGTGGGCCAACTACTTAAACTTCAATTCCATTGAGGCTAAACAGAAGAATAGAATCCATATTAGCCACATATATAGACTTGTTAGGAACGATAGTGATGTGTTTCGCTAGTGAAGGCATCTAGGGTCACTATTGGCTTGATGCTTCAGTTCTTCACCGTTTCCGACTCAAAGTGTACGCGGGACTCATGACTTAAACTTCAATTCCCATGAGGTTAAATAGAAGCTTAACCCAATCCTGACCGCAGGATTGAATCCGGCGTCCCTTTATTACCCGCCTCAATACCTTTTCTTTTCGGCAGTCTGTAACCTAACAATACTTTTTATTATTTTTTCTGATTGTCTCACGCTGCCCTCTGTTATTCCGCATTTCACAATGTGTAATACAGTTCTACATTTCAGAACAAAAATCCCACAGAACATTATAATAGCCGCGCAGATTATTCTCCCTCCGTCGCCTGCCGGGGCTCGGAGCCGGTACGGCGTTAACATTACATGGTCTTTCGAAAGGACAATGAATTGGTAATTTTATCTGTGCTGGTTTTTGCCACTGGAAATCTATCATTTAAAAAACGCTTAGTTTTGTATAATTTGGGCTCCTAGCGTTGGATTAACATAAATGGTTGTAATGTACTCCTGACACGGTTCTGTGCGAGAATAGTTTTATTTGCTTCTATAGAAAATAATCAAAACTTTTTTATGTGATGAGTAGTCATGTTTTATGGCCTGGTCCTAACAACAACAACAACAACATCATCTTAATATATCACAAGTTACTTTCGGTGATATTTGGGGTCCTAAACGGCACACCTGCTCAGTTACAGTTAATGCACATGGTTATTTATTATTATAGCGCCATTTATTCCATGGCGCTTTACATGTGAAGGGGGCAGACATAGACAAGTACAATAATCATGAACAATACAAGGCACAGAAAGGTATAAAAGAAGAGAGGACCCTGCCCGCGAGGGCTCACAGTCTACAAGGGATGGGTGAGGCTATAGTAGGTGAGGCGAGAGTACCCTGCCCACGAGGGCTCACAGTCTACAAGGGATGGGTGAGGATACAGTAGGTGAGGAGAGAGGACCCTGCCCTCAAGGGCTCACAGTCTACAAGGGATGGGTGAGGCTATAGTAGGTGAGGAGAGAGGACCCTGCCCACGAGGGCTCACAGTCTACAAGGGATGGGTGAGGATACAGTAGGTTAGGAGAGAGGACCCTGCCCTCAAGGGCTCACAGTCTACAAGGGATGGGTGAGGCTATAGTAGGTGAGGAGAGAGGACCCTGCCCACGAGGGCTCACAGTCTACAAGGGATGGGTGAGGATACAGTAGGTTAGGAGAGAGGACCCTGCCCTCAAGGGCTCACAGTCTACAAGGGATGGGTGAGGCTATAGTAGGTGAGGAGAGAGGACCCTGGCCATGAGGGCTCAGTCTACAAGGGATGGGTGATGATACAGTAGGTGAGGGGAGAGGACCCTGCCCATGAAGGTTCAGTCTACAAAAGATGGGTGAAGATACAGTAGGTGAGGCGAGAGTACCCTGCCCACGAGGGCTCACAGTCTACAAGGGATGGGTGAGGCTATAGTAGAGTGAGGTGAGAGTACCCTGCCCACGAGGGCTCACAGTCTACAAGGGATGGGTGAGGATACAGTAGGTTAGGAGAGAGGACCCTGCCCTCAAGGGCTCACAGTCTACAAGGGATGGGTGAGGCTATAGTAGGTGAGGAGAGAGGACCCTGGCCATGAGGGCTCAGTCTACAAGGGATGGGTGATGATTACAGTAGGTGAGGGGAGAGGACCCTGCCCATGAAGGTTCAGTCTACAAAAGATGGGTGAAGATACAGTAGGTGAGGAGAGAGGACCCTGCCCATGAGGGCTCAGTCTACAAGGGATGGGTGAGGCTATAGTAGGTGAGGAGAGATGACCCTGCCCATGAGGGCTCAGTTTACAAGGAATGGGTGAAGATACAGTAGGTGAGGAGAGAGGACCCTGCCCACGAGGGCTCACAGTCTACAAGGGATGGGTGATGATACAGTAGGTGAGGAGAGATGACCCTGCCCATGAGGGCTCAGTCTACAAGGGATGGGTGATGATACAGTAAGTGAGCGGAGAGGACCCTGCCCATGAGGGCTGACAGTCCACAAGGGAAGAATGAGAAGAAAAACTACAATTTCCATGCTTCACTGGAAAAAGGGGAGACCTCCTAGAGAGTTAACTGGACACTACAAAATCTTAAGCAGCACGTCCGAATGAGGACTTGTGTGTGTCGCCCGGAAGCTCCATCAGTAGACGGTGCTCCAACAAACAGATGCACATTCAGAGCATGGACATCGGGGAGTGGTGTTTAGCAAGAAGGCATGGCGCTAAAAACTTTTCTATGATTTGTTCCATGGTCTCCAATAAAATGCCAATTTAGGTACTTAAAACATATATATTGGGAGCTTAACAAGGGATTGGTGAGGATACATTAGGAGAGGGTAGAGCTGGTCGTGCAGCGGTATAGTGGCCTGAGGCTCACTGTAGGTTGTAGGCTTGTCAGTAGAGATGGATCTTCAGGTTCCTATTGAAGGTTTCCACAGTGGGCGAGAGTCTGATGTGTTGGGATAGAGAGTTCCAGAGTATGGGGGGAGCACGGGAGAAATCTTGTGTGGGGTTGTGAGAGAAAGAGATAAAAGGGGGGGGCAGAGAAGGAGATCTTGAGAGGATTGGAGGCTGCATGTAGGTAAGTACCAGAAGGCTAGGTCCCATTTCTATAGAGGAGACTGATTGTGAATGGCTAAGGATAGTGTATACACTCAAACTCTAGGATCCCGAAGCTTCAGGAAAGCATGGCCTCCTGACGGTCATTTGACAACCCAAATCCAGCCAAAAGAAGGTAAAGAGCCACAAGTGTGCCAAAGAGACAGAGCAGGTGGTTTGGCGGTCTGTCGCGTATGGGGGTCAAGTGGGGTCTTGGTACAAAAGGTGGGATGGGAGCCTTCAACAATCTGTGGTTATACTGCTTATATGCATCTCCGGTGTTCGCTTGAGGGAATATCAAAATTGCAGAGCAATAATTCCAAAACGCAACAGCAGATGACCACACGTCGCTCCGGCCGGGAGACCACAAATGATTATGAACATTATTAATGTTGTGCTGCCATGTACGTCAAGGACACTTTTATTAGATTCCACAACAGATCCAGGAGTCAATATTTCCCTTCTGTCATCCATCAGACAATAATTAAAAGAAATGTCGACCCGTTTATATAATATTACGTAGTGGACTCCGAGGACCGAGTCTCCATTGCATCCCATTCACTCATCGTAATTAATACAACTCCCCAGGCCATCGCCATCTCACACCATATCCATTAACACTGAAGATGCAGACGCAGCAAAATTCTCTACATTTTTTTTTTTAAGGGCTTTTTTTTTTTCTTTTCTTTTTTTCACAGTCATTTTTTTTTCAGACTTCATTCCCTGTAGTGTGGACAAAATGAAGTGACAAACTGCAGGTCCGTATAATTTACTATAGCAGTGATCTTGATGTGTAAGTGGAATCATATATAAAGGAGGTTGTCACCCTTGTGTATGGCTTCATTTATCAAGATAAAAAACCATTAGACCTACATAAAAAAAACACCTGGGTGCAACAAGACACATTGGTATCCACCTCTATCTTGGCCATATATATATTTTTGCCTTGAACTCCACTGACCACAATATTCTTGATTATTTGTATGTAAACCCTCATCCTTAAACACAAGGCTATTAGGTTAGGCTGTGTTTTGTTGTTTTAACTTCTACGTTCATTTTTGCTTTACTTGCAAATAACGGTTTTTAAGATTAATATATCTAGGTGGTGCCACATATAAAACATTAAAAACAACCTATCACCAGGTCAAAAAGATCCAGTTTTTGCTCTTATTCTATTCCCGCTTCTCCCACTGAGCATTCCACTTCTTTCCTTTTTTTAAATCCGCTATATGATTCCAAAGATATACCTTTTTACTTAGAGCTAATTTTTCTAGCCTTTATCAAGTAGGCAGTGCTCTGCGGATCCTCATGGGCGTGTCTTTAAGCTGATCTGCATGTGTTGCCTCCTTTATGTAGTGCTCATCTGTATGGGACTTGGTAAAGTGTGAGTATGGGCGCACCACGATATAAATGGTAAACGGGGTGCTCACCGTGCACTAGGACTCAATATAATAATTGAGGTGTGCTGCCCATGAAGACCGTGTAGAAGAACCACATGTCTAACGGGACTTGGTAAAGTGTATGGGCGCACCACAATGTGCCACGTCTTCTCTTCCCCTACACTCGTCTGTATGGGAGGCATGGCTTACATAAGGAGTGGGGAACCATTTTTCTGCTGAGGGCCATTTGGAAATTTCTATAATCCTTTGGGGGTGTACAAAATTGTCAATTTGAAAATTACCCGCTATATTTGGTTAAACAATCAACTCACCCCTACTGTGGTGGCTGGGGCTCTTCTCTATGGTGCGGGTGATATTGGTGGATTTGCTAGAGCCCTAACATCACAGGAGAGACTGGGGATACTGAGACTGGGGCATAGAGATAACTGTAGAGCTGGATTTAAGGGGTAGACAGTCAGCAAAATGCGTCTTCCAGGCTGAGCACTGCAGTCCCCAGGAATCTGCCCGTGGGCCGCAAAAAAGGCAATGTGCCTGAGGTTCCCCACCCCTAGCTTACACTGTAATTATGCAGAGCATCATAAGGCACGCCTCAGAGGATCCCGAGAGCACTGCCCACTCTATACAGACTAAGAAAAATGTGGTAATTATGCAGAACAGCTTTACAGCATGCCCCAGAGGATCCAGTGAACACCACGCACTCGATGAAGCTAGAAAAATTTGGTAATCATCCAGATCAACTTAAAGGTACACCCCCCAAACAACTTTCGTACACTGCCTACTTGATAGAGAAGTTATGAAGGTTGGAAGTAAGCTTCCCTGTGACGCCTCAAGACATTCATACTGGTAGGAAGCCTTCTTGAATTGTGAGTTTTGAATTCCCAATTGGATAAAATGCATTCAAGTAGTAACAAAAGTCATTGTATGTTATAGCTGAGCGTATGGGAGTAATGACTTTTCTAATATGTTGACACCAGAGTATTGATCTATGTTTTGTGGATTTTCTTGCTTTATATGAAAAATCATTTTTAGTTTTCTAAATTCAGTTCAATAAAAATGAACCCGATTTAAAAGGCCACACCCCAGAGGATCCCGAGAGCACCGCCCACTCATTAAAGACTAGAAACGTTGACTTGATGGATGTCAAAACTGTGTCCTCTTGGCATTGACTCAGCCCTTAGACCGTGGTATAATTATTTTATTTTCCCATTATAACCAAATACAGGAGTTGATGCTAATCTATGAGCACCTCGTGAAAAATGAATTCTCTAAAAAAATGGACCCTAGTGATAAGTGAGTGGTTCTAAAGTCATCTCCAGTAGGGTTGTCTTCTGATGGACCTCTTGGGACCATACTTTGTCAGAGTCTGGTCCCATCGGGGGAACCTTTAATATCCTTCTGATTGGTCATTTGTCTTCTTACGTCCTTAGTAAGAGAGGTAGGGATAATTAGATTAGGCTACCGATCTCATGTCTATGTTGGGAGCCTTCACGATGAAACCACAAAAGACCCATCTTCATCGCGATGGGTTACCATGTCCTCAAACTACCTGAGAGCAATTAAAATCCGGATGCTTTTCCTACGACATTGTGGCAATCCTAGGGAACTAAAAAATCTCTTTAACTGGAGCAGAGCCTGTAATCCAGCAATTGAAATCTTCCTCGCCCTCAGTACGCAGGACTCTGCGTCATCCCAGGAGGGAGAAACCGAATAATCCCACACTCTTCAAAGCATTTCCTACCCCGGAGCGAGAGATAGCTGTGCAGACTCTGCTCACCACAAAAGCAGATAGATCAAACGCAAAAGCCAGGATTTGGCTTCAAAGACGCTCAGGATGGGAGAAGAGGAGGGGGGAACCTATTGGGAACAGTACCCCAGCTCTTCCATCTTTCCTATGGGGCCATTCCCATATTGTCGGCCAAAAGCGGCACGGAGTGTGATGGAGAGACGTAGTATGTAATTACTTTTCATGGGTCAGCTCTACTTAGCCGATCGTATGCAAATCTAAGTGTTTTTTTTTTTTTTTTTTTAAAAAAAGAGTACAAATAAGAATAAAGCATGGGGGGGCCGATCTCTGATAAAGTTAACCCATTAAGTTCTCCTGTAGTTTGGAATATTAACCTTGAAAGAAAGTGCTTGCTGGGGGGTGCAACATATGGGATGGAGGAAAATCCCTACACAGCATGACCTGGCCACCTTGTGGTCATGTAAATTAGATACATGTTGGGTTTGAATAACCATCCAATGTCTATTAAGGCTCCGTCACATGGGGCGACATCGCCGCCTATTACATAGGCGACGTAGGGGCGTGGCCTATTGGCGGCGACATCGCCCCTATGTCGCCTCATGTAAAGGGGCGATGTCGGTGCCGCCGGGAGGTCGCCTGGTTTCAGAGCAGAGCTCTGAAACCAGGCGACCGATCTGGGGCAATGTGCACACATCGCCCCATGTAACCGGCCGCCGGCGACCTGTCAGGCGATGGGAGCCATAGGCTCCCATTGTCCTGCATCGCCGTTGGGGTTTTGAGACACCCCAGCGGCGATGCCGCCTGACAGCTCACCGGCGCAGCACTGGAGATGTCGCCCCGTGTAAATGGGAGACAGCGACACTGGCGGGGTGCCAAAAACGTGCGCGCTCCCGCCAGTCGCCGCCAACATCCCCAGCCCCGTCGCTCCGTGTGACGGTACCTTTAGGGTTTTCAAACTGAAGGTAAATGTCCAACCCTTCTTTAGGCTTGACATGTTGGATTTTAACATGTACAATCCTTTGTTCTTTGTGATTATGATCTGCTCACAATAGTTTATATGGATGCAGGAAAGTGAGCAAACAGGTAACTGAAATTGTACCGAAGAAAAAGAGGTGGGTACGCCAAGGTCTTCCTCTCAATTATGGGGCCTCCTTTCCTCCACATGCATGCATGTTCATAATGCAATTCTATTACATTCCATGCATAGGATGCTACACCTCCCAACATGACCCGACCACTGGGCAGAACCATGTGACAACTTTACTACATTCCATATGTAGACGATGATCCCTACTAACATAACCTGACCATTGTGTAGAGATGAGAGACATTTGTACCATATTCCATATGTAGAAGACAATCCCTCCCAACATGACCTAACCAATGGGCAGAACCATGAGACAACTGTACCATATTCAATATATAGAAGACGATCCCTTCCAACTTGACCCAACCATTGGACTTCTTTCTAGACTTTAGACTGGATTTATTGTATAAGACAGTATGGGATGTCCTTAATCTATTTCATCATCTAGTGACCAGATCAGTGTAATATTAGTTTGCATGTAGACAGGAACCAATTACAAAGCAGGTTTCCTCCATCTTGGGGACTTACAGCTACCAAATTTGGGCACTTTTTTCTGAATAAATTGATAAAAGTTACAGAACTCAATGTTCTTGGTCTATCTTGCATCGTATGAGGGTCTGCTTTCCACCAGGCCAGGTGTAGATATACAGTATATGTGTGTCATGTGTTGACTGCTTTGCAGTCTATGAGTGCTGCTGTGTTTAAACTGATTTTTTTTAACTTTAGTCTTGCTGTGTGCTGCAGCTCTGCAGGTGGAGGAAGGTGTCATAGCATTGAGGTGGATGGGTGTGTCTTAGCAATCTGACCTCCACTGGCTCAGCCTAGACGTAGTTCCACTTCCCTCCACTGTATCGCAGAAAATGATAAATTTGCTTTTACGACCAGTTCTGTGCAATTGTGTTTGTGGAGCTGCTGTTGTACCCTTCTATTGGAATGGTAGACTTTTTTCCCAGTGTGTGGGTGGAGGTAGGGGCTCTTAGCCTAGGCTAGGGTGGCAACCCAGACCTCCCTTCCATCTGGGATACCTCTGGGAGGTAAGGAACCCCAGTCTAAGGGTCAGATTAGCTCCCCTGAACGCTTTCCCAATCTTACCATCTTGCCTCCTGACTCCCAATGCCAATAACAAGTGAAATCTTCTAGGTTGAATAAGATGAACTGCGTATTGTCACAGGGTGGTAGAGCGCTCTACCACCCTGTGACAATACGCAGTTCATCTTTGGGGCATGTATTGATCTTATCCAACCTAGAAGATTTCGCTTTTTATTGGCATCCCATATACTTTAGTAGACAAGGCCATGTACATGTGCGGTCACCTCTCCGATATGTAGTCGCATAGGATAACCCAATAATCTGCATGTAACAATACTGAAATGGGAAAACATGAACACAGCGGTGACTT
The DNA here is from genome assembly GCA_033576535.1 of Allobates femoralis. Classification (NCBI taxonomy): domain Eukaryota; kingdom Metazoa; phylum Chordata; class Amphibia; order Anura; family Aromobatidae; genus Allobates; species Allobates femoralis. The sequence continues at coordinate 69,766,035 of JARQOC010000009.1, read as the reverse complement.
TTGGATCTGATGGGGGAGATCTACCTGTGCCAATTTTTAAGCAAAAAGTTCTCAACCTTTAGCGTATAGGCGCTCTCAATTTTTAACCAGTCTTGCCAATTTTAATGAGTGGCACTGGGATGAACTGCAACTTGACAAAAATAAGAACTTGGCATTGATTTAGTGAACATCTCTGCCAATTCATAATTGGCATAGATTTCAGTTTGTGGCACACAAATAGTCGAAAATGCTTTTTATTTCCAGCAGGCATCAGTTTTAGACGGCAATGAATTCCATCCCTTTTCCATCATTTATATGGACTCATTTTGGGCCGCCCACGACAAGCCCTCGATACCTCTAGGACCAGGTGGCATCCCGATATGTCCGGTATCTAATTCTCAATGATCAGCTTTTAAAGACTTATAACCAAAAGCCTCACAACGCTTTGATTTCCACTATGTGACCGAACATCACAGGAGACTTCATTTTGCAAGACGTCGTCATCGTCGGAGAGATGAAATGCCGCTAATGTTTGCTCGGCTCGGTTTAAAAGCTGCATCTTCTCGCGGATAAATAAAAACGCTTTGTCCTTTAATCCACCGATGGCACATCAAGTACCTACATGGAAAAGTCACCGGGAACAGGTGCCATTATCTATCAAATTATAGCGCACCGCTAAGGAAAACGGGAGGCCTACGAATGAGAAAGCCGGTGTCGTTATTGAAGTGTTGGGTAGACAATGCTTCTCCGGCCCTCTGACGGGGACAATGTCAATACCTGGGAGAGGCTTTTGTCACCGGCTATCTGTAAACCCCCTGAGATAATGAGCCGTGACTCATTTGGTGCAACGGAGTAAAATCTGCACAGTGGAGCCCGGATTTAATGTAAAATTAGGGAAACTGGAAAGACAAGCTTTTCATCCACATCTTTACTCTTTGAAAACCTCGTAATGAAAGCAAGCCCGGCACCGACAGAGATAATAAGTGAAGAATACTGCCCATAGTCTGGCACTGGGTAGGAAATATGTATTAAATCATGCCTGGTAATAATATATTCTTCACTCTTTTTCCTTTGTGTCCAGTAAATTGGTGGACGAGCCATTTATTTTACCCTTCTCTTCAGTTCCGTCACAATTCAAGACGTTGCATTGATTTCCCATCTTGTAGGCGCTGTTCATTCTGATATTCCTGGTTCATAAATGGAGATATAATGACAAGAAAAGGAGGCCATTCACATTGGATAACAGTTGTAGTTAAAATATTCTAATGCGTAAGAGTTGTCCAATGGCAATCATCGAAGGATTGGGAGTATTGGCTGTCTGATGACACCTCTCTCCCATCATGAAAGCCTCTATCCTATACTGAAAACCTCTTTACTATCAATTACAAGAAAAGAAGGCCATTCATGTCCGATAAAAGTCATACTTAACTATTCTAATGTGTAAGAGAGTTACCCAATGGCAGTCATCGAGGCAAAGGAGGATTGAGGATTGAGGATTGAGGATGTCTGAAGACACCTCTCTGCTATCATTGACAAGAAAAGAAGGCCATTCTTGTTCGATAAGAGTCATACTTAACTATTCTAATGTGTAAGAGAGTTACCCAACGGCAGTCATCGAGGCAAAGAAGGATTGAGGATATCGGATGTCTGAAGACACCTCTCTGCTATCATTGACAGGAAAAGAAGGCCATTCTTGTTCGATAAGAGTCATACTTAAATATTCTAATGTGTAAGAGAGTTACCCAACGGCAGTCATCGAGGCAAAGGAGGATTGGGGATACTGGATGTCTGATGAAACCTCTCTCATATAATTTACAAGAAAAGGAGGCCATTCACATTGGATAACAGTTGTAGTTAAAATATTCTAATGCGTAAGAGTTGCCCAATGGCAATCATCGAAGGATTGAGAGTATTGGCTGTCTGATGACACCTCTCTCCCATCATGAAAGCCTCTATCCTATACTGAAAACCTCTTTACTATCAATTACAAGAAAAGAAGGCCATTCTTGTTCGATAAGAGTCATACTTAACTATTCTAATGTGTAAGAGAGTTACCCAACGGCAGTCATCAAGGCAAAGGAGGATTGGGGATACTGGATGTCTGATGAAACCGCTCTCCTGTAATTTACAAGAAAAGAAGGCCATTCACATTGGTTAAGTCGTAGTGAAATATTATCTTGTGTAAGAGAGTTAGCCAATGGCAATCGAGGGATTTGGAACAACATCAGCTGCGGTGTCGGAAGCGATGCCGCGGGTGCACGCTCGCTTTCGACATCGCAGCCTAGCTGTCACACGGCAACATGTTGCCGGTGACGGCGCTGCGATGTTGGCGCAGCGATCGCTCGCTGGGCTGGGATCAACCCAGCAAGAGATCCGCTACAATGCAGTGAATAGGCGGGATTGGACGCTATTGCGGTGTCACACCGAACGATGCCGCAGGTTGTTTCAGTTGGAGTTGACAGGTTTTCCTGCACGCAGGAAAACCTGTTAACTCCGACTTCAACAACTATCGTTGTCGAATCATGTGTTTACACGCAACTGCGCAACAATGATGTCGTTTCAACATCGTTCCTGATGTCACTTTTGAACGACTACGGAAACTATGTTGAAAGTTGTAACGGGGCCTTGTTGGACCCTCTCTCCCATCAAGAAAACCTCTCTCCTTTCGTGCAAACCTCTCTACCATCATTTACAAGAAAAGAAGGTCATTCACATGCGATAAAAGTCCTACTTAAATATTCTCATGTGTAAGAGAGTTACCCAAGAGCAATCGAGGCAAAGAAGGATTGGGAATATTGTATATCTGACGAAACCTCTCTCCTATCATGAAAATCTCTTAAGGTGCCGTCACACCTGCCGACGCCGCTAGCGACATCGCCCGAAAAAGTGACGTATCAGCGATGTCGCTAGCGACGTCGCGCTGTGTAAATGAGCGGCGCGACCGCGTTTTATCGCTGGTCGCAGGTTGACAGGTTTACGGGAATAACCGTAAACCTGTCAACCGGCGACCTGCGATAAGGCTGGATCGCGCCGTGTGACATCGCCAGAGCGATGTCGGCGGCGATCCAGCCTATACTGCAGCGTTGCTGCGGATCGCTCGCTGGGCTGAGCCCAGCCCAGCGAGCGATGTCACCGCCCGCATCGCTGTGGTGTCGCCGGCCACAGCGATGCTGTGTGACAGCTGGCCAGCGATGTCGGAACCGAGCGGGCACCCGCGCATCGCTTCCGACATCGCTGGCCAGATCGTGCTGTGTGACGGCACCATTAGGGGTACGTCACAAGCAGCGATATCGCTGAAATCAGTGACCTCGCCAGAGATATCGCGGTGTGTGAGAAGCAGCAGTGACGGGGCCCCTGCTGTGAGGTTGCTGATTGCTGCACATCCTTCAGGACCATTTTTTGGTCCTTGGTCTCCCGCTGGTCAGCATGCATCGCTGCGTGTGACAGCGAGAGACCAGCGATCAGCAACCTCACAGGCTGGTAACCATGATAAACACCGGGTAACTAAGCAGCATGTGCTGCCTAGACACCCGATGTTTATCATGGTTACCAGCGCAAAGCGGGAGGATGCTGGTAACCATGATAAACACTGGGTAACTAAGCAGCGCGCGCTGCCTAGATACTCGCTGTTTATCATGGTTACCAGCGTCCTCCTGCTTACCCAGTGATGTGGAGGTTGGCTCCCTGGTCCCTGGTTGCGGAGGAGATCTGCCTATTTGACAGCTCCCCAGCGACCACACAGCAATGTTCCAACTATCCTGGTCGTTGTCAGGATCGTTGGAGCATCGCTGTGTGCAACAGCACCCTTACCCAACAGCAATCGAGGCAAAGAAGGATTGGGAATATTGGATGTCCATCATAAAAACCTCTCTACTATCATTTACAAGAAAAAAAGGCCATTCACATTGGGTAAAAGTTGTAGTGAAATATTCTCATGTGTAAGAGAGTTACCCAACAGCAACAAAGAAGGATTGGGAATATTGGATGTCTGATAGAACCTCTCTCCCTCCATGAAAACCTCTCTACTATCATAAAAACCTCTCTACCATCATTTACAAGAAATGGTCATTCACATTCACATCCTATTCTGAAAACCTCTTTACTATCAATTACAAGAAAAGAAGGCCATTCACGTGCGATAAAAGTCATGCTTATATATTCTCATGTGCAAGAGAGTAACCAATGGCATTCATCAAGGCAAAGGAGGATTGGGAGGATTGGATGTCCATCATGAAAACCTCTCTACTATCATGAAAACCTCTCTACCATCATTTACAAGAGAAGAAGGCCATTCACGTGCGATAAAAGTCATGCTTAAATATTCTCATGTGCAAGAGAGTAACCAATGGCATTCATCAAGGCAAAGGAGGATTGGATGTCTGATGAAACCTTTCTCCTAACGTGAAAACCTCTTACCCAACAGCAATCGAGACAAAGGAGGATTGGGAATATTGGATGTCCATCATGAAAACCTCTCTACTATCATGAAAACCTCTCTACTATCGCTTACAAGAGAAGAAGGCCATTCACATTGGGTAAAAGTTGTGGTGAAATATTCTCATGTGTAAGAGAGTTACCCAACAGCAATCGAGGCAGAGAAGGATTGGGAATATTGGATGTCTGAAGACACCTCTCTGCTATCATTTACAAGAAAAGAAGGCCATTCACATTCGATAAAAGTTGAACTTGTGTAAGAGAGTTACCCAACGGCAGTCATCGAGGCAAAGATGGATTGGGAATAATGAATGTCTGATAAAACCACTCTTCTATATTGTTTAAGGTCAGGTTCAATGGGGCAAATTCTGCCAAAATCATACTTGATCACTAATCCAAAATCTTAGACTCTCGAAAAAAAGGTGAGACCATTAGGACTCCCGCGGGATTTGGCAAACCTCCTGAGGATTTCTTGTGCGCGGCAGATAACCAACTGCAAGGTGGAAACAAATCCAAATCCAATAGGCTGGTATCGCCCATGCAAATGTAACACGAAACAGGCTGTCGTTTTCAACCACTCAATAGGACTAGTGATTTTACATGGGACTGCAGGTAATCCTACTGTAATCATCATGTTCCAGCCCAAGGAGTTAATTGACAAATTCAGTTCTGCCACATTTGTATGTTCTCAGGTCATCCTGCAAAAGCAAAAATCAATCATCCACATTGTTCTCTATTCCTATCAGGCGGACCTGCCCTTCATTATCTGGATTTATGGTCTGAGACAACACAACATGCAGCACGTCTGAGTCAGATAATCGTTGGTGCATTTTCTCACATGCATGTGGGAGTTTATGTGGCGGTATATGGGTATGTTGGTATTATACAACACTGAAAAGCTTTGTGTAGGATTATGATGAAGGTGCTGGATCAGAGCCATGTGTGCAGAGCATCTCTACATTTACTATCCCCAATGTCAACCTTATTTTTTTCAAAGCTTTTACACTGGAAGCGTGGTTTAACACTTCTTTCCTAAAGTTAAAGATCAGTTGGATCTAAACCTAGAAGGGGATCCAGTTTGAAAGAAACGTACAAGACAATCTGCAAATCACTTTTGCGTTAAAAATGTTACTTGCAGCACGGTCAGAGATAGATTACACAGGTCAACAAAAAAATTTTTTTTTTCTGGTGCCCAAAATATTTTAATGAATTTGGGGTATTTTTGGGGTGCTGATTCTGAATATGCTATCAGTTTTGCCAGATTGGCTCAAGTTTTTGAGATTTTTGGTATCTTATTTATAGCACTTGTTGGTAAATGCGACGCATCATCTCATTAATTTCTTTGGATTAGTACTTGAACTGAGCAGTTCTCAATATAGTTTTGTGTTAATTAGTGTTCTAAAAGTTTGTTCATAGCTTGATTTTTGCACTAACTTTATGTTTGTTGTCTGTTGTTCAGTGAAAAGCATGAACTCATCAAGAAGAAGTTGTCTTAACGATCCAGACTCATTCTGTTACATTTGTGGTGAATAAACACTGACAAAACATAGAAGAAACATAACAGACTTCGTTAAAAAAGTAGCAAAAAACGTCTTTTTTTTAACACATTTTACGAAAAATCTCAAAAACTTGAGCCAATCTGGCAAAACTGATGACATATTCAGAATCAGCACCCCAAAGTTACCCTAAATTCAATGAAATATCTTTGGATGTGAGTGCAGGCCTTTGCCCCTCTACAGTCAGCAGGGGAGGGCCTTTGTCCCTCTACAGGCACCAGGGGAGGGCCTTTGCCCCTCTACAGGCAGCAGAGGAGGGCCATTGCCCCTCTACAGGCAGCAGAGGAGGGCCATTGCCCCTCTACAGGCAGCAGAGGAGGGCCTTTGCCCCTCTACAGACAGCAGGGGAGGGAATTTGCCCCTCTACAGGCAACAGGGACAGGCATTTGCCCCTCTACAGGCAGCAGGGGGAATTTGCCCCTCTACAGGCAGCAGAGGAGGGCCTTTGCCCCTCTACAGCCAGCAGGGGAGGGAATTTGCCCCTCTACAAGCACCAGGGGAGGGCCTTTGCCCCTCTACAGGCAGCAGAGGAGGGCCTTTGCCCCTCTACAGCCAGCAGGGGAGGGAATTTGCCCCTCTACAGGCAGCAGGGGAGGGAATTTGCCCCTCTACAGGCAGCAGGGGAGGGAATTTGCCCCTCTACAGGCAGCAGGGGAGGGAATTTGCCCCTCTACAGGCAGCAGGGACAGGCATTTGCCCCTCTACAGGCAGCAGGGACAGGCATTTGCCCCTCTACAGGCAGCAGGGACAGGCATTTGCCCCTCTACAGGCAGCAGGGACAGGCATTTGCCCCTCTACAGGCAGCAGGGACAGGCCGTTGCCCCTCTACAGGCAGCAGGGATGGGCCTATACCAATCTAGGAAGCAGAGATGGACCTTTGATGCTCTACAGTCTACAGGAAGCAGGGGTAAGCCTTTGCCCCTCTACAGGAAGCAGGGGTGAGCCTTTGCCCCTCTACAGGAAGCAGGGGTGAGCCTTTGCCCCTCTACAGGAAGCAGGGGTGAGCCTTTGCCCCTCTACAGGAAGCAGGGGTGAGCCTTTGCCCCTCTACAGGAAGCATGGATGGAGCTATGCCAACCTAGAAAGCAGGGGTGGACCATTGACCCTCTACAGAAGCAAGTGTGAATCTTTACCCCTCTGCAGGAAGTAGGGGTGGGCCTTTTCCCCCTCTACAGGAAGTAGGGTCAGGTTCATGTCTCACTAAAAGAAGCAGGGGTGACCTATACATGAAGCATGGCCGGGCCTTTTCCCCACTACAGGGTAGCAAGGGTGGGCCTTTGCCTCTCTACTGGAAGCATGGGCAGGCCTTTGATCTTCTACAGGAAGTAGAGATAGGCCTTTGCTCTAGTACAGGAAGTAGAGGTGGGTCTTTCCTCCTCTACTGAAAGCAAGGAGTGGGCCTTTGCTTCTATACAGGAAGCAGGGGCGGGCCTTTGCACCTCTACAGGAAGCAGGAGCTTTATCCTTCTTCAGGAAGCTGCAAATAGGATAACAGAGAAGTGGACTATATGATCAGGACATACAAGCCACTGGACAATGAAAAAAGCAATGCATGCTTGGAAGTGAAAGAAAAGATGATCCAGCACTTGACGTGCTGACAGAATGCGGATAAAGGGGAACCACTTATTAAGAGAAAATTCAGACAGCAGAAATTCAGGACACGTACTGGACAGATTAGCTAACCAAAGGTAATTGTAACTTGTTGTGTGGGACGAGGGCAGTAATATCATTTTTTAATTTCTATTTTATTTACAGATTTTGTATGAAAAGCACAGGTATGCTTTAAGTAACCAAAAGATAAAAGGAGGCAAAAAAATATATATTAATACACAAATTGCATTTAACACTCAGTGTTGGATACATTCTAGTCCTCAATGGGATTTATTACTGGAGAGTGGCTGATAATGACCTGAGCTAAACTCATTGCTCTCTCTATTTACAGATATTTGGAACCAAGGACTACTCCAGTCTGCCAAGTCATCTCATTGTTTAAGTGAGGTTGTCAGAAGTCTTCTATACTTAAAAAAATAAGACAGCCTGGCACGTGTGGGTCTTCTACATCCAGAAGTCCATAGATCTGTCTATTCAAGCCATAAGAGCAGAGGAAGCAAGTAGAAAACTTGAAATCTTTTCTGTCCCTAAGGGTAGTGTAGATAAAGTGGAGCTTTCGGGACAAAACATCATTCACATGGACTATGGGAACTCGCACCAGGAGACGTACTTCACACTAATGTGCTCCATACCATTCTACAATTCCTCAATGGGTTTCTCTGGGGGCTGTGGAGTTGGTAAAACTAAACCTCCAACTCAACATGCCTCAATTTCCCTAAATCCGACTTCACCAAAATGGACACCGACTCCAACACAACCATCAACTCTACAGCCCTGGTTTCTCTCTCATTTATCTTGTGCCAACAGTGAAGAGGAAAGGCCAAGAGTTTACATCAAGAGGTCTACTTGGGCTAGACCAGTGGTCTCAAACAAGCCGCCTGAGGTCCACATGCGGCCCCTGGGGCTTCACTATGTGGCCCGCGGCACCTTGGACAACTTAATGATGCATCACCCCAGTGCAGGGGGCTGCTGCAGTCCCTGCTGTGTGATGACGTCCGTCCGCGGCACTAACAAGCTCTGCCACTCAGCAAGATCAATGCAAGCTGCCAGCCAATGAGAGGTCCGCAGCTGATGGCGGAATATGCCGTTACATGCGGGCCTCTGGCTGGCAGATTGCATTGATCTTGCTGAGCAACAGAGCTTGTCTGAGCGGCGGCTGGAGGAAGTCATAGCACAGCGGAGGCCGGAAGTCAGCACAGCGGGGACCGCGGCGGCCCCCTGCACTGGAGCGATGCATCATTAAAGTGAGAAAAGTGTGAAGTGTGTGAGTGTGAGGGTGTGAGTATGTGAGTGAGGATATGTGTATAAGAAAGTGTGTGTGAGGTGTATGTGAGTTTCAGTGTATGTATGAGTGTGTGAGTGTGTATATGAGGATGTGTGGATGTGTGAGAGTGTGTGTGTGTGAGAGATGTGTGTGTGTGAGAGTGGTGTAAAAAGAAGGTAAAACAGGATGGGGGCATCACTATAAAAGTAGATCAGGATGGGGGACATCACTGCAAAGGGGACAGGATGCGGAACCTCAATACAAAAGGGGTCCAGGATGGGGAACAACTAGGTCGATGGAACATACTAAAAGGGGATCGGGATGGGGAACATCACTACTAAAGGGGATCGGGATGGGGGACATCACTAGAAAAATGGATCAGGATGGGGGACATCAACTAAGATCAGAGGAAAGTAAAAGGATCAGGATGGGGACATCAGTAGAAAAATGGATCAGGATGGGGACATCAGTAGAAAAATGGATCAGGATGGGGACATCATGAAAAGATCAGGATGGACATCAAGAAAAAGGATCAGGATGGGGAACATCAAAAAAAATATAGAAAAAGGATCAGGATGGGGACATCATAGAAAAATGGGATCAGGATGGGGACATCACTAGAAAAAGAGATCAGGATGGGGACATCACTAGAAAAAGAGATCAGGATGGGGAACATCACTACTAAAGGGATCAGGATGGGGACATTACTAAAAAAGGGATCAGGATGGGGGACATCACTAGAAAAAGGGATCAGGATGGGGGACATCACTAGAAAAAGGGATCAGGATGGGGGACATCACTACAAAAGGGATCAGGATGGGGGACATCACTAGAAAAGGGATCAGGATGGGGGACATCACTAGAAAAATGGATCGGATGGGGACAGCACTAGAAAAGGGATCAGGGATGGGGACATCACTAGAAAAGGATTAGGATGGGGGGGCATCACTAGAAAAAGGGATCAGGATGGGGGAACATCACTAGAAAAAGGGATCAGGATGGGGACATCAGTAAAAAGGACTTACACAGATGGGGACATTACTACAAGAAGGGATCAGGATGTTGTACTTTACTACTTGAGCAAAAAATTCTGGTATTACTAAAAATATCACTTAGTCCTACAAGGGATGCTGGGCCCCCGCTATAAATGTTTTTCTATTCCCACCAAACCCAGCTGAGTTTGAGACCCCTGGGCTAGACCTTTCTTTCATTGGACTTGTATTGACAACTGCTATGCAAGCAAACCATTGAGACACTACTGTTTGGATGATACAAAAATCACCTAAAGAAGCTTGTAGGGACCAGTAATCCTATAACATAGGGGGGTAGCTTCAAGTGCATGTTGGTTCTTTCTATCCTTCACTTTGGTTTTACAGATAACTAGGGATCCTACAAATCCAGTGGCTTTAGCATTTAACCTTGTTTTCTACTTTTCTTATTTCTCCTTCTATTATTGAAGAATTGAAAACTGTAAAGTTTTTAGCACTTCTCTTTTGAAGGCTATCCTGCTTTCCTCCACCTCTTCTCACTCCCCTTAATATGTATTTCTGTTCAGTCAGGGTGCAGACTGATGACATACAGTAGCATCCTGATATCACACTCCAAAAACATTTAGGCTTCACTGTATCCGGAACCTGAGATATATGCCAATTCTTCCGAGAGGTCTTCCTTTTTTTGAGCGAGTCTCATGAATGTTCTAGGAACGTTGACAAGTATGGTCTATAGAGAGCGAAAATCCTTCCAATATTTGTATAGCTGGTTGACTGGCATCAAAAACATGGTTTTTACGTGTGTTCTTATACAGTAATACTGTCACGCTTAGGAGGTGAGGGAATCCGGTAACTCGATGGTGTGATGGGCGAAGGGATCAAGGGGAGCTTAAACTGACCCTTACCCTGGCTCACCCTGGTCTCGGAGGTACCTTCGGAAGGTGAGGAGGTCAGAGTCTCCACCCTATTTTCCTGAGCTCCTGACTAGCCCTAGGCTGAGGGTCCCCTACCTCCACTCACGGATCCGGAATCAGAGCTACTCCCAAGGCGAAGACTTCAGCCCAGCAGCAAACATCTGCACAGCACAATAACCAAGAGTAAAGTAACTATCAGCGGCGTCTGACAGAGGAGGGGGAAGGCTATTTAAAGCCAGTGGGAGGGGTTCCAGGTGAGTCACACCCAAGCCTCACATCAACCCCTCAACCAGCAGCTGAGCACAAGACCTTCACATCTGTACCTCATGCAGCTCTTGAAGAAATGCAAAGACAACACACACAACAGCATCCAGCAAGGTCAGTGCAATCTAAGCGCATGACAAATACCTTGACTTGTGAGTTTAATTCATTCTGTGACTGAGCTCTTAACTCAATTTTCTCTTATGTCAAATTACATTCCCCCTTTAAAATTAATTGCTATACTATTAATCTGTTACAGCCCCTACTTATGGCCCCCCATCCTGGTATATGGCCCCCATCTTGGTACTATATGTGATCCACTAATCTAGTATGACTCCCATCCTGGTGTATATGATCCCCATCTTGGTACATGCCGCCCCCCATCGAATTACTGTATATGTGATCCTCCAACCTGCGCTGCGGAATATGTTGGCGCTATATAAATAAAGCTTTTTTATTATTATTATTATTATGTGATCCTCCAACCTGGTACTTGGTTCCCATCCTGGTATATGTGATCCCCCATCCTGGTACACAGCCCCCCATTCTGGTATATATATTTCCCCATCCTAGAATTTATGATCCCCCATCCTGGTAGAAGGCTTCCCAATCCTGGTAAGATGGTCCCCGATCCTGAAGCACACTTAAAGAAAAAAAAAAAAAAAGTATACTCACCCTCTCTTCAGGACCCTGCAGCACCGCATCGTCATCTAATGTAGGCAGCTGTCTGCATGTAGGAGTGCATCACTCACATGCTGATCAGCTAACATGCTCACACATACCATCAGCTGCCTGCAGGAGATGACGACGCCATGCTTTGGGGAACCGGAGGGAGGGTGAGTATAAGTTTTTTATTTTAAGAGTGTGGCATGATGCAGACAACTGATCAGTGTGTGAACGCCGCGCTGCCAGGGGTGCATCAAGCCCCCCAGCCGCTTGAGCCATTTTGAGAACCGGGGGAGGGGGGTGGTGAAGGTGCTGACAGACCTAGCCCCGCCGCCCCTATAGCCTTAGGTAAGGAGGGGGGGGGGTTGGGAGGGGGTTCTGACAGACCTGAGCCCCCCGCCCCTGTGGCCTTAAGTGAGGAGCGGGGGGGTGCTGGCTGACTGATGCAGCGCCACCGCCCTCTTACCAGGTGATACTGCGGGTGGCACAGGAAGCCGGTCTCTGGTGCTGACACTACCCCGTCTCCAATGCCGCTCCCCCTGGCTGCTGCCGCTTGGTACTCAGGGCTCACACTGTCCAATGGACAGTGCGGCCCTGTGCGCTCCTACACACAGCTGCTTGCATGAGATGAAGATGGTGCGCTGCAGGGGACCGGAGGGAGGGTGAGTATAAGCTGCTCGAAACTCACATTTGTGCTTCAATCATGGATCCAAAAGATACAGAGCAATGGCTCATATCTTGAAAAATTAATAAGTTGGTGCACTCTTAAGTCAAGACATTTCTGTACTCAATTTATATTGTAAGCTCTGTAATAAATAAAATATACAAAAAAAATTGCATGTGTTAAAAATAGAAAGGGGAAACCTTATAGGGCGAGTAGCAAAAACCACAACAAAAAATCGTGACTACTTTTGACAATTAAGCCCAGTTTGGAACCTTTGTTACAGCATCAACTACTGGAAGTCCGATGACTTTTAGAAAGGTCTCTTCTCTGCTAGGTCATTTGTGTGCCAGCTTGCATTCGGGGTGCCCAGCGAAGCATTTGGCAATAGATGTCGCAATCCCTTGTGCACAGACCCTGTGAGAACATTGGTCTAGCTCCAGCTCCTGGAAGATCTGGGCTATGAAAAGGACATTTGCTACGGCTGTCTCCAGGAGCAATGCTTCGGTTTGTTATGTTGGCTTTTTGGTTGGCACGCAAGCTTTCTCAAGCATAACCCATTCAGACCTCAGAAACTGATTATCTAGTCTCCTAATCACAATGTATTTCCAGCAAGGACATGTGTTGTTCTTTCTTTCAGATTGATTTAGGAATGTCAAAGAGTTTTCCATGGGTGGTGAGGGGAAACTATACACATTTACTTTACTTTTTTTAGGGTAAAAGGTTTTTGCTTGCGAATAAATAAGCTTCATAACTTTCAGGAGTTGGGCATGTTTAGAAGTTTAGTTACCCAACCCAATCTACAATCAGGGCTGTGGAGTCACTGTTATTGAATAGGAGTCAGTGTCAACTTTGGTGGAGTCGGATTCAGGGAAATTAAGGAGTCTGAGTCAAATGTTTGGCTTACTGACTTCACAGCTATGGCCAAGTCAGCGAGGAGTTGGTGTCCATTTTGGTGAAGTCGGATTCAGGGAAGTTGAGGAGTCGGATGTTTGGCTCAGGGGTGGAACTACCATGGTGCAGCTGGTGCAGCTGCACCAGGGCCCCTACTGGCTAGGGGGCCCCTTCAAGCCTGGAGGGGGGCCCCCAGCCGACCCCCACAAGCCGCCATCAGAGGAGAGGAGGGTCAGGCAAGGGAAGCAGAGAGCTTCCTGTTTCCCTTGCCTGATCCCGCCCCTCCTCTCCTCTGCCCCTCTGGCTCCTAGGACAGCTACAAACAGGTAGGTCACCAGGTAGGAGAGTGCTACGACTGCGGCTCCCAGCAGCACAAAATTCCCCCCCATTTCCCCGGGGCCGCGCCAACGGCCAGAAGCTCCCCCACTTCCCCCCCGCTCCTGCACCAGGGCCCCCAGGGGTGACGGTCCGCCCCTGGATTGGCTTACTGACTTCACAGCCATGGCCAAGTCAGCGAGGAGTTGATGTCCATTTTGGTGAAGTCGGATTCAGGGAAGTTGAGGAGTCGGATGTTTGGCTTACTGACTTCACAGTCATTTTTGTGAAGTCGGAGACGGTGTCCATCTTGGCGGAGTTGGAGTTGCAGTCAGATTCAGGGAAATTGAGGAGTCAAAGTTGTAGTCAGATGTTTGGCTTCCCGGCTGCACAGCCGTGTACTCCCTGAAGCCTACATGTTATGGATATACACGATGGTGACCATCTTGGAAACACAGAAAAGATGATGATATGGGGAAGGGGCTCATGAGGTCATTTCAGAAGTTGTACTTAAAGTCCTTCTAAAAGTAAGTATTGAAAAAATCCATTTCCGTACCAAGGCTGAGGTCCATTCGCCATCATTACTCCCCTTTTAACCAGAAATCGGATGCACTTACTGGCCACTCTTGGATAATTGGCATTATTTACTGTTCTGGTCTTGAGGGAGTTCCGGTACTCGGTGTAAGCTCAAGGTCAGATGGCGGAGCACGAGCAATGTTCTGTCGGGAGTCGTGCCATCCACCCACCTTTTGGTAGATGAAATGTGAACCACCTCTTTCTCCACTAAACCAAGAGTCCTCCTGATTTGGTTCAGAGGTGATCCCATCTCTAAATGCGATAACAGCTTGGACTTCCCGCTGAGCTCACCGCGAGGAGCCAGTAAAAAGAGATGTTTCAGTGCTAAAAAGCAGCATCAATAATGCAGCATGGATCTGTAACTGCACATTATAGCTGGCAGCTTATACACTTAACTCCTTTCCATCAAAAGACCTTCACACCATTTGTGATGTCCAGGGATAGCTTCATACACCCACTACCCCTGGAGCCAGTGGGGTATGCAGTTTACAAAGGAATAGAGGAGAAAGAGACAAGGGATACGGCATACAGGGAAAAGAGAATAATAAATCAGGGTCGGAAAGAGAATGAAGGTTCTGGAGGGAAGAGAATATGACACAGATAAGATGAAGAAGTGCTGGAAACATAAAGTGAAGAGTTTGCTGCATGTCGATTTCATGTTATCTGGGAAGATGAAGACGAAGGAGTTGTGCTTACAGATTATATAATGAAATGCAAGGAGAATATCTGCAGAGGAAGGGACGGGGACCAAGACGTTAAAACATCTTAAAAGATAGTTGAGAAGAGAAAACTTAAAAAGAAAAAGACGTTGGTGAATTCCATTAACAAAACTTCTTTAAGGTAACATAGTAACATAGTAACATGGTTTTTAAGGTTGAAGGAAGACTTTAAGTTGAAGGAAGACTTTAAGTTGAAGGAAGACTTTAAGTTGAAGGAAGACTTTAAGTCCATCTAGTTCAACCCATAGCCTAACATGAAAATCAAGGGTTTGGAGTCCACCAAACCAGGTAATCTATGTATTAAGTTGGGTTAACTCAAATTTTGGACGATGCCTAATCAAGGACAGCTAGAAGGCAATTAACCACAAGAGGATACGTTGGCAGTGAGGACCATTATTTTGGCCTGATGCACCATGTGGATTAAGTTCTAAGAGATTTTAAAGGACTTCGGTGACCACAAAACATCTTCAAAGAGGTTTAAAAAAGTCCTTCAAGAAGAACAATCTCAAAAGAGGATGAAGCCACCCCAGAAAACATCAGATGGCCTCAGAGCAGGGGCGGACCTACCGTGGTGCAGCTGGTTCAGTTGCACCAGGGCCCCGACCAGTAGGGGGCCCCTCAAGCACCTGTAGGGGGCCCCCTGTGACGCTGTGTCACAGGAGAGGAGGTTTACTGAGGGAAGCTTCCTGCTTCCCCTGGCAGCTCCCGCCCCTCCGCTCCACTTCTGCAGCCCTGGCTCCCGGACCTGCCATGCGCGGCTCGACGCAGGCAGGAGCCGCTCGCAAACCCCCCCTGCTAGCACCTTTCCCCCCCTGCTCCTCACCTAAAGCTGCTAGCACTGCGCGCCCCCCCCCGCTCCTCACCTACAGCTGCACCAGGGCCCGCCAGGCTGAAGGTCCGCCACTGGCTCAGAGATATTAGAGTTGCACGTGTAGTGCCCAGACATCTTTTGTTCTGTGGTTGGATGAACTAATCTCAAGATGTTATACAAAATGAAGTTCACTTCAGATCCCAGATCAAAACCTAAATTGTGATTCTTTAGAAGACGTTCTCACTAGTGATGAGCGAACACTACCAATGCTCGAGTGCTCGGTGCTCAAGACGGGCAAGTCATAAGCTTCGACGGGCGCAACTAGAGTATAATGGAAGTCAATGGGCAACTCAAGCATTTTTCCAGAAGGGTCTGCAGAAAACTCCTTGAGTTTCCCCACTGTCTTCTATTATACTTGGCACTCAAGTTGAGCCTGTCCAAGCGTCCGACCTGCTCATTTCAAGCATTGTACTGCTCATCATCACTAGTGATTGCTGGAGACCCACCATTGACATTATCACGAATTCCAAGAACAGGTTTCTGAAATGCCCCTATAGAAAAGGGAGGATGGCTCCATAACCCCTTTTAAGCTTGTTAACACAAAGACAGCCTTTGGAATGTCTATGCACCCTCAATATATATAGCTATGGGTAAACAGAGGCTAATCGGTGTCAACCAACAATATTTTTCACTGCTATACGGTCACATACAACCTGCACAATTTCTTCAGTGTTTTGTGGCTTTCTCTCCGTCTTTGTACGGCAGTGAGGTCCTCCAAGCATCATGATTCACCTCAAAATAACTGCAGCTGCATTCCATGCATTGGCTTTTATACTGGCTACATTGATGTAATATCTGCAATAAATCATGTGGTCACGTCAGCCTTCTCTGGCAATGTTCTGCTTTGTGCAAAATTGTGGTGACCGTTTTAAGCAAACTACAAATTGGCTGAATTTGCTGGCTTCAGTGACTTCCTAAAAATTTTGCGCCAAATTGATTTTCATCAAATCCTTTTCCCATCTTTACGATAGAGAAAATTTTCTATAAACAACCGTCTGTCCAGAGGTCACCACAAAAAGATTGTCTTTTGCCAACTGGCTACAGAGGCATCCAGTGGCGTAACTGGAAGCTCATGAGCCCCAATGCAAAAACTCCAAAGGGGCCCCCAATTATTGCAAATCTTTAATAGCATTAGTCTTTTTCTATAGGCCAAAGGGACTTTTGGGTCCCCTTATGCTCCACGGCCCAGGTGCGATTGCAACCCCTGCCCGTATTGTAGTTACGCCCCTGGAGGGACCAGTTTGCCTCCATTCATAAAACTGAACCCTTATTAGAGATTTGCAACACATGCAACTGAAAAGTCATCGAAGGTCTTCATTAGCCTTCTGGGTTGATTTCACCATCACTTGCCAGTATCTCCTCTACTATACTAAGGCTGGCTTCACACTACGGCTGGGATCGATCCGTGGCTGTCCGCTTGAGGCAGCCGTGGACCGGATCAGCACACAGAACTGGAGGCATAATTTGCCCTCCGGTCCGGTGTGCAGCCGCACGCAGGTGCCGCCGCTGATAGGTCAGGACTGCGGCTCGTGGGGAGCTAGTCGCGGTCCTGAACTGTCAGGAGGTGCTGGCGCTGAGCTTCAGCACCATGGAGCTGTCCCCTCCTGACAGATCAGGTACGCGGCTCTCTCTTGCGAACCGTGGTCCTGAGTTACCAGCGGCGGCTGCACACCGGACCGGGGCAAATTAGCCCTCAAGTTCTGTGTGCTGATCCGGTCCGCGGATCCCAGCCGTAGTGTGAAGCTGGCCTATGGGATTGATGTGTCTCTATAATAGAGGATTATTAGGGTATTGCTACTTATGCAACTGAAGAGCCATCAGAGGTCATCGTTGGCCTTTTGGGTGGATTTCCCTTGCCGGAATCTACTATACTAAGGATCGGTGCACCGTGGTAATAGAGGATTATTAGGAAATTGTTATTTATGCAATTGAACAGCCATTGGAGGTCATCATAAGCCTTCTGGGGGGATTTTACTTGGCCATATGTGCCCTACTATACTAAGGGATCGATGCGCCTTTATAATAGAGGATTATTAGGGAATTGCTATTTATGCAACTGAAGAACAATCGGACGTCATCATAAGCCGTCTGGGTGGATTTAACTTGCTGGTATCTCCTCTACTATACCAAGGGATCAGTGCCCCACGATAATAAAGGATTATTAGGGAATTGCTATTTAGGCAACTGAAAAGCCATTGGACCTCATCGTTGGCTTTCTGAGTGGATTTCCCTTGCCGGTATCTCCTCTACCGTACTAAGGGATCGGCGCACCGTGGTAAGAGAGGATTATTAGGGAATTGCTATTTATGCAATGAAGAGTCATTGGAGGTCATCATAAGCCTTCTGGGGGATTTTACTTGCCTGTATCTGCCCTACTATACTAAGGGATCGACGCGCCTCTATAATAGAGGATTATTAGGGAATTGCTATTTATGCAACTTGACGCCATCATAAGCCGTCTGGGTGGATTCCACTTGCCGGTATCTCCTCTACTATACCAACGGATCGGTGCGCCGCGATACTAAAGGATTATTAGGGAATTGCTCGTTATGCGATTCTCCAATACTTTCGCACATAGTCCTGTAACACATTTAGGTTTCCAGCTCCGGGTTATTGATTCCAGCTTGAGTGTCTTGTTCCTGATGCGACAGCTCGGGATACGAGGGAGCTGGATTCCGGCCGCACTTTCCAATTATACAGTACATGTTACTTCATTTCTTTACACACGCACAACCTGATACACTCAATATGCTGTTTAGAATGTGTGAACAATCTATACGCAGCCAGCGGGATCCCGCTCCCCTTCCCCCACCCCATAGATGTGCGCGGAATATATTATTTGTGGCTGAGAGCAGCAAGGTGATAACACAAGTGAATGACATCTTCATAAAGCTCAAGAGTGGGAGCAGACGATGCCGAGATGTGGCGGCCCCATCTCACGAGTCATTGTGCGCCCGGTGATCCTCGCGGGGAGCAAGGGACGAGTGGTTCGGGAGATTTGGGGAGGAAATCAGGCAATGCATCGTCTTAATGAAGCCTCGCTCCTTGCCCTTGGTGACGGTTTGCCAGTCACTCGCGGGGTGTTTTACTGGCACTGCAGGCGTCTTGCAGAGGTGCGATTATACATCCGTGATCTGCAGCGGTGGCTCGTCCTTCCCCCCATCCTCCCTCAAGGACAAAGGCAATGAAATGCAGAATTAAGAGAAGCGTTTCGCTGAATTTTTAGAAATCACAACACAATTTACTCTTCATTTTTTTATATTACGATTATGCGCATTGCTTTATGAATTCTTACAGAGCAAAATTAAATAGGTGCCCAATTTTAGGAAATTCGATAAGTTCGAGCAACGTGCAATTTGGTTCATGCCCCTAAAAAGTGGAAGCTTTCACAAAAAGCTGATCCGATGTCAAGTTTGCCCATCACACAATGCCTTGCAGCTATCACAGTATGTCAGAGCCAGTATAAAAGCCGAGGCAGGGAAGGCAGCAGCTATTAATAGTAAATGTGGATGATGAAAAGACAACACTGATCACAGCTTGGCCACACAGATAAAAGAGAAAGCCTTAAAACACTGAAATAACATTACAGATAGAGTGCCACAGAACAGAAGAACAATTACCACCTGTTCACCCATAGTCGTACATATTGAAGTCGCTTTGACATTATTAAGGTTGTGTTTGTATTAAAGAGCTTGAAAGGTTTTGGATACAATCCTAGGACACCCCCCGAGTGTTATTGTGGCACCCCTACGGTTCAGTTGCCACAGGAACACCTGGTGCAGGGAGGGATTTTCACATCAGGTAAACTTGCACATACAACACCTTCCACCCCACACCTGAAGGGGGAGCTCTACTTGCCGACTTCAGGTAAGGTCCCCTATAAATTAAGGCCTGAGGGAGGAGTTAGGCAATCCAGTTCCAGGGAGGACTGCAAAGACATCCTGGTGAATGGAGCCACGCTAGGCCCATGCCAGAGTGAAGCCTAGCCAGTGTGAGGGACCCAAGAGTAAGTGTCGGAGGCAAGGCATACCAGAGACAGAGTGGGGGCAGGGGAACCATACCGATTCACCCCAGAGGAACAGTAGAGACATCCCGGACACTGGAGTCCGAGTCTGCAAGGGTCCAGTTAGCCCAGCAGAGAAGACCGGAGGGCCAGGGAGATTTCAGTCTCCTGGCAGAGGAACACTTGTAGCACAGCCACCAACAGAATCAGGGGTCACAGTGGAGATAGCGGTGCCCAGCAGAAGGTTCTCATCGCCTGCTATACAAGTGAGGAACACAGGAGAGATCAGGGCCAGGATTCAGACAGGCCAGGACTAGAGAACACACCAACAGTAACAAGGAGGCCTCACAACTCATTGGGTGTGGGAATTCTGAACTGCCACCTGACCACCTGGACAATACACTGGACATAACCTTCAACGTCATCAGTAAAAGGTACGGAAACAAAGCCTCAGTGTGTGTGTGTGTGTGTGTGTGTCTGTTATTGCAGCCCCTGATCCTGCTCCCTTCATAGACTATACTGCAGTGTCTCCACCTGATGAGCCGCCTTCCCCTGCAGCACAAGAGCCAAGGCTGTGTGGAGAACTGCTTCTCTGTGTAAATCGCTATTCACCACAACTGCCCCAGGGATCCCACTCCACTTACGGGGAGCGTTACCAACTAGCTGCCCCATCATCACCCCGGAGGTCTGCAAGCAGCGCCGGTATAATTACCGGGAACTGTAGGTGGCGTCACAAACTCTTTATTTTATTTCAACCCCTTTTCAGCGACCACCAGAGCCACCTGTGACATTCCCACTAAACCAACGCCTGGAAGCGGGTACCCCACGGCCCTGGGGCGGGTCATTATAGATGTAATTTCAGACAATTGAAGAATATCCCGTAGTTGCGATTCGGTAATTGATATATTCACAATTTGGAAAGTTGCTGAATGTCAAATTTGAATAGTAAAACTAGAGAGTGAATATTACATTCCATTAGTTATAACATCCCTGTTGAGATACAATATCAATTGGGTCCATCTAATAGTCCCATAACCCCCCAGTGAATAACATCCAGCCCCTCACCCTCAGTATATAACATCCGGCCCCTCATCCCCCCACCCCCCGCTCGGTGTATAATATCCAGCTCCTCACCGCTCAATGTATAACTTCAAACCCCTCACCCCCAGTGTATAATATGGCGCCCCTGTGACCAGGGCGGCCACAGGGTGAACTGCAGCCAGGTAAGGTAGAGACGGTTGACTGAAAACACCCACAACAGATACACACACCGACCCTACGCCTAGGACTCTAGGTTGGGCAAGGGGTAGCAGGGGTTAAGAGATAGTGTGGGTGGAGCGTAGAGCAGCACTGACCAAGTGGGTGGAGGAACTGGAATAAAACACGGGAACATTAAGTTGAAGGCAGGTTATTCCCAGGAGGAAGGGTTCCCTGGAGGATGCAGAATCCTAGATGCAGTATTCCTAGGAGAGAAAGCTCGCCCATAGCCGGAGGCGAGGGAGACTACAGCTGCAAGCAGATACACCTCAAAAGCTGAGAGAAAGGTGGGAGGGCAATGGCCCGGCAGCCGCAGACACCCTAGCTGCCCGGAGGAACCCTGAAGCTGAGAGACAGGGAGGACGTGGGAGCCTGGTGATCCCACAGCTATACCTGGGACACTGGAGGCTAGGTCGCTACAGCCAGAGGGCCGCTCTGTAGAAGTGGCCGATTCACTCTAAGACCCTAATGACAGGACATACGGCATGGGGCAGGTGACTCATGACCTGCAGCCTACCTACCACCACGGTCTAGGAACACAGCCATCAGACTAGGGCTAGTGACCCTGACAGAGAGGGAATCATCACACAAGAGCCCGCGACTGCCAGACCAAACCTGTGAGTGAGGAGACAGAGGGAAAAAGGAGAAAGGGTCCCGAAAGGACTTGAGGGAAAGCAACGCAGAGGAGCTGCCTGAGCTGCATAGCCCAGTTACCTGGAGCAGTGCTGAAGTGTGAGAACTGTAACTTGAAAGAGTTGAAAAAAGTGTAACTTGTAAACTGTTGTGAACTGCTGCTAAAGAACTTTGAGTGAAGTACCCGGTAAGCTCACCACCGCCTGAGGACTGCTTCCTTTCAGTGCCGCAGGAGATCCCCCCCTGAAGAGCCGGAGACTGGTTTTCCACACACACTGGCTGGAGAAGCTGCAGCAGCAAAGTAAGTGACTGGTTCAAAAGCATCATCCCTTCACTATGTCCCTCCACTACTACTACACCTGCCCTGGGGACCCTCAGCCCTACCCGAGGAGGGCTTACCATCCACCCTGCCCCTCACCACCGTCCCCCAGCAGGAATACGGCAGGGTGCTCCTACTGACCACATACCCCGGGTGGCGTCACAACAACATCCCTTGTATATAGCCCCTTTTTGGCTGATCCCAGGCCACGGGACCGGGTTACGACTACCGTGATCGCCCCCAGAGACACAGCACGGCCCGGCTCCCGAATATCCCGCGGCCTGGGGCGCATCAATAACATCCAGCCCTTCACCCCCCAGTGTATAACATCCGGCCCCTCACCCCAGTGTATAACATCCAGCCCCTCACACCCCGTGTATAACATCTCACCCCTTTCATCTCCGTCAGTGTATAACCTTCAGTTCCCCCACCATGCCATCTATCTTTACTACCATGTGACAGATTGGCCGGTGGTGCAGAGCTCACTGATACCAGCGGGTCCTGTAATGGGAGCCAAACGGAATAACATGTCGATCTTGACATTTCTTCCCCTGAATCTTCCCTCATCACCTGTGAGTGATATTATTACAAAACGTAAAGAACCACAGGAACTCAGCCACGATGTGGAGACGCCGTAACATTACAGAGCAGGGGGGCCAAGTGCTGAAGAGCCAAGGACAGAAAAGCCCCCACCGCTCTGTTGACCTCATAACTGCAGAATCCAGACCTCCACTGGTAACATCAGTACAAACACTACACCCGCTGGGAGCTACATGGCTGAGGAGCTGCAGCAGTACATCACCAAGCACAATGCTGAGTGTAGGATGGAGCGGTGTAGAGCCGTACATCACCAAGCACAATGCTGAGTGTCGGATGTAGTGGTGTAGAGCTGTACATCACCAAGTACAATGCCGAGCGTCGGATGGAGTGGTGTAGAGCTATACATCACCAAGTACAATGCCGAGTGTCGGATGGAGCAGTGTAGAGCCGTACATCACCAAGCACAATGCTGAGCGCTGGATGTAGCGCCATACATCACCAAGCACAATGCTGAGCGCTGGATGTAGCGACATACATCACCAAGCACAATGCTGAGCGCTGGATGTAGCGCCATACATCACCAAGCACAATGCCGAGCGTCGGATGGAGCGGTGTAAAGCCACCACCACTGGACTCTGGAGGAGATGTGTTCTGTGCAGTGACGGATCACACTTCTCTGATGGAGGAGTCTGGGTTTGGTGATTTCAGGAGAATGTTCCACCCCCCAACCCCCACCAGCATTCTGCCCGCTCTACAGTTGATGGAGGATAATGCTGTTGGCTTTTCATCTTGGGGCGGCCTTGGTCTCTTCGTTCCAGTGAAGGGAGATCTTAATTCTTCAAACAAGACACTGAAGACAATTGTGGACAATTGTAGGTTATTTGTGGGAACAGTTGTGGGAAGATCCTTCGCAGTTCCCAACGGGTCCATAAAGACCTGGAGGGGGATGTGTGGTGGAAGAACAAGACCTGGAGGGGGAGTGTGGTGGGAAGAACAAGACCTGGAGGGGGAGTGTGGTGGAAGAACAAGACCTGGAGGGGGAGTGTGGTGGAAGAACAAGACCTGGAGGGGGAGTGTGGTGGAAGAACAAGACCTGGAGGGGGAGTTCGGTGGAAGAACAAGACCGGTCGTGCACAGTCTGGATGAACTGGATCGGAGATTGAGAGCCCGGCCTCTCCCCAACCTCAGGGTCTGACCTCACAAATGCTCCTCTGGGCACAGGTACGTCCACTCCTAGACCCTCACGTAACGTGAAACGGACCTTTGCGTACCGTAGACCTTAGGACAAATACACAAACGCTTGTACAGAGAAGCCACACAGTAACATTCTCAAAAATCAAAATGTTAACATTTTTGAATTGTTCAATGTACGGAACACAGACCGCCTAGAAACTCAATCACCACTGCAGTACTATCATGGGGGATGTAAACTGCTGCGCTCCCGCTTAGTCACCTATACATGGAGACTCCTATGGATTTATATGTTTTGCCGGAAAGGTCCCTCCTCTCATAACGCTTCTACCCGGCGCGCAGCCAAGGAACAGCCAACTCCATCGGATAATTAGCATAATCAACATTTCTGCATTGGGGAAAGACAAGCATTCTGTGTGTAAAATCTATATACACACAGCACATACATACACATACATATACACATACACACACCACATCCATACACATACACACCACATCATACATACACACACATCCATACACATACACACCACATCATACATACACACACATCCATACACATACACACCACATCATACATACACACACATCCATACACATACACACCACATCATACATACACACACATCCATACACATATACACACACCACATCCATACACATACACACACCACATCCATACACACACCACATCCATACACATCACACACCACACATCCATACACATACACACCACCACATCCATACACATACACACACATCCATACACATACACACCACATCCATACACATACACACACACATCATACATACACATACACACCACATCCATACACATACACACACACATCATACATACACATACACACACATACACATAACACACACATCATACATACACATACACACCACATCCATACACATACACACACACATCATACATACACATACACACCACATCCATACACATACACACCACATCCATACACATACACACACACACATCATACATACACATCACACCACATCCATACACATACACACACACATCATACATACACATACACACACATCATACATACACATACACACCACATCCATACACATACACACCACATCCATACACATACACACACATCATACATACACATACATCGTACATACACATACACACCACATCCATACACACACCACATCCATACACATACACACTAGTGATGAGCGAGCAGTAAAATGCTCGGGTGCTCGGTGCTCTGGCCGAGCATCTCAAGATACTCGTGTACTCGGCCAGAGCACCGAGCCCAATGTAAGTCAATTAGTGACAGGCTCCGCCCACAGACTTCCGGTTATAAAACGAGTGTTTCTGGGAAAGGGCGGGAGGGTGGGCTTTTTTAAATCACCGCAACATATAACACCTTGCTGTGCCCCCAGAGGGACCCTAACAATCAATCTGCTCCCTGTGTGGTGCCAGCTCACTGTGTGCACTGAAGGGAGCAGTGTATGTGTGTCAGATCAATATATTAGCGAGCGGTCCGAGCATCTTGGCGGTACTCGGTGCTCGCCAAGCATCCCCAGTACCGGGATACTCGTGCGAGTAACGAGTAGCGCAGAGCATACTCGCTCATCCCTAATACACACACATCATGCATACACATACACACACCACATCCATACACACACATCATACATACACACAGCACATCCATACACATACACACACATCATACATACACATACACACACATCATACATACACATACACACACATCATACATACACACACACATCCATACACATACACACCACATCCATACACATACACACATCATACATACACATACACACACACATACACACACACACCCATACACATCCATACACATACACACACCACATCCATACACATACACACACCACATCCATACACATACACACACCGCATCCATACACACACACCACATCCATACACATACACACACCACATCCATACACATACACACATCATACATACACATACACACCACATCCATACACATACACACACCGCATCCATACACATACACACACCACATCCATACACATACACACCACATCCATACACATATACACACCACATCCATACACATATACACACCACATCCATACACATACACACACCACATCCATACACATACACACACCACACATCCATACACATATACACACCACATCCATACACATACACACCACATCATACATACACATCCATACACATACACACCACATCATACATACACATACACACCACATCATACATACACATACAAACCACATCATACATACACATCCATACACATACACACACCACATCCATACACATACACACACCACATCCATACACATACACACACCACATCCATACACACACACCACATCCATACACATACACACACCACATCCATACACATACACACACCACATCCATACACATATACACACCACATCCATACACATACACACCACATCATACATACACATCCATACACATACACACCACATCATACATACACATACACACCACATCATACATACACATACAAACCACATCATACATACACATCCATACACATACACACACCACATCCATACACATACACACACCACATCCATACACATACACACACCACATCCATACACACACACCACATCCATACACATACACACACCACATCCATACACATACACACACATCCATCTGTGAAGGCAAGAATCGCACACAAAATGGACTAAAACTGATTGAAATTCCAAAAGGACTGTCCTCGACGTGGAAGCACCCCACCCCCAACCAGTTAATGCCACGTTAACCAACCACAATGGTACACAAGGACATGCAGAGCATCGCTCACTGCTGGTGCATCAGTAGATAGACACGTTACATGTGAACTGTGCAGAGTGATATATGTACGGATATAGAATATGGGGTAGAGCACAATGACGCGCAGAGCCCTGCTACATCCTGAGGTTTTCCTATGATACCCTAGAGAACAGGGACTTGTTCCAGGGTCACCAGTCTGCACAAAGCTGGATATTGGGAGTGATAATCTATTATGGCTGCCTTATTACTATGCAACGCATCCCTTGCACCAGCCTAACGTGATTACACTAACACCCCGTTCCCAGCGCACAATATATAATAACATGGAGCCTCCAGGTCTCTATTCACTTCACACAGCGGGGGCACGGATAGGGACGCTCCGATGAGAGAGACATGAATGCTTCTTTTCCCTGGCATAACATCAGCCTCCAGCTGCCTGCGGGCAACAGGGAACGTGTAACGTGTACCTGCGAAATGCACCACACTCAGGTTCACCCAGGCCCAAATCTCATTCCGATTTTTAGTACACTGGTTTCTAGCAACGACATCTAATACATGTACACAGCAATTGTACCAGCAGAATAGTGAGTGCAGCTCTGGAGTATAATACAGGAGGTAACTCAGGATCAGTAATGTAATGTATGTACACAGTGACTGCACCAGCAGAATAGTGAGTGCAGCTCTGGAGTATAATACAGGAGGTAACTCAGGATCAGTAATGTAATGTATGTACACAGTAACTGCACCAGCAGAATAGTGAGTGCAGCTCTGGAGTATAATACAGGAGGTAACTCAGGATCAGTAATGTAATGTATGTACACAGTGACTGCACCAGCTGAATAGTGAGTGCAGCTCTGGAGTATAATACAGGAGGTAACTCAGGATCAGTAATGTAATGTATGTACACAGTGACTGCACCAGCAGAATAGTGAGTGCAGCTCTGGTGTATAATACAGGAGGTAACTCAGGATCAGTAATGTATGTACACAGTGACTGCACCAGCAGAATAGTGAGTGCAGCTCTGGAGTATAATACAGGAGGTAACTCAGGATCAGTAATGTAATGTATGTACACAGTGACTGCACCAGCAGAATAGTGAGTGCAGCTCTGGAGTATAATACAGGAGGTAACTCAGGATCAGTAATGTAATGTATGTACACAGTGACTGCACCAGCAGAATAGTAAGTGCAGCTCTGGAGTATAATACAGGAGGTAGCTCAGGATCAGTAATGTAATGTATGTACACAGTGACTACACCAGCAGAATAGTGAGTGCATCTCTGGAGTATAATACAGGAGGTAACTCAGGATCAGTAATGTAATGTATGTACACAGTGACGGCACCAGCAGGCTGCAGATAGTCATGTGCTGTACACACAACACCACAGAGCACAGAAACACCTATAGTGGAATCTGCTCCTAAAAGAATCCTATGCACTCAGATAATAAGATGTGGCTCCTTTTTTTACCATTCTGGATGACGCTTTAACCATACACAATAATGAATTTCTTATAATAATTTTTATTCCTTGTTTTTCGTCAGACTCTGAAATCAATAGAGTCGGTGACTTTTATTATAGGAGTTTCAGCGGGCCGGCGTGTGCGCGGCGGAGCACCTGCAGTGTTAACACAGTTTAGACTCCAATCCTTGTTTAAAATAAATTGCATTAAATAATTAATTACACTTTAATAAATTACATTTATTTAGGCCTAACTAAAACTATTAGCGCACCCTCCGTGAAGAAATTCAGCAATCGGGTCGGTAATTACAGTAAAAAGTAAAGAAAAGCAAAGCGGTGTTGTTATGCTGCAGACTTCAGAGTATGTAGGAGGGGTATTGATAGGGTCTTAGTACCCAGTTTGGGGCTTTATAGACCCAAATTTGTCTCCTGATTTATCTACTCCTCCTATAATTTGTATACACTCTACCCATACTTGAGACTTGAAATATGATGCAAGGTCTTTCCATCCATATGAAGAACAGAGTATGTGTAGACATCCCAGAGATGGTGCCACCAAGGACCAGTCTCTCCAGTCTCTATATACACTGGATGCCCGTGTTGTGCCACCATTAGTCCCATTCAACAAAATGTAGGCAGTGGCAACCAACGAGGTTTACAACCTAAAGCACTTAAAAGGTTTGTCCATGCACAATGAAACTGGTCCACCATAGATGGGGAAAGGTGATCCCCTAGACTGGAGGCCTTTTTGACCCAAGTCCTTAAAAGAGTCTACAGACTGATACAACTGGTCACTAAATTCTACCATATCACGTCCACCCCTTGTCTAGGTTAACATAAGCCAACGTTAGGTGGAGTCTCTACAATTATTAACCTCATCTGTTATATAATGACACCTAAAAAGCTTGCTGAAAGGTGCAATAAGCTCCCGAGATACTTAAACTATGATCTGCATTAAGACACTTTCATTGATCGGCCCGTAAAGACGTAGTCTATTATAACCCACCGGGAACAATAAACGAGAATAATGGATGAGCCTCGACATTATCAACACGCGTAGCTGATATATCGGGAGGAATATATTTATTTAACCTTTTACATACCTTGGTAGGTTGATATTCAGGGATATGAGAAGGTAGGATGCATCGACCCCGCTTTGGAGGTACTGCCAACATTGACTACTTGTCAAAATATCCCTGGCCAATTATACACCCATCTCCGAATCACCATTGTCAGAAAAACATTACAATTACGTATCAAAACAATTTGGCTCCATAGACTAGTGTTCTCCAGTCCTCAGGAGCCACCAATGGTGCATGTTTTCAGGATTTCCTTAGCACAGCACAGGTGTTCAATTACCTGCACAGGTCGATGATTCCAACACCTGTATAATGCTAACGAAATCCTGAAAACATGCACTTTTGGTGGCTCTTGAGAACCGGAGTTGGGCAACACTGCCCTGAAAGGTTTGAGGCTAAGAAACCCAAACATAGAATACCAAACATCGACTCCTGAAGACCGAACATTGACACCAGAAGGAACCTGAAGATCAAACACTGAACACTAATTCTATCACCTGGTCAATACTAAGGAAACCCTGAAAACATGACCTGTTGTTGGCTCTTGAGAACTGGAGTTGGGGGAACACATGTTAGAACACCATCCAGTCTCCAGTTGCTAAACATTGGCATCTCAATGGCGAAAAAGGTTCAGCTCTTAGGTCTAGTCAATCCTACCACTAACAAAAGGCATAAGGTCAGCTTATTGTAGCCCTTTAACCCTAGAACGCATACCCATAGAAATCTACACATTCACGCACCTGGGGCCTTTTAGGCCCGTTTTCAATTATCATGGAATAACTAAAAAAAAAATACTTTTCAAAGTTTATTGCAAAGTAAGGATGCATTCCCACTAGCGCTGGAGTCCACCAAGACGGGATTCCGTAATGGATCTGACCTCCTGGTGACCCCAGCTAAGGCTGGCGGAATGACTGTGCCATTGTAATTTTAGATGTCAGTAAACTAAAAAGAAAAAAAGAAAAAGATTACAATCAGGCTTGTGCACTGTAAACAGTATGTGATAAGACTCTTTGTTAGGGTCCCAGCACACCAAGCGATATAAAGCAGGTAAAGTGCAGCCCCCCTCCTCTTACCTCCAACAGATCACTTTCTTGTAGTGCAATAGAAGCCTCTGGTTTTGGAGCTCAGAAAGTTTCTGTTTCCAGACAAAAGAAAGCTGACTTCTTCCTCCAAAGTCTCTCCAGCAATTAGGACAAAAAGACCTGCGATGAGGTCAGATACACATGACTTTCTGAGGGAGCCTCCCTTCCAAGATCACATGACCATGTTGTCATGCAGAATCCACACTCTTCCCAGAGTCATAAAAGTTCTTCCCCAGCAACAATACAGACAAAAAGACTGAATATCACATGTAAACCTAGTACGGGCCTAAAAGGCCCCAGGTGCGTGAATATGGGGTAGTCCCAAAAAAAGTTTGTTATACTGAAATGTCTGTAACATAAAAATATATGAATAGCTGGAAATTACTAACAACTATATACCTGAGGATTACCTAGATTTTAAAAATTCAAACTAAAGTACTTTTACAGAAAATAGAAAACAAGTAACCTGGCGGGCCTGAGAGGCCCCAGGTATGCGTTCTAGGGTTAAGCAACAGCAAAAGAGCTTAAAGCAATTGTGAGGCAGGATACTCAAATGTTTCGGCGTCAGATACCAGGAGAGAATGTCGTGTAATAAGGGGATAGACAAAGCCGTAGTGAGGTCACGCTGCAAAGTCAGAGTAACAGGAGGATAGCAGACCAGATCAAAGGGACAAGGCAAATGGATGGTCAAAGTAGGTCCAAGATCTGGTAGCAATAGATCAAAAGACAGAGCATAGGTAAGCGGGGCCAACATGCACCTCTGAGCAAATACTACGACTGGCAGTGATCTGAGACAAACTGCTCAGTTAAGTAGCTGGGCAATCACAGAGAACTGGGAAATCCTGAAAAAAAAATCAGCACCTCTCAGTCTCATATTGGACAACTGAGCGGTCACTCAAACTGCCAGCTCAGCGTGCCCCGATTCCAAAGTGTAGCAAACTCTCACTCGTTACGTCCAAGACACACTGAACGGAGGCATCTCGGTAAAATCCCAGAAACATTTGCTGGAGCTAGAGTCTCTCTAGCACCAATAAAAAAGGAGTGCTACAATATGCAAAAATAGGTCAACTTTTTGGGTTCTTTAGTCCCCCCTAAGCACCTTGGCATTTGCCACTTTGCTCCATGGAGTAGTTGAGAAGAATGGCCAAGCTCTCAATCTTGGGTGAAAGAATTTATGAGTCTTCAGAGCTATTGCATCTCAGTTTTATCCTAGAATTTGTCCTTTCTAGGATATTTGGAGCAGCTTTCCACTATCCTTGATCACGTAGGCGGCTTTTCTTGGCATATTAGGGATAGTTGGTAACCAGGCTCTTGTTTGTGTATACTACCTCCAATAGATCGCAGATTTTATAGCATAATT
This sequence comes from Allobates femoralis, assembly GCA_033576535.1. Lineage (NCBI taxonomy): Eukaryota > Metazoa > Chordata > Amphibia > Anura > Aromobatidae > Allobates > Allobates femoralis. The sequence continues at coordinate 69,734,545 of JARQOC010000009.1, read as the reverse complement.
AAAGGAGAATTACAGAAATTTTAGCACTTTACCTGCTCATAGATTACACTTCCAATTGTTATTATAAACGCTTAGAAATTATAGCCTATAACAATGTGAGGTTGGAGAACGTGAGGAACAACAAGCACAAGTAAGTACTAGGTAGAATGAAGCGGTTGCTGAGGAAACCAGAAATCTTATGTAACAGAAATGGAGGCTCAAAGAAGCTCCGACTGAAGCCTAATACTTAAAGTGTCTCTGTCAATTTAATTTTTATTTCATAAATCAATAGTACATATGAAAACAAACAACTTTGTAATATTTCTTATTAAAGAAATGTGCTCATTTCATCCTCTGGATTTAACTTTCACTTTCATTATGGGGGTAAAATCTGTATTCAGTGAAGACGGATTCTCTCATTGCTGAAATGGGAGGTGACAGTTGAGGTCTTTAAACGTCTATGGAGGAGGAGGAGGAGCTAAAGGCAGATAGACATTCTGCTCTAAGTTCAAACTTTATGGGCACCAACTGATCTCAGTAAATCTGAATGGACTTTTACCCCTATATATAAAGTGAAAGTCAAATATGGAAGGAGAAATAAACAAATTTTTCTTATAAGATATATTATAAAGTTTATTATTTTCATCTGTTCTACTAGTTTATGAACAAAAAATTAAAATGATGGATCCACTTTAAATGTTGAAATGGGATAAACATATATACATGCAATTTTTTTCTGCGTGTAGAAGGGATCCATGGCTTTGTGACCCCTGCCCTGGGGAATACGGTGCGCTGTGTTATGGACTTGTGTGACATGTTACAGGTTTGTGTGTACATAGTTATATGTCCAAAGTAAAGACTGCTCCCTGGTACCTTGGGTAAACTAGGGTTAAATTAGCTGGTGAGCTAGTACAAGCTTTAAGGGTGGACATGGGGCTTTTCTCTATAAGTGAAAGTGTTATTAAGCTATCTAGTGGGTCCACCCACTAGGGATGGAGTTTCAGTAACATAACAGGCCTGCAGTGTAGAATATTCAGGCGAGACCCCAAGAGCCATTAAGAGATTACAGGAACCGCAATCCCATTTCAATTCGGCAGGACCTTCTGGGTCCACTCGTGATTTGGGCCCTGGTATGTGGGAGCAGAATATACTGCAAGTGCACAACGTCTGGCGTTGGTAATCACTTTCTGCCTTAGCTAGATCCCCGGACTGTGGCTGTTTCCTCCAATGCCAGTACAGTGGACCACAGCATAGACTTGTGCGAACGGTAGCCAAGGGGCAAACTGTGAAGGACCTTCCATCTAATAGTGGCCCCGATTGTTCCTTTGGATTGATCCCTATTGGTGGGATAGAGCTGGAGCCAACAGAGACCGTATGAGTTTACAGCGGGCTACTGTGAGTCTGGAGGTACCGGGATGAGGGGAGCAACCTGCAGCAAAATGTATCAAGGTGAATACCCCACAAGGAGTAACGTTTAAGTTGAGTGCCTGTGTTTCACGAGACTGTTTAAGTAAAGCTTCAATAAGAACTTTGATTGACTGTGTGTGCGTTGGTCCTCACCGAGGAAGACTCTGAACATTACTTTTGCACTGGGGAGCCAGTCGGGATGCATGATGCAAAACCAGGGCTGCTCCATACCCGAGGCCCTGCCTTGCCCTCAACTTCTAGGGCTCCATATGGCCGGCCACCCAACAAGTAGGTTGTGTCTAGTGTTGCAGTTCATTCAAGTTAAAATATCCTATTGTACTGAGTTACCGATGTTCCAGCAAACTAGGGACTGTTGTATAGCAGCATGCAGTCTGGATTCTGTAATTATCAGCTGACCATTCCCAGAGCAATTGTTAATTGTATCCCCCCAATCGGTAGGATAATCTCACCCAGTGTTCATGGCAGGCTAGATAATAAAGATTGTTTGTTTCTAATGATGATTTCCAGGATAACATGTACAGCTCTGGAGTATAATACAGGAGGTAACTCAGGATCAGTAATGTAATGTATGTACACAGTGACTGCACCAGCAGAATAGTGAGTGCAGCTCTGGAGTATAATACAGGAGGTAACTCAGGATCAGTAATGTAATGTATGTACACAGTGACTGCACCAGCAGAATAGTGAGTGCAGCTCTGGAGTATAATACAGGAGGTGACTCAGGATCAGTAATGTAATGTATGTACCCAGTGACTGCACCAGCAGAATAGTGAGTGCAGCTCTGGAGTATAATACAGGAGGTGACTCAGGATCAGTAATGTAATGTATGTACACAGTGACTGCACCAGCAGAATAGTGAGTGCAGCTCTGGAGTATAATACAGGAGGTAACTCAGGATCAGTAATGTAATGTATGTACCCAGTGACTGCACCAGCAGAATAGTGAGTGCAGCTCTGGAGTATAATACAGGAGGTAACTCAGGATCAGTAATGTAATGTATGTACCCAGTGACTGCACCAGCAGAATAGTGAGTGCAGCTCTGGATTATAATACAGGAGGTAACTCAGGATCAGTAATGTAATGTATGTACCCAGTGACTGCACCAGCAGAATAGTGAGTGCAGCTCTGGAGTATAATACAGGAGGTAACTCAGGATCAGTAATGTAATGTATGTACCCAGTGACTGCACCAGCAGAATAGTGAGTGCAGCTCTGGAGTATAATACAGGAGGTAACTCAGGATCAGTAATGTAATGTATGTACACAGTGACTGCACCAGCAGAATAGTGAGTGCAGCTCTGGAGTATAATACAGGAGGTGACTCAGGACCAGTAATGTAATGTATGTACACAGTGACTGCACCAGCAGAATAGTGAGTGCAGCTCTGGAGTATAATACAGGAGGTGACTCACGACCAGTAATGTAATGTATGTACACAGTGACTGCACCAGCAGAATAGTGAGGGCAGCTCTGTAGTATAATACAGGAGGTGACTCAGGATCAGTAATGTAATGTATGTACACAGTGACTGCACCAGCAGAATAGTGAGTGCAGCTCTGGAGTATAATACAGGAGGTGACTCAGGATCAGTAATGTAATGTATGTACACAGTGACTCCACCAGCAGAATAGTGACTGCAGCTCTGGAGTATAATACAGGAGGTAACTCAGGATCAGTAATGTAATGTATGTACACAGTGACTCCACCAGCAGAATAGTGAGTGCAGCTCTGGAGTATAATACAGGAGGTAACTCAGGATCAGTAATGTAATGTATGTACACAGTGACTGCACCAGCAGAATAGTGAGTGCAGCTCTGGGGTATAATACAGGAGGTAACTCAGGATCAGTAATGTAATGTATGTACACAGTGACTGCACCAGCAGAATAGTGGGTGCAGCTCTGGAGTATAATACAGGAGGTAACTCAGGATCAGTAATGTAATGTATGTACACAGTGAGTGCACCAGCAGAATAGTGAGTGCAGCTCTGGAGTATAATACAGGAGGTAACTCAGGATCAATAATGTAATGTATGTACACAGTGACTGCACCAGCAGAATAGTGAGTGCAGCTCTGGAATATAACACCAGTTCTATTGCTTGCGCAGCAAGCAGCGCCAGATTCCTGCCCTGCTGTATGTATACAGCATAAAACAGAGCAGAGTGCGCAAAGGCGCTGACATCAGGGGCAGGAGGCGAGACAGGCGAGGATGGATCAAAAGACATGAGGGAGGCGGCGAAATAAAGAAAGAAGGCGGCACAGAGGCAGGGGGCGGGAATGGCCCCCATGCAGTGAGCCGATTCCAGCCCCAGGGAATGTCCTCCTGACTTCTAACAGTGAGTTTTTCTAAGGCTGTATCTCGGGGTACACAGTACACAGACACATAGGGAACCCCTTGCCTGAAAGCAGCATACATGCATTCAGTGCTGCATTTAGATTGAAACCCAGGAGGGGGGTGACAGGTCCTCTTTAAAACTGTATGTCTGCAATAAATACTTAATCCTACTGAGGATATCTGAACATTAACTATAAAATGGTCCTCAAACATGGACATTTCTTTTAAAGAAAATCTCTCAGCAGGTTTTTGCTACCTCATCTGATAGCAACATAATGAAGGCAAAGAAACACTGAAGCCAACAATGTATCACATAGATTAGTGGCTGCATCTGTTCTCACATACTCAAAGAACTGAGTTTTAGGAACACAGCAGAGCTCACAGCAGGCTCTGTATATACAATGTCTACAGACAGGAAGCTGCCCCCACCTACACCAGGCTCTCAATAAATAGTGCATTGACTCTGAGGTGTCATTCACAGCAGAGGGTGTGTCGGACTGCCATGCAAGTGACAAAGTAGTCATGTAATGGTAATCACCTGGCGATAAAGCCTTTAGTTTAAGTAAACAATAGCACACACACAGATAAGAGAGGCATAGTTGCTTTTTGTTTGTCAACCTTTACAGTATACTGGCCTGAGCCTATAGAAAAAACCTGCTAACAGATTCCCTTTAAGCACCATTAAAATTTCTAACAAGGCATTTAGGGCTCATGCATGTATCTTCTTTTAGGTAAGCCATGTACACGACACAGCCGAGATTAAAACTCCAGCCACATGAGTGAGGCACAAGGGTCCTCCGGAGGACTCCTTGGAAATCCAGTGAGCTAACTTCAATTATCAAATTGACTGTCGCTTGATTAATATCAGCGTGAGGTCATTCCGTGACCATCCACATTGCCATATGGGGCCAATTGACTGATCTAAATGTAATTTTCTCACCGTGTGTGGTCAGCATTGAGCCACAAGGACCGAACATTGGCCAGAACGCAAATTATCCTGCTGGGACTTTTAGTTCTGCAGTGAAAAGATATATACAAACGCTAAAAAAAAAATACACAAGTCCATGAAGTTCAGACTTTAGCCGTCCCGAGCGGCAGACATCACTGTATGACACGGTTAGTAATTTGCCGTGAAGAGCACTTGGGTTTGTGCAGAAAAATAAAATCTAAAAACAAAGATAACGGGAGGCGGAATTAAGAAGAGCAGGAAGAAGAAGCTTTCAGAGATGTACAACGTATCCTTCCAGAAGCAACAGCAATAAAATCCATGAAGAATGAAGAGGCCCCAGGGGACACTGGGAGGAAAAAGAGCAACTTGGATGCTGAAGATGGAGAAGAATTCTAACACAAAGAACTGTTACATGGTACGTGACGGGAAATTATAGGGCACCAAGCAGACTAGGCTATCCTCATAAACCTGCGACTACCGGATATCCACACACTGGCTGATGCTCATCCCCCAGCAGATAAAACTTTATCTTCCCACTTCTATGTAGGTTTCCAATTATTTTACACGATGGGGAGGAGTGACAAGAAATTTTGTTTATGAGATAAAACATTGCTAAGTTTTCAATATGAAAGTTGCTAAAGCCACCAATTCTGGAAAGACCATCCACAGTGCTCAACATTTCCTAACAGTGTCCCAAAATTTCCTTTCCATTAGTGTCATTGGTGTCCCAACATTTCCTCCCAATTAGTGTCCCAACATTTCCTCTCCATTAGTGTCCCAACATTTCCTCTCATTAGTGTCCCAACATTTCCTCTCCATTAGTGTCCCAACATTTCCTCTGCATTAGTGTCCCAACATTTCCTCTGCATTAGTGTCCCAACATTTCCTCTCCATTAGTGTCCCAACATTTCCTCTCCATTAGTGTCCCAACATTTCCTCTCCATTAGTGTCCCAACATTTCCTCTCCATTAGTGTCCCAACATTTCCTCTCCATTAGTGTCCCAACATTTCCTCTCCATTAGTGTCCCAACATTTCCTCTCCATTATTGTCCCAACATTTCCTTTCCATTAGTGTCCCAACATTTCCTCTCCATTAGTGTCCCAACATTTCCTCTCCATTACGGTACCTTTACACTCGGCAACTTTTTTAGGAATTTCACTGGCAACTTACTGGTTGCAGTGAAATCATGGACACATTGTTCTATCTTGTTGCTGTGTACAAATGGAACAATGTCTCCATGATTTCACTACAACCAGTAAGTTGCCAGTGAAATTCCTAGAAAAGTTGCCGCGTGTAAAAGGTACCTTTAGTGTCCCAAGCTTTCCTCTCCATTAGTGTCCCAACATTCCTCTCCATTAGTGTCATTGGTGTCCCAACTTTCCTCTCCATTATGTCATTGGTTCCAACATTCTCTCCATTAGTGTCATTGGTGTCCCAACATTTCCTCTCCATTAGTGTCATTGGTGTCCCAACATTTCCTCTCCATTAGTGTCATTAGTGTCCCAACATTTCCTCTCGATTAGTGCCCAAACAACTTTCCTCTCCATTAGTGTCCCAACATTTCCTCTCGATTAGTGTTCCAACATTTCCTCTCCATTAGTGTCCCAACATTTCCTCTCCATTAGTGTCCAACATTTCCTCTCCATTAGTGTCCCAACATTTCCTCTCCATTAGTGTTCCAACATTTCCTCTCATTAGTGTCCCAACATTTCCTCTCCATTGGTGTCCCAACATTTCCTCTCGATTAGTGTTCCAACATTTCCTCTCGATTAGTGTCCCAACATTTCCTCTCGATTAGTGTTCCAACATCCCAACATTTCCTCTCCATTAGTGTCCCAACATTTCCTCTCCATTAGTGTCCCAACATTTCCTCTCCATTAGTGTTCCAACATTTCCTCTCCATTAGTGTCCCAACATTTCCTCTCCATTGGTGTCCCAACATTTCCTCTCGATTAGTGTCCAACATTTCCTCTCGATTAGTGTCCCAACATTTCCTCTCGATTAGTGTTCCCAACATTTCCTCTCGATTAGTGTCCCAACATTTCCTCTCGATTAGTGTCCCCAACATTTCCTCTCGATTAGTGTCCCAACATTTCCTCTCGATTAGTGTCCCAACATTTCCTCTCCATTAGTGTCATTGTGTCCCAACATTTCCTCTCCATTAGTGTCCCAACATTTCCTCTCGCATATGTTCCAACATTTCCTCTCGATTAGTGTCCCAACATTTCCTCTCCATTAGTGTCCCAACATTTCCTCTCCATTAGTGTCCTAACATTTCCTCCCATTAGTGTCCCAACATTTCCTCTCCATTAGTGTCCCAACATTCCTCTCCATTAGTGTCCCAACATTTCCTCTCCATTAGTGTCCCAACATTTCCTCTCCATTAGGGTACCTTTACACTCGGCAACTTTTCTAGAATTTCACTGGCAACTTACTGGTTGCAGTGAAATCATGGACACATTGTTCTATCTTGTTGCTGTGTACAAATGGAACAATGTCTCCATGATTTCACTGCAACCAGTAAGTTGCCAGTGAAATTCCTAGAAAAGCTGCCGCGTGTAAAAGGTACCTTTAGTGTCCCAAGCTTTCCTCTCCATTAGTGTCCAACATTTTCCTCTCCATTAGTGTCATTGTGTCCCAACATTTCCTCTCCATTAGTGTCCCAACATTTCCCTCCATTACGCATTAGTGTACCAACATTTCCTCTCCATTAGCGTCATTAGTGTCCCAACATTTCCTCTCCATTAGCGTCATTAGTGTCCCAACATTTCCTCTCCATTATGCCATTTATGTCCCAACATTGCCTCTCCATTAGTGCTATTAGTGTCCCAACTGGTCTCTCTATTAGTGTCCAACATTGCTTCTCCATTAGTGTCATGTGTCCCAACATTTCCTCTCCAGTGGCAAATTTCAGAAAAAGAAGGATCGAACAAGTTGAAATCCAACATGTCCAATCCTTTGTTCTCACTGGGGATAACTGATCTACAGGACAGAAAATTCCCCTCTTCCAGTTGAGCACAAAAAAACCAAAACCGGCTAAGCCCAGCATGTATGTGTGTGTAGATGAGCCATCTAAGGATGTGGTCGCCTCTATTTGGTCATTGTATAACAATATTATTTGAGCACACGGCGAGTTACCTAAAGTTTTCAGAGTTTACAACAGCAATTTTCAGATGTCTTCACGGGTGATCAATGGGATTTAGATCCAGACTCATTGCTGCCACTTCAGAACTCTCCAGTGCTTTCTTTCCTCCATTTCTGGGGCTTCTTGATGTTTGTTTAGGGCCATTGTCCTGCTGGAAGACCCATGACCTAGGACGTACCCCAGCTTTCTGACACTCAGAATTACATTGCCATCCAAAAACCTTATGAAATCTGAAGATGCCAGTTGCCTTGCACACAGTCAAGGTCACCAGTGCCAGAGTCCGCAAAACAACCCAAAACATCTCTGATCACCCCCATATATGATTACAGGTCCTGTGCTCTCTTATTTGTCAACCTCATTCCATTTTTAGGAAACAGAATGATGCGCTTTACCAGAAAGCTCTATGTTGGTCTCATCTGTCCACAAAATGCTTTCCCAGATGGATTTTGGTTACTCACATACCATTTTGGCGTTTTTCTGTCTGTGTCAGCAGTGGGTCCTCCTAGGTCTCTTCCGTAGAGATTCATTTGATTCTCCCCTTGTCTTTTAAGCATGCCTCAATCCCCTCCATCCTCAAAAAAGCCTTCCCTTGACTCATCTGCATCTAGCTATTGCCCCATATCTCTTCTCCCTTATGCCTCAAAACTATTGGAACAGAATGTCCATCTTGTACTGTCCTCCCACCTCTCAACCTGCTCCCTCTCTGACCAGTTACAATCTGGCTTCTGACAGCATCAGACTGCCCTAACTAAAGTCACCAATGACCTAATAACCACCAAAAGCAAGAGAGACTACTCTGTCCTCCTCCTCATGGACCTGTCCTCTGCCTTCGACACTGAAGACCATAACCAGATTTTCTCATCTCTTGAATCACAGACTTGGCCCTAACCTGGATCCCTTCATAACCAAACGACCGAACTTTCACGTCTCCCACTCCGACACCAAGAATCTGCAAAAATACTAATGCATGCTCTCATCTCCCGCCTCAACAACTGCAAACTCCTGCTTTGTGGCCTCCCTTCTAACACTCTCACACCCCTCCAATGTATACTAAACTCTGCAGCTGACCTATCCACCATGACATACAAAGCCATCCACAACCTGTCCCCTCCGTACATCTGTGACATGGTCTCCCGGTACATACCTGTATGCAAGCTCCGATTCTCACAAGATCTCCTTCTGTATTCCCCTCTTATCTCTTTTTCCCCACAACCACATACAAGATTTCCCTCGTGCATCCCTCGTACTCTGGAACTCTCTGCCTCAACACAACCTACTCTCGCCTACCGTGAAAACCTCAAAGGGAATCCGAAGACCCACCTTTCTGACAAGCCTACAACCGCAGGAACCCTTAGTCTAGTAATACTGCCATACGATCAGCTCAACCCTCACCTGCTGTATCCTCACCCATCCCTTGTAGACTATGAGCCCTTGTGGGCAGTGTTCTTTTCTCCTGTATCAGTCTGTCTTGTATTATTCATAAATATTGTACTTGTCTCTATTACATATACACCTATATACAAGTACAACTCCATGGAATAAATGGTGCTATAATTATAAATAGTAATAATTTTAATCTGGATGAATAGTTTTACTGACACTGATGCACCCTGAGCCTGCAGTATAGATTGAACATCTTTGAACCGGATTAGGGTTTAATCACCATCCGGACTATCCTGTGTTGCAAACTTTCAATTTTTCGTTGCCAACCACATCCAGGGAGATTAGCTACAGTGCCTTGGGTTGTAAACTTCTTGATTATGTTGCGCATCGTGGGCAAATGAACTTCAAAGTTTCATGATATGGACTTGAGATTGTTGACATTTTAACAATTTTGGTTCTCAAGTCCTCAGACAGTTCTCTCTTTCTGTCCTCCTGCTTAGTTGCACACACAGACACACAATGCAAAGATTGAGTCAACTTCTCCCTTTTTTATCTGGTGCCAGGTGTGATTTTCACATTGCCCACACCTGTTACTTACCACAGATGAAATTGAACGAGCATCCCATGCTTGTTTACCCTCAATTTAGGAAAGATGCCAACAATTTTGTCTGGCCCGTTTTGTGGGTTTTGTGTAAAATTATGTCCAATTTGTCTTTTTTTGCTCATTTCTTTGTGCTATTCCAATGCACAGAAAGGAAATAATACATGTGTATAAGAAAATGTGTAATTGCAATAATTTTCCGAGTAAAATACTTTATTTTCCGGAACAATTTCAAGGGTGCCAACACTTTCAGCCATGACTGTAACTGTCAGGACAATGTGCCCAATAACTATGTCCATCTGGAACACAAAATATGCCAACACTCATGTCACAGGTGGTTTACTGCATTGAGGCAGAATTATTATTATTATTGTATCACCCAATGCTGAAGAGGAAATCACCGCAAGGTGCTAATATCTCAAGAGCAGAAGCATAAAAGTAATCATATCCCAGCTGAAAGGTTTACGAATGCGTTTCCATTTATCTTTAAATGTAATGACCTCACCCTCCGAAAAAAAAAAAAAAATTCCCATAATCCCATTCATCATTTCTAAGCCTGAGCACCTGCCAGGAATTACAGCGTCCACGCTGCAATAAACAGCTGCAATCAGCCACAATTGTACCCTGATTTCAGCCCTATTCTGCAGAAATTCAATGGCTCATCGCCCCATGGAATAGGAGGGAGGCTGGCACACTGAGGAGGTTGGCGCCCTAGGACTATGGGATAATTGCAGTAGGATAGGCACGCTGGCAACGAAGACACGTACATAGTCTGGTCTTTTCTGTAGTAACATGGGAAAGTGAAAAATGGACGATAAAGGAAGAAAGAGGTAGAATTGGAATGTGGTACTAGAGGAGGATGTTATCAATACCATGGATGGCAGGAAGAACAAACAAAACAATTTTGGAACAAATCAAGCCAAACAGGTCACTGGAAGCAAAGGTCAGCAAACGATGACTTATCTACACATCGTACAAGAGAGCAATCACTGGAGAAGGACATCATGGTCGGAAGAGTAGAAGGAACAAGGCTAAATGGAATACCAGCAATGTAATGGCTTAATACAATCAAGATAATGGAGAAGACCATGATGGACCTATCTAGGCTTGGACAAGATCCTGGTGGACCCATCTAGGCTTGAACAAGACCCTGGTAGACCTATCTAGGTTTGGACAAGACCCTCATAGACCTATCTAGGTTTGGAGAGGACCCTAGTGGACCTTTCTAGTCTTGGAGAAAACCATGGTAGACGTACCAAGGCTTAAAGAAGACCTGGTGGACTTACCTAGGCTTGGAGAAGACCCTGGTAGACCCATCTAGACTTGGATAGGACCATAGTGAACCTAACTAGTCTTGGAGAAAACCATGGTAGACGTACCAAGGCTTAAAGAAGACCTGGTGGACTTACCTAGGCTTGGAGAAGACCCTGGTACACCATGTAAACTTGGATAAGTCCCTGGTAGACCCATCTAGACTTGGATAGGACCATAGTGAACCTAACTAGTCTTGGAGAAAACCCTGGTAGACGTACCAAGGCTTAAAGAAGACCTGGTGGACTTACTAGGCTTGGAGAAGTCCTGGTAGACCATTAGACTTGGATAGGACCATAGTGAACTAACTAGTCTTGGAGAAAACCCTGGTAGACGTACAAGGTTTAAAGAAGACCGGGTGGACTTACCTAGGCTTTGGAGAAGACCCTGGTAGACCCATCTAGACTTGGATAGGACCATAGTGAACCTAACTAGTCTTGGAGAAAACCCTGGTAGACGTACCAAGGCTTAAAGAAGACCGGGTGGACTTACCTAGGCTTGCAGAAGACCCTGGTAGACCCATGAAGACTTGGATAAGTCCCTGGTAGACCCATCTAGACTTGGATAGGACTATAGTAGGCTTGTAAAAGACCCTGGTTGATGTACCTAGGTTTGGAAAAGCCCCTGTGGGAACCTATCTAGGCGTGTAGAAGACCCTGGTTGACTTACCTAGGTTTGGAGAAGACCCTGGGGATCTGTCTAGGCTTGGGAACAATCAATCTTCCTACAGGGCATTATTCCATGAAGTTTACATGACTCGAGATCGAGCTGACGGATGGTAAATAATAATAAATAATAGGCATGCTGGAATCCTGAAGGATCGTAGCAAATGGAATAAGAAGAGAACACAAAATGACGACGAAGGACTAATAATCCAACCTAATTGTTTAATCCATTTACTACCCCAGGGTCCGGCCACATATTGGCAAATAATATACGCCTTTCACTCGGTCTTTGATAGTCAAGATGTAGAAATTGCTTAAAGTGATGGAGACGTAAGCTTTGGAGCATAATGGACAGGTGCTAAGTAGCATCAAAGTAACTGGAGGCTGCAAACAGGGATGTGATACGACCATTAAAATACAAAACACAGGCCTGGCGTTCTCTACTCGCAAGCTGGCACGACAGGTGGAAAGCATCCTGATACATCATACTTAGGAAGCAAAGGAAACGCAGACGGACTGCTGAAGTCTAATACAGAGAGTGGGGTTTTTTTTCTCTGTAATTTTAATTTTTTAGAATTTGAGCAATTTACATAAATGTATAACTGGGATTTAGATAGTGGCACGGCGCCAGAATATATTTGCACAAATTATTTCCATGCAAACGTTTGCAAATGGGATTCCTCCTCCTCTGCTAATGAATAAAATGACATCAAATCAGACCCTTTCGAATATGGCGGCTCACAAAGGGTCTGTTATTCAATCAGTCCAGATCTGGCAATGAATCCCACTGCACTAGTAAATATATCGCTTGCAGAAATGTATTGACAGTAGAGCTTTTCCATAACCCATATAATTGCCTTAATGTTGACTGCTGAATAACCTCCCTGGCATGCAAACCGCTAAGGAGGAGGGCGACGGGAGCGACTGCATTGTTCAGCAGGAATCTATGGGAACGGTCGAGGGTTTAAATTCAGATATAGACTACGAAAGTAGTAATAAGGATAACGGAATGGTATAAAATTATTCATAGCAAAATATATCAATATAAAAAAAGGAAATTAAAATTTACTTGACATATAAAATGACAAAATGGAATACAAAATATTGATATAGCTATTAAACATAATCTTTACAACCACAGATGAAATGAATTAAATTAAAAGAGGCGGTTTTATACTATCAAAGTTTTTGGGTAAGGAGAAAAGAAAAAAGAAAAAAAACACAAAAAGAACATTAATACAACAAAACTCTCCAGATTAGTGCTGTTACTACCAGTTACTCTACACTGTCCACTTTGTCCATGGCTATTTCCTGGCATAGACAATGGAGGTCATGGAGTAGTGAGTGAGCAAGAGCCAAACAGCGAGCGAGCAAGAGCAGAGAGCAAGCAAGCGAGCAAGAGCCAGAGAGCAGCAGCAGCAAGAGCCAGATGAGCAGCGAGCGAGCAAGAGCCAGAGAGAGCGAAGCAAGAGCCAGAGAGAGCAAGCAAGAGCCAGAGAGAGCAAGCAAGAGCCAGAGAGAGCAAGCAAGAGCCAGAGAGAGCAAGCAAGAGCCAGAGAGAGCAAGCAAGAGCCAGAGAGAGCAAGCAAGAGCCAGAGAGAGCAAGCAAGAGCCAGAGAGAGCAAGCAAGAGCCAGAGAGAGCAAGAAAGAGCCAGAGAGAGCAAGCAAGAGCCAGAGAAGAGCAGAGCAAGAGCAGAGAGAGCAGCAAGGAGCACAGAGGGCAGAGGACAAGGGCGAGAGCGGGACAGAGGGCGAGAGCGGGACAGAGGGCGAGAGAGCGGACAGAGGGCGAGAGCGGGAAGAGGCGAGAGGGGACAGAGGGCGAGAGCGGGACAGAGGGCGAGAGCGGGACAGAGGGCGAGAGCGGGACAGAGGCAGAGCGGAGAGAGCGGGACAGAGGGCGAGAGCGGGACAGAGGGCGAGAGCGGGACAGAGGGCAGAGAGCGGGACAGAGGGCGAGAGCGGGACAGAGGGCGAGAGCGGGACAGAGGGCGAGAGCGGGACAGAGGGCGAGAGGAGAGCGGGACAGAGGGCGAGAGCGGGACAGAGGGCGGAGGAGCGGGACAGAGGGGCGGGAGAGGCAGGGCGAGAGCGGGACAGAGGGCGAGAGCGGGACAGAGGGCGAGAGCGGGGACAGAGGGGCGAGAGCGGGACAGAGGGCGAGAGCGGGACAGAGGGCGAGAGCGGGACAGAGGGCGAGAGCGGGACAGAGGGCGAGAGCGGGACAGAGGGCGAGAGCGGGACAGAGGGCGGAGAGAGCGGGACAGAGGGCGAGAGCGGGACAGAGGGCGAGAGCGGGACAGAGGGCGAGAGCGGGACAGAGGGCGAGAGCGGGACAGAGGGCGGAGAGCGGGACAGAGGGCGGGGAGCGGGACAGAGGGCGGGGAGCGGGACAGAGGGCGGGAGCGGGACAGAGGGCGGGAGCGGGACAGAGGGCGGGAGCGGGACAGAGGGCGGGGGAGCGGGACAGAGGGCGGGAGCGGGACAGAGGGCGGGAGCGGGACAGAGGGCGGGAGCGGGACAGAGGGCGAGAGGCGGGACAGAGGGCGAGAGCGGGACAGAGGGCGAGAGCGGGACAGAGGGCGAGAGGCGGGACAGAGGGCGAAAGCAAGAGCGTGAAAGAAAAAGCGAGTGAAAGAGGAAGAGCAAAAGAAAAATAAATATAGCACAGAAAGAAAAAAAAAATGGAGACCATGATCAGATGGAGTTTGAAGGCTGCAGCGCTCACAGCTGCCATAGATTGGCTGCATCAGTCACTTAATATTGTAGTCAGTGCTAAAGCAGCGGCATAGATCCAAGAGGCGAGCTCAGGTAAATGTCTGTGTTTGTTTTTGTCAATTCCTCAGCCTCTTAAAGCAATGGAAACCCCTTTTAAGATATAATATGCAGAAAGTGAAATATATGGCCTACATTCATCAAACAGCCTTCACCAGAATTGTGGCCTAATATACCCTAAAATATCACAACAATTTTGCGTTAAGCGGCATGAAGAAGCCGCCTAGCAAATTTGCTACTGTGCATTTTCAATGTCGAATTTTACCCCAGACTGGAGTTACATTTTTGGTGGAGACATTCGCTAGGGAGAAGATGCTCCTAATTCATTAAGTGTCCCGTATTTTATTATTCTGGCAGTGTCTGACCAAGTATGTCTGTGCAAGCATAAGGACTAGTCAGGAGCAGGCACTACCATGCTTGGGTGTTCGATACTTGTAACGAGCCATTGGAAACTCTGATGGCGGGTTTACACGCCGCGATATCGGCGTCCAACTCCGATCCAACTTCGACAAAAAGTCACGTGGTTCGCGAGTTGGACCCGATATCGCTCGCGCGTTGTACGGTTTGAATGTACAACGCGATCCTGGAACGATGCCAAAACGATATCGGGGTTGAATGAGCGCGCTATTCAACTGCCCGATATCGCATGGCCGTTGTAGCCGGATCGTTGCGTGTAAACATCTAACTACGATGTGTACTCGCAACTCACCCATTAACTCCCATGTTAAATGGTCGTTACTGGGTTGGTGGGCGTACACATCGTAGTGACGTTGTTTCCCGATATCGCAGCGTGTAAACCGCCGATGCGATATCGGGAAAAGTGTCAAAAAATGCGCGCTCCCGCGCCATTGTACACCGATATCGTCCCGATATCGGGACGTGTAAACCCACCATGAGGGGTACAATGTATTTACCGAGTATAATGGAAGTTGATGGGGAACTCAAGTATTTTTCCAGAAGATCTTCCAATGACTTCCTTATACTCGGTATTCAAGTCGCGCCCCTCCGAGTGTGCAACTGCTTGTTATGAGTACCGCCATGGTAGTGCTCACTCATTACTATTTAGTACTTGAGAAGCTTTAAGAAAAGTGATAACTCGATGACTTGGTGGGTCAGATCACCACCAAAAGAGCAGTTTTTGCGCAGTGCTACCAATATGGGTTAGTGCCATCCACCAAAAATGGTCTTAGGAAGCAGAGCTTTGGAGTTGGAGTCCATTTTGGTAGAGTCAGAGTCGTATTTAGGGAAACTGAGAAGTCGGGTGTTTGTCTTACTGACTTCATAGCCATGGTTGTGGATTCGGTGTCCATTTTGGCAAAGTTGGATTCAGGGAAATTGAGGAGTCGGATGTTTAGATAAAAAGGAGACACAAGAGGCGCAAATGGGTCCTGGTTCAGTTGTGATGACCCATAACCAGTATTCTCGCATGGACAGCTGCCACTGGATCTGCACTGCCACGTGCAAAGTGGTGTCGTATCCAGAAATCCAAACAAGGTTTAGTGCTTGTATGATCCACACTGCCGTCAGGATGAAAGCCACGGGAGACAAGTCTCCTTCAAAGATGCTCCTTTATTTCCGACGCATTTCGGTGCCGTCCCAGCACCTTCCTCAGGGATGCATCCTGACGGCAGAGTCGGATGTTTAGCTTACTGACTTCGCAGCCCTGGTTGAGGAGTCGGCGTCCGTGTCCATTTAGGTGGCGTCGGATTCAGGGAAATTCAGATTCGGAGTCAGATGTTTGGCTTACAGACTCCACAGCCCTGGTAGGAAGCATACTTACTGGTGAACCAGCTAATCAGCACACAAGTTTCAGTGATGCAGGTAGGGAATGAAGGCCAGCAATCAATAACTATTACAGCATAAACTACTGCAAAAAGTTACCGCCGTCTCGAAAACAAGACCACTCCGCCATACAGTGATCAGATTGTTCCAACATCGTGACCAAATACTTCACTGCAGAATCCCGGGCATTGTATGAAGCCTATACCCACAGAGACTCATCGCTCTACACATGAGCTGTATACACAAAACAGCAAGTCATCAGTATACAGTATTATATCAATATATGATGACCACTAATGATACCTTAGGTAATTCTATCTCTCGTGCCATTACCCATTATCAGCAATTATCCGACATTTAGGATAATGGTGTATTGAGACCAGAATGTTTTTTTCAGTGAGGTAGAATTTCAGTATTACATTCTCCTCATTATCTGGGCCGAACATATGTCAGTCATTAGAAATGTGTGACTTCAGTTACCGTCGAGATATTTATTTATATCATTTTATTACGGTCTTTTTATACAGATGGCAATGGCGGACTTCGCGGAATACAGAGCTCACGTAATGAGCGAGGGAGAAGGGGGGATGGAAATCCAGGTCTGTTGCTATAATCTGTTATATACTTGATATCTCCATTTTGTTGAAAAAAAGATTTAAAAAGCCCAAAGAATGTGTATTTAACTAGTGAGTATAGGTGGCAGCCATGTTTGTTTCTAAGTAGGCCACAGGAAAAGTCTGTTGCCCACGGCAACCAATCAAAGCACAGCTTTAAAATTCAAATTCTACTGTGGAAAAATGAAAGCTGGTCTGTGATTGGTTCAGAGGGGGAAAGGATTTAGTCAATATGGCGGCTGCCCATAACTCTGAAACAGCCAAAAATCCTTTTTATAGCTCTCTTGTATGGGTCACGAGTTAAAATGGTGCCGTCACTAGTTTATATGACGCACCGGCATTTGACCGTATTTTTTTAATTGAGGTTACGCCATTTTACTGTCCGGCGCGTTTCAGGCACAATGACAAGCTGCCGTCAGACCTATTGGCAGTTCTAGGAGTATAGCGGGTCAAGTCTGCCTTCCCTCATCTTTTTTTTTTTTCCCTCTCTCCAGAACTCGATGTGATCATTAATAACTAAAGTTTACAGCCGCGGCGAGCCGGCTAAAGGCTGTTTACTTGTGTCCTGAGCGGTGATAGATAGCGTGTCCCAAAGAGACGAAGCGGGAGAGAGATAGAGAGCGAGCGGGGCCGAGCGGGACGCAGGCCGAGATGATGGATG
Organism: Allobates femoralis; assembly: GCA_033576535.1. Taxonomy (NCBI): domain Eukaryota; kingdom Metazoa; phylum Chordata; class Amphibia; order Anura; family Aromobatidae; genus Allobates; species Allobates femoralis. The sequence goes on along the minus strand of JARQOC010000009.1, from coordinate 69,716,917 downwards.
GGGAGCTAGCGAGAAAACAAAATGGAGTCTGAAATAGAAAAAAAAAGGCAAAAATGGTGAAAAATAAGGAGAGTAAATAAGGAAGGGAGAAAAGGAGACCTAAAATGTGTGGTCTCAATCAAATCATCCAAAAAATAAGGCGTAATTAAATAGAACGCCCAAATTTCTGTGATCTCAAAAACTCAAAGGCCTTTCAATAACATAAGACACCAGTATTATAGATGGCACATGGTATTTGTGAGGCCTGTGACAGATTGCTCATTGAGACCCTGAAGCTTCAATTTACGCCTCTACGGGAGGGGGTGGTTTTTTCTCATTTTCTCCCCTATATATTTTAATTTGACATATTTTATAAATCATTATTAATTTTGATAGGAATTCAAGGCTGACATGAGGCGGAAAGAGCCGTCAATCATCCCACCAGCATCGGGGGCGATACAATGAAGAAGTACAAAAAGCAATGCTGACGGCCTCATTCATAATTTATTACAGTTTTGCAGATGTTACATAAGTGAAGGAAATTTCGAAAAAAAAATATTTTTACAAACTCAATAGGTTTTACGTGCATGATAAAATAATATTTTATTTTAATGGTAGCAAAACTAACAGTATCACTACAGCCGAGTAAGACCAAGGCAAAGGCCAGAGGGCGCCTATAGGAGAGCAAGGCCAGAGGGCGCCAAAAGGAGAGCAAGGCCAGAGGGCGCCAAAAGGAGAGCAAGGCCAGAGGGCGCCAAAAGGGAGCAAGGCCAGAGGGCGCCAAAAGGAGAGCAAGGCCAGAGTGCCAAAAGGAGAGCAAGGCCAGAGGGCGCAAAAGGAGAGCAAGGCCAGAGGGCGTCAAAAAGGAGAGCAAGGCCAAGGCCAAGGGAGAGCAAGGCCAGAGGGCGCTGAGGGGAGCAAGGCCAGAGAGCGCTGAGGGGAGCAAGGCCGAGGGCGCTGAGGGGGAGCAAGGCCAGAGGGCGCTGAGGGGGAGCAAGGCCAGAGGGCGCTGAGGGGGAGCAAGGCCAGAGGGCGCTGAGGGAGAGCAAGGCCAGAGGGCGCTGAGGGGAGCAAGGCCAGAGGCACTGAGGGAGCAAGGCCAGAGGGCGCTGAGGGAGAGCAAGGCCAGAGGGCGCTGAGGGAGAGAAGGCCAGAGGGCCGAAAGGAGAGCAAGGCCAGAGGGTGCCGAAGGAGAGCAAGGCCAGAGGGGCAGAAAGGAGAGCAAGGCCAGAGGGTGCCAAAAGGAGAGCAAGGCCGAGAGGGTGCCAAAAGGAGAGCAAGCAAGGGCCAAAAGGAGAGCAAGGCAGGTGCCAAAAGGAGAGCAAAGGCCAGAGGGTGCCAAAAGAGAGCAAGGCCAGAGGGTGCCAAAGGAGAGCAAGCCAGAGGGTGCCAGAAAGGAGAGCAAAGCCAGAGGGTGCCAAAAGGAGAGCAAGGCCAGAGGGCCAAAAGAGAGCAAGGCCAGAGGGGCCAAAGGAGAGCAAGGCCAGAGGGTGCAAAGGAGAGCAGGCCAGGGTGCCAAAAGGAGAGCAAGGCCAGAGGGTGCCAAAAGGAGAGCAAGGCCAGAGGGTGCCAAAGGAGAGCAAGGCCAAGGGCCAAAGGGCGGCCAAGGTCCAAAAGGAGAGCAAGGCCAGAGGGTGCGAAAATGGAGAGCAAAGCGAGAGGGTGCCAAAAGGAGAGCAAGCCTAAGACGCCAAAAGAAGAAGGCCAGTGGCGCCAAAAGGAAAGCAGGGCAGATGGCCGAAGGAGGCCACGAGGGCGCCAAAGGAGAGCAAGGCCAGAGGGCGCCGAAGGAGAGCAAGGCCAGAGGGCGCCAAGGAGAGCAAGGCAGGATTTAAAAAAAAAACTTTTCCTATTTATTTCTTTTTGAAATCCACTTTTCTATAAGGTTATTTTTAAGAGTTAATGAAAGACTCTTGGTAGTAAAAAAAAAAAGTTACATTTCACTCTTTTGAAGATCTTCATGGAATCTATTCCACACCAAGCATCATTGCCCAATTATAAGGCTGCAGCTAAAACTTAAAAAAACTTGCTCAGAAAATACAAAAACTCCCCAAGAATAACATGTTTTCTTAAGCAGTTTGCATTTGAAAAACCGTTGTTGAATATCTCAGAATAAATGGGCAGATATATATCTTGAAGCTTCTGCACCGCAATGCAGTTTCTATAACTAGGTTCAGGTGCGACTGTATGTCTGAACACCCTGACAAATGGGTTAAGCAGCTGTATTTTGCATGTATAGCCCTTTTATTTCAGACCTTCATGTTCCTTTCAAGACTACAATGGCCTTCTAGTACTAAACTATTTTTTTTTTTACAAATTCAATTATTAATCAGCTTTCGCAAAGTTATTATTTTTATTCATTCTCCTTTATTCCTTTATTTTGCCTCTTCCTTCTTCCCAAACATCATGCTGCGTCTGCAGAAACAGCGCCACCCTTTTGCGTGGGTGAAATCTGGTATTGCAGCTCACGGTTGTTTGACTTGAATACTGCACCACCAGAGGTATTCCATGGACCGGTGCAATTTTTCTGGAAGATAAAAGCATTTTTTGTAATCCGGTCTTGTACGCCAAAATCTAAAGATTTTCCGATCCCTTCTATGTCTTATTTCGTCCTTCTGACCGCCAACTAAATTTTTCATCATCTTTTTGGTTTTCTCTCCTTGACGTCCCTGCGCCTAATGAGGGTTATTTTTCAAGGTCTTGTGCTTCTCAGATCGTTATGAGATTTACCATTTTTTCTTCCTTGGTTACAGTCAGACTTTGCTTTAGACCGACGCCTGCAGTGTTTGCGTTTCGAACGCCCGCGGCGGAGAAGAACGGTTAACGGAAGCGTAACCACAACAGCCTGGAAGGAGGCTAAAGATTTGGCCGACTACCAAACAAATTAAGAACAAATAATTTATCTGGCACGGAGGGATGAAAGGCATTACTATGCAGGGATAAAACCATTGCTTCGGATGGGCCAACGTATCCGTCTCTCGCTACACCCGTGTTTACACCTAATGTTTATTTCACTACTTCCAGAGGATTTCCACAAATTGCATTAAAGCGAGCGGCTATTAGGAAAGAGGGTAATCTCCACACTCTACATTCTCCCTCCATAATCCACAGTCAGATAGCCGCCAGATTGTGTCGTTAACCGCTTCTTCACCTCGGCAGTAGGCCGCGATTAATTATTTGGGGCTTGTCGTAGCCTAACCTATGAGATCATCCGACCTTACCCAAACCTCGGAGACAGGAGATGATTAGCTGTTGGTTGGCAGACAAAGCCGCGTAAACACTATTTACTACCGGTAGCATCACCAGCAGAATATTTTTCAGTTTTTTTTTCATTTTCTATTGTTGTTTATTTCAGTTATGCTCTTATCATGTTCTTCCTACGCAAGGAAAAATAAGGCAATGAGCACAGACAGGTAAGATTGCAAAATTACTGCACCGAGAGGGTTTTTTTTGTAGTATAAATATGGGCAGCATAAGCAGAATATTAAAATGCTAGGTGGCGCCATAAAGATAGCTATAGGGCAGAACTACTTACAACTGGTAGGCGTATTGGATCAGATGTAGAGTTCCCTTGTCCCACTGGGGGGTCATCAAAACTGGACTGATGTCACTATTGGAAAATTTTCAGCCAAACATTTGTCTCTAGGCGTATTGGGCTAGATTGAAAGTTCCCTTGCCTTCCCCCACCTTGAGGTCACCAAAACTGGATGGATGTCACTTATTGGTAAACTCTTATGGTACCTTTCACACCCGCTACCGAAGGTAGCAACAGGTAGGCACCGCACGTGCGCGCTTACAACGGTTGCTAACGGTACCTGATGCCGCAAATACACGCCGCCACAAGGTGCTCCACAGAAGGTATTTTTGTTCCCCGGGAGTGCCGACGGGTGCTGCAGGTTACCTTCTGTAGAGCACCTTCCCTGATTTACACGCCGCTACCACAAGGTAATATGGGCGTACATATCATGCGCCGCAAAGACATAGGCATGCCAGAGTTGTGTATTACGCGACGCTCGTACGGTAATTGGACAATGCAATAGCATCATGATTGGCCACCCAGCGCAGGAAGGCTGGCTAATACAGGATGATATTGCAAATGTGTAGTGTGACTGGTCAGCTCGTTAAATATGGCGCCCTATGCAAGGACAACCAATCGTAACGCAGGAGCTCCCACCAATGATCGCTGATGGGGCGTGGTATACATGCTGCTATGGCACGCCCCAGGGATTACGCTAGGCCACGCACATACCTTCCTGTGCCCCGATTACACGCCGCCACCATAGGGTTTATACCTGCTTGTTTTTCAGCACGGCTGAAACAGAGGTATCCAAAGAGACAGGAAGGTACAACCTGAATTACACGCCGCCACTTCGCAGTGTTGTGAAGGTAAAAGGTACAATTGTCTCCGATACCTGCCGGTTTCTACCTTTCGGTAGCGGCATGTAAAGGTACCATTATCCAAACATTCGTCTCTAGGCATATTGGACCAGATTGAAAGTTCCTTTGCCCCCTTGATGTCACCAAAACTGGAGTGATGTCACTTATTGGTAAACTCTTATCTAAACATTCGTCTCTAGGCATATTGGACCAGATTGAAAATTCCCTTGCCCTCTTTGATGTCCAAATCCGGAGTGATGTCACTTTTTGGAAAATTATCAGCCAAACATTCGTCTCTAGGCATATTTGATCCGATTGAAAGTTCCCTTGCCCCCTTGATGTCACCAAAACTGGAGTGTTGTCACTTATAGGAAAATGAGATGTCAGCCAAACATTCGTCTCCAGATATATTGGACCTGCTTTAAAAGTTCCCCTGCCCCTTTCATGTCACCAGAACTGGACTGGTTTCTAAATTCTCAGCCAACCATTCTTCTCTACGTATATTGGACCAGAGTGAAAGTTCCCTTGAGCCTTTGATGTCACCAAAACTGGAGTGATGTCACTTATTGGAAAATTGTAAGCCAAAAATTCATCTCTTGCTCAAAGGCACTAGTGGTAACCACACTGAGTTGGTGGGATTTTTCTATGAAGAGTTTAGTGCTAAACGTGGTCATCCATGTTGGACATGAAGAATTTGTTGGTCACCTCTTATCAGCTTATTGCACTTGGACGAAAAAAATAAATAAATTAAAAAGATGCAAAATTTCAAGGTTTCTAACTTGCTCAAAAGCAAATTTCTACTCCCTGTTTAGCTGCAATGTCTTCTTTGGAAATTTAAACAAAAATTAGCAAGACTACCATGACCAGATCTCGGTATTCCAGACCTTTACGTGATGAATCCATGTTGAGCCCACCATTTCATGGTTCATTCCTTTGCATGAGATGGGTCTAATGGCGGGTTTACACACTCCAACGTCGGTCCGATATTGGATCTGACGGCGCGGGAGCGCGCTTTTTGTGCCTGGTTTTCCAAGAATCGCATCGGCGGTTTACACGTCCCGATATTGTGGTACAACGTCCCTACGATGTCTACGCCTCCCGAACCAGGAACGACCATTTAACATGGTAGTGAATGGGGGACGTTGTACTGCGCATCAGAGTTGGGCTGTCACACTGCACGATCCAGCTCCAACCGACATCCGATATCGGGCCGTTGAATAGCACGCTCATTCGACCCCCGATATCGGATTGACATTGTTCGTGCATCGTATTGGACGTTCAGGCCATACAACGCACGAACGATATCGGGTCCAACGCTCGAACCACGTGACTTTTGGTCGGAGTTGGACGCCGATATCGGGACGTGTAAACCCGCCATAAGAGTGCCATCAGCCTAGTGTGCACAGAGAGAAAAATATTAATCTGTTTCCATACACTGCTCTTTACAGGAGTTGAGTAAGACTCCTCTTTACAATGGAATCTTCAGAAGGTTTCTCCTCCCACTACCTGGTAGCTTTGCAGTCTCAAACGATGTCCTTAAAAGCCCCAGTCTTGAGGGACATCAAAAACCTTCTGACAGGTTCCATTCAAGACATGTATGATGCATTGTATACCAAAATATCAACCGGGCTGGATATGATTGCGGCAAAGAATGAGCACATGGATAAAATGAAGTTGGCTGAGCTTTTTTTGCAAGCTCTCGGCTTCTTATCGGTGGACAGAAGTCTTTGTTTACGAACAATGGGATTCCAGAGACGACTCAGCTAAACAGTTACTGTAATTGTTGGATCCTCGGTAATTGCTGACTGAGCTCCAAGAAGTGTGAATTTGCTTTCCACACATTCGGCCACGTGGACATAAAACATCTCAGAAATGTTCTCATTTTACAATTAATTAAAATAACTCATCCTCCGTGAGATCAACACAAAAAACTGATGAGTTTATCACTCTGTATGTAGAAAAGAAAAGCTTGAAAACCAAAGTCATCTTGGTCTTGGTAATGAATGCTGGGTGACTACAGCAAAAGGGCAGCCACCACAGTGGACATAGAGGTTGTCACTCCAGTATTAGGGTATAAAACAGTCTTGTTAATCTAGGGCTCTGTTCACATCACGTTACGGCTAAACTAAATATCAAAAAGGCATAGGTAGGAAATATTCTCCGGCATTAATCTCATGAGGCCAATAGTTGACCTCTCTTTCCTATGCAGTAAAAAAGGTATGCTGTTGCACACTACCCCAACAAAGGCCAAAAAGACACTTTTTTGGCCTTCATTGAGTTAATCAGGACCTATGGCTATGTTGAACGCATACACTCAACTTCGCTGAACATCTCATTGCGCATGGTCAACACCGCTTTAGGGCCCTTTCACATCAGCGTTTTTGAAATTCGCGGCAGATGCGGTGAAAAAACCGCATCTGCCGCGATTACCGCATACCGGCTGCACTTGCGGCGCGGTTGCGGTAAACGCCATGCAAAGTATAGGCGTACTTGCGGCAGGTGCGGCAGGTGCGGTTTTGCACTTGCGGCAGGTGCGGCCGCGAAAAAAAACGCAGCTGACCGCGGTTTTTTTCGCGGCCGCACCTGCCGCAAGTGCAAAACCGCACTTGCCGCACCTGCCGCAAGTACGCCTATACTTTGCATGGCGTTTACCACAACCGCGCCGCAAGTGCAGCCGGTATGCGGTAATCGCGGCTTATGCGGTTTTTTTCACCGCATCTGCCGCGAATTTAAAAAACGCTGATGTGAAAGGGCCCTTAGACGTCCATGTATCACAAGTATGGACTGCGATATTCAGACTGGCCTTGGGTCTACTTTCCAGAACTAGGAGACTGTTGAGATTGGGTCAGTTGCGGCCAGTCATGGACCGTAATTGACATCTTAGTCTAGAATTGGACATTGTTCACGGATGTCCAAATTTGGATTCAGTCAGTGCGTTAAGAGAGAAGGGGAGTCAAGTTTACCGCAATTCAGTAGTTATGGTATGCGCTTAAAAAATAATGAATATTAGGTTGTACAGTGCTATAAAGTACTCTGCCCTATTGATACTATACTGTGCTTCAACTCTAGGTATTGTAGGATTAACTGTATATTTATATATATATATGCTACCTAGTTAGTTAATAGTACCCTAAAGAGCGTAACCTGCCTCCGGGCAACACCATCATGTCAGAGTCAGGTCACAATACAGTATCCTCTGGAAGGCTAGTCTAGCAGATAACCCCATCATTATTCATGACGAGAGGTCCAAGCCCTTTTTCACAGACACCTCCACAGTAGTCAATGTTCATGCCTCTAAGGTACATAAATTGAATTAAACCAGACAACACGTGTTGCAACCTCTCTAAGGACCGGGGAGTAATTGAGATTTTCAAAAAGTGGACCCTTTTGCCAAATTAATGTTGAGTACCAAATTACAAAAGGAACATCTGCGGTAGGCAGCTCTCATCTATTCGGGCCTCCAAGAATAGCTTTTCCTCTCCTGGAATACATGTTTGAACTTATATCCTTCTCTTTCTGCTGGCGACTCCTTCATTTTTCATACAAATCTATTTCTCTTAGCTACAGAAATTACCACGTCCTGGAGATACCATTTCTTAGAAGGTCATCTTGTCCTTCAGCTAATAAAATACTGGTTAGTCATGGATGAACGGTGTCTCTGGTATTGGATGTAATGGAGAGTGAGCAGACCCCTCTAATGAAGACATGCACACATAATTAATGGTAAATTGAGTTAATGAAGTATAAAGAAATTGCCCTCTTAAACCCTCCACCCAACTAAATAATTTCCATAAAAGAAGGTTAAACTGGGCCAGAGTATCAATTCACTAGAATCTCCTCGTTATCGAAAGAATTTGACGGAACCATATGACCATCTAATGAGTGTAGGGGGCGCAAAACTTACCCCTGACAAGAGACTGTCTAGAGAGGAGGGTTGGGAATGTCGAATTAAACTGCCCGACCCTTTTGTTGCTCCTGGAGATAAGCCGTAGAGACATGCGCACTTGGCTAAACCAAACGTCCATGTATATGGGAGTTTCTTGAAAGATAGTTGTCTGATGAGTAAGCATTATGGTGCATCCTCACGATCAGGAGACGCAGCGTCTTTGCGCTGTGTCCAAAACGCTGCTTAGTACAGTATCAGCATAGTGGATGGGATTGCAAGAAATCCCATCCTCACTATGCGTAGCCCGCCCGCAGCGTCTTTGAAGCTGCGGTGCGGGTTGCCGGCAGTCCGCTCCTCCTCCGCATGTTCATTTCATGCTGCGGAGTCGGAAGCGGCTCCCATCGGGTGACTGCAGGGAGAAGCCACCCTGCACCCGCCGCACCTGGTGAGTACAGGCGGTTGCAGTCTCCCTGCGGCCACCCGCGGCTTCCCTCAGGTCCCGAGGAGCTGCGTCCAACACGCAGCTCCTCCGGCTGTGAGCACGCACCCTTACAATGACCACATCTAAGGTAGATGGGCCAATTATGGACTTTGAGATTCTTAGGCACTTAATGTACTTTCATGATCTTATCATGGTGAAATACTCCGGTAAGAGATCTGATATAGCATGGCCAAATTTCCTTCAATACATATACCTTTGTATGAAATTTAATATATGTCGTCGATAAACCTCTATGGATGTTGTATGACTTGGAGCCTGTAGGGACCAATAACATGGATTACAGAGGCCTTAAAGGGGTTGTTGGGTAAGTAAATTATTTTCAGAAGGCTCAGAAAAAGCTTTAAAAAAATGTATTACTGACCTCACTAATCCTCCACTGCTCCCATTCCTCTGCTACCAAGGCCCCTTCCAGTCTCTACTTCTTGCTACATCTGTTCAGGGTCGGGCAGCATGGGCCTCGTTAGTTGCAGGACCTCGGCTGCGGAGCAGCTCTGGTTTTGCAGCACACTCCCCAGCTGATTCCCAAGTGCAAAAGTTCAGTTCAGAAATGCCCTCGGTAAGGGTCAAAGCAAACACAGAGTCAATTAAGTCCTGCAATGTGTATTTACTAAAATAGTCTCATGAAACACAGGCACACATCTTAAACGTTACTTGTTTAGGATTATTCACAATAATAGTGTCGCACCCCAGGGCCGTGGGTTAATCAGAACCGGGCTTTTAAGCAGTTCTGGGGAGTCACAGGGGTCGAAACCCGGCTTCTGTGACCCTGGGTTCAGTTGTAAAAGGCCAGTTCTTGGCTTAGGTAGGGAAAGGGGTGATTTATAATGGAGTTATTTGTGACGCCACCTGTGGTTTGTGGCTATTGGTAGCCACCCTGCTGCAGAACCTTGGGGATGATGGACGGCAGCCAGAATGGAGCAGCCTCCCACGGCAGAGCGGATCCCATGCAGTGGATGTTGGAAGGGTGTAGGATGGAGTGGTGCGGAAATAACTGGAGTCCACAGCAATGAACGGTTCCTTTACCTTTACTTGTCCGTCACAGATACTATCCAAGGCACCGATTTAGATGTTAATGTGGTCCCAGACCTCCTGGAAGCAATCAGAAGGGATCCATATAGCCAGTATATTGGAGGCCTTCCTTCTGCGCTTTCACTTGCGAGTTCCCGCTGCTGTATGAAGCTGTGCTGCGGCCCCTTCTTCTTTAGCCTGTACCTGTATAGCAGGCAGCGCAAGCCCTGATCCAGGGGTTGCTCCTCAGTGGAGACCCTGAACTCTAGTATGCTACTGTGCTCCAGGCGTTTGTTAGGCCAGGTGACCTGGAATCTTTTGCCCCTCTGGATTTCTGCTGTTGGGCCATTAGTACCCGAACAGTCTTGGACTCTGGTGTCCAGTTTTCTTGGTGTTTTCTCCTCTGGGCTGAGCTTAACACCACTCTGCTCCCCATCCCCAGGCTCTCCTCTCCTTCCTCCTCAGACTCACTCCATCATTATTCTGTTGTTCTTCTTTGCTGTTTTTGCCTAACCCCACCTCTAGGCCACAACTTTAATAGGGAAGCTCCCCTTAAGCCAGGTTCTAGAGCTCCCCCTTCTGGTCTGGAGACAGGAAAGTGTTGGCTGCTGTGTCACTTGAATAGGTGATCCCCTTTTTGCTTCCAGGAGTGACATCACCCCCTGTGAGGGAGGCAATGCCATTGTTTCAACCACACCCCTGGGGTGCTACAATAGATTTTGGCGCAGACTGCTCCCGCCGTTCCGTTGCCTCTAGGCTCTTGCCTATCCCGCTCAACAACATGGTATCCCATTGCAAACTTACTTAGTCTCTCCTGGCTTTAGCCTAACTCTTCCCATAGGGATCCACTTTGCTTAACGGTTAGGGCCACCTACTAGATAACTTCCTTTATCGGCTGCACCGTGTAGACCCTTTTCGTCCAGGTCTCTGCTGTAGCTCTCAACACCCGTACTCAAGGGATCAGTTGCTTCCCAGTGGCTATACTTAACTCCCGGGATGACCCAAAGGGTCTTATAGAACCCTACAAAATCGGCCTGCCGTCAGAGTGGTTGCTTGGTTTTTCCTCTACTCGGGACTCTCCTGCTAATTCTCCATTGTATGATTTTTCTGTAGACTTGGCCCCGACCCCTAAGGAGTATCAATAATTATTATTAATAACCTTACATAACTGAAGGGGACCGGAGTGCAGTCTTTACCACTAGGTGGCTTCATTCACATAATTAAGCATATAGCTCTTAAACAGGGACATAAAGAAAATGTACCCTACTGGGCAGGGCAATAGCAACCTAAACCCTCTTACACATCAATAACTCCAAGGGGCGGACCTACCGTGGTGCAGCTGGTTCAGTTGCACCAGGGCCCTGACCGGCTAGGGGACCCCTCAAGCCTGCAGGGAGCCCCCAGCTGACCCCGTAACCCGATGTCAGAGGAGAGGAGGGTCAGGCAAGGGAAGCAGGAAGCTTCCTGCTTCCCTTGCCTAATCCCTACCCTCCTCTCCTCTTCCCCTCTGCCGCGGCTCAGCAGGTAGGAGAGCCGCATCTCCTAGAACGGATAACCCCCTCCCCGCACTCATCGACGGCCACCAGCACCCCCCAACCCCCTTCCCCCCCGGTCCTCACTGACGGCCACCAGGAATACCCCACCACCCCCACCTCCCGGGTCCTCATCATGGGTGCACCAGGGCCCTCTGGACTCAAGTTCCGCCACTGATGACGCCCCAATACAATGGACATGTGACTGCTGTAGCCAATCACTGGCTGAGTTGGATCACCATTGCAGCCTGTGATTGGCCAAGAAGTTATTTCCCATGTGTTAAGATGGAACCCTGGAGGTGTTACAATGAGAATACGGCACAAGATTGTGAAGGGAGCACTTTTTTGTATCCAAAAAAAAGCAACTAAATATCAAGCTGGACACCCCCTTAAGGTAGTGCTTCACATTGATATAGTAGTGGCTAAAAGACAATTTTATGTGGCTCTGGGGATAGAGCACATTGCCGTTCTACATTAACAGTCGACCGTATGGTTGTACCATATGATATTTCTCTATATCTGGCTCTGCGCTGTGGACTGGGAATAGAAATGTATTAATTGGTCACATGACACTCTACGATACAGATTTCTAGGACTCCAACCATTTTCGAGCTGCAGATAGAAATAAGCGTCTCGTGAACCTCTGTCATATTGTTGCCCCTAATTGAAAGCCCGGATGGGGAGAATGGGTTATATCACGTCCACGTCTCGGTGTCACATCGTATTGGAAGAGACAGGACTCATGGGCTTTTCGTGCCGTCTGCCGGTGTCACGCTGCATTGTAACGGACACATTCAATCCTTCTCTGCATTTGTCCCGATGTCACTTTACATTGTATGGAGCACAATCTCCGCTTCCTCCTGTCACCCCGCATTGGGAAATAGATTGGACGGACCATAGGAAAGCTTCTATTGTCAGATACGGGTTTCACAATGCATGACTATCCCAGCAGGTGAAGGAAGAAAAAGAAGAAGTCCAGCTATCTCAGAGTGCCAAAGACATGAGGCGATCAGTCAGTCTTGTGGTATGAGCCTCTCGGAAGGAATGTGAAGGGCGCTGGTCACCAGGCGTTGGTCCTGGTGTCCCCTTGGCTGAATGCCCTTTTGTCACAGCTCGGTCCTACATGTCTATAGAGTGTAGAGGAATCCTTGGCTGGGCCTACATGCAGAAATATGCTAACAATCCATACATTCTCTAGAGAGCAACACTGGGCTTTGTAACCATCGGCCAGCATACCAGAGCCACTAACCATTGTGTGCCAGGTCATGTCCGAACAGCTGATCTACTGAGCATGATGACTTCAATGCAGGCCTATGTAATAATTGCAAATGGTATTAATTGTATTAGCTAGTAGATACGGCTTTAAATAAAATAGGCTTAAAGGTGGTAGTCTAGGTTTGGGATGAAAGTCTACAGGCACGCCATGCGATGACAGATTTCTGAATCCTCACAGCGTGTGCACTGCATGCTGTCAGGATTCTCTACTGCAAGCACTAAAGTGATCACAAATACGTGAGTTGCATAATCCTGAACAGGGTGGTGGAGTCTGAGCCCATTTTGGGTGGAGTCGGATTCAGGGAAATTGAGGAGTCGGAGTCAGATATGTGGCTTACTGACTTGACAGCCATGGTTGTAGAGTCAGAGTAATGGAGTCGGAATTGGATTCAGGGAAAACGCAGCGTTGGAGTCAAAGTCGGATGTTTGGCTTACCGAGTCCACAGCCCTGCTTCCGGACACATACCGACTAGACGTGCACAGCCTCTCCCAATACAAGTGAATTGAGCGAGACTGAGCAAGTCAAGTCGGCACGTGACAACATGTATGCAGATAACATACTTGAGGTCACATGACTGTAAGCTCTCACCGCTGACACTGTAGAATCCTGACTCTGTGCGGAGTGTGCGAGGTGACGACTCAAAAGCCTGTAGTCATAGAGTGACCGCAGGCTTTCATCCCAAAACCCTTTAAAGGGGAAAGATAATTTCATTACCAAAGGGGCCCACTGGCGGACACAGACACAAGAGTGCCCCTATACAAAGGCGGTATATGGACCCTTTGCGGCCCAAGAGCTCATCAAAATGCACAACGCTACATGTTTTGGAGCTAGACATGGGTCCCCTTACCTCTTGGGCCCTTGTGTCCACACAAGTTGCACCTGGCTGTGACCATTCGTTTCTAAACAGTAATCCTTAGAGAGCAGAGCAAGGATGGACTCATCGTAAGTCTGATTACCCAGATTCATTCCTGCATTTGCACCTTGTTTTTTCCCCATCTGAGCATTACCGTATTCTTCTTTCATTTGCCCCTTTTATTAAAGTCCGTTATTTTTATATACGTTTGACTTTTGTTTTTCCTGCTTCAGGTTGGTCATCTTGGGCAGGTTTGGGTCTTTCATGTTTTCGGCTGATTCATCAATTTCACCTTTCTAAAACTTCACAAAATTGTAGTGCCAGTGCACTCCAGTTTCCCGCTACCTAGAATGGTCTGGTGTTCGACGGAAATTTGCAACATTTTAACAGAACATGCAACCTTTTGCATGAATGAAAAAACCCAAACACAAAAAATAAATAGCGTTTTGGATAGTGTGCAAAATTCATGAATGCGAGAACGTTTTGCAATAAAACATCAATGGACACCACAAGACCAAAAAAGAGAAACACCGTAGAAATAATGAATCTGGCCTCATAAGTTCATAAAGTCACCCAGATCTGCTCAGAAATGATGGCCTACCGGTCAGCTTTAGCAATCAGTAAATTGAAGTAACAACAAATCCAATGATGGGTTTACACGCTTCAATATCGTTGCGATATCGCAACTCAATGGCGCGGGAGCGCGCAATTAGTGCACGTTTCTCCCGCATCGCATTGGATGTTTACACGCTGCGATATCGGAATACAACGTCCGTGCGATGTCTACGCCCCCCAACCCGGGAACGATCCTTTAACATGGGAGTGAATGGGTGACGTTTCAAATCGCATCATAGTTGTGCGTTTACACAGCACGATCCGACTCCAATCTCCATTCAATATCGGAGCATTGAATAGCACGCTCATTCAATCCCCGATATCGCATTGACATCGTTCCTGCATCGTATTGGACGTTCACACCATACAACGCAGGAACGATCTCGGGTCCAACGATCGAACCACGTGACTTTTCATTGAAATTGTACTACGATATCGCAACGTGTAAACCAGCCATAAGATTTTTGCTTGCAATCATGGAAACATCCTTGCTTACTTCATTCCAGAAGCCGGGCACCGGTAACCTGGTGAAGTGCCCGTGTGTGGTGTGAAACGGCCCGTCGTTAGGTTGATTCCCATCCTCCCCCCTGCACCCTTGTGTGAGCACCCCCAAACCGCTGAATTCCTGTGTTTTTAAAAAGTAATAAAAGCTTGTCCAAGAAGATCGGTGAGTGCTGCCACTCATTATACTCATGGAAACATTCTTGTGTGCAGAAACAAAGCCAAAAATGCAAAAGGTAGCAGTTGCATCTGAACAGGGGCGTCACCAAAATAGGTGCCGGGGTTGCAATCGCACTCGGGCCTAGGGTGTCTCCAAAGCAGGGCTGTGGAGTCGGAGTGGTGGAATCAGAGTCGGTGCTCATTTTTGGTGGATTTGGAGTCGTATACAGGGAAATTGAGGAGATGGAGTCAGATATGTGGCTTTCTGACTTCACAGCCATGGTTATGGAGTCAGTATCGATTTTGGTTGAGTTGGAGTCGGAGTTGGATTCAGGGAAATTGAAGAGTTGGAGTCGGATTGTTGGCTTACAGACTCCACAGTCTTGCCCAAAAGTCCATTTGGCCTAAAGAAAAAGACGAATGCTATGAAAGACTTGCAACAATTGGGGCCCAGTTGGAACTTTCGCATCAGGGTCAAGTGATACCATTGCATCTGAGGCCTGGGAGTCCAAGAGAGTCTAGGAGAAACTTGCCTCAGAATAGTTTGAAGATAGCAAGAAAGACGGGGAAACCTCCTGGAAGGAATCTGCAAATCTCGAAAGCCCTATGATTCTCGGGAAGCATAGAGGGTCCCGACAATAGGCATGGAGGGAGTGAAACCTTGAAAGGGGTGTCCATCTACATCACATATGCGATGCCTATCCCGAGTGCCAACCACCTAAAGTTGACAAGCTACATATGAAATGAATCCTCCGAAAGGTTGTCCATCCGACTTTTCACTTGGAGGCAAGTAAGAAAAACTTGGAGAATAGTGAGGAAATTAAGAACGTGGGAAGAAAGTGATCCACGTCACACATTGGATTTCAGCTCTCTCAGACCGGTATCTTAGACCACGTAAGGGACTTTCAACCCAAGCGAATCATACCTGTCTCACATTTAGAATATACATCATCTTCATTCAGAAACGGGGAAAAAAAGCATTTTATGGATGGTTATAGAATAAGTCTCATATATATACTTAGAGTCTTGAGTGATAAAAGAGCAGAAATCACAACCAACATTAGTAATTTTATCGCCTGATGGATCCTCCGAAGTCGTCTTTTACAGCTTTCTCACAGAATAACACTTTTTACATAAACCACTTGGGCACATTAGTTTGGATCTAAGTGCATTAGGGAAAGTCTGTACAGAACTACAGCGAGGAAAACAAGATGTACATTATCCAAAAGTACAAGACACCGATAAACGTGAAGTATGGTTATGGATGAAAAATAGTATTCCTTGTCGGTTCTGAGACCGGATGGAGGAGTGGAAAAAGGATGAAAAGTAAGACTTTTGGGTCTTGATGCAAAATCTGGAATCTATGATATTGTTTGGGCTCTCTCAGGCTTAGAATCAACTGCTCCCTCTGCATGCTCTATAACTAAGCCCTTGAGAGAATGGCTCAGTGGTGTGTTGACCGTCAATGGGCGCAAGCCATGCCATAGAGATTCTTTAAGGTTGGACCATATTCCAAGATGGATCAATGAGAAACACGAATAGACTGTAGACTAGTGATTACTAATCAATGACACTGCAGTGGTCAGGACTTGCTGAAAGTGGTTCATTCAGAACTGCTAAACAACCACATGCTGTTAACCACTGGATTTGCTAACTATAACAGATGCAGGGGTTGCATTCGCATCCAGGCTCTAGAGCCTAGGAGGCCCCAAAGTGCCTCTAACCTAGAGAAAAACAGTAAGGGTAGCATTGCACGGTACCACCTCGACGGAGATGTCGGCGGCGACTGGCGGGAATGCGCATGCTTTTGGCGCCCCGCCAGTGTCGCCGCCCCCCGTTTACACGGGGAGACACTTCCGGCGAGGCCCTGGCGAGCTGACAGGTGGCTTCGCCGCCGAGGTGTCTCAAAATGCCAGCGGCGATGCAGTACAATCCTGTCAGGTCGCCGGTGGCCGTTTACATGGGGCGATGTGCACACATCGCCCCAGATCGGCCGCCTGGATTCACAGCGCTGCTGTGAAACCAGGCAACCAATCAAATGCGTCACCCTCGCCCAGTTACATAGGGCGACGCATTGGAGACGTCGGCGGCGATAGGCCACTCCCCGCCTCGCCTATAATATCACCGCCGAAGTCGCCAGGTGTGATGTGGCCTTAATGCTATTAAAGATTTGCAATAATTGAAGGCCCCATTGGAGCTTTTGCAACGGAGCCCATGAGCTTCACGTTACGCCACTGATGACTGCCATAGTACTAACTCGTATTTATCCAAACCTTCAAATGACAACCAAAACATAATCTGACTATTTTGACATCGTTGATCCATTTTATTCTACACAGAATCCATTTTGTGAATGTCTGCGTTTCTGTCTTAAAGTACCTGTCCTTTGTTAAAAAGAGGACCTGTGTGTATTTTAGGATACGAGACACTTTTCTCTATGTTAGGAATGAAACCCAATTTCACATTAGAATGTGAAACCTAAGAGGTATGCATAGGGCCGCACCGTCCATTGGACAGTTTGGGCCAGACGGTTTTGACAAACAAGACCAAGACAGTTGGACCAACTCCACATTTTGAGTCTATTTGAGCCAATTTTTGCCTTCTTAAGGGCCCTTTCACATCAGCGTTTTTTTTCAAATCGCGGCAGATGCGGTGAAAAAACCGCATCTGCCGCGATTACCGCATACCGGCTGCACTTGCGGCGCGGTTGCGGTTTTTGCCATGCAAAGTATAGGCGGACTTGCGGCAGGTGCGGCAAGTGCGGTTTTGCACTTGCGGCAGGTGCGGCCGCGAAAAAAACCGCGGCTGACCGCGGTTTTTTTCGCGGCCGCACCTGCCGCAAGTGCAAAACCGCACTTGCCGCACCTGCCGCAAGTCCGCCTATACTTTGCATGGCAAAAACCGCAACCGCGCCGCAAGTGCAGCCGGTATGCGGTAATCGCGGCAGATGCGGTTTTTTCACCGCATCTGCCGCGATTTGAAAAAAACGCTGATGTGAAAGGGCCCTTACATCATTTTTTCCCGGCAGAAGACATAGTTATTGTAAGGAATAAGCAATATTCCAATAGCAGCCATTTTGTCAGATGCTACCATATCTCACTCCTCGGAGATAGCCCCCACCTTTCTTGGCCACACAATGGCATTCCCTACAGAATAAGAGATAGGTGACGCTGAAGCCCAGAGGCAGTCACACAGAGGAAGACCACCTGGGGACGTCCCAGCTAGGTGTGAGAATTAATTTGCTTCTACCTGCAGATTCAATAGAAGAGTCCCACACAGCCAGATTCTCCAACTTTGGAACCATTTTTGCAAATTATGAATGTATCAAATATGTTAGCAATCCACAACCCACACCGTTGGAATCGTGGTGCCCAGCTGCACCCAGCTATCTCTCCCGATTCTTTATTGCACTCCCCATTGAGCAGACACACAGAATGGGGAGTAGAAGCCAGCTAGAGAACCCTTGCTTGGTCTTCAATCGTAGTGCAGAGCCCACTGGGTCTGATAGTACCAGGCCGTTCCATTCGGACCCCCCTGTGCAAAGTTATGACCCATAATAGTTTTTGAAAATATCATGTCCCAACTCAGGTGGTTGGAACTAGAGACAGCCCAGGGGCAGGTGATGGTGTGAGATGGGAAGGCCTCTTACAGTATAAGAATAGCCCACCTCTTCTCTATCTTTGTATTTCTTCTGAGGAGGTGCTGTTCCACCACGAGTCGGAGAATACCCAACAGAACCCAATGGCGCAGATGGCGGCCGCCGCAACGACACCCGCGGCGGGGCCCCAATTGTGCAGGCGCGGCGAGAAGGCTGAAGCTGCCACACCCCCCACCCCCGCTCCTCGGCTAATGCTACAGGGGCAGCGGGGCTGCAGTCTGCTAGCACCCCACCCCCCCACCCCGCTCCTCACCTAAGGCTATAGGGGTGGCGGGGCTGCAGTCTGCTAGCGACCCCCCCACCCCCTCCCCCCAGTCCTCTATAAGGCTCAGCGGCAGGGGAGGTTGATGCACCCCTGAGTATGTATGCAGACTTGTGCAGTGTGCAAAAGTTGCTCATGTTCATCCAATAGGATGTGCATGTGTTAATGCCAAGAGATAAGCTAAGCCAATGACGATATTACAATATATGTCCAACAAATGCCTATATAAGTTGGGATGATGCTGTAATAAACATTGGACATTGAGACAAATAGAGATCTGCTTCTGATACATGACTGTCTCAGGGGGGCTACTTTGACACGTATGTACTGGTCTCTGTAATGTAATTAGGAGCACAAACACAAGTTCTTACATGTCCCATTCTGAGTGGTGGCCGACAATGTCAACCACACACAATAAAGGGCTATGTACACAGAGCATCGTACTGTAGGTCACACAGCAAGTAGACATCATTAATATGTAGTCATCTCTTCGCAAAAAAGTCATTAATTTTCTGCAAGTTTGAAAAGACATTCTAGACCTGACACAATAAAAATCATTAATATATTAGAAATCTAATTAATGGCTTCTTCGATAGTACCAGTACATCCCAAAGAATGCAGAGACAGCATATTGGTTTAGCCAAGTAAATCTTTATGGCAAGAGCTTTGGAGCAGATATAAGGAAAAAATGGGCATTTGATGGGTTATAGTTCTACCTCTTCATGTATTTGGGACCATACTGTCACGATGGTCTCTCTTACCTGGGAGACTTGTGACTGGTTTGGGGGCTCTGTCTCATGTCTGTATTGGGACTTCATATTAAACAGGTTTCTTTCCTTTGGCAGTTTAGCAATTAATGTCAGTTTCTGTTTGCTAGCAAGCTAGCTAGTTCTTGTCCAGGTGTGGCTACTCAGTGATTACTCCTATCTCCTTTATATGGTCACATGGTTCCAGCATGCTTTGCTGGTGATTGAACTCATTCCTGGCCAAACTTCTAGAGGTAAAGGAGGTTCTCTGGAGAGCTGACTACTGCTAAGCCGTCTGCTGCTTATGTGTGAGGCAGCAGGTGTTAAGTTGCCCGTGTTGTTTCTCTGTCCGTTTCCCCTTCCCTCTTATTATTAGTGCCGTGATTGGGACTAGTGTTCCCGCCGGCCATTCCCTATTGAGGCCTAACATTAGGGCCAGCGAGGGACTAGGTATCCTGCTCGGCAACGGCTTGAAAGAACCCATACAGGGACAGTAGGGAGATCAGGTCACAGCCGCAGGTGAGGGCAAGAGGTTACCTCTTCCCCATTGCCTATGAGCAGGGCCCTCCACTGTATTTGCCTCCCCAGCGTCTCCCCATCTGTTGTTTTGTGTAGTGCGCCGGACAGCATTGGTCCATGCGCCACTGTCACGCACGGCAGACGAACATCCCCCTTAGTCCTGTGTTACACATACAAAGTCAAAGTTAAAGTAAGAATATGCAAATAGAGTCTGTGGAACCTCGTTTAGGAGTCTCAAACACAGGACTAGCCATATATCCCTCCAGGGAAGGACCCAGCCAAGGGTTGGCTCCTTGCGGAAACACCATAACCCCATATTAAGTGGCCCTTTTGGTCAATATCCAACTCTTTTACAAGTTAGAGATATGACTAGGGAATACCAAGGCCAGGTATCCATCCACAGACAGCTGTTTCAGGGTGTTGCCCCTCATCAGTGTGGAGTAGGATTCTGGCTAGGTGGGAGCAAGGCCTAGTAGACCAACAACACTTCTTGGACTGGTCTCCCTGAGATCAGTGAATGCTTTGTAAAGTTAAAGTAGGGACTTATAGAGAAGTTTAGGAGCTCTAAGAATATACACTAAGCAAATAAACCAAAATAGGAGACATTAGAAGGAATGAAACTTTGGAGAAGATGTTAATAGTATCGGAACCTCACCTTTGATAAATGGCCGCGTAAACTCTACAAAGGGGAAGAGGCCATCAAGAAATGATGAACTATACATTAACGGAGATATAAACCAACCACAAATCACTGGTAGGGAATAGATACTGCCAGGGATATTTCAAGACATGATCTCGGTTTGATGGGAAAAAAGTATATTGGCGACCTATGGTGAGGCGACATCTAAGCGCTCACCTCAAATACCATTACAGTTTCCAGTCAATTAGCGTTTGGATCCAGCTCGGTCTTATACGACGGTGTCAATTACGGCTGGAATTCCATAGGTGAGGATTTACATGGCAATGTCGTAAAAAAAGAAGGATCGGCGAGAGATCATAAGATATTGTAGAGTTTACCGTTGAGCGGAGCAAGTCTATATCACCTGGAACAATTTCCTGTTATTATGCTCAGAAAAGGAACATGTTCTCCAACCGGAGTCTTTAGGGAACCCTAAACCTACAGCTGTTCAGGGTTTCTTCACACAATCACAGATGTTCAATCATTCACAAAGGTGGATCAATCAAAGTTAATTTTGCTTCTCTTGTAACATTCAATTCCAACCCCGCTCTGGGGACGCATTAAGATGACTCAACCAATCCCAAATCACCGAAAATTGACATCTTTCCGGTAGTGACCTCGATTCATTCTCTCTCCGTTTAAAAAGGAATTGTCCACACAGAATTAATTTTCCACCGGGGACCGACCAGCTCAAATTGGACAACTACAAAAGAACGACTTGTGTTTGGGATGAGCACCAGGGAGTCCATGTAGGATGATGCTACCGTATTTATCAAGGACTTGAGCTTTTAGAGGTCTACTATCTGGACTCATATGTTCTGGATACACCAGGGAGTCCGTGTACAAAAATGCTACATAATTAAAAAGGAGGCATCTCAACAAGTTGTGATCACATATCTACTGTCTAGACCTTCTAAGCAATGATCATTAAATTATACAGTGGATGCCCCAGAGACAGCTTTACAAGTATGCTAACACTACATAACTAAGGAGGTAACACAAGGAACTAGGAAAAACACTGAACATCTATCAGTGCCTTCAAAGAAATTAACATATGTTTTGTTATAGATGCGCATCCACAAGGAAAACAAAAAAATCCCTAGAACGTTTGAGTTCCGTACTTTTACGGTTTAGACCTTCAAAGAAATGATCACATCTTATTGATGTCCCATGTATAAGTAAGCTATATAATTAAGGAGGTATCTGGAGGACATATTATAATTTATTTGTGTCACGAGGTAAATATGAGAGGGATGGTGCAGATGATGGGCAAAAGGCAACCAGGGGAACTAGTCTGACCCTGTTCACAGAAGTACCTCTAAAAGGTGAGTAGGTCTGGCCACCACCCTTGCCCTGCTACTGACCAGCCCTAGGCTAACACCCCCACCACCTCCACTCAGGGATTGGGAAAGGAACAGCACTCCAAAAGGAAGAGACAGCTTCTGAAAGCTCCAGCAGAAACTGCACACAGCATCACACCCCTCACAGGTCAAAGAGTGAACCATTTCAACAGCCACAGCTGATGGATAATGGGACTATTTAAAGGCTGGGGGAGTGGACATCTGTGTCACCCAACACACCTCAGCAGCTCACCGAGGCCACAGAATAACCCTCTATAGACTAAAGGAAATTAACTACTGCAGAGCAATCCACAGAGACTCCAGAGCAGTCTACACATGATATTAACTACTGCAGAGCAATCCACAGAGACTCCAGAGCAGTCTACAAAATGATATTAACGCTTGCAGAGCAATCACATGAGAGTCCATAGCAGTCTACATATGATTTATATATCTAATGCATCAGTCCACAAGACCAGAAGTCATAAACAAATGTATATTAACTGCTGAGAGCAATCCACAGACAGTCCAGAGCAGTCTACACATGTATTAACTACTGCAGAGCAATCCAAGAGACTCAGAGCAGTCTACACGTGACAATTTGAAGGTTCCGATCGTGAAGGTTTGAGATAACAAGTGATTGAGATATCTCCTCAGTTACATATTTTACCTTTATATGGATGTCCTGGGGCAGATGATCATTTCTTTGAGGGTCCAGATAGAAGTAGTATAAAATCAAATGTTTTAGATGTCCCAGGTATTCCATGAACTGCACACCACTACCTCTGCTATGGTCTTGACCTTCAAAGTAATGGTAACACATTATAGATGCATCAGGTAGTCCACGTACAATGGTGGTCTCTAGATCGATTCATTCTATACATGTACAGACCGGAACCCTTCAAAGACATGATCATAAATACAGGTACATAACATCCTTTTACATGAACTCAGTTGTATAATTATATGCAGGTATTTAACAAGACTTGCATTTTTTAATAGATAGTGGAAGATTACGATCACAAGTCCCTGAGATACCTTCTTAGTTATAGCTTAATTTACATGACCTTCCAGGGACAAATGATCATTCCTTTGAGAGTCCAGATAGAAGAAGTATGGAATCGAATGTTTTAGATGCACCACGTAAGAGTAGACTACTTAACTATCTACTGGCTACAACGGTATAAATATTCTACTACTTAACGAAGGATGTATCTCAAGGACTTGTGATCTCAAGTCTTCACTATTTAGAGCTTCAAAGCAGGGGCGGACCTACCGTGGTGCAGCTGGTTCAGCTGCACCAGGGCCCCGACTGGCTAGGGGGCCCCTCAAGCCTGCGGGGGGCCCCAAGCTGACCCCCGTAACCTGATGTCAGAGGAGAGGAGGGTCAGGCAAGGGAAGCAGGAAGCTGCCTGATCCCGCCCCCCTCTCTCTTCACATGGGCTAGCACCAGGTGGACCGCATCCGTGGGCCTCTAGGTCCTGTCCCTCTCATGATGTCCAAAGTCAATTCATAGTGTCCCTTGTGATACATTCATGTAAAAGTACACTACATAACTAAGGAGGAGTCTCAATGACATAAATTCCTTTAATGGTCCAGATGGTCGATGTTTGAGATCACAGGATCTTGAGATACCTTCTTGTTATGCAGCTTACCTTTTACATACACTTTCTTGGGGATATGATCATTCCTTTGAAGGTCCAGATAGAAGAAGTATGGATCGAATATTTTAGATGCACCATGTGAAAGACACTACATAACAAAGGACTTGTGATCTCAAAGCTTCACCATTTGGAGCATCAAAGAAATCCTATGTCCTTGCGATACCTTCATGGAAAAGTAGACTACATAACTAAGAAGGTGTTTCAACGACGTATGATTCCTTTATGGTCCAGATAGTCCATGTTTGAGATCACAATACCTGATATCATCTTAGTTTTGCCTTACTTTTACACAGACTTCCTGGGGCATATGACCATTCCTTGGAAGATCCAGATAGAAGAAGAGTCGAATCAATTGTTTTAGATACCCAAGAGAGTCCTTTGTTATGTAGTTTACTTTTTCATGAACTCTCTTAGTTAACTACATAACTAAGGACTCTCTTGGGTATCTAAAACCTTCCACACTTCTATATGCTGCAGGAAGACTAAGTAAGCCAAGAACTAGATGTCTTGTGATGTCAAATATTGACTATTTGGCCCTTTAACTTATTGTCCTTCAGATGCCTCCATAATTATATAGCATATACAAATGAGACCACGTAAAAAGTATCTACAATTTAGATTATTTCTTTGAAGGTGTAGTTCATAAAAGCATCATCTCAAAGGCCCTGGAGACCAATTTTGTACATGAACTCTAATTTGATCATTTCTTGAAGGTCCAGACTGTAGAAGCTTGAGATCACATTTTGTACATGCACCAAGGAGTCCATGTACAAGTCATACTGCAAGAGGAGGTCCTCCGGACACTCATTTCCACAGTCTACTGTCTGAACCTTCAAACAATTTCTTACATGTAATACAATTTATCATCGATGAAGACACCTTATCTCTATTCTTGGACCCTGACTTTGAGATAAATGTCCTAGGTTTGCAGCACATAAATGTTTTTATATGGCAATACTGACCAGCTGTGGGGTAGAACTTGTATTACTCTCAAGCTCTGGAGTGATAACATGCCTCAGACCACAACACGGCTAAGACACTTGTCCATGCCCTCATCATCTCCCGCCTGCAACCTCCTGTTCACCGGCCTCCCTGCCTCCTCCCTTGCACCTCTCCGCACCATCCTCAACTCTGCTGCCCGACTAATCCACCTATCTACTCGTTACTCCCCCCGCCTCCCCTCTTTCGCTGAGCCTCCACTGGCTCCCCACCCCCCAGAGATCCCGCTTCAAAACCCTAACCCTGACATACAAGGCCATACACAACCTGTCCCCTTCCTACATCTCCGACCTGGTCTCCCGTTACCTCCCTTCACGCAATCTGGCTCCTCTCAAGAACTCCTATCTCTCCCCCCGCTCTCCACCTCCCACAACGCATACAAGACTTCTCTCGTGCTTCTGCCATACTCTGGAACTCCCTCCCCCACCACATCAGACACTCCCTACCCTGGGAACCTTCAAGAAATACCTGAAGACCCACCTCTTCCTACGACCTATAACACACAATGAGACGCAATCCACTGCACCATCTCACCTCTCCCCTCCTACTGTCTCCCTCCCCACCCCTCTAGACTGTGAGCCCTCGCGGACAGGATCTCTGCCCTATTGTACCCGTATGACTGATTTGTCGTAGTTTTTACCACCTGTCTTTGTCTACCCTCTCACTTGTAAACCGCCATGTAACCTAATGGCGCTATATAAATACTTAATATAATAATAATAATATTTATCAACTTAGTAGACACAGAATTAAAGCAGTTGGCCAAATTAGAAGTTGGTTGTTTTGTTTTTCTCCCGACACAGCACCACACCTATCTATGGGTTGTGCCTGGTATTGCAGCTCAACTTCTTTGAAGCCCATGGACAAGAGTGGAACTTTTTCTAAATCTGGCCAAAGAAGTGGTATTCCGGCCTGGAGAAGCATTGATCACCCGTGCGTAGACTGAATGGCTGACCCCTACTCCTTTTTGGCGATTTTGGACTTTTGACCTATTCAGTAGATGACAAATACTTGAGGTTGGATCTCTCGTTTTAGATGTCCCCATCATTCGACAAAGCTTAAGGAGAAGGTAGACAGTCTACAATTATCACTACCCCAATGATCGCCCCAACACATTCCAATTTGACCCGATTGTTGACCTAATTTCTAGATAGAACATCCAAGTCAAGCATGGTAGACCTAGAGGTTCCGCAGGTGTCCACCAATATCCATTGATCACAAAAAAATGACGCCACCCTTGCCGATAGCGCAACTCAATCCCATTTCATCCGTTCTTGGACGAAAACGGACCTCTAAATATCAATTTGATTAGACGGACGTGAAGAAGAGATGGAAATTCGAGAGAGTCAAATGGAAATAAAATGTGTCGGAAAAAAAAAGTATCTTGAATTCCATTCTCTGCTGATAAGAGAACGATGGCTAATCTGTCCAGTCAAAAAGCGTTCATGTGTTAACAATGCCGAACAACAATAGGCATGGGAAAAAAAAAGAAAAGAAAAAGATGCCCATGAATATAACCAACACACAAGAAGGCAATGAAGTCGAATTGATCTGCCGTATGACTGACAATCAAATTACAATAGCCGGCATTGTCTGCGGAACAAATGTGCTTTAGTCTTCAATTGTGCCACTCTCACTCCCCCCTGCATTTGCCTACAGAAGATACGAGCTATTCTGTATTTACTGGAAATACAGGTGAACATTTCGACCTTGTAGCGCGTCACATAATAGAGTTCTCTGCCGTTTCTCGTGCACGCTGAGCCATGCGTATGAAGCCAGATGCATTAACATTCCCTGGTAACGTTACGAGTAAAAGCTACAAAGGGAAATCACATCCAAATAAATATATTAAAAATTGAGACCAGAAAGAAGGATGAAAGAAGCCCATGAAATGAGCAGTAATGATCACCTATATCTAGGACATGGTAAGGAATTGAGGTCCACAGATGAATCCCTTTAGATGATCCCATCAAAATAATCAAAGCTTATGCAGAGCAGCTGATGATTGTATATCCCTTGGCTGCTACTCGCCGACCTCCTTGTAGAGGTCACGGGGTGGTATAACGGATAGGGAATCAGGAGGCAAGATGGTAAGATGGGCAAAGGCATTCAGGGAAGCTTGTTTGACCCTTAGACAGGGGTTCCCTAACTCACCTATTCCTAGCGGTACCCTAGATGGTGGAGAGGTCTGGGTCGCCACCCTAGCCCTTCGCTCCTGGTCGGCCCAAGGATAAGAGCCCTTACTTCCACCCACGGACCAGGAAACCCAGAAGCTTCAATGGAAGGCAATGGCAGCAATAACACAGCTCAACACAGCACAACTTCACAGCACATTGTCCAAATAGAAATTAACTCTCCGACATCTGGTGGAGGGAAGCAGAACTAATTAAAGCTGAGGAAGTGGACACACCCTTTCACCTCTACCTTCACATGCAGAGCCATACAGCAAGACTAAAGGAAAAAAAAACTCAGTTTAATCACAGCAGCACTAAAGGATTGCAAAGCAGTCAAGACGTGACAGTAGATGGACTTGTAGATGAGCCATCACCAGGTCAAAAGTGGCCAGTGTATTGCACTGTTTTATTCCAGCTGCTCAACTGATTAGCAAAATTTGCTATACACAAGATCCTCGGGGGTGTGTCTCTGGGCTGCTCAGCTTTATCACCATGACAGCACCGCCCCCTTGTAAGACTAAAAAACAACAATAAGCTAAAACTAACACCATGAAAATACTGAATGGAATAAAATAAGGGCAAAAACTGGCTTATTTAGGAGTCAGGACTTTAATTTGTGTTCTGATTTTCTTTTCTGGGATGTCTTCCTTTTTGTTTTGTTTTTATGTTAAGGATATGCAGAGGAACACAGGACCACAAATACTTTTGTAAGTCAGCCAAGGAATATGGCTGCAGGCAGCAAGAGAACTGCAAGACGTGTACTGGGAGCGGCTTCATGAAACATTCTTAATGCGATTATTTTTTAGATGATGGTAAATGTCATTATTTGACATTTAGTGTATTACATTACAAACGCCTGTAATACTCAAAGATTTCTGAACACAAAGTGACCTCACATCAGGTGCAACACAGTATCAGTTTGACTGTATGTTATGTATAAAAGGTGTAGAAGGCTAAAACTGCAACTCTCAAAGACATCAGTTAATGGTCGCCACAGAAGGCCGCCCCTCTGGGCAACGGTAGCTACAGGAGGCGGCTCCTCTGGGCAGTGGTGACTATAGGAGGTGGCTCCCCTGTAGAGGGTGGTAGTCACAGGAGACTGCACCTCCGGGCAGGAGCGACAACAGGAGATGGCCACTGTATACAGTGGCGCAGGCAGCGGCGGCCACAGCAGGCGGCCCCTCCAGGCGGCAGCGGCGGCCACAGGAGGCGGCCCCTCCAGGCGGCAGCGGCGGCCACAGGAGGCGGCCCCTCCAGGCGGCAGCGGCGGCCACAGGAGGCGGCCCCTCCAGGCGGCAGCGGCGGCCACAGGAGGCGGCCCTCCAGGCGGCAGCGGCGGCCACAGGAGGCGGCCCCTCCAGGCGGCAGCGGCGGCCACAGGAGGCGGCCCCTCCAGGCGGCAGCGGCGGCCACAGGAGGCGGCCCCTCCAGGCGGCAGCGGCGGCCACAGGAGGCGGCCCCTCCAGGCGGCAGCGGCGGCCACAGGAGGCGGCCCCTCCAGGCGGCAGCGGCGGCCACAGGAGGCGGCCCCTCCAGGCGGCAGCGGCGGCCACAGGAGGCGGCCCCTCCAGGCGGGCTAGCGGCGGCCACAGGAGGCGGCCCCTCCAGGCGGCAGCGGCGGCCACAGGAGCCGGCCCCTCCAGGCGGCAGCGGCGGCCACAGGAGCCGGCCCCTCCAGGCGGCAGCGGCGGCCACAGGAGCCGGCCCCTCCAGGCGGCAGCGGCGGCCACAGGAGCCGGCCCCTCCAGGCGGCAGCGGCGGCCACAGGAGCCGGCCCCTCCAGGCGGCAGCGGCGGCCACAGGAGCCGGCCCCTCCAGGCGGCAGCGGCGGCCACAGGAGCCGGCCCTCCAGGCGGCAGCGGCGGCCACAGGAGCCGGCCCCTCCAGGCAGCGGCGGCCACAGGAGCCGGCCCTCCAGGCAGCGGCGGCCACAGGAGCCGGCCCCTCCAGGCAGCGGCGGCCACAGGAGCCGGCCCCTCCAGGCAGCGGCGGCCACAGGAGCCGGCCCCTCCAGGCAGCGGCGGCCACAGGAGCCGGCCCCTCCAGGCAGCGGCGGCCACAGGAGCCGGCCCCTCCAGGCAGCGGCGGCCACAGGAGCGGCCCCTCCAGGCAGCGGCGGCCACAGGAGGCGGCCCCTCAGGCAGCGGCGGCCACAGGAGGCGGCCCCTCCAGGCAGCAGGCACTGTGTATGCTGTGCACAATTAGTAATGTGTAAAGTAAAGCAAACCAAGGACATCAGAAATGTAAAGAACAAAAAGCATCAGTAGGTACAATGGTTACAGAATGAACAAGCAGAAGCATCTATGTATAGCCATAGAGCCTAGGCATCACAATGCAGCTCCATGTCAAAGTATGAGCATGCAGATCTGTAGCTGAAAGCAAAGAATCTCAGCTCTGAATAACATAAGTCCCTGAATGCAAGGCTAAGACTAATAAATTGCATCTTCCGTGTATCAGTTCAGCACTGGGACCAACAAGCAGTTCCATTGACGGGTAGCCGGTTCAGATTCAGGCACTGCCATGCTGCAAGTTCAGGTCTTGATGAGCCAGTGGCCCGAGATAGCAACTTCAATGCAGCTCTAGACCGCCACGATCAATGGAGGGTCTATACACAAACAACAAATACAACGGCAATAGTCAAAAGTGGAAAATGAGGCTACAGTCTCATTATGTGGAGGAGGGATCCACTTGATCAAAAGGACCTATGGTCTTCTGCACCCCTTATAGTTACACCCTTATTAATGACAGTGCAGATTACAAGTGTCCCAATACTTGGGAACAAAATTGAGACCACGTGATTGCAGTCACTGAGACGGACACATTAGTAGGCAGCGGTACAAACAAGCTGCAGCAAATGTGACCTGTAGCGGCTACAGAAAAATCAATCTTGGTAAATGGCAGCAATGTAGATTTACTCACAAATATATTCTGTAAAATAAAAAAGGTACACGTAATTTACCTTGTAATATACTAAAACGCTACCGGGTTTTTTTTCCATTACCCTGCCAGCATGTCCATTCATTCTGGCACCTCCGAATTACACAACTCCCAGATGCAATTAATGTTTAATGTCTCTTTTCTATATCAATCATTACATAAGAAACAAAAAAAAAGGGAAAATCTTGATGTAAGCTAAAGTTTACCAAAGGGAGATGACTAGTAGGCCACGGCCTTATGATCGGGGTGGAAGAAGATCAAAGTCATCATGAAATACCTGCGAAACATCAGAAGAGGAGGTTTTCTAAAAGCAAGAAATGAACCAGGCAATCCTCCTCGTTATTTGCCCTAAAGGTCCATTGACCATGTCAAGCCCAATTTATCCTACTAATTGTTCTTTTTTACCGGATTTCAGAAATGGCTGACCTTCGTAACCACAGTCAATGAGAAGGGAGGATTAATGGAGCGGTGGAGGATAATAATGGTTATGGGGTTGAGGTGGGGATCAAGAATAACGAGAGGTGGCGAGTTCTCCTTCAATGGAAGTCCTTAAAACAGAGGCTGGACAAACATCTGTCTGGGATGATTTAGTGAATCCTTCTTTAAGCAGGGGGTTGGAGCAGATGACCAAGAGACGTCCCACAATGACCCGGGAGGTCCCTTCAAACTATGACCTGGGAGGTCCCTTCAAACTATGACCCGGGAGGTCCCTTCAAACTATGACCCGGGAGGTCCCTTCAAACTATGACCCGGGAGGTCCTTTCAAACTATGACCCGGGAGGTCCCTTCAAACTATGACCCGGGAGGTCCCTTCAAACTATGACCCGGGAGGTCCCTTCAAACTATAACCCGGGAGGTCCCTTCAAACTATGACCCGGGAGGTCCCTTCAAACTATGACCCGGGAGGTCCCTTCAAACTATGACCCGGGAGGTCCCTTCAAACTATGACCCGGGAGGTCCCTTCAAACTATGACCCGGGAGGTCCCTTCAAACTATGACCCGGGAGGTCCCTTCAAACTATGACCCGGGAGGTCCCTTCAAACTATGACCCGGGAAGTCCCTTCAAACTATGACCCGGGAAGTCCCTTCAAACTATGACCCGGGAAGTCCCTTCAAACTATGACCCGGGAGGTCCCTTCAAACTATGACCCAGGAGGTCCCTTCAAACTATGACCCAGGAGGTCCCTTCAAACTATGACCCAGGAGGTCCCTTCAAACTATGACCCAGGAGGTCCCTCCCAACTCTACCACTCAATGAATTACCTAGATCATTGTCCTCTACACCAAATCGGCTCAAGTAAAAATATGCTGAAGATTTCAAAATATAATCCAATTTTGTTGGACGAAGTTATGATAGTGGAAAAAATAAGAAGATCAGGTTGGGTACTAGAGAATAAGACAGCCTTTCATACAGTCAAATCAGATCTCATGCTTTGCACGTTTCTGAAAATGTAGATTTTGGTTTGGCTTTTATCCTAAGTCCTATGGTTGGATATTGACTTTTACAATTCCTCCTTCAAATATGTTGCACTAGAGTCCACGTCCTCTTCCTCTGTGAAGAGGCAATTTCGATGCCATATATTGTGTCTGAGGCTGGAGGCCCACTATGCGAGAAACATATGAGATACTCTCATGGCTCACCAGCAGTGGCCTCCCTCTCTGAACAGAAGCGTGAAGCTCCATAGAAACACAAGCAGCCGACACGCTGCCATCCAGAGAGCCGGTGGCCATTCCGGGTTAATGATACGAAACTCACGCGAGTATCTCGCATACATCTCACATCGTGTATTTCCACCCTTAGAAGGAGACATTAGTATTTCAGCATTGGCATGAGTTGGCCATACAACTTCTATAACTGTGGAAGTCAAGATAAATGGCGGCCGGCTAAATGCTCGCTCACCTGTTGGCCGTTTAATCAGGTCCATTATCAGGAACAAGCATTTCCTTGACAATTATTACATCAGGAACCAGAGTTCTAGTCTTTGAGAACCTCTTTAATAGAAGGGTCCAAGAAGATGATGGATTTTACACCCTTATACGTCAGAGAAGCCTTGGTGGAAACAATTCGAAATGAAACCATGTCAGTCTAGTGGTGGTGGCGTACAAGTTGGATCGAAACCCGTAATTTAAAGTCAATGATACTTGGCACTCAGTGTAAATAAAACTTGAATCTATCGTCACAATCCAAGATTATAGACGTTTCGGTGAAATTAGACCTTCATCAGTACGGATTGCCAGGAGACATCTGTGAAAGAAGTGCCGAATTGCGGCATCCACCACTAACTGAGGAGCGAACATAGAGGTCGCTCTCCAGTACTTCTCTCACAACTGTCTCCTGGCAATCCGTACTGATGAAGGTCTACTTTTGACCGAAACGTTACGTCTTTAGTCTTGGAATGCAAAAAAATTTTATCTTCACACTATTTGAGAGCCAAGTATCATTGACTTTCCATTACGGGCTAGGAGCCAACTTGCACCCTATCAATGGTAGACGTGCCAAGCAGTGGCGTAACATGAAACTCATGGACCCCTATGCAAAAGCTCCAACGGGGCCCCCAATCATTGCAAATCTTTAATAACATTAGTCTTTTTCTATAGGTCAATGGAACTTTAGGGTCCCCAAGGCTTCAGGGTCCGGGTACGATTGACACCCCTGCATCCATTGTAGTTACGCTCCTGGTTCCAAGTATCATTGACTTTGGTGGAAGACCAACCCAAGAACAGTTGCCTATCCTGCTCCCCTACAGCCATGCTGTGATTTCTCTTTTCACTGTACGTTTCCTATATTATCCGCAGTTTATCTGATGTTTTCTGTGCTGCACTTTTTGTTTAATTTCATGAGTAAATCATTGCAGAACAGTTGATTTTACGGCTGGTAATGCGGGAAAAGTACAGAACTGCAGCTATTTATTACCGCGCTCAGATCCCATTCCATTAGCCGCCGTACACATCCTTAAAGTAACACGATAAAAAGTTACTTTTGTGTTGTTTCGTGGTTACAATATTCAGTTTAAAAACAAAGACCTGCTCCTTCCCTGACGTACAAGGCGAAACCATTGACCCAGCTACATCCATTACTCAGTTGAGTTGAGCTGTGTCATATCTAAGGTACAGTCACACGCCGCCATATCGCCGGCGAGATGGCTGGCAATTCCCGAATTCGGCGATGTGGACACCACATTGCCTGTGTGTAGTGGCGTGTGATTGGGCGATTCTACGATGAGAAATCATGCCCTGCACTGCGTTGAAATCAGGCGATACCCACCAGGCGATTTCAGCGGCTCGTGCCACGTGACAGAGCGATAGCGACGTACACAGCGAACCTGAAATAAAGCCCGTAGGCGTGCTTGGATAGTGTTTTTTGCGCCGATTGGTGGGCGATACTGCGTTCCGATTGGCTGGCCGTGTCCGAGGCGCCTTATTTGATGACCCGTGCGTTCACGCAAGGCTGACCAATGGGAACGCAGTTCCGTCCACCAATCGCAGTGATAGGGGTGCGGTGAAACACACTCTAGCACGCCTCTATCGAAACAGTATGCCCACATCGCAGCTACGATTGTGGCGTGTGACGCGGCGATGTGTGAAGGGAAGATCGCTTCCGGTCTTCTGCAGGCGATTTCCGGGACGCAGGATCGCCGAAGATCGCACGTGTGACAGATCCACGGCGATGTGAAAAAAAGTGCTCACGTCAAATCGCCAGCGATATGGAAGCCATATGGCGGCGTGTGACGGTACCTTAAGGGAGATCATAAAAACTAAATCATCCATGTGTAGACATCACAGGCGTGAGATGGTAAAGATGGATGGATAGAAGGATAGAATGATGGATGGATAGAAGGATGGAAAAATCCTTGGGGGAACGCGCGTCCAAAACGTCGGGGGACAGACATGTCCAAAACGTCGGGGGACAGACATGTCCAAAACGTCGGGGGACAGACATGTCCAAAACGTCGGGGGACAGACATGTCCAAAACGTCGGGGGACAGACATGTCCAAAACGTCGGGGGACAGACATGTCCAAAACGTCGGGGGACAGACATGTCCAAAACGTCGGGGGACAGACATGTCCAAAACGTCGGGGGACAGACATGTCCAAAACGTCGGGGGACAGACATGTCCAAAATGTCGGGGGACAGACATGTCCAAAATGTCGGGGGACAGACATGTCCAAAACGTCGGGGGACAGACATGTCCAAAACGTCGGGGGACAGACATGTCCAAAACGTCGGGGGACAGACATGTCCAAAACATTGGGGAAACATTTCACGAAAACGTTGGGGAAGAGTTTGGCAAAAACATTGCGATAACAAAGAAAATGGTGTTAAAAACGTTTGGGGAAAAGTTTGGCAGTCTTGTTTGTTTTCTTCCAGCTTTCCCCGATTCTACTAGAACTAAAAACAAACATTTTCTTCTAGTATTTTTATTTTTTTCGCAGTTTAAAGAGGAAACCTCATTGACCGATCGGACTCGACACTCTTCATGAACTCCACATATGGTCCGTCGTTAAAGGGATACAAATCCGCCTGCCAATGGTTAATAGCCAGATATAATTGCCGCGGTGGATATGGATTTCTAAATGATCCCGCAGAGAGACGTTTCATATAATACAGTCAGTTAAACAAAATAACTATTGTTTTTTTTTTTCTCCCGGTGTATTGTTTATGGAACGTACAATAACACCTACCCGTCTCCCCGAACATCTCCGAAGATTTCACACCGCTCCAAACTCATTACACATTTAAAAACACAAATAAAATATCTCGCCCCTCAATAGTCATAAAAAAGCAAAGCTCATTTAAGTAAGGAACACAAGCCGGATTAAGATGTTTGTGTTCATCCAACTCACATCAGAAAAAAAAATACAAAAAAAATACATTAAATTACCGATGCTTGGGCCTAATAACCAGAATGAACTCAGAGGCACGGCTCAAAACCACCAATAAATCAGAAAGTAAAATGTAAATGACTCGGTTATGAAAGGCGAGGAAATAGCAACCACCACTGCAATGGGAATATACAGTAAGAGCAGCGCCGGACTGGGGTGTCTGGGGCCCACCAGGAAAATTGACTCCAGGGGCCCACCCGTGCCCACCTGAGCCCACCCACCCGGGCCCACCCATACTTCAGCTATATGCAAATACCTGTTATCCGTTATACCTATTATAGTGAAGCGTGGACTGTAAAACCCAGGCGGCTCCTGCACATCACTGTGCGCTCACCATTACTGCGATGTACAATTACTGTAGTTTGCATTAAAGGGATTTTTCGGTGAAAAAAGGTTCTCAGCGATGCACAGGTTAGGAAGGTGATCACTTATTTATTGGTGGAATCTACACCATCAGAAGAATGTGGCACTTTGAGCATTTGGTGAGTTTTTTACCTCTGTATTTGTAAGACAAAACCAGGAGTTAAGCAATCACAGGTAATTTTTATCTGCATTTCTCACCCTCTCCTGGTTTTGTCTTATAAATACTGAGGTGAAAATCTCACCAAATGCTAAACTTGCTTTCTCTGGAGAACCTCTGTGAGGGTGCGTGCACACGGTCCGGAGGAGTGTTGGACGCAGCTCCTCCGGACCTGAGGGAAGCCGCGGGTGGCCGCAGGGAGACCGCAGCCGCCCTGTACTAACCATGTGCGGTGGGTGCTGGGTGGCAGTCACCCGATGGGAGCCGCTTCCGACTCCGCAGCCTGAAATAAACATGCTGCGGAGGGGGGGACTGCCGGCAACCCGCACCGCAGCTCCAAACACTCTGCGGGCGGGTTACGCATAGTGAGGATGGGATTTCTTGAAATCCCATCCACTATGCTAGTACTGTACTACGCAGCGTTTTGGACGCAGCAGCAAGGCGCTGCTTCCAAAACGCTGCATACATTGATCGTGTGCACGCACCCTGACTGCATCTCTGCTGCTATGTCACAGGACAGGGAGGGGTTAAATATCCAAGTATTTAATATGTTTTGGAAATAAAGATGTTTCCCCTTATTGATATCAGATAAAACAAATGACCGACCAAAATCCACTCTACCAAGACCAATATTACCAGATAGAAGTCTGAAATACCACTACACCGTAACCAGATCACATATTACCATGACATAGTGCCCAAACAATGCCACATATAAGGCACAAATACCGCCACACCCATGACCAAAGCACATAATACCACCACATAATGATCAAATGCTACCACATATAAGGTATAAATACTGCCACACCATGAGACCTCATATTACCGCCACATAGTGATCGAATAATACTACATACAAAGGACAAATACTGTCATGTCATGACCAAAGTACATAATGCCACCACATAGTGACAAATAATACTAAATTAATAAAAATGTAAAAAAAACTCTGCATATAGTCTCAGTGTACAGGTAATGCAATGATCACTATTGACATTATACACAGGAGCTCTGTATATAGTGTCAGTGTGTGTGTATAAGTAAGGCTAAGGTCACACTTGCAAAATTCTAAGTTCCCTGCGTTGTTTGCATAGAACTTAGATTTTTTTTCTCACTACGCAGCCTGTACGCAGCCTTCACGCAGGCTGAGTAGCGGCAAACGCGGCCCCTAGCAACCCGCTGTTTCCTGGATACCAGCTACACAGCGGCTGCGCGGAGTGCGAATTGCACCACGCATGCACCACGCACAGGGGAACGCATCACGATGCGCTCCCCTGTGCGTGGTGCAAATCGCACTCCCCGCAGGGTTGCTAGGGGCCGCGTTCGCCGCTACTCAGCCTGCGTGAAGGCTGCGTAGCGAGAAAAAAAATTCTAAGTTCTATGCAAACAACGCAGGGAATTTTGCAAGTGTGACCCTAGCCTTATACACATACTCACCAGTGATGTCTCTAGGTGAAGTTCTTTATCTGTCGCAGACCGATATCACGTCTTCTATGTAGGACTCATCTCTGCAGAAAATAACATAGTTAGCTATACCTGACTCACTTCCATAGCACAATCCACACTTTTCCCAATATTTCTACACTACATGAAATGACAAAAAAAGAAACATAGTGCCGCACTACACAGTAACAGTGCTCCAGTGTCATTCTGTGCCTGCTCATCCTTGTCAGCAGACATTTTTGTCTGATGGCAAAGATGTAGCAGAGCTGAAGACAAAAGACCCGTGGATTACGTCGAAACAAGGATTTTTTAATTAAAGATGGAGTCCCTAAATGTGTTTTGTGTGTTATTTTTAATTTTTAAAAAATTTCATTTTTTTTTTCTGTTTACTAGAAATTCATGTTGGCCATGTCTAATTTGTCATGACACCATGAAGTTTGGGCTTAGTACCAGCTGATAATACAAAGCTGGCCTGGTACTAACCCTTTTATTACCCAGGGTACCACTCACCACCAGAGCCACTGGAAGAGCCGGGTAAAGTGCCTGGAAATGGTGCTATGATGAATGCGCCATTTTCAGGGGTGGCTGCGATTTTCAGCGTGGGGGGCCACGAACGCTTGGGCCTTACCATGCTGAGAATCCCAGCCCCCTATTGCCTTGTTTTACCTGGCTGGCGATCAACATATCATGGGAGCCAACACATTTAAAAATATATAGATATTTTACATAAGTTTAAAACAAATATTAGGCTTATCTGTCTTTTGATTGCCAGCCAAGGTAAAACCAGGCAGCTGGGGGTGGCAGGCTGTAGCTGTCTGCTTTATCTGCGGTGAGAATCAAAAAATTCTGAGCGCTACGTCATGTTTTTAAAAATGATTTATTTTCGCACTTCTATATGTGACAGACCCACCAGCCCATCACAGATGTTGGCAAAGAGGATGGGCATCTGTGATTGGCTGTTTGAGTAATCTACAATCAGCCCATGCATTCTGGTATGGTACTATGTATGGGCTGCTTTCAGGTTACTCAAGCAGCCAATCACAGACGACCATTCTCTGTGTCAGCATCTGTGATTGCCTGTTGGGTCTGTCACACATATAGAGGTATGAAAAAAAAGAATAAAAAAAATTATATAGCGATCCGTGGAATTTTTGATTCTTAGCGCAGATAAAGCAGACAGCTGCAGCATGCCACCTCCAGCTGCTTGGCTTTACCTTGGCTGGGGATCAAAAGGCAGGAAAGCCCAATGTTTGTTTTAAATTATTTAAAAAAATAAGTAAATAAAAATGCATGGGCTCCCGCCATATTTTGATTTCCAGCCAGGTAAAACTAGGCAGCTTGGGGCTGGGATTCTCAGCATGGTGAGGCCCAAGCATTCTGGGCCCCCCACACTGAAAACGGCAGCCGCAGCCACCCCTGGAATTGGCGCATTCATCGTAGTGCCATTTTCAGGCGCTTTATCTGGCTCTGGGTAATATTGGGATTAGTATCAGCTTTGTATTATCAGCTGGTACTAAGCCTGAAATTCATGGTGTCACGCCAAACTAGACATGGCCATCATGAATTTCTAGTAAACAGAAAAAAAACACAACACAGACAAAAGCATTTTTTAATAAAAATCAAACACTAAACACATTTAGAGACTCCATCTTTAATAAAAAAAAATCCTCACTCCGACGTAATCCATATGTGTTCTGTCTTCAGCTCTGCTACATTATTGCCATCAGACAAATATGTCTGCTGACAGAAATGAGCAGGCACAGAATAAAGGCCCTGTTACACGCTGCGATGTGCCAGCGATCCCACCAGCGATCCGACCCAGCCGGGATCGCTGGAACATCGCTGTGAGGTCGCTGGTGACTCACCAGCGAGCAGCGATAATGCTGGTAACCAAGGTACACATCGGGTAACTAAGCACAGCGCTGTGCCTAGTTAACCGATGTGTATATTGGTTACCAGCCTGCTCCCGCTTACCCAGCCTGTCAGAATGGACATCGCTGGTCGTTGGACCCTGTCACACATGCCGATGCATGCATGACAGCAGCAGACCAACGACCGAAAATTGGTTCCGGCCATTACGCAACAATCAGCGAGCTAATCAATGGGCGTTGCGGCATGTCACACACAGCGATGTCGCTGCAAGGTCACTGCAGCGTCACAAAACCGGTGACATTGCAAGGATATCGTTAGCGATATCGTTGTGTGTAACGGTGCCTTTACACTAGAACACAGCTGTGAGAAGTGCTCAGCTGGCCTCCACCCAGCGACCGTGTTTTCCTGTGCATTGCAAATAATGCATACCTTCAAACGCATGCCTATTTTTGCAACCGTTAGTCTGCATTTTTGCAATACAAGTCTATGGTACATTGCATTTGTGCTGATTTACAATGGATCCGTTGTAACACACAGCATAAATGCAATGTTAACCCAGCCTAACAGCAGCGAGGAGGGGAGACTGAGCCCTGGAGACCGCTTAGTCAGTCTACTGGTGGTACTGTCATGCCCATTGCCCAGTATGTCCTCCCAGCCTTTGTGGTACTATTATGCCCATTGCCCAGTATGTACTTCCAGCCTCTGTGGTACATCATTCTAGTACTACCACCAGTGGCTGTCAGGACATGCTGGGTGGGCATGATAGTACCGCAGAGGCTGGCAGGACATACTGAGCAATGGGCATGCATGATAGTACCACTCAGGGATGGTACATAGAGATCATGGGGCCCACTCAGGGATCGTACATAGAGATCATGGGCCTGCTCAGGGATGGTAGATAGAGATCATGGGGCCCACTCAGGGATGGTAGATAGAGATCATGGGGCCCACTCAGGGATGGTAGATAGAGATCATGGAGCCCACTCAGGGCTCTTACATAGAGATCATGGGGCCCACTCAGGCTCATACATAGAGGTCATGGGGCCCACTCAGGGATCGTACATAGAGATCAAGGGGCCCACTCAGGGATTGTACATAGAGATCATGGGGCCCACTCAGGACTCATACATAAAGATCATGGAGCCCACTCAGGGATCGTACATAGAGATCATGGGGCCCACTCAGGACTCATACATAAAGATCATGGGGCCCACTCAGGGATGGTAGATAGAGATCATGGGGCCCACTCAGGGATCGTACATAGAGATCATGGGGCCCACTCAGGACTCATACATAAAGATCATATAGCCCACTCAGGGATCGTACATAGAGATCATGGGGCCCACTCAGGACTCATACATAGAGATCATGGGCCCACTCAGGGATGGTAGTTAGAGATCATGGGGCCCACTCAGGGATGGTAGATAGAGATCATGGAGCCCACTCAGGGCTCTTACATAGACATCATGGAGCCCACTCAGGGCTCATACATAGAGATCATGGAGCCCACTCAGGGCTCATACATAGAGATCATGGGGCCCACTCAGGGATCGTACATAGAGATCATGGGGCCCATTCAGGGATCATACATAGAGATCATGGGGCCCACTCAGGGATCGTACATAGAGATCATAGGGCCCACTCAGGGATCGTACATAGAGATCATGGGGCCCTCTCAGGGATCGTACATAGAGATCATGGGGCCCACTCAGGACTCATACATAAAGATCATGGAGCCCACTCAGGGATCGTACATAGAGATCATGGGGCCCACTCAGGACTCATACATAAAGATCATGGGGCCCACTCAGGGATGGTACATAGAGATCATGGGCCCACTCAGGGATGGTAGTTAGAGATCATGGGGCCCACTCAGGGATGGTAGATAGAGATCATGGAGCCCACTCAGGGCTCTTACATAGAGATCATGGAGCCCACTCAGGGCTCATACATAAAGATCATGGAGCCCACTCAGGGATCGTACATAGAGATCATGGGGCCCACTCAGGACTCGTACATAAAGATCATGGGGCCCACTCAGGGATGGTACATAGAGATCATGGGCCCACTCAGGGATGGTAGTTAGAGATCATGGGGCCCACTCAGGGATGGTAGATAGAGATCATGGAGCCCACTCAGGGCTCTTACATAGAGATCATGGAGCCCACTCAGGGCTCATACATAGAGATCATGGAGCCCACTCAGGGCTCTTACATAGAGATCATGGAGCCCACTCAGGGCTCTTACATAGAGATCATGGAGCCCACTCAAGGCTCATACAAAGAGATCATGGAGCCCACTCAGGGCTCATACATAGAGATCATGGAGCCCACTCAGGGCTCTTACAGAGATCATGGAGCCCACTCAGGGCTCTTACAGAGATCATGGAGCCCACTCAGGGCTCTTACAGAGATCATGGAGCCCACTCAGGGCTCTTACAGAGATCATGGAGCCCACTCAGGGCTCTTACATAGAGATCATGGAACCCACTCAGGGCTCTTACAGAGATCATGGAGCCCACTCAGGGCTCTTACAGAGATCATGGAGCCCACTCAGGGCTCTTACAGAGATCATGGAGCCCACTCAGGGCTCTTACAGAGATCATGGAGCCCACTCAGGGCTCTTACAGAGATCATGGAGCCCACTCGGGGCTATTACAGAGATCATGGAGCCCACTCAGGGCTCTTACAGAGATCATGGAGCCCACTCAGGGCTCTTACAGAGATCATGGAGCCCACTCAGGGCTCTTACATAGAGATCATGGAACCCACTCAGGGCTCTTACAGAGATCATGGAGCCCACTCAGGGCTCTTACAGAGATCATGGAGCCCACTCAGGGCTCTTACAGAGATCATGGAGCCCACTCTTATGGCAGAAGAGATGGGCTCCTCAGTCACCAGCCAACCCCCCGGGGCCCCCACCTCCCATACTCATGCTGCCACCGCTTGGTCACTCCTCCGCAGCGCGACGCTGCCGGCACCCGCACAGGAAGGAAGCAATCATCACTCTGACTGTCTCCTCCTGCGCACGCGCCAGGCAGTGTCTCTGCGCAGAGGAGGCAGAGCGGCAGCCAGCGCGACAGCAGGCAAAGCAGGGAGATTGCTCTCCCTGCTCTGCCGCTGCAAAGAGCGAACATCATCACTAATCATATCGGCAGTGCGCCGATATGATTAGTGATAGTACCGGGGGGGGGGCCTCACCTCTCCGGGATAGTGCCAAGGGGTATAGGGGGGCGGGGCTTAGTGGGCGTGGCCAACAAGGGTCGGGGCCCCCCGGGGATTTTCCCGATCCTCCGGTGGGCCAGTCCGACCCTGAGTAAGAGGAAGCAGATTTATAGCTACTTAAAGGGCAGGTGCATACGACCATATGCTATCCTAGATCACGTAATAGATCATGTAAAAGATAACCTCGTTAGGTCATTACCAGGGGACACGCTTGGCAAAATTAATTGTAGCCTAATGAAATGTTTGCAGCATGCAGTACCCCATTTTACCACAACTAGAAACATTATGTATCTCCATAGACTCCAATGCAACAGCGCCACCACTTCCTTATTCAGTTTTAGAAATTTACACTTTTTTTTTTTTTTTTAAAAGGACGGATGGCCAAAAGAATTTACACCTTTACCACTTAAAGATGCTTAAGAGCTTCTTTCACAGTTGTTCAAGAATGCCCTAATAGGGCAAAGGTGTGAGAAACATGGACTAAAATCGTAAGATTCAGCTTGATGGCCAGCCTCCTTGTCTGAACTAACGGTCTTATACATGCCTCTTAGGGTACCTTCACACGGGGCGACGGTTGCGGCGATGTTGCCGGCGATGCGCGGGAGCGCGCATCCCTGGCAACATCGCCGGGGAGATGTCAGACGGAGCAACTTACCGGCGATGTCGCCGGCTAGTTGTCGCGGCTATCGCTCGCTGGGTTGCCCAGCAACCCAGCGAGCGGTAACACGCAATGTTGGAGATAGGCGGTGTCACCCGTAACATTGCAGGTTGCCGCGTTACACAGGGCGATCAGGCATGATCGCCTCAGCAACATCGCCAGGTTTCCCAACATTGTTGGAAAACCTGGCGATGTTGCTCAGGCGATTCATCGCCTGATTATCGTCCTGTCACACGCGGCAATTCGCCGGTGATGTCGCCACAATTAGGCCACGCCCCTGTGTTCCCGGCAACATCGCCGGCGATACCTCCCCGTGTGACGGTACCCTTAGATCAGATCATTAAATGCAGGGTTTGTGCTGAATCTTCCAATCCAAGCACAACCCTTTTTCATGAATGTATGGGACCAGCCTTTGACGAAATTCACTGATCCCATAATCAAGGTCGTAGCCTGGGCCGCCAGGAAGGCCGGGGAGCGGGCCGCCAGGAAGGCCGGGGAGCGGGCCGCCAGGAAGGCCGGGGAGCGGGCCGCCAGGAAGGCCGGGGAGCGGGCCGCCAGGAAGGCCGGGGAGCGGGCCGCCAGGAAGGCCGGGGAGCGGGCCGCCAGGAAGGCCGGGGAGCGGGCCGCCAGGAAGGCCGGGGAGCGGGCCGCCAGGAAGGCCGGGGAGCGGGCCGCCAGG
Organism: Allobates femoralis; assembly: GCA_033576535.1. NCBI lineage: Eukaryota > Metazoa > Chordata > Amphibia > Anura > Aromobatidae > Allobates > Allobates femoralis. Next base: position 69,673,967 of record JARQOC010000009.1, on the reverse strand, counting down.
AAGGCCGGGGAGCGGGCCGCCAGGAAGGCCAGGGAGCGGGCGTCAAGGACAGGGGAGTGCGGGCCATAAGGAAGGACAGAGGAACCTGGACCACATGGAGAAAGGAGCACAGGCCACAAGAAGGAGGGAACCGGTTCCCAAGATGGTGGGAGTCCATCCGCAAGTAGGTAGGACCCCAGATCTAAACTCAACAGCCTCATAGGCATTTGTGGTTTGTACTTTAGAACCTGGCGTTAAGATCTGAACAGCACCACAACTGCCCATGGCTTGTGTAATATATTGCAGCTCAGCTCCATAGAAGTGAATGGGGTTTAGCTGTAATACCAGACTCAACCAGGATGTGACGCTATTTGTAGAAGTAGCTATATTTCAGAATCCCCAGGCATAGGATGAGCACCATCTCCAACTGTGAGGAGCCAAATAAAAAAGGTAAAGGAGTGAAGTATTTGGGTGCTACTTTCTTTGGCATAACATCTAATAGCTGCCAGACTGTCGTAACTTGTTTTATAGGACGGGTGGCACAGAAAATACCTTCACAAGTTTTACAATTTTTAAGAAGTCTGAACTTGAAACAACCCAACCCACAAGTCCCGAGCCCGGAATCCCGGCATTTGCACACATCCTACTGATGGATCTATTTGAGGACACGTTTATCATGCAGGAGCGGGGCTGTGATCTCTTCATTCGGCGGGAGGACTCCGCACCATACGTCTTCATTAAGGCCGGTGTCATTTTTCTTTACTTCACGTACAAGTTACTTAGTATCATTTCTACTCTCATAAATATAATAAAATGATTTAGATTTTTTTTTTTTTTTACCGGAAACTGCAACATTGGTTACATAAATTTAGTGTATAGAGCGCGGCGGAAAAACGGTGGAGTCTGATTTATCGGTGATAAAAAAGAGTGAACTGTACAAAAACACAAACTAGAATAATAATAGAATCTATAGAGGAAACAGTAAGGGGGAACACCTCAAAGACAGAGGAATGGGTCAATGAGATTCATAGACTGCGGAAATAGTGAACATATTTGGATCTTATGAGGTTCTAAGTTGGTTGCCAAAGGATGACAATCGGGGCTGGATTAATCCACCTGGAGTAGAGCATTAGAAGAACCCTATCTCTACACCAGAAGAACTCTCTTATAACATAGCTGACCCATCTACCTGTGTTGGCATCAATGGCGTTATAGATGATGGTGAACTCCATAGAAACATTAATATGGACCCCTATCAAATTTACCATCTGGACTGATGCCCTTTCCTTGATCCTTGGGTCAACTCCTTACCCTTTTGCTTACAAGCTTTTATCACCCAAAGATTGAGACCAACTTGATCTGGACCACCTTTCTAGAAGGTCATCAAGGCAGCCATGGTCTGTCTCAACGCTATCCATTCCCTTACAAGTCAACAAAATCCCATTGGTCCCATTGCATCCCACCCTTGGCTAGACAAACATATAGCCCACCCATGCTCAGGAGGTTCTACAGATGCCCATGTTTGCCTGGGACTGCCACCAACCTTGTCTATGGTTCCACCATGGGTAACAGAATCTTGGCATTCCTTCTGTGCCTCTCACCCATGGCTTGGCAAACATACAGCCCACCCATGCCCTGGAGGTTCTGCATCTGCAATATTTGTCATGGTGACACCATGGGTAGCAGAATCCCAATGACCTTTCTGTGCCTCTCATCCATAGCACGTGGCCAGACAGGCAAAGAGCATGCTTATCCAGATAGGCACAAGCCAACTTAAGATCAAGGTTTTCTGCAGTTGCTTGGGTTTGTTAGGGTCTGCCACCAGGTCTGTCTGTGGTGCCACTATGGATACCAAAATTCATCTTTCTGTTAACTTTACCCATGGCTAGACAAGCATAAAGCAGATTTAGCCAAATCGAATTGGAACACCAAGGCCCATGGGGTTTTGCAATTGCCCAGCTTGGTGGAGCCATTAGTCACATCAATGGTGCAACCTTATGTAACAGAACCTGTTGGTCCCTTGGTCCTCTTCATCTATGGGTAGATAAGTGAAGAGCAGGTTTATCTAGACAAGCATGGGCTGATCCAAGATCAGGAGGCTCTCTATCTGCTTGGGTGCACCCACCAGCCCCTTCTTTGGTGCCTACATGTGTAACAGAACCCATTGGTCTTTCTGTCCTCCTCCCCTACAACTATAGAAGTGAAAAGCAGGTTTATCCAGATAGGCATGGGCTGATCCAAGGCCAATGGTTCTGCTGCGGTCTATATTTGGCTGGTGCCACCATGTGTATCAGATCCCATTGGTTTTTCAGTCCACCTTACCTATGGCTAGAGAAGCGAAGACAAGATTTATCTAGACGAGTATGGGCTAATCCAAGCCCATGAGGTTACTTATCTGACCTGGTTTCCCCACCAGCCAAGTCTATGGTGCCACCATGTGTATCAGAACCCAATGGTCACTTAGTCCACCTCATCTATGGTAGGTTTATCTAGACAGGCATGAGTTGATCCAAGCCTAAGTGTTCTGCAGATGCTCATATTTTCCTGGTGCCACCATGTGCAACAGAACCCATTGGTCCCTAATACTAACTCAACCGTGGCTAGAGAAGGGCAGAGCAGGTTTATCTAGACAGGAATGGGCTTATCCAAGTTCAGGAGGTTCTTTATCTGCCTTGATTCCCCCAGCAGACCCATCTATGGTGCCAACATGAGTAACAACCCATTGATTGAGAAATGCAGGTTCATTCAGACAGGCATGGGCTGATTCAAACCCAAAGAGGTTATTGATCTTCTCTGGTTTCCTCAACAGCCAAGTCTATGGTGTCACCATGTGTAACAGAACCCAATGGTCTTTTAGTCCACCTCACCAATGACTAGAGCAGGTTCATCCATAGAGGCATGGGCTGATCCAAGCCTAAATTGTTCTGCAGCTGTCCACATTTCTTAGTGACACCATGTGGAACATAACCCATCAGTCCTATAGCCAACCTCATCTATGGCTATAGAAGGGGAAGAGCAGGTTTATCCAGTGAGACATGGGCTGATCCAACGTCAGGAGGTTCTAATTCTGCTTTGGTTTTACCACAAGCCAAGTCTATAGTGGCACCATATGTAATGGAACCCATTGGTCCTATAGGTAACCTCCCCTATGACTAGAGAAAGGAAGAGCAGGTTTATCCAGAGAAACATTGGCTGATCCAAGCCCAGAAGGTTATTTATCTAGTCTGGTTTTCCCACCAGCCACATCTATGGTGCCACCATATGTACCAGAACCTACTGGTCCTTCTGGCCACCTCACCTATGGCTAGAGCAGGTTTCTCCAGAGAGGCATGGGTTGATCCTATCCTAAGAGCTCTGTAGCTGCCCATATTTGCCTGGCGCCACCATGTGTAACAGAACCCACTGGTCCTTATGGCCACCTCACTTATGGTCGAGCAGGTTTATCGAGACAAGCGTAGGCTGATCCAAACCTAAGGGCTCTGTAGCTGCACATACTTGACTGGTTCCACCATGTATAACAGAACCTAATGGTCCTTTAGTCCCACTTCACCTATGGTAGAGCAGGTTTATCCAGACAATCATTGGCTGATCCAAACCTAAGGGCTTTGTAGCTGCCCATACTTGCCTGGTGCCACAACCAGAATTGGGTCCAACTCTGAAGGCTCCATCATGATCTACGACTCCCCAACATTTGAAGAACCTAAGAAGGTTATCCGGCAATGACGATCCCGCTAGGCCAGTTAATAGACGTCACCGGACGTAGTATCTTCTTGCCAAGCTATGCAGCACCAAACACAGCGAGTCCCTAACATGTGCCATCCTTTGAGAAGAAAGGGCCAGCCTGAAGTAGTCATTTTCTTTTCTTGGGTTTCTCTTAAACTGTAAATTCGGCGTGACAGGGAGCCATTGTGCCCGTGACCCTATTAGCTCCGCACAAGTTAACATATTACAATGTTATTATTTGTAACAAAGAGGAAGATTAATATTAAGCGGCGGCTCCGGCTCCTCAGTGATCGGAGCCCCGGCTTCTTATTTTTAAAATATAACATTTTGGAAAATAACACAAAAAAGGAAGCGGGCAGGATGGATTCACCCTTTGAAAAAGATCCAGAGGATGCAAATGTTCAGAGGAGCGAGAAGCAAGAGCCTGGAAGATCATAGTAATCAGAGAGGGATGAGAGACATTAGCAAATGCCTTCTCTGGTACTCGTCCAGATCACAGCCGGGGAACAGCCAGCCTCCGACTATTTGCTTAAAGGCAGAAAATGCAATTTAGGAGAAAAATGTAGAAAGCAGCAGTTTTACTCAGCAAACACCTATTCCTGCAACTTCCTCCAATTATACCATGTGCCAGTCTGTTAGCGAGCGGCACCAGAACAGGGAATTAAAAGGGGAAGAAGCTAAACAGAAACAAATTGCTTTATTTGAATTCTTCCAAAAACAGCGCCACCACTGTCCACAGGTAGTGTGCGGTACTGCATCAGAGACTGCTCAAAGCAGAGGTGTTGGGGCAGAAGCAGCTACAGTCTTCAAACACCTATAAATACAATTGTTTTTCTTTAGCCCTTATATCCCCATCTAGCATTTAAAGCGTGAATGGATCTTGGGTCAGGGCATTGAATTTAGAGCACAACTTAATACTATGCAGTATAACCAGGGTGGGGAACTCCAGGCCTCAAGGGCCACACACAGCACAGGTTTTCAGGCCTTCCATAGCATTAGACAATTGGTCATTTTAATCTCCTGCACTGGGGAGGAGTCCAACCCCTGTGCAATGCTAAGGAAATCAGGAAAACATGACTTGTTTGCAGCTCTTGAGGCCTGGAGTTCCCAATCACTGCATTATAAGAAGAATGCCAACTCCGTCCGTCGGTTGTGTCTGGCAGTGCAGCTCCATTAAAAGTGAATAGTGATTAGCAGCAGTACCAGACGTGACCTGTAGGCAAGTGTGGCGCTATTTTTCTAAGAAAGCAGCCAAGGGTAAAAAAACAGACTGAAAGAGGATGTGTGAAAGAGGGAGTAAAAGAGAAAGTGGGTGAAAGAAGGATAGTGAAAGAAGATGAGTGAAAGAAAGAGTGAAAGTGGAAAAAGCAAAAACAAAAGTGAAAGAGAAAGAGTGAAAGAGAGAAAGAGAGTGAAAGAGAGAAAGAGTAAAAGTGAAAGAGAAGGAGCGTGAAAGAGAAGGAGCGTGAAAGAGAAGGAGCGTGAAAGAGAAGGAGCGTGAAAGAGAAGGAGCGTGAAAGAGAAGGAGCGTGAAAGAGAAGGAGCGTGAAAGAGAAGGAGCGTGAAAGAGAAGGAGCGTTGAAAGAGAAGGAGCGTGAAAGAGAAGGAGCGTGAAAGAGAAGGAGCGTGAAAGAGATGGAGCGTGAAAGAGATGGAGCGTGAAAGAGAAGGAGCGTGAAAGAGAAGGAGCGTGAAAGAGAAGGAGCGTGAAAGAGAAGGAGCGTGAAAGAGAAGGAGCGTGAAAGAGAAGGAGCGTGAAAGAGAAGGAGCGTGAAAGAGAAGGAGCGTGAAAGAGAAGGAGCGTGAAAGAGAAGGAGCGTGAAAGAGAAGGAGCGTGAAAGAGAAGGAGCGTGAAAGAGAAGGAGCGTGAAAGAGAAGGAGCGTGAAAGAGATGGAGCGTGAAAGAGAAGGAGCGTGAAAGAGAAGGAGCGTGAAAGAGAAGGAGCGTGAAAGAGAAGAGAGTGAAAGAGAAGGAGTAAAGAGAAGAGCGTGAAAGGGAAAGGAGTGAATAGAAAAAGTGAAAGAGAAGGAGGAGAAAAAAGACGGAAAGAGTGAAAGCAATAAAGAGACGGAAAGAGAAAGCGTGAAAGAGAAAGTGAAAGATGAAAGGTGAAAGAGAAGAGAGAAAAAGAAAGGAAAGAAAGAAAGAAAGAAAAGAAAGAAAGAAAGAAAAGAAAGAAGAAAGAAGAAAGAAGAAGAAAGAAAGAAAGAAGAAGAAAGAAAGAAAGAAAGAAAGAAAGAAGAAAGAGAAAAAGAAAAGAAAGAAAGAAAGAAAGAAAGAACTACATGCCATCTTCTTAAAGTGACAGCTTCTGCTGATGTGGTACATCCTTAAGGAACAACCAGCAGGTTTTGCCTATAAAGTAGATGCAGTGCCTCAATGTGCTAAGACGCAGATTATAATGATCCTTTCATGGTACCATCACACGTCACGATGTTGTGTAGGATATCGCATAGAAGTCACATGTTTGGAGGCGTGGCTGTAACATCGGAACAATGTTGTAAGTGCATCATAGCATGTGACACCGCGATATCAGTGTGAGATATCGTGAGATCGCAGATTTGAGAACATGTCCTGAATCAGGCGATCTGCGATAATGCCATCTGCCGCATCGTGCGGTGGACACCGCAATAACGATGTGTTCCACGATTTCTCCCATTCAGCGCTGTGAAAACAAGGAATCCTAACGACCGCTAATCACGATCTCACCCAGAATCACCAAATGTTGTAGACGATATCTCAACGTCACACATCTACACTCCGATCACAATCCAAATCTCCGTGCAAGTGCGCTCCCGTGACCTCTACGCGATATCGCAACGTGTGACGGTACCATTAGAGAAGAAATCCGAGACTTGATTGCAGAATGATCCTTGTTCAAACCTTCAGGAATGACGTCATTGTTACAGGTGTTTGAGCTTCGGGGAGGGACTTTGTGGGCTGGGTCCTGTAATCATACCTCCTCCTCCTGCCTTGCCTCCTTTTCTTTATTCACACTTTGCACCGTGCCGCCATTACCGCTGTTGGCAGCGCCTGCGCATTGTTATGGTGTCTTCAGTAAAATGGTACTGGAATGAGCCATGCGCATACTGCCATCTCCGGCGCCATTTGATTGAAGACACTGGAGGTGAATATGAGCAGCAGGGGTGCATGCGCAGGTAATAATAGAAGAGAAATGAACCTGCGCACACTACGCTGCACCTTCCATCCAGGGCAAGGGCAGGCGGGGGGGGGAAGTGGAACTGGATGACAGGAGGATAATGAGGATTTTACTTTTAAAGTGGAAGTGATATTAAACGTCAGCATGAAACCCTTCCATCATTGTATTCATCGAGTCAATTCCAGATAATAAAGTCGGGATCTGTATCCGAGTCTCCATCACTTAACCTCTCCGACGTCTCCTCCATTGCTGGGTCCTGGGAGAATGAGATTTTGCCACCAGCCTTTAATACCGATCTGTCCATAGTTTATCATAAGCCTCAATTTTAGTTTGTCAGCTCCAGATCAGGTTTCTGGCGGATGTGACGGGAATATGGAAACGAGAGGCTGCGCCGCTTACGGCATGACCCGGGGCAGGTGCGGGAAAAAAATAATAATAATAAGCAGGTATGGAGACGTGGAAGAGGCATGTCAGCTGTCTGTCACTGCAGGACGGCGGCGGCGGGAGGTTAGGATCTGATTTGCAAGGCGAGCTGAGGACAAGCGTGTCATTATACAGAATACACAAGGCGCTCTCTTTTTTTTCTTTCTTGCCCTCGTCTCCCAATGAGTGGCTGATTTTGCTTGTTCAGAAGTCTGTGCCGGGCGATACAGAATGTAGGAGCTGGCAGTGGGGCGAGGTGGCGCCTGCCTTGCATACCAATCGATGAAGAATTCATCGTACGCCCAGGGACCCTATTCTACTGAGCCCACACTGGGGGTAAATGGATTAACCACTTCATCCCCAGGGAGAGTCAATGCCAAACAGAATAGTTTTCAAGTATGCATGCAAAAGAAATAAAGAAATCATCATTTGCTCAGAGACGTGGCTACATCACACTTTAAAGGGGTCACATGGTACCAGGACTCATCACTAACTACCTGCTTGTAGAGTGAGCACTACCATGCTTGGGTACTTGAGTACAGAGTATAACGGAAGTCTATGGGGATCTTGAGCATCTCTCTGGAAGATCTTTTGGAAAAATGCTCAAGGTCCCCATTGACTTCCATTATACTCAGTACTAGAGTCGCACCCGTCCAAGCATTCAACTGTTTGTTACGAGCACCAAGCACCACAGCATGGTAGTGCTCACTTATCACTACCTTAGACTATTCCAGGGACTGGAAGATCTACCAAAAAAATGCTTGAGTTCCCCATGGACTTCCAGTATACTCAGGTACTTGAGTTGAACCCGTCCAAGTGTCCAATCCACTCGTTTCAAGTACAGGGCACCCGAGCATGTTAGTGCTCACTCATCATTACCTTAGACCATTCCAGGGGCTAGAAGATCTTCCAGAAAAATGCTCTAGTTCCCCATTGACTTCCATTATACTCAGGTACTAGAGTCGCGCCCGTCCGAGCATTCAACCATTTGTTATGAGAATCAACACCACAGCATGGTAGATCTGGAAGATCTTCAAGAAAAATGCTTGAGTTCCTCACTGACTTCCAACTAGCACTTGAGTATGGTAGCGCTCGCTCATCACTACAAGTAGTGAAAAAAAAAAATCCATCAGATTCAGTTATTGAAATTTACTTGCCGTGGTACCATAATGGATCACAACGTGCTCCCGTTCACCAGCACCTGTATCATTTGGAAAATTAGGTGAATTGTAGAGAAATTAAGGTACAAAATCTGCCCCCCCTGCCCCCCCCCTTTTTTTTTTCTTTTTAAGTCATGGTGTCAAGAAAAAAAATGCACAAATTCTTCAAAAGACAGAACCAGCCCCCATTCACAAATTCTGTGTGGAATCGCATCTCTGCACTAATAACTCAGTGGAGCCTAAGCTGCAATGCCAGACATGACCTGAGTGGCGCTGTTTTTTTTGGGGGGGGAAGAAACCAGTCATGTTTTTCTAAAACGTGGGCAACTCCTTGGTGGCCAGGAGTGTGAAAGACTTTAAGGTCCCGTCACACCATGCGACACCGCCGGAGATGTCGGCGGCGACGGGCGGGAGCGCGCACGCTTTTGGCGCGTCGCCGCCCCCCGTTTATATGGCAAGACACCTCCGGTGATGCCCCGGCGAGCTGACAGGAGGCCTATGGCTCCCATCGCCTGTCAGCTCGCCGGCGGCCGTTTACATGGCGCGATGTGTACACATTGCCCCTGATCAGCTGCCTGGTTTCAGAGCAATGCTCTGAAACCAGGCGACCAGTAAATGGCGTTGCCATCGCCCAACTACATTAATCGATGCAGGGGCGATATCGGTGCCGATAGCCCACGCCCCTGCATCGCCTAATAAATCAGCGGTACCGTTGCCTCATGTGATGGTACCCTTAGGGTGAACCTGTCAACATTTCAGAAGAGCGACAGGTATCATATGTGAAGGTCGATATGTATCACTCAGAAAGTGCATAGAAACGTACTGAGACACCAAGAGTGTCTTGCATTAAAATATACAAAATAGAAGGTGAAATAACTTGACCAAGTTCACACTCAAGTCTTTTAGACAACCTGAGTGGGGTTTTATTTTTGGAGAGATCGGTAGGATGGTAGTGGGGTGGATCTCTCCCTCCAGCTGGGGTCTTGCAACTGCCACAATTCCCATTTAATCCTGCAGTAAAGAGCAGGGTATGTCTCAGCTGCAATTCACATTGCAGAGCAACAGTTTGTGTGAAGCTAACACAGGCCAGTACTGGAGACTTAGACACTGTAAGTAGACCCTTCACTCAAGAGTGCTAAAATATTGCAATTATTGAACAGATTTGTAAGGTGTTGTACATGGGTTAACCGGCCGAGCCCCGGGACTCCAGCTCGGGTTAACCGGCCGGCCCCGGGACTCCAGCTCGGGTTAACCGGCCGAGCCCGGGACTCCAGCTCGGGTTACGGCCGAGCCCGGGACTCCAGCTCGGTTAACCGCCGAGCCCCGGGACTCCAGCTCGGGTTAACCGGCCGAGCCCCGGGACTCCAGCTCGGGTTAACCGGCCGAGCCCCGGGACTCCAGCTCGGGTTAACCGGCCGAGCCCCGGGACTCCAGCTCGGGTTAACCGGCCGAGCCCCGGGACTCCAGCTCGGGTTAACCGGCCGAGCCCCGGGACTCCAGCTCGGGTTAACCGGCCGAGCCCCGGGACTCCAGCTCGGGTTAACCGGCCGAGCCCCGGGACTCCAGCTCGGTTAACGTTTTGTTGTTGAAAATAAAAAGACTGTTGGTGTGAACTAACTCCTGGCTCACTGCCTGATGTTTTTGGCTATCCAAAGCCACTGCCTCAAAGGGTGTATCAACTTGACCAATGGCATATGATGGAAGTAAGAAGAAAGGATCAACCTGTCCAATTTTTAACATGCACAATCCTTTGTTGCCTCCCACAAGAGGTAGAGGTAGAGGTTCCTGGCAGCAGCTTACTCTCCCCAATGAGAGCACATGCGCGCTCAGCCAGTTGAGCATGCATATTTTGGCAGAGGGAGGAGAGATGTCAGCTATCTAAGGTATATGATCAGCTTAAGACATGGCCAAATAGGAGAGAGGAGTCGAGCATTTAGATTTATTGGGGTGTTTAGACAGAACATTCTGGGAAGAGTTCCCCTTTAAGCCCAATGGTAAATGCATCATTTTCTTCCCTCCGAGGCCCCCCACGTGCTCAGCATTTCACACAGTCAGATTCCCGGCATCAAAGGTTATAATCATCCCTCAGCTCGCAGCAGGAGGGGAGAAGAAGAAAAAAAAAATCCATATCGAACAATAACTTAACAATGTAACCGACTTCTTGAAAGCAAATCTATCCGTAAATAATGTCCTGAAACCAGAAATAAATTGTCCCTCCTGTTTGAACCGAAGGCCCCATTACAGCTTCATCATATCTGCAAACGATCCGGAAAAAGCGGGTAGGCAAGGGATGTAAATTTGGAGATCATCCCCCGAGGCCGGAATGGGGGTCGACTATGGGCGGCGAAGGGTTAACCAGCATGTAAATGAGATATTGTGGTCAGCGGAGGCTGAAGACTTAGACAAACGTTGCTTCCCCCTCTCTCCACTCATAACTGGAGGTTTCTCCGATCCTTGGCCAAAACAGCCGAAAACAGGGGGATGCCCGAACATTCGGGGATTGGGGTGGTGGGTGAAGAAAGGGATCTGAGGGGAGATGGGAGCGAAAAAGAAGATAAAGGCTCCAATATAACCAAAGAGTTATTTTACTGCAACATTGTTGAAATCGGACCCAAAAATGAGCAAATCTGTAAAAACATTGGAACAAAGGGGGTGCAATAGGGAGTCAGGGGGGGGGGGAGAGCCATTAATCCAAAAACCAACGATATCCAATTTGGCATTGGAATTAGAAACATTTTCCTACTTCCAAAGAAGAAACATCCAAAATAAAATAACTAATAATTTAAAAATCCCTCCTGATTGTAGCCCCTCCTACTTGTCAAATTAGACAGATTGACAGAGAGCCCCCATATACTGTAGACTAAGGTCAGCCGAACCCATCCATATCAACAGGTTGTGCTGCAATATAATATGTATGGGGACCCCTTGATTCTCCCCCACCCATAGATGATGTTGGGTAAGAGAAAGATGGTCGCATTGAGTTCAGATAACCCTGGAGTGCTCTGCTAATTGCCAAAGTCATCTGAAGGTTCAATAATGTGTATTGGGTTCTTAAAGGGTTATTCCAACAGTCAAAAAAAGCAGCAGCATCAGCTACTGCTCGTAAGTATAAGCAATATTGCAATTGACTGCCTATTAAAATTTCCCTCCGTTCATGAGATATTAATAGTTTTCTCTTGTTTACAGCTTGTTGCCTTGGAAACCGACCACAGAGGTGGTCGGTCTCCAAGGCAACGAGGTGTAAACAAAAGAAAAAAAGTGTTAATATCTCAAGAACGGCTGAAAAATTTAACAAGCAGTAAATTACAAAAGTATTTGTTTTTACAAGCACTATCCAAAAATACCCATTTATGAAAATGCGGAAAATCCCTTTAAGAGTGCCTTTAAACCTTGGAAAGACCTGCCGTGTATGCATTTATTGTACTGGATTTTCCAAGGTGTTTGTGTGTTCTCCCTGTGTTTGTGTAGGTTTCCTCCCACATGCTAAAGACATACTGAAAGGGAATCTAGATTGTGAGCCCCAATGGGGACTGTGAGGATCTGAAGTTGTAGGTAGTAATAAACGCCATCGGCAGGATAACTATGCAACAAGTTATATTTGTAACCGTACACGGTATTTCAGAACATCCAAGCAGACGACCACAATGTGATACCCCCAGTCCACAAGATCAGAAACCAGCTGGCAACAATAGTCCATAGGATAATTCCTAAAATCCAGAAGGTAGATATCATGACTGTACTATATGAATTAAGCCCCACGTTCTGTAGTCCATCCACGATTTTCAGGACTGGCCTTAGCTCTGATCCTCTGGCTTCCAATTCACACCACCAACTGACTCTCCAAAGCATGTGTTTACTCCTACATGCTATTCTCAGATGTAACCCCCCAGTTGTGCAAAGACAAGCACATCTAACCCCTTTAACCAGATGTACATTCAATTCAAAAGTAAAAAAAGAGAAGTCTCTGGCCAGTCTGCAAAGGTGTATATCCTGGAAGGCCAAAAGAAACAGTGACACAGAATCCCCAACTAGATGTAGGACAATGAATGGAAATGTAGGCATGATGGAGGCTGACTAGGATGACACACTGTTACAATCCATTGCCCACTTACAATTGTGCACAGACAAGAGACCTTAACATAAAACATAATATCAATGTAAACAGCGCTCCGTGCTGTAAAAGACACAGAATCCCCCTACTAGATGCAGGACAATGAATGGTAATGTAGGCATGATGGAGGCTGACTAGGATGACACACTGTTACAATCTCTTCTCTCCTTCGAATTGTGCACAGACAAGAGACCTTATAACCGACAAGCACGCAAATTTCTAATAAAACACAAATATAATATCAATGTAACCAGCGCTCCATACTGTAAAAGACACAGAATCCTCTACTAGATGCAGGACAATGAATGGTAATGTAAGCATGATGGAGGCTGACTAGGATGACACATTGTTACAATTCCTTCTCTCCTTTGAATTGTGTACAGACAAGAGACCTTAAAACTGTCAACCTAGCAAATTTCTAATAAAACACAAATATAATTTCAATGTAACCAGTGCTCCGTGCTGTGATAGTCATTAATTTATGGCCAGCTCCTCACAGGGACAGAGATGATGATGATGTCTGTAAAGTGCTGCATAATATCTGACCACTTGATGCTGTAGATCACAGAGGGATCACTGGTGATCTAAACAAAAGTTCATCATCGGGGAGGTCTAAAGTGGATCACCCCTTTAAATTAAAACCAAAGTCATAAGGAAAGTCACAGGTAACAGCATCAATTCCGCAGATGAAGTAATCGCTAAACCGTGGAGAATTGCCCAATTTGTCCGGCAGATTTCACTCGTCCGTTTCGCCTCTTACGCCTCTATGTGATCTTATGAAAGGGATGAGCGGATTGAAGGTGTTAAGCAGGGCGAGACTTCCGTCTTAAAGCTTCTATCGCCGGAGGGTTGTTTTTCGGCTGGATCTGACACCGTATCCCTCCATTCACCCGACATCACCTGTATAAAACCTCGTATGACGTATAATAGACCTTCCTATAACCCGTAATCACCATCACTCCCTGTAATGTCACCCACGACAAAGCTCGCGCACAATGCGGCCATTCTATACGCTGCAGCCATTGTGTCATGTACACACGCATCCATTGTAAGGACATTACAGGGTCCCGGCCCCATCCGCGGTGGTGCCGCACCATAGGGTTGGATTGTGTTAACCCCGGAGATTCCTGACGTTAAGTATGAAGATTAGAGACACCGGACAGACAGGTTCTGCCGTATCCTCAGGCCTCGTTCAGGGGAAGATTTAGGGTGAAGTTGAGATTCTATATGCTACATTACATTTTTGCAATATTTAAAGGGGGACTCCATAATCCTTTATCAGGACCATCGTTAATTCCCTAATCAATGTTCCTTTAAAGACGACCAGATTTCACAATAATTATTTAAAAATTACCTATGAGGCCGGTTGTACTTACTTTGAAAATCCATTTTCTAATAAAAATGAAGCATTTTAGGAGTCTGGCTTGAATAAAGGGCGGGGGGGGGGGGGCAGAGCATTCAAGGGACACCACTATAGGGACACGCTTTCAATGCAAGTACACCAGTGGCATCAGGTCCAAGAGATCCATAATGGAATAACACAGTGTGAATTGTGAAATCTGGTGACGGATCCACTCTAAGAAGAAGCAAGATGGATGATTAACCCTTGTCTGGTACCGTGGGGTCAATAGGACCCCATTCATGTTGTATTTCACGGTGCCAGATTCTAAGTGGTCATGATATAAAGGTGTTTTTGTTGTGATCAGGTCTGATGACGATCATGAGGGGTCTTAATAATGGAGAATATACTTTCTTTGAAATCCACAGCTGTGACCCCTCACAGAAAAGCCTTATACGAAGGCCCAGATAAGAGGCAGACGCAGGTCCGAGGTCCGAGTGCCCTAATCATACAGTGGTCAGAAACCTGCAACACTACAGCAGTGGTGAAACGACCACTGGGCATGCTGGGAGTTGTAGTGTCACAGCAGCAGGAGCGGCCCAGGTTGCTCAGCCTTTCAGAACCACATACAAGTATGATCAGAGCATGCTGGGAGTTGTAGTGTCACAGCAGCAGGAGCGGCCCAGGTTGCTCAGCCTTTCAGAACCACATACAAGTATGATCAGAGCATGCTGGGAGTTGTAGTGTCACAGCAGCAGGAGCAGCCCAGGTTGCTCAGCCCTTCAAAACCACATACAAGTATGATTGAGCATTCTGGGAGTTATAGTGTCACAGCAGCAGAGCGGCCCAAGTTGCTCAGCCTTCAGAACCACATACAAGTATGATCTGAACACGCTGGGAGTTGTAGTGTCACAGCAGCAGGAGCGGCCCAGGTTGCTCAGCCTTTCAGAACCACATACAAGTATGATCTAAGCATGCTGTGGAGTTGTAGTGTCACAGCAGCAGGAGCGGCCCAGGTTGCTCAGCCTTTCAGAACCACATACAAGTATGATCTAAGCATGCTGTGGAGTTGTAGTGTCACAGCAGCAGGAGCGGCCCAGGTTGCTATCCTTCAGAACCACATACAAGTATGATCTAAGCATGCTGTGGAGTTGTAGTGTCACAGCAGCAGGAGCGGCCCAGGTTGCTCATCCCTTCAGAACCCCATACAAGTATGATCTGAGCATGCTGGGAGTTGTAGTGTCACAGGTTAGTGACCTTCCGGAAACATGTATAATGTGATGAGCAAGCTGTGAGTTGTAGATCACAGTAGCTGGAGGCACACAGGTGTCTGAGCAGTGCTGAACCACATACAAGTGTGTTCTGAGCATGCTGGGATTTGTAGTGCCACAAGAGCTGGAGTGGCACAGGTCCTGACCCCTTCCGGACCACGACAAGTGTGATGAGCATGCTGCGAGTTGTAGTGCCACAGCAGCTGGACTCCAGCTCCTTTCAAATAAAAAAAAAAATTATCCTATGGATGTAGCCATAATGCCAGTGCTAGCTGCAATACCAGACACCACCTACAGACAAGGGTGGCGCTATTCCAGGAAAACAAAAAAGCACGTGAGCAGATTTAAGAGGAATATGTAATCAGGCTACTGTAGCACTACAAGTCCCAGCCATGAATAATACTCCAAGCCTAAACTGTGAACATCCACGTAAATAAAAGGAAAGTCTATTTCGATAATTAAGCAAGAACGGCCCGAAACGTGCAGGAGAGACGATGATATTCTTCTTCTTCCTATGGTTCCTATTAGGATTCTGCACAGATCTGGGCGCACCGTCTCGCGCTCCATCCGGATTTCTCTGTGTCCTGTTTCTGCTTCGGGAGACAGAACTAATCCTGAATTCTATGGACGACCTCTCATCCTCCTGCAGATCACTGAAGAGTGTCCTGGGGGAAATCTCAGGCAAACAGGGCCGGCCGCACACTGTCCCTGCTAATCATGATCATGTAGAGACCCCACCGCAGGCACCAGTCTGCGCCAACGCACAATGGCGGCACCTCGGGAGTCACCGTCACCGCGCCTGAGGCCGGTGCCGAAAAATAGCGGGTACAAAAAAAGAATGGGAAGATCAGCGTACCCTCCCGCTCCTCCTACTGCTGACAGTTTACTGTATGACGGCCAGTATGGGTCAATATTCCTATTACATTTATTTTTAATGAGCCATTTTATTTTTATTATTTTTAGAAATGGCTTTGCCATATCACAATCTGTATTAAAAATTAAAATTAGTCTTGTAATTCTCACACCGGCCACTGGGGGCTTATTAGACTAACTTCCTGTGTCAGGAAACAACACATGTACATTGCAGCAATGGAGACGCTCAGGCCCTACTATTTGTATTGAAGCAACTAAGTGTGTGCAAAGGTCATTGTGAAGGAACTGTCACATCACCTATTGTGAATGGTGGATCCTGTGTTATCTACTGTATATAAGGTGTTATCAGTCATTGTACAGGAGGAGGTGAGCTGTGACATCACCTATTGTGAATGGTGGATCCTGTGTTATCTACTGTATATAGAGGTGTTATCAGTCATTGTACAGGAGGAGGTGAGCTGTGATATCACCTATTGTGAATGGTGGATCTTGTGTTATGTACTGTATATAGAGGTGTTATCAGTCATTGTACAGGAGGAGGAGGTGAGCTGTGATATCACCTATTGTGAATGGTGGATCCTGTGTTATCTACTGTATATAGAGGTGTTATTAGTCATTGTACAGGAGGAGGAGGTGAGCTGTGACATCACCTATTGTGAATGTTGGATCCTGTGTATCTACTGTATATAGAGGGGTTATCAGTCATTGTACAGGAGGAGGTGAGCTGTGATATCACCTATTGTGAATGGTGGATCCTGTGTTATCTACTGTATATAGAGGTGTTATTAGTCATTGTACAGGAGGAGGAGGCGAGCTGTGACATCACCTATTGTGAATGGTGGATCCTGTGTTATCTACTGTATATAGAGGTGTTATCAGTCATTGTACAAGAGGAGGAGGTGAGCTGTGATATCACCTATTGTGAATGGTGGATCCTGTGTTATCTACTGTATATAGAGGTGTTATCAGTCATTGTACAGGAGGAGGTGGTGAGCTGTGATATCACCTATTGTGAACGGTGGATCCTGTGCTGTATATAGAGGAGTTATCAATCATTGTACAGGAGGAGGTGAGCTGTGATATCACCTATTGTGAATGGTGGATCCTGTGTTATCTACTGTATATAGAGGTGTTATTAGTCATTGTACAGGAGGAGGAGGTGAGCTGTGACATCACCTATTGTGAATGGTGGATCCTGTGTTATCTACTGTATATAGAGGTGTTATTAGTCATTGTACAGGAGGAGGAGGTGAGCTGTGACATCACCTATTGTGAATGGTGGATCCTGTGTTATCTACTGTATATAAAGGTGTTATCAGTCATTGTACAGGAGGAGGAGGTGAGCTGTGATACCACCTATTGTGAATGGTGGATCCTGTGTTATCTACTGTATATAGAGGTGTTATCAGTCATTGTACAGGAGGAGGAGGTGAGCTGTGATATCACCTATTGTGAATGGTGGATCCTGTGTTATCTACTGTATATAGAGGTATTCTCAGTCATTGTACAGGAGGAGGAGGTGAGCTGTGATATCACCTATTGTGAATGGTGGATCCTGTGTTATGTACTGTATATAGAGGTGTTATCAGTCATTGTACAGGAGGAGGTGAGCTGTGATATCACCTATTGTGAATGGTGGATACTGTGTTATCTACTGTATATAGAGGTGTTATCAGTCATTGTACAGGAGGAGGAGGCGAGCTGTGATATCACCTATTGTGAATGGTGGATCCTGTGTTATCTACTGTATATAGAGGTGTTATCAGTCATTGTACAGGAGGAGGTGAGCTGTGATATCATCTATTGTGAATGGTGGATCCTGTGTTATCTACTGTATATAGAGGTGTTATCAGTCATTGTACAGGAGGAGGAGGTGAGCTATGATATCACCTATTGTGAATGGTGGATCCTGTGTTATCTACTGTATATTGAGGTGTTATCAGTCATTGTACAGGAGGAGGTGAGCTGTGATATCAGCTATTGTGAATGGTGGATCCTGTGTTATCTACTGTATATAGAAGTGTTATCAGTCATTGTACAGGAGGAGGAGGTGAGCTGTGATATCACCTATTGTGAATGGTGGATCCTGTGTTATCTACTTTATATAGAGGTGTTATCAGTCATTGTACAGGAGGAGGAGGTGAGCTGTGATACCACCTATTGTGAATGGTGGATCCTGTGTTATCTACTGTATATAGAGGTGTTATCAGTCATTGTACAGGAGGAGGAGGTGAGCTGTGATATCACCTATTGTGAATGGTGGATCCTGTGTTATCTACTGTATATAGAGGTATTATCAGTCATTGTACAGGAGGAGGAGGTGAGCTGTGATATCACCTATTGTGAATGGTGCATCCTGTGTTATCTACTGTATATAGAGGTATTATAATGAAGATAAGCTGGCACCTTCATCCGATGAAAAAGTTTTTACTTTATTATGTAATTCACAACATTAAAATAAAAGCATCTTGGTGGCTGAGCATGCCCCGTCAGACGCGTTTCGATAAAAATCTTTATCAATGACAAAGAGGCAACAAAACAACATGCAATATATATACAAAAAACATTACACCTGTGAGATTACAAACGAGTGTCACCTGAATGGGTTAAGTAAAAACAATGACTTGAATGGTCTCATTATAGAATATAGGAAAAGAGTTCACTAAAATGCAAAGGAACTACTTTATATTACAACATGAAGGATAGCAGCAAAGATACAAGAACATATGCATAGGTATAATGTAAAAAGGCAATAGATTAAATGAATAGTGGCAATGTACAGGAAGAGGGGATACACTTAACGCAAAATATTATACAAAATTGTTAGATGTACTGGATATAACTTGGATTAGGAAGAAACAATAGGAGCCTGTCCTGATATAAGGATGTATATGAACAGGACTAGTTGATTTCAACAAAAAACACTTGTATTAATAAAAATACATCAAATCGCTCCTATAATTCATTCCCCTGGAAATCTGCTGTTCAAGCATAATATCCAGAAACTTTCACGATTTAACATATCTCGGATTCGATCCCCTCCTCGTACTGAGCTCCTCACCACCTCCAATCCTTTAACAGACAACTTGCTGGTGTCGCCACCGTGATATTCAGAAAAATGCTTAGATAAGCCTGACATAGAGCGTCTATTCCCTGAGGATGAGGGGTTGGCTGCTGATATATGTTCTGAGATACGTTTTCTTAGAGGCCGACTGGTACAACCAATATAATCTAAATTGCAGGACATGCAAGAAGCCATGTAAACCACAAAGGTGGTCGCACAGTTAATGTAATTTTTTATTTTATAAATTCTACCGCTAGACCTATCCTGGAATACATCAGTTTTTTTCATGTACCTGCATAGATTACAACGAGGTTGACCACATTTAAAATTGCCGGTGTATCGTAGCCAAGTGGGTTTGCTGTGGCAGTCCACT
Organism: Allobates femoralis; assembly: GCA_033576535.1. NCBI lineage: Eukaryota > Metazoa > Chordata > Amphibia > Anura > Aromobatidae > Allobates > Allobates femoralis. The sequence continues at coordinate 69,654,490 of JARQOC010000009.1, read as the reverse complement.
TGCTTAAAGAGACTCGGTGACACATGACTGGCAAGATCGCGACCCTTCCTAGCAACGCACCTGAAACCATAATTTAGAACTTTGCGCAATGATGTATCTTGATATAGCATCGGAACATATTTATGTAAAATGTCCACGATGCCGTTGTAATCAGTGCTAAATGGGGTAGAAAAGGTAATGGGTTGTTTCCTATTTTGAGATAAGGGACGTTGATTATGTTGTTTATGACAGTCCATCAACTGCTCTCTGGTTTTACTCTCGACGATTTTTTTGGCGCGATTGACAACCCACCCTTTATAGCCCCTGGTTTTCAGTCTCTTGTTCTATGTCAGTAGCCTGTTTATTATAATCACTCTCTAGGGTACACATGCGTTTGGCTCTAATGAATTCTCCTACCGGTAAGTTTTTAACCGTATGAGGAGAATGGCAACTATCAGCATGCAGTAATGTGTTGCCGGATATGGGCTTTCTATAAAGATTGGTGATGACCCTACCAGACTCAGCATCCCCTGTAAGTGTACAATCAAGAAAGGGAGCAGAGGTACCATGATCCTGCATAGTGAACTTTAAATTCATGGCATTATCATTACAAAAATCAAAAAATGATGTGATACTGGGGTTGGATGAACCTCCTGGAGGTACACCCCAAACAAAAATGAGATCATCAATATAACGTCCATACCACTTGGGGAAAAGATGGTATGGATTGTTTGGGGAAAAGAGGAACTCCCTCTCCCACACAGACATGTAGAGATTGGCCAATGAGGGGGAAAAATTCCGCCCCCATTGGACAACCGCATGTCTGGAGGAAGAAGGAGTTCTCAAATTTGAAAAAATTATTCTTTAGGAGAAATTGTACTGCCATGAGAATGAAGTTCACCATGTCCTGTGGGAAAGGAGAGTCCTGAAAAACAATATTTAGAGCTTGCAATGCTTTTTCATGTGGGATACAAGAATATAATGATATCACATCAAGTGTGACCCATCTGTCACCGCGAGCCCATTTAAAATCCTTTAAAGCATATAGTAGATGTTTAGTGTCTCTAACATAACCAAGAGAGGAGACAACTAACGGCTGTAGCTGTTGATCTACCCATTCTGATAAAGGTTCAATTAAGGAACCAATCCCAGCCACTATGGGTCTAAGAGGAGGTGGAAATAAATTCTTGTGGGTTTTAGGCAGGGCGTGAAAAATCGGACATACTGGGTTAGACACAAACATGTGTTTGTGTTGTTTCTCGGTGATTACACCCAGAGCCATGCCCTCATCCAACAAGGTCTTTAAGTCCGCCCTCACTTTTTCAGTAGGGTCTCTTTTTAAAATTCTGTATGTATCACCATCACTTAGCATATTCATGACCTCTCTACGATAGAGGGCAGCATCCAACACTACTACAGATCCCCCTTTGTCAGAATTGCGAACAATAATGTGAGGATTTGATTTTAGATCCTCCAAAGCCAATCTACTAGAAGGAGGAAGATTATCACCTGTATTGTTTTGATTGTTTAAAAGATTCCTTATCTCACCTTCCACAATTGTCTGAAAAGAATCCATTATTGGAGCCCTAGATTTGATAGGGTAATAATATGGATTAGGTACAGTTGTAGCTTTACCATGGGAGGTACAGTTTGATATGGAGGTGTCACCTTCTTTCTGCAAGGCATTTAAAGCGGACAAAGTGCATACGTCTTTAAAAGGCATGCACAATTTGTCCGGATCAAATATATTATTACCTTTTTCAGTATATGTCAGAAAATCTGGTTGTGCACCATAATCAATGGAGAGATCAGTATTCATAGATGAAGATGGAGTTTGATCGGGCTGAGGTGCTGTCGAACCATCAAGGAAATGTCGTTTAATAGTAAGGTTTCTAACAAATTTGTTTACATCCTTGATGGTTTGAAACAGATCAGCTCGACTGGAAGGTACAAAATTTAAGCCCCTTCCCAGTAAATCCAAATGATTTTTCGTCAAAATACATGCTGATAGATTTATTACATCAAATTGTGTTAACACATTAGAAATAATGGGAGAGGTGTTAGAAGAAAGTGAGTCACAATGGGGAGAGACATTTGTTAATGATGAAAAAACTTTCTCCTTTTCATACGTTTTGGATACCTTGGTCCTCCTACGTCCTCTCCTACCCCTTCTCTTGTTCCCCCGTTTTTTGGAGGAAAAAAGGACGTAGTAGAACCTTTGTTTATGGGAGAAACATTACACACAATGGCAGATTTGTCCAAAGTAGAGTTAGTGCCTATGGAGCTGACACTGGTATCTAACATGGAGGAGGAAAAACTTACTCTACGTTGTGCAACAGAGGAATTTTTCAAAATCGATTTTGGCTTATTTGTTGTTGCACGTTTCCAATTGTACACATTATTAGTTTCATAGTCATTACAGTCACGTAAGAACTTTTTCTTTTTGTTTCCGGTGATAAAGTCCTCCAATTCAACAAGTTTCCTCTGTAAGTTCGTATTTAGCAAAGAATAGTCCTTGTGATCTGCATAGTTCTTGGCTTTTACATTGAGATCTTCTATGGACTTTTCAAGTGCTGACAATTTCACTGATTCCTCTGCAATGATCAGTTCCATGAGCTTAATAGAACAGGTAGAAAGAATGTCCTGCCACTGCTTAGTAAATTCCTCCCCATAGTTAGTAGTGGGGGATTTCCTGAGGCGTAAGCCCCGCGGTATCATAGCGTGGCCCACATACTTTTCAAGTGTTAAATGATCCCATGATACTTTTAAGTGCTGAATCATTTGTTTCTCCAATGATAAAAAGATAGCATAAATGTCACCTGTTTGTGTAGATGGTGCAGAGCCATTCTTACTGAAGATATCTGCTGCCTTCCTTAGACGTTGTTCTTTATGAAGATTGAGACCACTCGGATCTGGATCCATATCAGGTAAATGAATCAAAATGTGCTGAGGTGGGGAGCTGAAGCCGTGCAGACAAACTCACAGGGAACAGGGAATAGGAGTAAGCTCACCCCTCCTTCTCAGAAGATCCAGTCAGGTGCTGCAGCTGACGGCCGGCCACCGCCCAAGTCAGGAAATATAATGAAGATAAGCTGGCACCTTCATCCGATGAAAAAGTTTTTACTTTATTATGTAATTCACAACATTAAAATAAAAGCATCTTGGTGGCTGAGCATGCCCCGTCAGACGCGTTTCGATAAAAATCTTTATCAATGACAAAGAGGCAACAAAACAACATGCAATATATATACAAAAAACATTACACCTGTGAGATTACAAACGAGTGTCACCTGAATGGGTTAAGTAAAAACAATGACTTGAATGGTCTCATTATAGAATATAGGAAAAGAGTTCACTAAAATGCAAAGGAACTACTTTATATTACAACATGAAGGATAGCAGCAAAGATACAAGAACATATGCATAGGTATAATGTAAAAAGGCAATAGATTAAATGAATAGTGGCAATGTACAGGAAGAGGGGATACACTTAACGCAAAATATTATACAAAATTGTTAGATGTACTGGATATAACTTGGATTAGGAAGAAACAATAGGAGCCTGTCCTGATATAAGGATGTATATGAACAGGACTAGTTGATTTCAACAAAAAACACTTGTATTAATAAAAATACATCAAATCGCTCCTATAATTCATTCCCCCTGGAAATCTGCTGTTCAAGCATAATATCCAGAAACTTTCACGATTTAACATATCTCGGATTCGATCCCCTCCTCGTACTGAGCTCCTCACCACCTCCAATCCTTTAACAGACAACTTGCTGGTGTCGCCACCGTGATATTCAGAAAAATGCTTAGATAAGCCTGACATAGAGCGTCTATTCCCTGAGGATGAGGGGTTGGCTGCTGATATATGTTCTGAGATACGTTTTCTTAGAGGCCGACTGGTACAACCAATATAATCTAAATTGCAGGACATGCAAGAAGCCATGTAAACCACAAAGGTGGTCGCACAGTTAATGTAATTTTTTATTTTATAAATTCTACCGCTAGACCTATCCTGGAATACATCAGTTTTTTTCATGTACCTGCATAGATTACAACGAGGTTGACCACATTTAAAATTGCCGGTGTATCGTAGCCAAGTGGGTTTGCTGTGGCAGTCCACTTGCTTAAAGAGACTCGGTGACACATGACTGGCAAGATCGCGACCCTTCCTAGCAACGCACCTGAAACCATAATTTAGAACTTTGCGCAATGATGTATCTTGATATAGCATCGGAACATATTTATGTAAAATGTCCACGATGCCGTTGTAATCAGTGCTAAATGGGGTAGAAAAGGTAATGGGTTGTTTCCTATTTTGAGATAAGGGACGTTGATTATGTTGTTTATGACAGTCCATCAACTGCTCTCTGGTTTTACTCTCGACGATTTTTTTGGCGCGATTGACAACCCACCCTTTATAGCCCCTGGTTTTCAGTCTTTGTTCTATGTCAGTAGCCTGTTTATTATAATCACTCTCTAGGGTACACATGCGTTTGGCTCTAATGAATTCTCCTACCGGTAAGTTTTTAACCGTATGAGGAGAATGGCAACTATCAGCATGCAGTAATGTGTTGCCGGATATGGGCTTTCTATAAAGATTGGTGATGACCCTACCAGACTCAGCATCCCCTGTAAGTGTACAATCAAGAAAGGGAGCAGAGGTACCATGATCCTGCATAGTGAACTTTAAATTCATGGCATTATCATTACAAAAATCAAAAAATGATGTGATACTGGGGTTGGATGAACCTCCTGGAGGTACACCCCAAACAAAAATGAGATCATCAATATAACGTCCATACCACTTGGGGAAAAGATGGTATGGATTGTTTGGGGAAAAGAGGAACTCCCTCTCCCACACAGACATGTAGAGATTGGCCAATGAGGGGGAAAATTTCGCCCCCATTGGACAACCGCATGTCTGGAGGAAGAAGGAGTTCTCAAATTTGAAAAAATTATTCTTTAGGAGAAATTGTACTGCCATGAGAATGAAGTTCACCATGTCCTGTGGGAAAGGAGAGTCCTGAAAAACAATATTTAGAGCTTGCAATGCTTTTTCATGTGGGATACAAGAATATAATGATATCACATCAAGTGTGACCCATCTGTCACCGCGAGCCCATTTAAAATCCTTTAAAGCATATAGTAGATGTTTAGTGTCTCTAACATAACCAAGAGAGGAGACAACTAACGGCTGTAGCTGTTGATCTACCCATTCTGATAAAGGTTCAATTAAGGAACCAATCCCAGCCACTATGGGTCTAAGAGGAGGTGGAAATAAATTCTTGTGGGTTTTAGGCAGGGCGTGAAAAATCGGACATACTGGGTTAGACACAAACATGTGTTTGTGTTGTTTCTCGGTGATTACACCCAGAGCCATGCCCTCATCCAACAAGGTCTTTAAGTCCGCCCTCACTTTTTCAGTAGGGTCTCTTTTTAAAATTCTGTATGTATCACCATCACTTAGCATATTCATGACCTCTCTACGATAGAGGGCAGCATCCAACACTACTACAGATCCCCCTTTGTCAGAATTGCGAACAATAATGTGAGGATTTGATTTTAGATCCTCCAAAGCCAATCTACTAGAAGGAGGAAGATTATCACCTGTATTGTTTTGATTGTTTAAAAGATTCCTTATCTCACCTTCCACAATTGTCTGAAAAGAATCCATTATTGGAGCCCTAGATTTGATAGGGTAATAATATGGATTAGGTACAGTTGTAGCTTTACCATGGGAGGTACAGTTTGATATGGAGGTGTCACCTTCTTTCTGCAAGGCATTTAAAGCGGACAAAGTGCATACGTCTTTAAAAGGCATGCACAATTTGTCCGGATCAAATATATTATTACCTTTTTCAGTATATGTCAGAAAATCTGGTTGTGCACCATAATCAATGGAGAGATCAGTATTCATAGATGAAGATGGAGTTTGATCGGGCTGAGGTGCTGTCGAACCATCAAGGAAATGTCGTTTAATAGTAAGGTTTCTAACAAATTTGTTTACATCCTTGATGGTTTGAAACAGATCAGCTCGACTGGAAGGTACAAAATTTAAGCCCCTTCCCAGTAAATCCAAATGATTTTTTCGTCAAAATACATGCTGATAGATTTATTACATCAAATTGTGTTAACACATTAGAAATAATGGGAGAGGTGTTAGAAGAAAGTGAGTCACAATGGGGAGAGACATTTGTTAATGATGAAAAAACTTTCTCCTTTTCATACGTTTTGGATACCTTGGTCCTCCTACGTCCTCTCCTACCCCTTCTCTTGTTCCCCCGTTTTTTGGAGGAAAAAAGGACGTAGTAGAACCTTTGTTTATGGGAGAAACATTACACACAATGGCAGATTTGTCCAAAGTAGAGTTAGTGCCTATGGAGCTGACACTGGTATCTAACATGGAGGAGGAAAAACTTACTCTACGTTGTGCAACAGAGGAATTTTTCAAAATCGATTTTGGCTTATTTGTTGTTGCACGTTTCCAATTGTACACATTATTAGTTTCATAGTCATTACAGTCACGTAAGAACTTTTTCTTTTTGTTTCCGGTGATAAAGTCCTCCAATTCAACAAGTTTCCTCTGTAAGTTCGTATTTAGCAAAGAATAGTCCTTGTGATCTGCATAGTTCTTGGCTTTTACATTGAGATCTTCTATGGACTTTTCAAGTGCTGACAATTTCACTGATTCCTCTGCAATGATCAGTTCCATGAGCTTAATAGAACAGGTAGAAAGAATGTCCTGCCACTGCTTAGTAAATTCCTCCCCATAGTTAGTAGTGGGGGATTTCCTGAGGCGTAAGCCCCGCGGTATCATAGCGTGGCCCACATACTTTTCAAGTGTTAAATGATCCCATGATACTTTTAAGTGCTGAATCATTTGTTTCTCCAATGATAAAAAGATAGCATAAATGTCACCTGTTTGTGTAGATGGTGCAGAGCCATTCTTACTGAAGATATCTGCTGCCTTCCTTAGACGTTGTTCTTTATGAAGATTGAGACCACTCGGATCTGGATCCATATCAGGTAAATGAATCAAAATGTGCTGAGGTGGGGAGCTGAAGCCGTGCAGACAAACTCACAGGGAACAGGGAATAGGAGTAAGCTCACCCCTCCTTCTCAGAAGATCCAGTCAGGTGCTGCAGCTGACGGCCGGCCACCGCCCAAGTCAGGAAATATAATGAAGATAAGCTGGCACCTTCATCCGATGAAAAAGTTTTTACTTTATTATGTAATTCACAACATTAAAATAAAAGCATCTTGGTGGCTGAGCATGCCCCGTCAGACGCGTTTCGATAAAAATCTTTATCAATGACAAAGAGGCAACAAAACAACATGCAATATATATACAAAAAACATTACACCTGTGAGATTACAAACGAGTGTCACCTGAATGGGTTAAGTAAAAACAATGACTTGAATGGTCTCATTATAGAATATAGGAAAAGAGTTCACTAAAATGCAAAGGAACTACTTTATATTACAACATGAAGGATAGCAGCAAAGATACAAGAACATATGCATAGGTATAATGTAAAAAGGCAATAGATTAAATGAATAGTGGCAATGTACAGGAAGAGGGGATACACTTAACGCAAAATATTATACAAAATTGTTAGATGTACTGGATATAACTTGGATTAGGAAGAAACAATAGGAGCCTGTCCTGATATAAGGATGTATATGAACAGGACTAGTTGATTTCAACAAAAAACACTTGTATTAATAAAAATACATCAAATCGCTCCTATAATTCATTCCCCCTGGAAATCTGCTGTTCAAGCATAATATCCAGAAACTTTCACGATTTAACATATCTCGGATTCGATCCCCTCCTCGTACTGAGCTCCTCACCACCTCCAATCCTTTAACAGACAACTTGCTGGTGTCGCCACCGTGATATTCAGAAAAATGCTTAGATAAGCCTGACATAGAGCGTCTATTCCCTGAGGATGAGGGGTTGGCTGCTGATATATGTTCTGAGATACGTTTTCTTAGAGGCCGACTGGTACAACCAATATAATCTAAATTGCAGGACATGCAAGAAGCCATGTAAACCACAAAGGTGGTCGCACAGTTAATGTAATTTTTTATTTTATAAATTCTACCGCTAGACCTATCCTGGAATACATCAGTTTTTTTCATGTACCTGCATAGATTACAACGAGGTTGACCACATTTAAAATTGCCGGTGTATCGTAGCCAAGTGGGTTTGCTGTGGCAGTCCACTTGCTTAAAGAGACTCGGTGACACATGACTGGCAAGATCGCGACCCTTCCTAGCAACGCACCTGAAACCATAATTTAGAACTTTGCGCAATGATGTATCTTGATATAGCATCGGAACATATTTATGTAAAATGTCCACGATGCCGTTGTAATCAGTGCTAAATGGGGTAGAAAAGGTAATGGGTTGTTTCCTATTTTGAGATAAGGGACGTTGATTATGTTGTTTATGACAGTCCATCAACTGCTCTCTGGTTTTACTCTCGACGATTTTTTTGGCGCGATTGACAACCCACCCTTTATAGCCCCTGGTTTTCAGTCTTTGTTCTATGTCAGTAGCCTGTTTATTATAATCACTCTCTAGGGTACACATGCGTTTGGCTCTAATGAATTCTCCTACCGGTAAGTTTTTAACCGTATGAGGAGAATGGCAACTATCAGCATGCAGTAATGTGTTGCCGGATATGGGCTTTCTATAAAGATTGGTGATGACCCTACCAGACTCAGCATCCCCTGTAAGTGTACAATCAAGAAAGGGAGCAGAGGTACCATGATCCTGCATAGTGAACTTTAAATTCATGGCATTATCATTACAAAAATCAAAAAATGATGTGATACTGGGGTTGGATGAACCTCCTGGAGGTACACCCCAAACAAAAATGAGATCATCAATATAACGTCCATACCACTTGGGGAAAAGATGGTATGGATTGTTTGGGGAAAAGAGGAACCCCCTCATTGGCCAATCTCTACATGTCTGTGTGGGAGAGGGAGTTCCTCTTTTCCCCAAACAATCCATACCATCTTTTCCCCAAGTGGTATGGACGTTATATTGATGATCTCATTTTTGTTTGGGGTGTACCTCCAGGAGGTTCATCCAACCCCAGTATCACATCATTTTTTGATTTTTGTAATGATAATGCCATGAATTTAAAGTTCACTATGCAGGATCATGGTACCTCTGCTCCCTTTCTTGATTGTACACTTACAGGGGATGCTGAGTCTGGTAGGGTCATCACCAATCTTTATAGAAAGCCCATATCCGGCAACACATTACTGCATGCTGATAGTTGCCATTCTCCTCATACGGTTAAAAACTTACCGGTAGGAGAATTCATTAGAGCCAAACGCATGTGTACCCTAGAGAGTGATTATAATAAACAGGCTACTGACATAGAACAAAGACTGAAAACCAGGGGCTATAAAGGGTGGGTTGTCAATCGCGCCAAAAAAATCGTCGAGAGTAAAACCAGAGAGCAGTTGATGGACTGTCATAAACAACATAATCAACGTCCCTTATCTCAAAATAGGAAACAACCCATTACCTTTTCTACCCCATTTAGCACTGATTACAACGGCATCGTGGACATTTTACATAAATATGTTCCGATGCTATATCAAGATACATCATTGCGCAAAGTTCTAAATTATGGTTTCAGGTGCGTTGCTAGGAAGGGTCGCGATCTTGCCAGTCATGTGTCACCGAGTCTCTTTAAGCAAGTGGACTGCCACAGCAAACCCACTTGGCTACGATACACCGGCAATTTTAAATGTGGTCAACCTCGTTGTAATCTATGCAGGTACATGAAAAAAACTGATGTATTCCAGGATAGGTCTAGCGGTAGAATTTATAAAATAAAAAATTACATTAACTGTGCGACCACCTTTGTGGTTTACATGGCTTCTTGCATGTCCTGCAATTTAGATTATATTGGTTGTACCAGTCGGCCTCTAAGAAAACGTATCTCAGAACATATATCAGCAGCCAACCCCTCATCCTCAGGGAATAGACGCTCTATGTCAGGCTTATCTAAGCATTTTTCTGAATATCACGGTGGCGACACCAGCAAGTTGTCTGTTAAAGGATTGGAGGTGGTGAGGAGCTCAGTACGAGGAGGGGATCGAATCCGAGATATGTTAAATCGTGAAAGTTTCTGGATATTATGCTTGAACAGCAGATTTCCAGGGGGAATGAATTATAGGAGCGATTTGATGTATTTTTATTAATACAAGTGTTTTTTGTTGAAATCAACTAGTCCTGTTCATATACATCCTTATATCAGGACAGGCTCCTATTGTTTCTTCCTAATCCAAGTTATATCCAGTACATCTAACAATTTTGTATAATATTTTGCGTTAAGTGTATCCCCTCTTCCTGTACATTGCCACTATTCATTTAATCTATTGCCTTTTTACATTATACCTATGCATATGTTCTTGTATCTTTGCTGCTATCCTTCATGTTGTAATATAAAGTAGTTCCTTTGCATTTTAGTGAACTCTTTTCCTATATTCTATAATGAGACCATTCAAGTCATTGTTTTTACTTAACCCATTCAGGTGACACTCGTTTGTAATCTCACAGGTGTAATGTTTTTTGTATATATATTGCATGTTGTTTTGTTGCCTCTTTGTCATTGATAAAGATTTTTATCGAAACGCGTCTGACGGGGCATGCTCAGCCACCAAGATGCTTTTATTTTAATGTTGTGAATTACATAATAAAGTAAAAACTTTTTCATCGGATGAAGGTGCCAGCTTATCTTCATTATATTTCCTGACTTGGGCGGTGGCCGGCCGTCAGCTGCAGCACCTGACTGGATCTTCTGAGAAGGAGGGGTGAGCTTACTCCTATTCCCTGTTCCCTGTGAGTTTATATAGAGGTATTATCAGTCATTGTACAGGAGGAGGAGGTGAGCTGTGATATCACCTATTGTGAATGGTGGATCCTGTGTTATGTACTGTATATAGAGGTGTTATCAGTCATTGTACAGGAGGAGGTGAGCTGTGATATCACCTATTGTGAATGGTGGATACTGTGTTATCTACTGTATATAGAGGTGTTATCAGTCATTGTACAGGAGGAGGTGAGCTGTGATATCATCTATTGTGAATGGTGGATCCTGTGTTATCTATCGTAAATTGTACAGGATGAGGAGGTGAGCTGTGACACTGGCTATTGTGAATGGTAGACCCTGTATCAATCAGCTGTATATAGAGGTCTTGCCTTGCATTTCTGCCTCCGATGATAACGAGCGTGATGAAAAACTGTTCCTGAAAGGACGAAGTATGATACCCCTAGTAGGCAGTGTGAATATTGTAAGATTACTATCATTGACCTACTGATCAAATCAGGTTCTACATGTATTTTTAAAAAAAAAGTATTTCTCTGCCGTCATATTCCCTTTGCCTTGTAAAGCTGGAAAGACCAGTCCATAATCTCTGGTCTGACCTGAATCAGACCCTTCATGGGGTAGATGTGTAGCCCACCGGATATTCCTCAAGGTAAGTGACTGTGTGTGGACACTTCTGACTAATGTACCGCCATATGGTGCCAACAGGATTTTGGAAATGACCCGAATTCAAGAGTCACTCGCTAATAACAGAGTTTGGTTTCACAATTCACCGTGGTCAACAAGATTTCGATGATCTGGACTTTGGAAATTAATAGGTTACACGATTGGTAAATTGCTAAGTAAAAAAAAGAATTCCATCCTGGACAGTGGCGGAGCTGGAGCCGTGTGGGCCCCGATGCAGAGCTCGTTTCCGCTCCAGGTGAAGAGGTGATGGTCGATGGGGGGGGGGGGTGCGTTCCAGGTGAGGAGCCGGGGGGGGGGGGTGCTACCCGCGTCTCCAGCATGCCTGGGGTGCAGTGGGGAGAGGAGGGACGGGATCAGCCGCGGGCAACAGGGAGCTTCCCGCGGCTGCACCTCTCCTCTGACACACTGTCACAGTCTCCGGGTTCCCATGCAGGGAGATGGAGGGGGCCCCCTACAGGTGCCTGAGGGGCCCCCTACCCGGTCGGGGCCCTGGTGCAGCTGAACCAGCTGCACCGTGGTAGGCCCACCCCTGATCCTGGACATGAAAAAGTTAATCCCACCTAGGTCATAACTGGGAAATCAGGCGCTTGCAGCTGGAAATGAACAGGTTAACATTTGTCCGGAGAAAACAAATTCATTTTTGTAGGAAAATAATCACATTTTGCAGCGGTGACAGGTCTCCCCGGCTCTGCCCTCCATGTCGCTACTAATTTTGGTCAAACTCGAAGCTCTCGGTTTTACAAAATCTGAGCAGAAAAAGGAAAAAAAACAATAAAATAACAGAAAAACAAAACTCTACTGATAAAATCAAGATGTTCACATTGAAAACAGGACTGGTGTTCTGTCTACTAAAGCCTAAACAGACCAAGGACTTCACTCATCACCTCATTAGAACAAAGTGTTGGCCAGATAGTTTAGTCGACTCATAAGAAGTTATTACTGTCTCAGGTATGGTTATAGCTGAATCCCAAGTTACTGAGGTTCACATAGAACAGACTCATCAAAGGACAACTTAGACTCTAGGATTAAAAGAAGCCCTTAATGGTTGGGTTGCGGAGAGGTGGGACATATTATATCTCCAAAGTGGTTGGAGACATTTAGCTTGAATCCTATGTACACTTTATTTGGTCGATCCCATCATTTCTTTATGGGTATATCGGTGATGTAAAATTTTTGTGGAGTACTAGATGCCCTTCAGACATGCAGTCATGGGGTAGAAACAAAATTGGTCATATTGTAACAATTTCTGGGGTTGGTAGAGCAACTCCAGAAATGTCTCTACCCCAGAGTATCCAGACCCCACTGGACCTAGCTAGGCTTGGAGAAGACCCCACTGGACCTACCTAAGCTTGGAAAATACCCTGGCGGACCTAGCTAGGCTTGGAGAAGACCCTGGTGGACCTAGCTAGGCTTGAAGAAGACCCTGGTGGACCTAGCTAGGCTTGAAGAAGACCCTGGTGGACCTAGCTAGGCTTGAAGAAGACCCTGGTGGAGCTAGCTAGGCTTGAAGAAGACCCTGGTGGAGCTAGCTAGGCTTGAAGAAGACCCTGGTGGACTAGCTAGGCTTGAAGAAGACCCTGGTGGATCTAGTTAGGCTTGAAGAAGACCCTGGTGGACCTAGCTAGGCTTGAAGAAGACCCTGGTGGACCTAGCTAGGCTTGAAGAAGACCCTGGTGGAGCTAGCTAGGCTTGAAGAAGACCCTGGTGGAGCTAGCTAGGCTTGACGAAGACCCTGGTGGATCTAGCTAAACTTGGCGAAGACCCTGGTGGACCTAGCTAGGCTTGAAGAAGACCCTGGTGGACCTAACTAGGCTTGCACAAGATGCCTCTTTCTACAGAGCGTTCATCCATTAAGTCACCATGGCTTGAGATACAGCTGAAGGCCTGTAAATAAGGAATATGACCGCAAGAGGACTACATAGCGATTCACCCAAAATGCCAACCCCCACAGTGTGAGCAAAGTGTGTTAGCAAGCCCAAGCCCTGCCAATGGTCAAGGCAAATTCGTGGAACAATTTAATAAGAAATCCTGCTGATAAAATACAGATGTCAAAAATGTAATTACAGGAGTATAGGACCGTATCCCACAAAAACAGCACATTAATGGTACAGAAAGCCATAATAGCACACGACCAAAGCTACTTGACCAAGACGACTGATGGGATCCAGTACGGGACTGGGAGAACACCAGGATCCCTCTATCGGGGCTGAACAGCTGCGGAGTCGCTGTTCTCATAATAGACTTCATCAGTCTTAAATAGGTAAATTACATTTTTCACTTCTGAAACTGGGATTTGTTTGATAAATTACCATCAGTAGCAGAGATGGCATTAATATGCACAGCAGGAATTATCTCCTGTACCCGATGTTCCATTTACAAAACACCCTATAAAACTAATTTATGTCTACTTTTTTTTAATATACTTTGAGTGGCAATATTTTAGCTCAAACTTTTTTCTTTCCACGACAAAACTTCTACAGAAAGTTTGAGTCGTGCTACACAACTCCTCTGTGCTTCCCTGTGGGCTTAGATGAGTGGACCACATGGTCCATACAGGGAAGGCGTCCGGGCAATTACCAGGGCCCTAGACAGGTGAGGGGGCCCACTCATCTGACAGCAGAAGCAAAGAGGGGAAACGGCTCATGAACAGGTTTCCTCTCTCTCTCCGGCTCTGCACTGATTTATGTGATCAATATAGAGCAGAAGAATAACCTTACCAGGAGCTACATGGAGTCTGTAGGAGCCGTGCAGGTGAAGGATATTCTAGTCATGTGACTTAATCACATGACTAAAATCAAGGTCCTGGAAGATCCTGCAGCTGCTCAACTCCAACCTCCATGTAGCTCCCTGCTGTGCACCGATAAAGCACAGCTAGATGTGGTAATATATAGTATACATGAGGAGCTGTGTGTATCTGTATGTGTGTAGTGTCCATGTAGAAGAGCTGTGCATGCGTTTGTATGTGCATGTAGGAGAGCTGTGCATGTCTATATGTGCATGCAGCAGAACTTTGTGTGTGCGTGTGTGTATGTAGCAGAGTCATGTGTGTATATGTGCATGTAGCATAGCTTTGTGTGTAGTGTACATGTAGCAGAGCTTTGCGTGTCTATATATGCATGTAGCAGAACTTTGTATGTGCGTGCATGTGCATGTATGTGTATGTAGCAGAGCCATGTGTGTATATGTGCATGTAGCATAGCTTTGTGTGTAGTGTACATGTAGCAGAGCTTTGCGTGTCTATATATGCATGTAGCAGAACTTTGTATGTGCGTGCGTGTGCTTGTTTGTGTATGTAGCAGACCCGTGTGTGTGTATGTGCATGTAGCATAGCTTTGTGTGTAGTGTGCATGTGGCAGAGCTGTGCGTGTCTATATGTTCATGTACAATAGAAAAGAAAGATTTTACAGCTCCAAAATTGAGATATTAACTTTTATACCAGAGTTTTGGTACTGGAAAATCTTTATCTTTTCTATTGTACTACGAGCCGGATGATTTTCCATGCACCCTCCACTGAAGATTACAAGGGCGAGCTGGTTTCTACCTATATCTGATATAGTATATGTTCATGTAGCAGAGCTGTATGTGTCTACATGTGCATGTAGCAGATCTATGTACATCTATGGGCATATAGCAGAGCTGTGTGTGCCATATATAGTTTGCAGAAAAATGCAGTAGACTTATTGCCTCCATATTCTAGCCTAGTATATTAAAATTAGTGCTAATGACCCCTCCCTCCCCTTTTAAACAGTTAGGAAAGCTTTAATTAACAGGAAGAATGCTTTAAACCTGGGGTGCAGCTTAAGGTGCTGACGTGCATCAGCGCAGGGGTGAAGGGAGGGGCCCACTGAAATTCTTTCACCCAGGGCCCACAAAACCCTGGGTCCATACAATGCCTGAACTCCAGACTCACACTTATGGCCTGGGCTCCTGCACCCTTACTCATACACATGTATGCTCAGTTGGGCAGAGTGTGCATAAGTTCTCCAAGAGGAGTATAAGCTACTAGAAAACTCTGGCAAAGGCAGATTGTTCCGATACACTTTAGATGGATGGTCAGATCCTCCCACATCAGCATATAAGTTATAGCAATAAGTAGTGGAGTTGCCCTTTAAGAAAACACTCCTAACTGTATATGCATAGAGTTGGAAGGGGCGGAGCCTAACTAGATTCAAAGAGTCATGCCCCGCCCCCCGGACTCTGTACTACACATAGACATCGTATTCCTTTAAATAAGAAGCTGATCACATCCATCTCCTGATTCTCTGCGTTTTCGTCCGTGATTAATTTCTGCTATTTTCGTCCGCACCTTCAGGTTGTTGTTGTTTTGTCTTCTCATGCTAAAAATATGTTTCCATCAGAATCGGAGATACATTATTAGCTTGTGTTTGGGCAAATACAGAATGTTCACTTTTTTTCGTGTTCTCTTTCAAATCTTTTGCGCTGCAGCCTATCAGGGTAAAGACACTTACAACTGTTCATCCTGAGCCTCCTGGTTGACAATCAGCAGAGCCAGAGATAAAGTAATACTTGGCCATAAGGATAGAATAATAGAAAAGAGGGGCAGGGGGAAAATATCAGAGTTGTATTAGTATATGCCATTCAGGATTTGTGGAAAGCTGGGTGACAATCCTTAAAGGAGAACCTGTGACTTGTCATAAATGTGTGTTTTCATTACCTGGTGTGAATGCCGCTGTTCTCCTGAATCCGGCGATGTTTTTCTTTTCTTCCTGCGCCTCTCCGTCCCCGAGATATGGCCTCCTCTTTTCTGTATATAAATATTTTCTTTTTTGACAAGTGGGCGTGTTCCTTTTAAGGACTACACCCACTTGGTAAAGAGACTATATTTTTGTACAAGGAACAGAAGGCCATATCTCAGGAACAGAGAGGCGCAGGAAGATAAGAAAAACATCGCCGGATTCAGGGGAACAGCGGCATTCAGCCCATGTAAACCAACTACTTATTTATGGCAAGTGACAGGTCCTCTTTAAAGGGGTATTCCCACTATATTTAAAGGGATGTTTCCTGCTCCTTCTTACCATTACTTTGAAAGAATTATAATAAGACAGTGGACAAGCTGGCAAAGGGAAATGGGTACCTGGCACCCTATACTACGTATGGTGTGGATCCCTCGAAGATCACAATATTTGTAGCCCCAACTTTAAGAAAAACTCAACCAAATTGATGAAATCAAAACAGGAACTGTTCATCTTGATCTTCCTAGTTCATGAACAGAATTCTAGCACTACAGTAAAGACTGACACACAGGGAGAGCTGGAAAGGTCACAAATTCTTAAAAGGAGGATCTGTGACTTGTATAAACGTGTGTTTTTATTACTGATGTAAATGTCACTGTTCTCCTGAATCCAGCGATGTTTTTCTTTTTTTCCTGAGCCTCCCCATTCACTGAGATATGGCCTCCTCTTTTAGTATATTCAATCTTTTCCTTTTTTACCAATGGGTGTGGTTTTTTAAGGACTACACCCACTTGGATAAAAAGACTTTATTTTCATACAAAGAACAGAAGGCCATATCTCAGGAACAGAGAGGCGCAGGAAAATAAGAAAAACATCGCCGGATTCAGGGAAAGCGGCATTTACACCAGGTAATGAAAACACATGTTTATGACAAGTCACAGATCCTCCTTTAAAGAGGTATTCCCACTATATTTAAAAGGCATTTATGTATGTGTGGATCCCTTGAAGATCACAATATTTGTAGCCTCAACTTTAGAAAAAAAAAATACCTCAACTAAATGGATGGGATCAAACAGGAACTGTTCATCTAGATCTTCCTGGTTCATGAACAAAATTCTAGAACTACATTACAGACTGACACATAGGGAGAGCTGGAAAACATTGAGATTCTAGGGGTAAACTTGCACATTTATTGGTGTCCATGTCAAGTCCCCCGACCTGTACACCAATGATTATAGCCCTTTTTTTATCAAAAAGTTAATACTTCCTATTAATTTGATATGTTCTGATTTAATTGTTCCCATCATTCCGGGCTCCTGGGAATATTTAAGTTAATAGTTATTGAACAGGACTAATTAAAATGCAAAATAAGGATTTTCTAATTGAATCCAGGACCCATTTCATGATGAGAACGTTGTATATGAGCCGGTGTAGGAGCATATACTTTTAAGGGTATGTTCACATGGGTCAGCTTTGCTGCAGATTTCCCTTCCCATTATAAGGGAGAAAACCTAATAACAACCTCTACACGTAGATCTGCAGCAAAACCCAGAACATAAAACTTTACATGTGAATGTATGTAGTGATGAGCCAACATTGCGCAGCCGGGAAACCGGCGTATTCAACTTCTGGGGTCCCACGCTGTCTGCCCGGGTTCAGTCTCCTGCCTGTGGCGCCCTTGAATGCAGGACACCCTCACTATCTTAAAGGACCAGTGTGCCCTACCTGAAAATGCTTCTCAGCCTCTGGCTGAGAAGCACAGAATAAGGGACCATCCTCATAAAAAGTGCCCGGGCAATGTGGTTTATGCCAAGAGACATGCTGCTAGTTCTCAGGTCCTGTTCCAGTATCCTGTCTCCATAAATCCCCTACCCATGTCCGCTAATGTGTGTGTCTGTCCTAGTACCCTGTCTGAACCAGCTGTGCTGCCATACCTGCTGCCCCTGCAAGAATCTGCTGTATTGCCATACCTGCTGCTCCTGCAAGAACCTGCTGTGCCACCATACCTGCTGCCTGTGTAAGAACCTGCTGTGCCGCCATACCTGCTGCCCCTGTAAGAACCTGCTGTGCCGCCATACCTGCTGCCCATGCAAGAAACTGCTGTGCCGCCATACCTGCTGCCCATGCAAGAAACTGCTGTGCCACCATACCTGCTGCCTGTGTAAGAACCTGCTGTGCCGCCATACCTGCTGCCCCTGAAAGAGCCTGTTGTGCCGCCATACCTGCTGCCCGTGTAAGAACCTGCTGTGCCACCATACCTGCTGCCCCTGTAAGAACCTGCTGTGCCGCCATACCTGCTGCCCCTGTAAGAACCTGCTGTGCCGCCATACCTGCTGCCCATGCAAGAAACTGCTGTGCCGCCATACCTGCTGCCCGTGCAAGAACCTGCTGTGCCGCCATACCGCTGTCTGCCCTGCGTGTTCTGTCTCTTGCCTGTGGCGCCCTGATGCGGACACCTCAAGAATCTGTGAAAACCACGTGCTGTCCTGAAGAACGTGCCACCATACCTGCTGCCGTGCAAGACACAGAATTTGGACCATGCCCCATGAAGAAACATGCTGTGCCGACCAATGTGGTCTATGCAAGAGACCTGCTGTGCCACATAGCCTGCTGCCTGTGTAAGACCTGTGTCCGCATACCCTAAGTACCTGCTGCCTGCAGAACTGCTGTGCACATACCTGCTGCCCGTGCAAGAACCTGCTGTGCCCATACCTGCTGCCCGTGCAAGAACCTGCTGTGCCGCCATACCTGCTGCCCTGCAAGAACTGCTGTCGCCATACCTGCTGCCTGCAAGAACCTGCTGTGCCGCCATACCTGCTCGCAACCTCTGCCAATGCACCTGCAAGTGGCCACCATGCCCGATGCACCTGCAAGGACCTGCCAGGCCACTAATGCCTCAGTACCTGTCTGCATAAGACATCCAGTCTGTAACCTACTGCACCAGAGACTGTCTGTGCCTGCATCCCGACCTCTGGAGACAGCTGTCAAGGTACCGAGTCTCCTTGGAGTAGCACCTTGGCATTTACCTACCTGCTCAAGCCTAACCTCACCATCAGAGGCTCTAGTGAGAATGAGGTAGCCACTTAGTTATGCCCCCCCTGGCCAAGATGGTACCACGGCGCAGCTTGCCCCACCTTGGCGAGACCAGGAACACTCCCAGGTTCTCCAAATCTTAGCGAGTGCAGGTTTCTCCAAGATCCTGCAGATTTATTAATTTATTAGACAGGTAGTGGGCTGAATTATGACAACCCAATGCTGCGGGCGATTAGGGCGAGAACACAAAATTATTCCATTGGGGGTTAAGCAAATGAAGGAGCAGAAATGGATGCAATCAGCAGAGGATGGAGAGTTTCTGCAAGCTGGATAAACATAACACACAGTGGATGAGGGCGATGCACCGCCATACAGTGAAGAAGGGCAGTGCAGTGAAACTCAAGGTGAAACGCTCAGAAACACAGGCAAGCAGCGCAGGCGGGAAAGCACACAGGGGATACATATATGTAGCAGAACCGGGACGCGGTCCGCAGAGCCATGCAGAGCAATACCCAAGAGATGCACGACACTCCGTGCTCAGCAGCTGCACAGCGAGGGGTTGCGCTGCACAGGGAATAGAACGAGCTATGCAAAGCACAAATGGCCAGATTGTTCACGTATTCCACAAAGCACTAGAAATTCAATGGAAAGAGGCAATTATGTTCAGAAGAGGAGACACAGATGAACACAATAGGTAAGAAGAGACAACTTAAAATGCTAGGTGGAAAAAAAAATAGACTAAAAGTTTATTCTGCCAGAAAAAGGTATAAAAAAACAACGTTTCGACCTATCCAAAGGGTCTTCACCAACTGGAGAAAGACTTTTTTTGATGGTGACAACATTTCGATCAACAACAGTCTTTATCCACTTGATGAAGAACCTTGGGATAGGTGGAAACGTTATCTACCGTTTTATAGCAAAATATACTTTTGGAATATTTTTCCATCTCTTCTTACCTATTGGATTTTCTCCACCTGGTATTTTTATGACTTTGCTGCAGACTTGTTCCTCTACATTCAGAAAATACTATGAAGTGTTAAAGGGGATCACTACCTAAATGATATAGTAAGTGAGTTTTAAAGGAGATTGAAAGTTTTCCTTGATTGATAGGATAAGGAGATTCTGGAATCTTAAGACGGAATTAAAGAATTTTTGCAAACCATCACCAGTAAAGGACAATCTCGGACTCTCAACGTGTCCTTTGATGCCGTATTAAAGTCAATGTATTCCTGAGATATTTTGGGTCAACAAAGGTGGAGACTGTTCCGAAGGGCATGAAGATGGCCGAGCCCTAATCATAACCAACTGGTGGCTCCAGTCCCATTTCACACGTGACTGTTTTGTGGATACGAGCTGTTATTTTAATGGATAGATCACAGACCCAATAGTGGATAAGGAATGTCTTTTTTTTTGGGGGGGGGGGGGGACAGACTGCCCCCACAAATATAAAAATAGAGTTATGGCCCATTTTGATCCATAATTTGTATCTCACTCACCAATGCAACTCAGTGGTCAAATGTAAGAAAAAATAAACAAAAAAGGAAAAAAAAAAAAAAAAAAAAAAAAAAAAAAGACAGGAGTACATGAATGTGAGGCGTGTGCTGTCCGTATTCTCCTGTTTAATGGGTAGGAGACAAAAAGATGCTCCAAGGCATATAGAAATGGACTAAAAAAATGGAAAGGAGAGAAAGCGTGAGCAGCTAGAGAGAAACGGTAAAAGACAAAGCGGTGTGAGCGCCGACTGGGATGGCGGCAACAGACGAAGCGGCGTGAGCGGAGACGGAGATGGCGGCGACAGACAAAACGGCAACAGGAATGGAGGCGACAGACAAAGCGGCGGAAGCGGAGACGGAGATGGCGGCGACAGACAAAACGGCAACAGGAATGGAGGCGACAGACAAAGCGGCGGAAGCGGAGACGGAGATGGTGGCGACAGGAATGGAGGCGACAGACAAAGCGGCGACAGGAATGGGAGCGACAAAGCGGCGGAAGCAGAGATGGAGACGGAGATGGCGGCGACAGAAAAAGCGCCAACAGGAATGGAGGCCACAGACAATGCGGCGTAAGCGGAGATGGAGATGGCGGCAACAGGAATGGAGGCGACAGACTAAGCGGAGACAAGAATGGAGGTGACAAAGCTGAGTAAGTGGAGATAGGGATAGCAATGACTAAAAAAAAAACTTTGTGAGCGGCAACAGGGATGGCGGCGACAGATAAACGACGTAGCATGACATGGATATGTGGCAACAGACAAAAGCGGCAGTGAGCGCGACATGGGATGGCGCGACAAATCGCGCTGTTTATGGAGGCGACAGGGATGCGGCGAAGACAAAGCGGGAGGAGCGTGGACAGGAGATGCGGCAACAGACAAAGCGGCGTGAGCGGACGAACTGGGATGGCGGCACAACAAGGGCTGGCGAAGGGTGGCGGCACGACAAGCGCGATGGCGGAGACAGGATGGAGGCGACAGACAAAGCGGCGTGAGCGGCGACAGGGATGGCGGCAACAGACAAAAGCGCGTGAGCGGAGACAGGAATGGAGGCGACAGACAAAGCGGCGTGAGCGGACGACGGGATGGCGGAACAGACAAAGCGGCATGAGCGGCGACAGGGATGGCGGCGACAGACAAAGCGGCGAGTGAGCGGCGACAGGGATGGCGGCAACAGACAAAAGCGGCGTGAGCGGAAGACAGGGATGAGTGGCACAGACAAAGTGGCGTGAGCGGCGACAGGGATGGGGCGGTGACAGATAAAGCGACGTGAGCGATGACAGGGATAGTGGCAACAGACAAAGCGGCGTGAGCGGCGACAGGAATGGCGGCGACAGACAAAGCGGCGTGAGCGGCGACAGGGATGGCGGCGACAGACAAAGCGGCGTGAGCGGCGACAGGGATGGCGGCGACAGACAAAGCGGCGTGAGGGCGACAGACAAAGGGGCGTGAGCGGCGACAGGGATGGCGGCGACAGACAAAGCGGCGTGAGGGCGATGACAAGCTGCGACAAAGCATCGTAAGCGAGAATGAGTGAAAACCACAAGTTCAGCCAATTTCTCTCTAGCGTACGATGCAGCTTCCAGTGCATGTGGGGTGAGGCTGGGCATACTTGCGCGGTGAAGCTGGGCATACCTGCGCGGTGTCATTGGCATATTGCACATACACTGGAAGTTGTGTTGCTCCTGCAACAGATTTTGAAAGCTTAAAACTGACGTATTTAACTCCAAATTAAGGGAACCATGGCACTCTATAGAGTGGACATGAGAGATTTGCACACTCTTTACAGCATCACAGACCTTTTAAAAGGTGAATATGGGCATTCCTCCACCAATGTCATCTCTGAAGACTTTAGGTGTTCTTTCCACTTTAATACCGTGACTGCAGAGCACAGGAGATGCGATTAGATAAAGCACAGGGAGCATCTCTGGCCGGCGGTAGGTGCATCACCCGTGCTGCTCCGCCAGGCACTGCGGGGGTTGTGCTGTCCTGGGCTCTGGAACTAGTTCAACTATTGATTTGTAGAAATGCAATTTCGCCAGAGGCATCTGCCGGCCACGATAAGACGGCCCAAAGCTTCAGAGGTGGGAAGAACAGAAGAATATTCACAGGGAAATGCACACACATACAGAAATCCGGAGTTGGGAAGGAGCCGCCTGTGTGTCCTCTCCATGGCTTAACCTTCCTGAACAGCTTTCATTCGCTAATTTGAGCTGAGTCAAGCGTCACCGAGAAGATAGAAAAACAGGGGGAGAGCGGAGAAGATGGAGCGATGGAGATACAGATGGACATTTAGGACATACGGTAAAGAGACAAAGCGGGGGCAACTGGAGCAGATTTCGCACCGGGCCCCTCGTCTCAGATGACCAAAAATCAATACTTTTTGCAAATTTAGCATCCATAGCAGAACCCGTCAGATCCGGGAGAACGCCCCGCACCCGCCTGCGCCCCCATGACCGCTCTACCAATGTAGAATTGTAATTATATCTATATAATTGCCGGTATATTTGCTTTCAGAGCGGAGTGGTGGTAATTTGCCATTTTCCCTCTGTTTGCCAGAGGGTCCTGTAAGCCGAACACCGGAGCCTTTGAAGTCGGCGGGCTGAACGAGGTGTAATTGCTTGGTACAATGTAAATGCGTGTTGATATAATGAAAGCATGGAGTACGCACAATTTTTGCGCATGTTGGCGGATTTAAACTAAATGGGATTTACAGAATTTGGAACATGTTCACCATGGAGGAAACCATTTTCTCAAGGACAAATGAGTCTGGATTGGGGAGGCCATCAAATACTATAAACTCAGGATTTGACTTTAAATTTAGTCAACTAAAAAGATATGTCACACTTTCACAATCTGAAATTGCCCCTAAATTATCATCCATGATCCTGCTGCAAATATATGTGACTCCATTACCAATAAAGTTGCAGTCGGCCTATGTAAGACGCACCATGAATGTCATAGACCCTCCATTTCCATATTGTTTTACTTCTACTGCTCCTCATGGGAGGGGCTTGAACTAAGACTCACCCACTCGGAGCCATCTCATTCATTTAGAGAGATTTTAGTTTTCACCTTGGACATTCTGCCACGAATGGATTCAAGGGATGAAGAAGAGTCAATATAGGAGACGTCTTGGCTCACGGAAGGTCAAACATTTAAACATACGGATTTAGGGCAGAAACACATTATGAGAGATCCATGCAAGTATTTCGCATGACTCCCCTGCTTTTCTAAACAAAAGTGCATCAGCTGATTGTGTTACTATGAAGTTCCACGCTCCCGACCAGAGAGCTGGCAGCCAAGCCGGGTAAGTCATGCGAGATGCATGCAAGATCTCGCATGCAGCTGACATAAGATTGTCTCTGCTCTTGAAAGGAGACTTTCCTAGTGACAGACTCACTTTAACTTTCCTTTTATTTTCCGCAGAGCTAAACCCCTACAAGCAAGGTCCCCGGGCCAAAATACAATCTATGAAGATTTCGTGAAATGCAAAAGCATATTCCTCAATTTAACAAAGGAAGAAGATTTGAACCTCACCAGGTATATAAAGTTGCATTCGGCCCCTCTAAGACGCATCATGATTGTCCTGGATCCTCCTTTTCCTTAGAGTTTTAATTCTACTGCTCCTCATGGGAGGGGCTTGAATTAAGTCTCACCCCCTTGGAGCCATCTCATTCATTTAGAGAGATTTTTACCTTGGACTCTCTCCCATGAATGGATTCGAGGGATGAAGAAAAGTCAATATACGAGACCTCAACTCACGAAAGGTCAAACATCTTCCAAACATCTTGATTTAGAAGGAGACTTTCCTAGTGACGAACTACCTTTAAATTTCCTTTTTTTTTGCCGCAGAGCTAAACCCCGACACGTAAGGTCCCCGAGGCCAAGTTACAACATACGCCGAGGATTAATGTTAATAAATCCTCTAACAGGTATTTTCTGCTCGCATTTTAGATATTACCATAAACCTTTTCATAATGTTATAAGGATGGCAACGCAAGGGCAAAACTGCATATTAATATTCTCATTAGATGAGACGAGAAAACATCCCCCTATGTCAGAGCGGAGAAAACGAAGATGATGGAAATTAGAAAATAAAAAAAAATGACATTTTGCACCGTGGCCTTCAAGAACGTTTTGCAGAGCATGCTGGGAAATGCTCAATGCTAATAAGCCCTGGTCTAAATTTGAAATAATATGCTTTGAGCACACTGACCCTTGGAACGTGAATTTCTCATATCTTATAGATGTGAACGGGATGAAATCAGCAGCAGGTGGATGAGATTTCCTAAAACGCTTGGGTACTGTTATAAGTGGCAGTTTTTCAATTTATCTGCATCCAAATCCATTGAGTGGGAACATACCCTTGAAGGGTTTATCTAGAAGTAGACAAGTTAATGCGCCTATAATAAAAAAAAAAAAAAAAAAAAAAAAAAAAGCTGATTCACCTTTTGGAGCAGCGCCGCACCTCTGTACTCAGCCCTGCGTCGCTGGCCGTCCTGCTACCAGCACTAGAGCGCTGTAATCACTCAATCACTGAACTTATGCCACTGCTGGTACTTTTTTCTACTACAAACCACTTCTGTGAAGGCTTCTTCCCTGTGGAATGTTTTTGGAGTCTGATTACTAAAGTGATTTTGGGGCTTGTGCAAATGGAGGATTTTTTTTTTTTTTTCCCCTCCTTTAAAAAGGTGGATTCTGATTGTAAGAAAAAGTTAAAATAATGATCACATGCGCAGCAAGGTAAAAAACACTTTCTGTGCTTGTTTCATTTTTTGTAACTCCTCAAAGCTGCTGAAAAAAAGTGACTTCTATTCCTTCTTGGAAGCTGCAGTTATTTGATATATAAAAGAAAAAGTATCAAAAACTATGGCAAGGACGACGTTTCAACAAAAGAGAAAAAATAGCTGAGTGCACACACTCTTGTAGAGTATTTCCAAGTTTTTGTTTTTTTTTGCAGTTCTATTTCCAGCCTTCTGATTGGACAGTGCCTAGTTTGGAGTCGCTTCGTAGGAGAGACATGCACATTCTTTTCTCCCACTAGATCTTCAAGACCTGAAAGAGTGTGTGCACATGTTAGGCCGGCTTCACACCACGGTGAAATCCGATCCAGTGCTGTCAGGGGTGAACCTGACAGCCCCGGACCAGATCTGGACACAGAATCGGAGGGCCAATTATGCCCTCCGGTCCGGTGTGCAACCGGATGCCGATAATTGCAGCCGCAGCTGCTGATTATTCAAGATCGCGGCTAGCAGGGAGCTATCCGTGGTCCTGAAATTACAGCAGCGTGCAGCCGCCAGTGTTCGGTTGCCGGATCCTCCCAGATCGGGGCAGTCCGGCCCCATAGACTCCCATGTTAGGGAGCGACGGATCCGGGAGAATCTGATTTGGGGAGATCCAAGTCCTCCCGGACTCTCCCGGACACATGGAAACCAGATGGCAGCTCTCTGCCATCCAACGCCATAGGATACTATGGGGTCAAAATCCGGTCCAGGGCTGCCTGGTCTACACCGGAGAGCCCCGGATCGGATTTCACCGTGGTGTGAAGCCGGCCTTAGGGCCACTTTACACACACCAACTTATCTGTCCAACTTGTGACCAACTTACTGGTTGCAGTGAAATCATGGACACATTGTTCCATTGTACACAGTCACAAAATGGAACAATGTGTCCATGATTTCACTGCAACCAGAGATCTGTTCAGAAGTTGGACAGATAAGTTGGTGTGTGTAAAGTGGCCCTTACAGTTTTGTTGCTTTTTGTTTTCTTGCACTGCACATGTTGCAGTTTAGCTGCTTAAGGCTGCTTTCACATTAGCGTTTTTGCATGCTGCTAATGCAAACACGCATGCTTACGCAACATTTTATCCTCATGAGTGTACACAAGACATTTAAAATAAAAAAACAGTGCATGCATGCGTTTGCGTTATTATTGCGCATGCGTTCAATATTTCAAGGAGTGTTTTCTTGAATTTTCAAGACAAGCCATTCCCAAAGGGCATGTCATAAGGGAAATCGCTTCCTGGGCACGGCTGCATGTGATACGCATGCGCATCGAATGCAGCCATGCGCAAGCCATTGCGAACCCATAGAGAATAATGTGTTGTTACGCACTCGTGCGTATATTTCAGTCATCAAAACATGCAACATGTTGCTTTCACCTGGCACCAAGAAACCACGCACAGGAATGCATATGCAGACATACTGACGCCAACGCAGTTCCCTGTGTACACCTGCGCACAACATATTAAAGATAGGCGCACAATACGCTTGCGAGTTTTAAGATGAACTGCTGCGTTCAAAAACGCTAATGTGAAATGGCCTTAGTCTGTTTTTTGCAGTGCACACGTTGCAGCTTTGTTGCTTAAGGCTGTGTTCAGATGCAGAGTATTTGCCGCGTGTTCCTGCATTTACGCAGCGTTTTTGAGCGTTCGCGTAAATGCAGGGCCAAACAAAGCTGGATATGCCTTCCAGCAATAGTTATGGCTTTTGCTGAAAGCCGTGCAGACACCTCGTTTTACCACGTATTTTTGTGCGTGTGTTCTCACTTCAAAAGCGCATGCGCAAAAAGAATTGACGTGGCAATTCTTTGCGCTTTTCTCGGCGCGCTTTTCCCATAGGCTACATAAAATGGCCTCATGAAAAGCGCAGCGTCTGACTGCAGATGCGCTGTTTTTTGCAAACCGCGTGCAAAAAGGCGCCATTTCACAATACACAGCAAAAACGCTGTGTGTGAACGCAGCCTTATTCCGTTTTTTTTGCAGTGCTCACGTTGTGGATTTGGTGATTTATTTTCTTTTTGCAGTGCACATTTTGCAGCTCATTTCCTTTAGGCTACGTTCACAAGTGGAGCAATTGGCGCATATTTTTACTGCGGCACTTTTTGGCACGCGTACGGCGCAAGATAGCGTAACTGCGATCACGCAGTGCACTTTTTCCAGCGTGACTTCCCGAGCCCATCTTTTGTGGGCTATGGGAAACAAGGCTCTGAAAAATTGACATGTTCATTCTTTTTGCGTGCGCTTTTGCAGTGAAAGCGATTACCCAAAAATACACGCAATAGAGCAACGTGTGAACACATTTCTGCAAAATGGGTTTCTGTAATTGCGTTTCACTGCATTTTTGCACGCGCAAAGTAGCACTGTGTAAACACAGTAAGGCTACGTTCACACTCAACGTATTTGCAGAGTTTTGCTGCGTATTCCTGCTTTTTACTGCGTTAACGCAGTGCTTTTTTGCGCGCGCTTAAATGCAGTGAAACGCAATTATGGAAACGCAGTTCAGCAAAACCTATGGGTTTTCTACGCACGCGTTTTCAATGCAAAAGCGCGTGCGTAAAAAGAATAGACATGGTAATCCTTTGCGCAGTTACCTCTGTGCTTTTCCCATAGCCCACATGATAAAATGGACTTGGGAAAAGCGCAAAGAAAAAAAGTGCATAAAAGCGAGGTATGTGAAAGCACTTGTGCTCTTTGCCGCGTAACCACGTTAAAAAGCGTAAGTGCAGAAAAAAAACCCGCAAACAATGTACACTTTGTGAATGTAGCCTTATTTTGTTTTTTTGCAGTGCACGTTGCAGTTTTGTTGCTTTGTGCAGTGCACACGTTGCAGTTTTGTTGCTTTGTGCAGTGCACACGTTGCAGTTTTGTTGCTTTGTGCAGTGCACACGTTGCAGTTTTGTTGCTTTGTGCAGTGCACACGTTGCAGTTTTGTTGCTTTGTGCAGTGCACACGTTGCAGTTTTGTTGCTTTGTGCAGTGTACACGTTGCAGTTTTGTTGCTTTGTGCAGTGCACACGTTGCAGTTTTGTTTTGTTCCTTTGTGCAGTGCACACGTTGCAGTTTTGTTCCTTTGTGCAGTGCACATGTTGCAGTTTTGTCGCTTTGTTCCTTTGTGCAGTGCACACGTTGCAGTTTTGTTGCTTTGTTTCTTTGTGCAGTGCACATGTTGCAGTTTTGTTGCTTTGTTCCTTTGTGCAGTGCACATGTTGCAGTTTTGTTGCTTTGTTCCTTTGTGCAGTGCACATGTTGCAGTTTTGTTGCTTTGTTCCTTTGTGCAGTGCACATGTTGCAGTTTTGTTGCTTTGTTTCTTTGTGCAGTGCACATGTTGCAGTTTTGTTGCTTTGTTTGTGCAGTGCACACGTTGCAGTTTTGTTGCTTTGTTTGTGCAGTGCACACGTTGCAGTTTTGTTCCTTTGTGCAGTGCACATGTTGCAGTTTTGTTGCTTTGTTCCTTTGTGCAGTGCACATGTTGCAGTTTTGTTCCTTTGTGCAGTGCACACGTTGCAGTTTTGTTGTTTTGTTCCTTTGTGCAGTGCATACGTTGCAGATTTGTTCCTTTGTGCAGTGCACACGTTGCAGTTTTGTTGCTTTGTTTGTGCAGTGCACATGTTGCAGTTTTGTTGCTTTGTTTGTGCAGTGCACACGTTGCAGTTTTGTTGCTTTGTGCAGTGCACATGTTGCAGTTTTGTTGCTTTGTTTGTGCAGTGCACACGTTGCAGTTTTGTTGTTTTGTTTGTGCAGTGCACATGTTGCAGTTTTGTTGCTTTGTTTGTGCAGTGCATACGTTGCAGTTTTGTTGCTTTGTTTGTGCAGTGCACATGTTGCAGTTTTGTTGCTTTGTTTGTGCAGTGCACACGTTGCAGTTTTGTTGCTTTGTGCAGTGCACATGTTGCAGTTTTGTTGCTTTGTGCAGTGCACATGTTGCAGTTTTGTTGCTTTGTTTGTGCAGTGCACACGTTGCAGTTTTGTTGTTTTGTTTGTGCAGTGCACACGTTGCAGTTTTGTTGTTTTGTTTGTGCAGTGCACATGTTGCAGTTTTGTTGCTTTGTTTGTGCAGTGCACACGTTGCAGTTTTGTTGCTTTGTTTGTGCAGTGCACATGTTGCAGTTTTGTTGTTTTGTTTGTGCAGTGCACACGTTGCAGTTTTGTTGCTTTGTTTGTGCAGTGCACACGTTGCAGTTTTGTTGCTTTGTTTGTGCAGTGCACACGTTGCAGTTTTGTTGCTTTGTTTTTTTGCAGTGCACACGTTGCAGTTTTGTTGCTTTGTTTGTGCAGTGCACACGTTGCAGTTTTGTTGCTTTGTTTGTGCAGTGCACACGTTGCAGTTTTGTTACTTTGTTTCTTTGTGTAGTGCACACGTTGCAGTTTTGTTGCACTTGTTATTGTTTAATTTTTCAGCACAGATTTGTCACAAAACCTGAAGGATTCCCAGTCCCAGCAAAGAATGAATGAAATTCCTGAGCCTTCATGCAGAATGCTTCTTAGGCGGCCGTCACACGGAACGATATCTTGCCCGATATCGTTTAAGCGATCTCCTTTTTGATCGCTTAAGCGATATCGGGCAAGATATCGTTGCATGTAATCAAGCGATTTAAGATGGTAAATCGCTTGATCGTGACATCGCTGATCTGAGGTTCGGTTCTCAGATCTAGCGATGAACGATGCAACGATCTGCATCATCGTGGTGTGTGACACCACGATGATCCATCTCCCAGCGACCGCGCCTATGCTGGGAGATGGTAACTATGGTACACGTCGGGTAACTAAGCGACGCGCGGCCCTAGTAACCCGATGTGTACCATAGTAACGAGCGAGATCGCGGCTCCGCATCGCTGGTGAGTCTGTCTGTGTGACATCTCACCAGCGATGTGAGCGATATTGTAAGCGATCGCGCGTGCACGTGATCGCTTACAATATCGCTAAAGATGTCGCAGCGTGTGACGGCCCCCTTAGGTTTGCAACATTCTGCTTAATAGGAAAGTTGAGGGTTGCGATACAAAACTCAAAGAACTGGATACCGGAAGTGACACAACTAATAGTGATGGTATTTACAGGGAGTGTGTAAATGACTCCTCCAGCAGAAATGCAAAAAAAGGTAAGTGCACAAATAGCAATTCCCTAATACACAGCAACGCAAGTCCACCTGTCCAGTAATTGTCCGTTAGATTAGATCCAGGACAATCCATTGTGCAAACACTGCTGTTTTTGATTTGTTTTGCAAAAACTGATTTATGCAGGATCCGTATTTTTAACATTGGAGTCTATGGAAAACAGATCCGGTAACTGATTGATCCGGACTAAAAGAGAAAACCGATCCTGTTCCCATCGCCCCCATTATAAATGTTTATAGAAAGTTTATCTGCAAAATCTGCAGCAATCGACTGGTTTTCTTCTCGATTTACCAGTTATGCTACATTCCAGATTATATTCCGGATTAGCAGATTTTCTAGATTATTGGAATTTAATTCATTATACGTACATCTGGCTGTTGCGAGGTTTAAAACAGACTTCTATCTTTGCATTATCCAAATTCTTAGACGCCACCTTTCACCTCAAGTCATGGTGAGTCGGCAAGTGTCTCTACAGATCTGCAGCACAGGAGGAGATGGCCTCCAGGAGTGAGAAAGTCACTGGGCTGAGGCGTGTAGGGGTGAGACTGAAGATGAGGAAGGGCGGAGAACCAGATCAAGAGCAACGCTGCCATATTATACTATAGTGGGCCCAAATAATGCTTAGATAAAATGGCAATTTAATAACACAAAGATTCGGCTGGGGAGGGCGGCGCGAGGCTTCCGACACCGGCTGGGGAGGGCGGCGCGAGGCTTCCGACACCGGCTGGGGAGGGCGGCGCGAGGCTTCCGACACCGGCTGGGGAGGGCGGCGCGAGGCTTCCGACACCGGCTGGGGAGGGCGGCGCGAGGCTTCCGACACCGGCTGGGGAGGGCGGCGCGAGGCTTCCGACACCGGCTGGGGAGGGCGGCGCGAGGCGTCCGACAGCGGCTGGGGAGGGCAGCGCGAGGCGTCCGACAGCGGCTGGGGAGGGCGGCGCGAGGCGTCCGACAGCGGCTGGGGAGGGCGGCGCGAGGCTTCCGATACCAGCTGGGGAGGGCGGCACGAGGCTTCCGATACCAGCTGGGGAAGGTGGCGGAAGGTTTCCGATATCATCTGAGGACAACGGCGCGAGGCTTCAGATACCGGCTGGGGAGGGCGGCGCGAGGCTTCAGATACCGGCTGGGGAGGGCGGCGCGAGGCTTCCGATACCGGCTGGGGAGGGCGGCGCGAGGCGTCCGATACCGGCTGGGGAGGGCGGCGCGAGGCGTCCGATACCGGCTGGGGAGGGCGGCGCGAGGCGTCCGATACCGGCTGGGGAGGGCGGCGCGAGGCTTCCGATACCGGCTGAGGAAGGCGGCGCGAGGCGTCCAATACGGGCTGGGGAGGTGGCGCGAGGTGTCCGATACCGGCTGGGGAGGGCGGCGCGAGGCGTCCGATACTGGCTGGGGAGGGCGGCGCGAGGCTTCCGATACCTACTGGGAAGGGCGGCGCGAGGCTTCTGGTACTGTGCGGGGAGAGTGACGCAAGATTTCCATACCATCCAGGGAGGGCGGAGTGAAGTTTCCGTACCGGCTGGGGGGGTGGCTTGGGGGTGGTGCAAGCTTTCTGCACGAATGTACACAGGCCTGGATAGCTTACTGCAGCTGATGAAGAACCTCTTTATTAAAGTAACTTTGTATTTCAAAGAGAGGGAACTTCCAATTAAAGTGACCCATGACAGTTCACTGCTGCAGAAATGAGATCAGCGGCGTCCATGCTGCACCGCTCGTCTCCATACTGGAATGTGATGTTTATATTGTACTGTGGACATGTGTTATTCGCAGGCTCCATCCTTTACTGATCTCATCACATGAATTCCCCTTAACATATTGTCCTAATCCAAGATCAGCAGCGAGATGCCGGCGACTTTCCAGACACTCAGACCCATCATCTCCAACTCCAGTAACTGTGTATTTTGCAGGGAGTTATGACATTTTGGCAGCCGCTTCGCTCTCCGGGAATCATTCATAAAGGCGAAGAGCTGGTACTTACAGTATAGAGCCCATTCATAGCACAGACCCAGATGGCTCCATTACTGGGAGGCTTCGAGGGACCCCCCATAGGGAGGATCTGTGGGGGCAGATATCGTCACCTCACCCCCCTGTATACACAGATATAACACAAATGTGTGTGCAAACTCCCAGGATTGTGATATTAATCCCACAAGGTCCCTGCGGTGCGAGGAAGAGTCCAGGACCTGACTAACCGCACTGCCCCCTACTGAAGGGCCGGACACACACACAAGACCAAGGAGGACACCCTGGGCTCCTCTAATAACCACGGGGGCACATTATCATTGACAAACAGGCCACGGCCGGTGCTCGAGCCATCAGATTCCCAATGATTAATGCAGTCACCCATGCGATAAGGCGCTGCAACGCAGAGCAACGAAACCCGTGGGAGCGTAGGGTGGAGCGGCTGGGATGTTGTAATTACTGAATATAAAAATAAAATAAAAAAATATATATTTTTTTTTTTCATAAAAGTATACATTCATGTATAACTCAAGAAAATAAAATTAAATATATAAATGTATATTGACTATGAAATAATACATAACGTAATAAAAATAATAAAAGAAAATGTTAATAAGTCATCGACATATTATTTTAAACAAAACTGTGGAAATGAGATATTTTATGTTTATATATTTTAGGATAATATATGTATAATTTAATAAAAACCATATATAAAGTATATATATGATAAGAATAAGGACATATAATAATACACAGTATTGAATCTCAATTAGGACGAAAGAATATTCTATAATTAATATATATTGTATATTTTCCCCTATAATTTTTATATCTGCTATCTCATAATACTAATTTTATATATTATTATATATGAAAAAATTATACTAGAATATTATAAAAATTATTTAATATTGTATTAAATGCAATATATAAATTTTATTATCTTACAAATATTTTTATTTAATATTTAGAATTTTATATTTATATTAGACAATACTCATCCAAATTTATCTAATTATATATTTATCTAATTACATTTATATTACTATTAAATAAATATAAAAATTATTATTATAAATATTTTGTATTATATGGGCCGTAAGTAATTACTATATATTTCACCTTGTTTCCCATAATTATATAATTACTTATTAGATATAGTCTATATTAATAACTTTTTAATATAATAATTTATATTATATTAAAAATTATAATAGCCTAAGTTATGGATTATATTATTTTATGTTATTATGAATTTCATCACTAGCTGATCTTTTAGTTAATTGTTAAATCTCCAGTCTATATGAAGTATAGGTTATATACACTTAAGGTATCAAAAAAACAATCAATTGTTAGTTCAAGTTTGATCTGAAATAATTACGAAAATTCTTTATAATTAAACTTTTTGATAGATATAACCGCAATTATTTGTAGGATAATTTATATGATCAAACTTCATACGATACTGGTAGCAGATGAGCAACTGACGTTTAACAAATGTTCTAATAGAGAATTAGCAGGTTCATTAAGTGAAATACTTCAAAAGTTTCATACGCATATGATATTGATTAATATCGTCGTTATCGCAGGCTCATATAGAATATGTTAATGTCTAACAGTCACTGAACATAGAATCATTTGAATCTTACTGATATTGTTAAAATCACACGGTCTTAAATAACAGGGCTGTTACAACAAGTTATCAGCTATTGGTCGAGACCTCCATAGTTTTGCATTGTCTCGTTTTAAACAGTTACTAGATATCATAAATAGCGTCAGAAGAAAACATAAGTGGACCAAAAGCAAGATGAAGACCTCTAGTACGCAACAGAATAAGTGTAATACATAACAAAAGAGGCTACCAAAAGTGGACTAGTGAGCAATTGACTTCTATATTATCATTCATAATTAACCAATCCCAGATAACGAATATACATTGGCATCTCATAGATACCTACTATTATCCTTTTAAATGCGTATAGTAATCATAATCTAGAAACAAGATTATAGTAAAAATTGCATATAGATGATGATACGAGCTAATTAGTACCTGGGATGGTCAAAAGACATTGACAGGTTACTATTTATTCCTCCTTTATTCATAAGTTCATCATTTGGTGTATATAAAGTGCATCAGTGAAACACTAATTCCTTGGCAATATGAAATATTCAGGCTCCTTAAGTCGCTCTATGTGTATCTATATGCATCAAATAGTATATTCATTACCCTGGTATCAATGAACTGGCAATCATTGGCAAATTAATCTTTCTCATCCCTGGCATAAAGCACAATAGAAGTATGAAGAAGGAGCCTGAACATATCATCATGAGGACGTGCTAGCATGAAACATCCATGACACAAAACATGAGGCATTAACTTAGATTAAATTATGACGGTCGGCCTATGATGAAGAAATGTACACTCAGAGGCTAGGCATCTACCTGGCTCTATCTCCCATCTCCATGAGTACGAGACAGGAGATGCGGAGGGCAGTGGTGTCACAATTTGTCACGGGGGTCATAGAGCTCGATGATCACGTGGCTTTAACCTTATGCCGCTGCTGATGGGCTATCCCTCCCGTCTGATGCAAGCCTGGGCCATCCCCCGGGAATGAGAATGTACTGACCCTACATTAGATCATGCACAGGAGAGAGAGATTGAGCCAGGGCGATGTTACAAGGCCCCTATAGTAAGGCTGTGTCCTTGCCATGCCTCGCACCCCTGCCATAATCGCATGGATAGAGGGAGGGGCCTTTGAGGAGTAACATACTGGAGCCCTGTCCCTGATGCATTAGGCAGTGCTGATACATCCCAATGCGAGGTTGGGGCAGCCTGTGCAGAGGAACTTTGCAAGCAATGACGCTTTTTTATTGCAAACTTTCGAGACAGGAGCGTCCATGTATGCTACATTTGTTAATCAAGCGAGTGTACCGCACAAGGAGGAAGAGGAAGGTAGATGTTGAGTACAAAGTAAAGACAATGATACAACGGGATTACAGGTTCGGTCGAATCAGCAAAAAATCGATAGTGAAAAGCAATGTGGCAGACCGCGATAGCGACGTCGTTTACGACTTCGCCCATTCACAGCAATGAGCAGGATCGTTTGCAGGTTGTGCGAACAATCCTGCTCACATCATTGGTGAGACGTGCACGATATCTAGATGTGAGACATCTCACCAATGATGTCAAAACGATCGCGCGCCCACGAGATCGTTGCGGACATCATTCCAACGTCGTGCCGTGTAACGGTACCTTTAGGCTCCTTTGACATCAGCAGCTTTCGCTGATGTGCGACAGATCGGCATCTGCCGCCTAAACGGCCGACTTGCAGCTCAGATCCGGCAAGCCCCGGCTTGCAGTCCGGTGTGGAAAGTTCGGTTCTGCCGGATGTGGCAGATCCAGCACTTGCGGCCGTGAAAAAAAGACGCTGCTTGCTGCTTTTTTTTTTGCGGCCGCAAGTGCAGGATCCAGTCGATCCGGCGTAACCGCACTTGCCGCACCGGACTGCAAACCCCACAGATAATGCATGGGCTTGCCAGATCCGGGCCGCTAGTCGGTTGTTAGGCAGCAGATCCGGCAGATGCGGCGCCACCTGTCGGATCTGCAGCACATCAGTGAAAAACACCGATGTGAAAGCGGCCCGATACCGGTGCAGTGTGACACAGCGATAGCGACATCGTTTGCGACTTCGCCCATTCACAGCAATGAGCAGGGATCGTTTGCGGGTTGTGTGAACGATACCTGCTCACAACATCTTGGCAAGATGTGCACGATATCTAGATGTGTGACATCTCACCAATGATGTCAAAACGATGTCTGCAACGACTGCGCGCCCACGAGATCGTAGCGGACATCGTTCCAATGTCGTGCCGTGTAACGGTACCTTTAGGCTCCTTTGACATCAGCAGTTTTCGCTGATGTGCTGCAGATCCGGCAGGTGACACCACATCTGCCGCCTAACGGCCGACTTGCAGCCCGGATCCGGCAAGCCCCATGCATGGTCTGTGGGGCTTGCAGTCCGGTGTGGCAAGTGCGGTTGCAACGGATGTGGCAGATCCAGCACCTGCGGCCGCGAAAAAAGACACAGCTTTTTTTTTCGTGGCCGCAAGTGCTGGATCCGGTCGATCCAGCGTAACCGCACTTGCCGCACCGGACTGCAAGCCCCACAGATAATGCATGGGGCTTGCCGGATCCAGGCCGCTAGTCGGCTATTAGGCGGCAGATCCGGCAGATGCGGTGCCACCTGCCGAATCTGCAGCACATCAGCGAAAACCGCTGATGTGAAAGGGCCCTTAAGGCCCCGTTACACGGGACGACGTTGTAACGATGTTGATTACGGGGGCGCGGGTCGTTTTTGAGATCTATTCAACATCGCTGGTGAGATATCACACATCTAGATATCGTGGACGACGCACCAGCGATGTTGTGAGCAGGAATCATTCGCACACCCAGCGAATGATCCCTTCTCATTGCTGTGAATGGGCGAAGTCGTCCGTGACGTCGTTATCATGGTGTCACACACAACGATGCAGCAGGTTGGTTGAGTTGAAGTCGTCATGTTCATAAACCTGTCAACTCCAACTTGACTAATTATCGTAGTTGAATCGTTCGGTTACACGCAACGACGCACTAACGATGTCGTGTCAACATCGTTCAACACGTCACTTTTGAACGATGCGGAGAACGATGTTGACCCGTGTAACGGGGCCTTAAGAAAGACACGAGTCCATCAACAGCAACCAAGAGATAGAGGGCATAGTTTTACAACAAGCGGCTTGAAGCTGCGGGGGGGTGAGCGGCTTGGTTGGTGGGTGTGGCTTGTCATCAGTGGGCGTGGCTCAGCAGTTCTTCCAAGAACCAAACGAGTGTTTATTTTTAAGTTCATGTGGTTGTGGAGGTCATAATAGTAGCGGGGGTCTGGGGGTAAGATGCCCAGGCAAGGTGGTGCAGGGAGGGACAAAGCCCCATCATGAATGATCAATTATAGTGCACGGGCGGCCACCACGCCTACCGAATAAACTATTCATGCCCACTAATACATTTTAAGCATAAAAGGGGGGCCTTCACCCCTCCTTGCACCCTCCTGCCTGGGGGACTTACCCCTAGACCCCTGCTTCTATTATAATCACCTCCACAACTGCGTGGACTTCTTCTTGGAACAACCTCCGAGCCACACCCACTGACAGAAAACCACACCCACTGATGGCAAACCCCGCCCCCATCTGAGCCGCTCACGCCCCCTAGCTTCCAGAGCTGAGGAGCAGATATGATTTTATTGGTTTATACGCGGCCTATAGATCCTAGAACTGCAGTGTACGGCTCTGCTTCATGTAGCAGGGCAGGAACTGTACTAAAAAGTTCTCTCCCTGGAGTTCTCCTTTAAGGCTTTGTGCCCATGTTGCATACATTTCTGCACCAAATCTGCATCTCCTGGCAGGAAAAACACTGCGGCAAACACAAACTTTTTGCCGCGATTTGATGCGTGTTTTTTTGTTTGTTTTTTTTCTTTTTTAATTAAGTCAATGACTAAAATGCAGAAAGAATTGACATGTTGCATATTTTTTCTGCACCAAAATCTGCAAGGAATAAAAAACTGAATGTGGGCACAAGACTTCAGGATCCTCATTGACTTACCTGGCATAACAATCTGCTTGCTGTTTTGTGACATCTGCAAGCAAAATACATCACAAAATGCAAATGCTACTCTATGGCCCCCTTTCACGTGTCCATGAGTTTGCACGGACCGTGTCGCCGTGTGGAGCAGATGCGTGTCAGTGTGCTCCACATGGAGACATGTCCGTTTTTCAGCAGCAGCACAGCCAAACGTCACGCACACGGATGTCCTCCATCTGACATCTGTGTGCACGGACCAGAACCAGGAGTTTAAAGTGTAAAAACAAAGAATTTCATACTCACCTCTCTCCGGTGATGCTCCTGTTCCTCTCTATTCGGGGCCGATCATTAGTCTCATCAATATTCACTGCTCTGAGAGATGCAGCGGTCCCGGAATAGAGAGGGACAGGCAGCGCTGGAGGCAGGTGAGTATACAATGACAGGCTGTCTGTGTGCTAACTGGATGTCACATGGATAGCACACAGACATCCTGTCATTGTATACTCACCTCCCTCCAGCGCTGCCTGTTCCTTTCTCTTCCGGGGCCACTGCAGCTCTGAGAGCAATGAATATTAGTGAGAGTAATGAGCGGCATCGAAATAGAGAGGGACAGGCAGCACTGGAGGCAGGTGAGTATACAATGACAGGCTCTCTGTGTGCTATCCATGTGACATCTGGATAGCACACGAACAGCCTGTCATTATATACTCACCTCCTTCCAGTGCTACCTATTCCTCTAACTTCCTGGGCCGCTCATTACTCTCATGAATGAATATTCACTGCTCTCAGAGCTGCAGTGACCCTGGAAGAGAGAGGAACAGGCAGCGCCATAGGCAAGTGAGTATACAATGACAGGATGTCTGTGTGCTATCCATATGACATCCGGATAGCACACGAACAGCCTGTCCTTGTATTCTCACCTGCCTTCAGTGCTGCCTGTTCTTCTCACTCTCAGGGCCGCTCATTAGTCTCATGAATATTAACTGCACTGAGAGCTGCAGTGGCCCAGAAGAAAGACGAACAGGCAGCACTGCAGGGAGGTGAGTATACAATGACAGGCTGTCCGTGTGCTGTTAAGATGTCACATGGATAGCACATGGACAGCCAGTCATTGTATACTCACCTCCCTCCAGTGCTGCCTGTTCTTTCATTTCCGGGGCTCCTCATTACTCTCATGAATATTCACTGCACTGAGCGCTGAAGTGAAAGGAACAGGCAGCCCTGGAGGGAGGTGAGTATATAATGACAGGCTGTCCGTGTGCTATCCGGATGTCACATGGATAGCACACAGAGAGCCTGTCATTGTAGACTCACCTGCCTCCAGCGCTGCCTGTTCCTCTTATTTGGGGCTGCTCATTACTCTCATGAATATTCACTGCACTGAGAGCTGAAGTGAAAGGAATAGGCAGCCCTGGAGGGAGGTGAGTATATAATGACAGGCTCTCTGTGTGCTATCCGGATGTCACATGGACAGCACACAGAGAGCCTATCATTGTAGACTCGCCTGCCTCCAGCACTGCCTGTTCCTCTCTCTTCAGCTCTCAGTGCAGTGAATATTCATGAGTCACACGGAAACACGCCCCTTCCCCTCTGAAAACTGGCCCTCTCACATGACCGTGTTCTGCACGGATGTGTGAAACAAGCCTCTGACTGTAAAAAGCAAAAATACCCAAAAAATGCATAAAATCGCAGCAAAAAGTGTGTTTTGTTTGTGTTCCGCAGCATTTTTCCTGCCAAAAGGTGCAGAAAACGTCTGCACCAAATCTGCAGCATGGGCACATACCCCAAACATCACAACAATGAAAAAACTGTGGAGAAGCCTGAGGCAGCCTCTTTACACCACAGGCTCTCTCCTCAGTTCTCCCTGGAACTGAACTAACTACTTCCTCTGGACACCAGAATATATAGGGGAGCTGCTTTAGCTCCCCCTTCTGGCCTAGAGGTGCTAGTGCAGTGTTAGGTGTTGTGTGGGGAGTTAACCCAGGTTGGTGTTACTGTGGCACATTAACTCCTGGGGTGCCACACCCATAGATTGCAATGCAGGATCCATGTGGTGTTGCCATGCGGTAACTGTCGGCCGAATAAACATGTAAAATAAAGGTGTCTAATCTGTAACAAAGTGCACAATTACCACCTTGCAATAACCATAAACCAAACTGTTTAGGTGCCGCCTGGATGCGTTTTTTTTCCCCCAACTGCAACATCTGAACATTCCTTACAGTTAAGTCAAAATCTCATCTTATTTCAATGATTACAGTGAAATCATGAGGTTTTGTCGCGATCTTGCAAAAATTGCAAGACTTTGCTGCACTCCTATTGAATCCTGACCGTAGACGGCGATTTCGGTGCACCGTGGGAATAAGCCCCATCATGTAATCATTGCTTGCACCGTCTTCAGTCAGTTAATTAGTGCTTGCCCCGGCCGACGGCTCAGGACTTCACTCCGGACTGTAAATTGCTGTCAAATTGTTTTGATTTGAAAATCGATAATTTAGCTGAGCTGTAATACAAGAGAATAAATCTGAAATCTTGAAGACAGATTCATCTCCTGCGTCTCGCAGCACGTCGGTGAACACACACTTTGCTGCATTCGCAGGCGGCAGGTGGAGCGATGCAGATGAGCCCCGCCTGCCCCCCGCCTGGAGCTTCACAATACTTAAAGCAGAAGGCGCCTCTGGCTTCGCTGTCCAGACACAATAACGCTTTGTCGCCGCTTTAACATCTCATTCAATGATATCAATTTACTTCCAGAGGTTGAAATTTTGCAAAGTGTCAGGAAGACAGACACGTCGTCCATCATCCGTCACACGAAATATGTGCAAATCCGGCTGCACCCTTTCCTGGCCGGGAGCTCTGGCAATGCGCAGAGAGACTGCTATAAAAGGGAAGAGTTGTTAGACTTTCTCATATGAGGTCACTCACAATCGTGACATTACGGGATGTTCTCATGCGAGATCACATTACAAGGTCCAGCTACTTAAGGTCCGGAGATTTGTCGCAGATACGCAAAGATTGGAATCCGTGCAGGGAGTCTGCACTGGGCAGAATTTCTTTATACAGTGTGGATGAGATTTGATGGATTTTATGCTTGGACTGAGCATCCCCCACCTTTCAACCCAAACTTGACACCTTCATAGTCCAAGCACAGACTGTACAATGGTCTTCTGACCAGAACTCCGATACCTTAATAGTCCAAGCACAAACCGCAATGTACGGACTGTATGATGGCCTCCTGACCCGAGCTCAGTTCCTTCATAGTCCAAAAACAGACCGCAATGTATGGACTGTACGATGGTCTCGTGACCCGAACTCAAGACCTTCATAGTCCAAAAACAGACCGCAGTGTATGGACTGTACGATGGTCTCCTGACCCAAGCTCGGCACCTTCATAGTCCAAAAACAGACCACAGAGTATGGACTGTACGATGGTCTCCTGACCCAAGCTCGGCACCTTCATAGTCCAAAAACAGACCGCAGTGTATGGACTGTACGACAGTCTCCTGACCTGAGCTCGACACCTTCATAGTCCAAAAACAGACCGCAGTGTATGGACTGTACGATGGTCTCGTGACCCGAGCTCGACACCTTCATAGTCCAAAAACAGACCACAGTGTATAGACTGTACGATGGTCTCCTGACCCGAACCCAACACCTTCATAGTCCAAAAACAGACCGCAGTGTATGGACTGAACGATGGTCTCCTGACCCGAGCTCGGCACCTTCATAGTCCAAAAACAGACCTCAGTGTATGGACTGAATGATGGTCTCCTGACCCGAGCTCGACACCTTCATAGTCCAAAAACAGACCGCAGTGTATGGACTGAACGATGGTCTCCTGACCCGAGCTCGACACCTTCATAGTCCAAAAACAGACCGCAGTGTATGGACTGAATGATGGTCTCCTGACCCGAACTCGGCACCTTCATAATCCAAAAACAGACCGCAATGTATGGACTGTACGATGGTCTCGTGACCCAAACTCGACACCTTCAAGGTCCAAAAACAGACCGCAGTGTATAGACTGTATGATGGTCTCGTGACCCAAACTCGACACCTTCATAGTCCAAAAACAGACTGCAGTGTATGGACTGAACGATGGTCTCCTGACCCGAGCTCGGCACCTTCATAGTCCAAAAACAGACCTCAGTGTATGGACTGAATGATGGTCTCCTGACCCGAACTCGGCACCTTCATAATCCAAAAACAGACCGCAATGTATGGACTGTACGATGGTCTCGTGACCCAAACTCGACACCTTCATAGTCCAAAAACAGACCGCAGTGTATAGACTGTATGATGGTCTCGTGACCCAAACTCGACACCTTCATAGTCCAAAAACAGACCGCAATGTATGGACTGTACGATGGTCTCGTGACCCGAGCTCGACACCTTCAAGGTCCAAAAACAGACCACAGTGTATGGACTGTACGATGGTTTCATGACCCGAGCTAGACACCTTCATAGTCCAAAAACAGACCGCAGTGTATGGACTGAACAATGGTCTCCTGACCCGAGCTCGAGACCTTCATAGTCCAAAAACAGACCGCAGCGTATAGACTGTACGATAGTCTCATGACTCAAACTCCGATACCTTCATTGTCCAAGCACAAACTGCAATGAACAGACTGCACGACAGTCTCATGACCTGAACTCAACACCTTCATAGTCCAAGCACAGACTGTACGATGGTCTCCCAACCCGAACTTGACACCTTCATAGTCCAAAAACGGCCTGTATGATGGTCTCATGACCTGAACTCACTACCTTCATAGTCCAAGCACAGACTGCAATGCATGCACTGTACGCTGCTATCAAGATCTGAACTCTATACCTTCGCAGTCCGAGCAAAAACCAAAATGTACGAGGTGTACAATGGTCTCCAGACCCGAATCCAACCATTTCATAGTATGAGTATGGACTGCAATATACGGACTGTTCACTTGTCTACTAATCTGAGCTAGACATTTTTATGGTCGGCACACCAACTACACTGTACAGACTGTACGATGGTCTCCTGACCTGAACTCCACACCTTCATAGTTCGAGCACAGAATATAATGCACAGAATATACAAGGGTCTCCAATCCCAACTTAACAACTTCATACTCCAAGAACAGACCACAACGTATGGACTGTATGCAGGTCCCCCGAGCCA
Organism: Allobates femoralis; assembly: GCA_033576535.1. Lineage (NCBI taxonomy): Eukaryota > Metazoa > Chordata > Amphibia > Anura > Aromobatidae > Allobates > Allobates femoralis. The sequence goes on along the minus strand of JARQOC010000009.1, from coordinate 69,611,118 downwards.
AACTCAACAACTTCATACATTCCAAAGAGTTCTGGGGGATTAGCTATCTACCTTATGGAGAGGAGTTTGTCTGCAGCCATAAGGAGACAGATAAGTTGATAAGGAGACTTGAAGCCCCAATGCTCCTCTGGGAAATATGCAAATTATCACAACAATGAAGAAGTGGATGAACTCTAGCGCCACCTTTAGGTGGCTGTCATCAAAGTCATAGTTGACTCTTTAACAAGCCTTTTAATATGACCAAGGTTTTGTACCAGATCAGAGCCCCAAACTTCAGATGCTGCGTTTCGGGGTCACTGCCCCTCATCAGTGTGGGATATTCTGATCTGGCTGTGTGAGTTCAGGCTCAGACTGGACCACCGGGATATCGGGAACTCCACTGGTGGGCCCTGTTTTGTTTTTGCCAAATTCCCAGTATTTTATAAGACAGCAAAGTGGATGAATTTTAACTTCATTTTAACACCGTTGTTTCTGAACTGAATCCTCATGGGAATGATTTTGTTACATTTCTTTTAAAAAAGTCCACAACATATATGATAAGGGAACATCCAGTGCCCATCGCAACACAAAGATAACAATGGGGTAGGTAAGGAGAGGAAGGCCATAGAAGTACGTAGGGGAAGACAGGTCACCTCCTGACACTAACCCATGTTTGTACTCTAAGGCCCCTTTCACATCAGCGTTTTTTTTTAAATCGCGGCAGATGCGGTGAAAAAAACGCATCTGCCGCGATTAACGCATAACTGCGACACTTGCGGCACAGTTGCGGCAAGCCCCATGCAATGTCTATGGGGCTTGCGGTAAGTGTGCGGCAGGTGCAGTTTCGGCACTTGCGGCAGGTGCGGCCGCAAGTGCCGAAACCGCACTTGCCGCACATGCCGCAAGCCCTCATAGACATTGCATTGGGTTTGCCGCAACTGTGCCGCAAGTGTCGCGGTTAGGCGGTAATCGCGGCAGATGCGTTTTTTTCACTGCATCTGCCGCGATTTAAAAAAAACGCTGATGTGAAAGCAGCCTAAGATACCTAACGTCCTAATGTGGGTCCTCCCCCCCCCCCCCCCCATCACCGTCACACACCCTGGATAGTGCAAAGGCCGATTATGGTGCTAGTCTCACCTCTGCAGTAATAAGGCCCAAGGGAAGGAGGACAGACAGAGTGACAGACAAAAAAAGGATATACCCCAACTTCACAATGGCAGCGTAGCCCCAGAGCTGCAAGCAACACCACTACAGCAGCTTCCAGACACTAGCTCCTTCCACGGTGGTCAGCATAAAAATGGATTCTATAACCGGGATCAGATGATGGAACACATAACTATTTAAAGTGGAGGGGAGTGGTCACAAAATTCTACACCTGAGATAGGACAAACAAAGAAATACCAGCAAGGAAAGCGTCCTTAACACAATATACTAGTACATTTAAAAACCAGAGTATCACAAGGCAATGTGACTTCCCAGACTCGAGGCGGCCACGAAAGGTGGTGGGTGAGTTCCCCCTGAAGTCTTCACACGGAGGCTGAACAAACATCTGTCTGGGATGATGTAGTGATTTCTGCTTTGAGCAGGGGGTTGGACCAGATGACCCAGGAGGTCCCCTCACACTCCATCTTTCTATGATTTTCCTTTTTAATGTTTTATGAACACAATGCTAACATTACAGTAAGGACTGACACAGGCAGAATAGGAGAAGACAATGTGCTAAGGACAATGGCCACACTACAGTCCTGTCTTCTTATGTAGATGGTTCTGTCCTGGTATGGTGGAGGGGGGATATTGGAGTCATGTGTGATAGTGCTGCCCCCCAATGTGGCTGAATAGTGAACCCACTTATGAACCTGGACTTGGGTGTTTCCGGTACGTCTGTGCCCCTATAGCTGCTCGTCTGAGTCTTTGTGTGTAACCTCATCCTCTACAGCTCTGCATTACACTCATTATTGACAGGCCTCGTGGCTACATTTTAAATTACATTTTATATATAAATTTATTTTTTTTTATAAATTTTCACAATAAAACTGCTGCCAGCGCCTCAGATACGGAACGACAAATTACAAACTGCATTACATGAGGAACGGCGCAGAAACATTTATTAACCGTGCGAGCGATGAAAACACATTTAATAAATAAGGAGACTGCAATGTTTCACTGAACTTGTCAGACAGGATTGTGAGGAATCACAAGAAATTATTATTATCCCAAAATATCACGGAACTGGTAAGAGCTCCTCACTATCCTGCTGGTGGAGTCACTATGTACATACATTATATACTCCAGAGCTGCACTCACTATTCTGCTGGTGCAGTCACTGTGTACATACATTACTGATCCTGAGTTACCTCCTGTATTATACCCCAGGGCTGCACTCACTATTCTGCTGGTGCAGTCACTGTGTACATACATTACATTACTGGTCCTGAGTTACCTCCTGTATTATACTCCAGAGCTGCACTCACTATTCTGCTGGTGCAGTCACTGTGTACATACATTACATTACTGATCCTGAGTTACCTCCTGTATTATACTCCAGAGCTGCACTCACTATTCTGCTGGTGCAGTCACTGTGTACATACATTACATTACTGATCCTGAGTTACCTCCTGTATTATACTCCAGAGCTGCACTCACTATTCTACTGGTGCAGTCACTGTGTACATACATTACATTACTGATCCTGAGTTACCTCCTGTATTATACTCCAGAGCTGCACTCACTATTCTGCTGGTGCACTCACTGTGTACATACATTACATTACTGATCCTGAGTTATCTCCTGTATTATACTCCAGAGCTGCACTCACTATTCTGCTGGTGCAGTCACTGTGTACATACATTACATTACTGATCCTGAGTTACCTCCTGTATTATACTCCAGAGCTGCACTCACTATTCTGCTGGTGCAGTCACTGTGTACATACATTACATTACTGATCCTGAGTTACCTCCTGTATTATACTCCAGAGCTGCACTCACTATTCTGCTGGTGCAGTCACTGTGTACATACATTACATTACTGATCCTGAGTTGCCTCCTGTATTACACTCCAGAGCTGTACTCACTATTCTGCTGGTGCAGTCATTGTGTACATACATTACATTACTGATCCTGAGTTGCCTCCTGTATTATACTCCAGAGCTGCACTCTCCATCACCCTTATATGTGACTGATCAGTATAATAATGGAGATGCTGATAATGCCTCCTGGCACCGGAGCGCTGTGATCGCCTGCAGCCATGTGGAGGGAATCGGCCTCTTCTGCTGCTGATATTTACGGCGTTATTAATATTCTGAGCGCTGTGCGTGCGTCACGCAGAGAAGTAAATAAGTCAGATAATACATTAAGTACTCTTGTATACAGTTATTATTTACCCAGGATTAGGAACATATTCAGATGTTAATTATGTAGAAAAGATTGAGATTATCTCAGAGTCGGAGTCTTAGAGACGCGGCAGCCTGTAGATGGTGGCGGTGCGGCTCCGGGTGGAGCGCGGCGGTGTGTACACATATCTCTATGGTCAGGAACAAGGTGCCAAAAAGTGCAGGGTGCGGTGCAAAGTCAACACTCCTGAGATCAACATCTACAGGACTTCAATATCCAGGTTACAGACACTTACACAGGAGGGTTGTCCTCAAAATACTGAGAAATACCGAGAAATGGCGCCATACAGTGTCAACATAAAAGCACAATACAGGGCCAAAGGCATTGTGCAAATAATACTGCTCCATAGTGCACACATCATAATAGTGCCCTACAGCGCTCATACACCTGACCATATGGTTTCCAGTAATAGTGCCGTACAACGCCAATATAATAGCACAATACAGTGCCTAAAGGCATTGAGCAAATAATACTGCTCCGTAGTGCACACATCATAATAGTGCCCTACAGCGCTCATACACCTGACCATATGGTTTCCAGTAATAGTGCCGTACAACGCCAATATAATAGCACAATACAGTGCCTAAAGGCATTGAGCAAATAGCACTGCTCCGTAGTGCACACATCATAGTAGCCCCCTAAGCGCTCTTAAACATGATTATGCGGTTCCTAGTGTGGCGCCCCCGCGACCGGGCGGCCACAGGGTGAACTGCAGCAAGACAGGTAAGACAGTCAGCTCACAACAACACCCACACACACTCCGACCCTGAACCCAAGTGACTTCAGGTCAGGCGAGGGGTGGTGGGAGTAACAAAGTGTGGGTAAGAAGAGAGAGAACCCGGACAAAGGGGTGGAGGAACTAGACTCCAGACAGGACCTAGAAACACTAAGTTGGGCGAGACAATCCAGAGCTTTCCATGAGAGAAGACCGATAGACTCCCTGGGAGGAGGTTGAAACCCCCTGGAGGGTGAAGGAGAAGGGAAGCATCCCCAAGCTGAGACACTCTTCAGCTGAGCACTAACAGAGTGAGAACAACGGGGCCTGGTGGCCTGCACCACTAATGGCTGGCCGGGAGCCCAAAGCTGAAAACCATGGACGGTAGAAGGAGCCAGGCGAGCCCGACTAACCCGGGTCACTGGTGGCAGAGAATGCTTTATGCCCCTAACCACGACACACCTGTCGGGGGTGCGGTAACTCCAAGTCCCCAAGACCCAACAACCGGTACGGAGTAGGACAAAGCCATCATACTAGGGCTAGTGACCCAGAGTGTGGGATGACCCACTGTAGAACCCGTATGTGTGAGAACAGAAGGGCTCAAAAGGAACGCAGAGGAGTGATGCAGAGGAGCCGTCCCCGCTGCAGTAAGAGCCCGAGCCTGTGACTGTTGTGTGGACCCGGTCCACAGCTTGTGTGTAAAGAACTGTTCTTGGGAGACACTGTGAACTGTGTATTGAGTAAAGAGGAAAGTAAAATACCGGGCCAACTCAAGAACTGTGTGTGTGACTTAGTGAAACGGTAACGGAGCCATACCCTTGCTACCTGCACGTGCTGGCTGGAGGGACGAAAGCCATGGTGAAGATATACGTGCGGCATCCTGGGCACACAGCGCCCATACAACCACCCGGGTATCCAGCCCTACCCATGGAGGGCGTACCATCACCATCGTCCCCGGCGGATCCTACGGCAGCGTGGCCATGCTGGCCATGACTCACGGGTGGCGTCACGAATAACATCCTATAAAAACTTTTATTAATTTGCCACACCTGGGGCCACGGAACCTGGCCACACCATCGTGGCACCCCAGAGACAGCATGGTCCGGCTCTGCGTGCCCCGGTTCCTGTGGGTGCAACACTGGTAATAGTGCTGTGCAATACCAAATAATAGTATGGTATGGGCCAAATAACAGAAATATACAGTGAGTACATAATACGGCTCTGTAGTGCCACATAGGGAACAAATACAATCTCCGACAATATAGAACTTTAATAAAACTAAAAATACCGTAATAGTGTATAAGTTATACCACCATATTGTGCTTATAATAAAATGTTGCTATAATAGCAGTACTATAATACTGCTCTGTAGTGCCACATACAGAGTGCAGATAGACTCTCCGATAACATGGTAATATAGCACTTTAATAGTGTCTAAATGATACCACCATATTGTGCTCATAATGTCGCTAAACAGAACTATAATACTGCTCTGTAGTGCCACACACAGGGAGCACATTGAGTCTCCAGTTATATGGTATTAGAATACTTTAATAACATCAAGAGAGCTAAAGAATACCGTAATATATAGTGTATAAATTATGCCGCCATATTGTACTTATAATAAAATGTTGCTATAATAACAACTATAATACTGCTCTGTAGTGCCACAAACAGAGAACAGATACAATATGGTAATATAACAATTTAATAAAACCAAGAAAGCTAAATAATACCGTAATATAGTGTATAAATTATGCCAGTGTATTGGGGCTATAATAAAATGTTGCTATAACAACAACTATACAGTGTCTTAATAATACTGCTCTATAGTGTCAAATGCTGTAAACCGAAAGAACCCCCTAGAATAATCCCAAATAGTGCTGAAGGACAAACCCCCATAGGATGCTCAAATAATGTAGTAATTCACCATCAAAATAACACCGTCCTACCCTACTGAAATGATAGTTTGGGGTCCAAAATGGTTGAAGCCTTGGTGTCTTGTGCCAAAAATGTATCATATATATATCAGCGCCATACACTGTCTATACAGTCGGGGAAATAAGTATTTGATCCCTCTGGCAAAACCCTTGTTGGCGGCACAGCAGTCAGACGTTTCTTGTAGTTGATAATGAGGTTTGCGCACATGTCAGGAGGGATTTTGCACCACTCCTCTTTGTAGATCATCTATAAATCATTAAGATTTTGAGGCTGTCACGTGGAAACTCAGAACTTCAGCTCCTCCTTAAGTTTTCTTTGGGATTAATATCTGGAGACTGGCTAGGCCACTCCATCACCGTAAAGTGCTTCTTTTTGAGCCACTCCTGTTTTGCCTTTGCTGAATGTTTTAGGTTATTGTCATGCTCGAAGACCCAGCCATGACCCATTTTTAATGTCCTGGCGGACGGAAAGAGGTTGTCATTCAGGATTTTACGGTACATGGCTTCATCCATTGTCCCATTGAGACAGTGAAGTAGTCTGTGCCCTTAGCAGAGAAACACCCCCAAAACATAATGTTTCCACCACCATGCTTGACTGTGAGGATGGTGTTCTCTAGGTCATAGGCAGCATTTCTCTTCCTCCAAACACTGTGAGTTGAGTTAATGCCAAATAGCTTAATTTTTTTCTCATCTGATAACAGCATCTTCTCCCAATCACTCTCAGAATCACCAAGGTGTTCATTGGTAAGCCTCAGATGGGCGGCGCATGTGCCTTCTTCAGTAGTAGGACCTTGCGGGCACTGCAGGACTTCATCCACTATGGTGTAATGTGTTACCAATGGTGTTCTTGGTGACACTGGTCCCAGCTGCCTTGAGATCATTAATAAGTTCCCCCATGTAGGTTTAGGCTGATCTCTCACCTTCCTCATGATCCTGGATACCCCACCAGGTGAGATTTTGCATGGAGCCCCTGATCGATGTGGATTGACCTCATTTTGTATTTCTTCCATTTTCTTACTATTGCACCAACAGTTGTCTCCTTCTCCCCCAGCTTTGTCTTACTTATGGTTTTGTAGCCCATTCCAGCCTTGCGCAGGTCTAGGATCTTTTCCCTGACATCCTTAGAAAGCTCTTTGGTCTTCCCCATGTTGTAGAGGTGACTGATTCATTGAGTGTGTGGACAAGAGTCTTTATACAGGTGACAATGTAAGACGTCTGTCTGTAATGCAGGTAACCAGGTGATTAGGAGCGTCTAACTGGTCTGTAGGAGCCAGAACTCCTAATGGTTGGTAGGGGATCAAATACTTATTTCTCTCTGCAAAATACAAATACATTTATATAATTTAGACAATATGATTTTATAGATTGTATATTTGATATTCTATCTCTCTGTTAAAATGAACCAACCTGTAAAATTATAGACTGTTCATGTCCTTGTCAGTGGGCAAACTTACAAAATCAGCAAGGGGTCAAATACTTATTTTTATGACATTTTTGAAATTTTGACTTAAAATATCCTTTCAGAAACCAACATTATAATAATAATAATAATAATAATAATAATACCGCCTCGGTCCTGCTTAAGGAAAAAAATAGAAGAAAAAAACAGAAAAAATTGTGTCTTTTCACATCACGCCAGACTCAGCCGTACTTTCCTAATTGATGCTCTGAATATAAACTTTGTTGTTTCTTGTATCTTCAGCTAATGAATAAATCACTCGGGTGACAAGACGGAATGTTGATTTAGTCATGAAAGTGACAGAGAAAAATTTCTTAATAAAGTTAATGCACTTTGAAAAAATCAAAATTCAGTGTGTTAATATTTCACGTTCTGCAGACACCCGGCCTTGTTCCTGTGGTCAAGTCACCGCGACCCAGGCCCAGAGGACAAGGCACATGGTCCAGCTACCAATCCCGTGTGGAAAAGGACCCCGGTCCTGACACCCATTCCCTGCAGACAAGGCCATCGGTTCTGCCACCCATTCCTTGTGGACAAGGCCCCCATTCCAGTCACCCATCCCCTGTGGACAAGGACCACAGTCCTGTCATCCGTCCCCTGCGGACAAGACCCCCGGTCCTGCCGCCCAGTCCCTGCAGAGAAGGCAATTTGTTCTGCCACCCATCACCTGTAGACAAGACCCCCGGTCCTGCCGCCCAGTCCCTGCAGACAAGGCCCCCGGTCCTGCCACCCATCCCCTGCAGACAAGACCCCTGTTCCTGCCATCCATCCCCTGTAGATAAGGCCCCCAGTCCTGCCACCCATCCCTTGCAGACAAGACCCCCGGTCCTGCCGCCCAGTCCCTGCAGACAAGACCCCCGGTCCTGCCGCCCAGTCCCTGCAGACAAGGCCCCTGTTCCTGTCACCTGACCCCTGCAGACAAGGTTAAATTGCACAGAAGTTAGGTGCCTTTTGGTACTCCCACCAGTCATGAGAATGGGGGTCCTATGTCCTTTATGTACATGGAACGATGGTGCACGTGTGACTGTTTTTTCCAATTCTGGATAACCCTTGTCCTCTGCTGCCATTTTATTCAAACTGTGCATTATTCCCCTTCCACGGGTCCCATACTGAGTCTCCATTGTTCCTTCCGGTGTCTGATCGTCTGGAGCATTAACAGCAAATTGACAGCACTGCAGCCAATCCATGAACTCTGAGCAGTTTGTGCCATCATCCTGGGCAGAACCGCTGAGCTCTGTTATTCCATGTATCGCTGTTGATGTGATGTCAGCGCTGCAGGCAATCAGACACTGGGAGCAGCGGTGGAGACTCAGTTCTGGACCTGGCGACGGTGAACAAAGCACAAATTGCAGTCAGGGAACAGGGTTTTTGGAAATCAGAAAACTTCTTTACATATTGATGTTTGACCACCGCTCCCATAGACAGTGTAAGTAGCAATGGTCATTCAGGTGTAAGGGAGTAGGAACAGCAGAAGATGCACTCAACTAAGATCCTACAGAGTCTGTGGAAGAACATCGCCATCTGCTGGTTGAAAGGGATAACCAGGAACTCAGTAATAACATAGGTGTTTCCTTGATGAAAGAGATTCGGAGAGGCTTCGAGTCAGATGGTAGTTGTGGTGAAGCTACTAAGTATTAAACCTGGGGTTGGCAAAGAAAGGGTGGAGTTGGCACCAAGACTTGGAGGAAGATGGGTGATCAGCAGATTGGGCTTACAGTTGCCATTGCCTGAGAAGTACCTGTCATTGATTAGATCCCTGAGAAGGCCTGAGTCCTACTAGTCCAAGGAGGAACCCAAACACTGAACACTAAACATCGACCCCCTGAAGAAACCTAAAGACCAAACATCAACTCCAGAAGGAACATGAAGACCAAACATCGACTCCAGAAGGAACCTGAAGACCAAACCGACTCCAGAAGGAACCTGAATACCAAACCGACTCCAGAAGGAACCTGAAGACCAAACCGACACCAGAAGGAACCTGAAGACCAAACCGAATCCAGAAGGAACCTGAAGACCAAACATCGACTCCAGAAGGAACCTGAAGACCAAACATCGACTCCAGAAGGAACCTGAAGACCAAACATCGACTCCAGAAGGAACCTGAAGACCAAACATCGACTCCAGAAGGAACCTAAAGACCAAACATCGACCCCCTGAAGAAACCTAAAGACCAAACATCAACTTCAGGAGGAACCTGAAGACCAAACATCGACTCCAGTAAGAACCTGAAGACCAAACCAACTCCAGTAGGAACCTGAAGACCAAACATTGACTCCAGAAGGAACCTGAAGACCAAACATCGACTCCAGAAGGAACCTGAAGACCAAACATCGACTCCAGGAGGAACCTGAAGACCAAACCGACTCCAGAAGGAACCTGAAGACCAAACATCGACTCCAGAAGGAACCTGAAGACCAAACATCGACTCCAGAAGGAACCTGAAGACCAAACATTGACTCCAGAAGGAACCTGAAGACCAAACATTGACTCCAGAAGGAACCTGAAGACCAAACCGACTCCAGAAGGAACCTGAAGACCAAACATCGACTCCAGAAGGAACCTGAAGACCAAACCGACTCCAGAAGGAACATGAAGACCAAACATCGACTCCAGAAGGAACCTGAAGACCAAACCGACTCCAGAAGGGACCTGAAGACCAAACAGACTCCAGAAGGAACCTGAAGACCAAACATCGACTCCAGAAGGAACCTGAAGACCAAACCGACTCAGAAGGAACCTGAAGACCAAACATCGATTCCAGAAGGAACCTGAAGACCAAACATTGACTCCAGAAGGAACCTGAAGACCAAACATTGACTCCAGAAGGAACATGAAGACCAAACCGACTCAGGAACCTAAAGACCAAACACTGGACACTGGTCCCAGAAGGAACTCGAAGACCGAAAAACGTTGTCAGAAGACGATCCACATGACCTGGGTTGTTGCTTCCCGTCCAGATGTACAGTACTCAGTGGGGGAAAGTTACCCACTAGCATTGGACTTGCGGTTTAGCATGTTGTACATGTTGTTAGAGCCCACGTGTTAGCGTGAATGATTTACCTGAGTGAGATTGTGACTAAGGTTTGGGTGACACTGAAGCTTCCCTGACACAGAGACTGATAGTTGCAATATCCGTTATTTAGTGTCGTAAGAAGCCATATATATGTCACACTCGGACGAGGGAACGTCCGGCGTTTGGCACAACACAGAGGTACAATGAGGATGGATAGGGGAGGAAGGTACTAACTATGGGGAGCTGGGAGATGGGTTATCTCCTGACACTTGTCTGCCTTTGTACCTTAAGCTTCCCTAACATCCCTATACGGGTCCTTCCCCCCACCTTGCCTTCACCTGCCTAATCCTTAGCTCCTCCTCCACTCACCCTGGATAGTGCATAGGCCAATGAGTACACTGGTTTATGTCACTGGAATAATCAGACACAGGGAGAGGAGGACAAACAGAGGGACAAGACAAATAGGATACACTCCAACCTCAGCTTTGCAGCAAAGCACCAGAACTGCAAGTGGCACCTCTTTAGCAACATCAGGATACTTGTTCCTTCAGTGGTGGTCATCATAGACAGGGGCGTAACTACAATAAGTGCAGGAGTTGCGATCGCACCCGGGCCCTGCAGCCTAGGGGGCCCCAAAAGTCCCTTTGGCCTATAGAAAATGACTAATACTGTTAAAGATTTCTAATATTTGGGGGCCCCATTGGAGCTTTCGCATCGGGGCCCTGGGCTTGAAGTTGCGCCACTGATCATAGACATTATTCTATAACCAGTGTCAGGAGATGGAACATGTGACTATTTAAGATGGAGGGGAGTGGTCACAAACCAGATACACCTAAGATAGGAGAAGCAAGGAAAGAGTCCTTAACCCTTGCTGCACCAAAAGAAGGCAAATACACTTTCACAAGGCAATGTGAAACTCAGATCCCAGACTTGTCGAAAGGTCTCCCAGGATGGGAAACACTCGTGACAGTATACGAATATTGTCAATGGTGTATTGATTTTTCTTTTTGCAATCACTTTACTGTTCTGTAATTGTACCTCACCACCGCTAAGCCTTTGTTTGTGTAAAAGTAAATTTCTGTTGTGAGTCACCACCGAGTTGCATTCATGGCGTCATTGAATCCTCATGACCTGGTTACACCGGCTCGTGATGGGGGACATGGCGCCTCCATTCTCATACCTGGTGGAGGCTCTAAAGGTTGGACTGCCACAATGAGCCATTGATCACCTGTCCCGTTTGTGATTTACCGTGATTAATACCTCTTGAATGAAAACCTAAATTAGGATTTGGCATAAGGTGGGTTAACGGTAGAGGAATGACCAATTTCCATGAGTTGTCCTCTTGCCGGTGGGTGTCGGAGGTGTGTAGGAGGGCGCTCCAGCCCTGTCTGCTCCCCTTGTGCATTGTACTCTGTAAATATCTCAATGTGAATGAAGTCATTCTGGAAAAAGTCAAAATGACATGGCTGAGTCACCGGGGTAGATGACGGGGTCTGCCACCACCTCTGCCCGAGACGGAAAATCCCAATGTACGGCCTAAACGTGTCCAGTGACTTATATTAACTAGATGGAAGGGATAAGGGTGACCTTTTGGCCTCCATAGGTCCGGAATATTGCTAAAAGAAGTATATATATATATATAGCCCGAGGCGAACACCAATAGAAAAGGGCCCCTGTGCAATAACAGTACATGAACCCTTTGCCAGGGGCAGACATATCATTGGTGCAACCTGTGTGGCCGCACAGGGGCCCAAAATGTAAAGGGGCCCATTTCCACCTCCAAAACAGGTGAAATTGTGCATTTTGATAATTCCTTAGGCTTCAAAGGACCCATATATTCTTCTTGCACAGAGGCCCCCTGTCTGTGTCCACCAATGCCCCTTACAGTCAGGAGCGGACTGGCCCAGGTGGCAGAGGGGCAAGTGCCCCCCAGGCTGGCTATAATGGCCACTTCCAGGGCCGCCCCCATACTGAATGGGTCGGTCCGGCCATGCTTCACGGCAGCAGCCGCTTACTTCACTGCAGCCGGCCAGGCGACGCGCCGTGTGGCTCCTCACCTCGCCAGACCCTACTAGCACCCCCCTCCAGCTCCTCTCCCCGCCAGACTCACTAGCACCCCCCCGCTCCTCACCTAGGGCTGACATAATCAACACAATGCCTCCCTGGGCCAGGCCAGGAGCGCCAGCCCGCCCCTGCTTACAGTACACTAGTTCTGTCTATGACAGTCGCTGTATGCTGATTTGGAGACGGAATATGGGCCCCTTGACCTCTTGGGCCCCGCTGCACCAATGATATGTCCGCCTCCGGTATATAGTGTCATAGACCGCGCTGCTCTATCCCGTTATAAAATGTACTTCCTGGTGCACAATTCAGCTCCATTACGTCTCTATTAGTGAGAAGAGGCCCCGAGGGTTATGAACGCCATCATTCATTTATAGACATTAGCGGAATCGCAACGATAAGATCACAAAGTTGGGGATGGGGAAAGATGGAGGAATTGCCCATAGCAACCAATCAGCTTTCAGCTCTCATTTCTCAAAGGCACGTTGGAAAATGAAAGCTGCAATATGATTGGATACTATGGGAAACAACTGTGTATTGCCGTAATACTGACAAGACGCGGGTGTACAAGAAAGTGTAGATTCCCAGTAGATCTAAATCCAAACTTGACAACTTTTGGAAGTGGCGGCGCACAAGATTCTGCAATATGGTATACTGAATATATTTTTAGTTTAATACCCCCTACAGTGCCGGGGTGGAAGGTGTTGCATATAGTAGGTACCTGCTGTGGAAACCCAGCTATGCATTAGAGAAGTCTGTGGCTACCTGCAGGAGCAGGGCGCCACATACTGTATATAGGGGATGATCTGATCTGGGGTCTGTATACATAGGGGTCTAAACTAGTGACTTTATATAGAGGGTCTGGTGAGGGGTCTGTAATGAGAGGGGACTAATATAAGGACTTTATATAGTGGGGGTTTGGTGTCTGTATATATATATATATATAGGGGTCTACTTTACGGACTTTATATAGGGGGTCTGGTCTGGTGTCTGAATACAGGGGGTCTGTATTTAGGGGGGTATGATCTAGGTCTGTTTACAAGGGGATCTATTTTGGGGTCTATACACAAGGCTGTGTGGTCTGTATATAGGGTTTTTTGGTCTAGGGTCTGTGTTCAGGTGGGTGTAATCTGGGGATGGTATATAAGAGGATCTTTGTCTGGGATCTGCATACAGGAGGGCTGGTTTAGGTCTGTTTACAGGGGAGTCAAGTATGGTGTCTATGTACAGGGGTGGTGATTTGGGGTGTTTATATAGTGGAGTCTGAGTGATCTCTGTACATAGTAGGGTCTGGTCTAGGGTTCAAGGTCCAGGACTTGATTCTTTACAAGAAAATGGGCTGGGTCTATTTTTTTCTTTAGGGGTGTACTAAAAGGGGTCATGTGTAATATTTGAGATTTGAATGTCATTAAGTTTGGGGCAGACGGTTTTGACAAACAAGACCAAGACAGTTGGACCGACTCCACATTTTGAGTCTATTGGAGCCAATTTTTGCCTTCTTTACATCATTTTTTCTCGGCAGAAGACATAGTTATTGTAAGGAATAAGTAATATTCCAATAGCAGCCATTTTGTCAGATGCTACCATATCTCACTCCTCGGAGATAGCCCCCACCTTTCTTGGCCACACAATGGCATTCCCTACAGAATAAGAGCTAGGTGACACTGAAGCCCAGAGGCAGTCACACAGAGGAAGACCACCTGGGGACGTCCCAGCTAGGTGTCCCACACAGCCCAGACTCTCCGACTTTGGAACAATTTTTGCAAATTATGAATGTATCAAATATGTTAGCAATCCACAACCCACACCGTTGGAATCATGGTACCCAGCTGCACCCAGCTATCTCTCCCAATTATTGCACTCCCCGTTGAGCAGATACACAGAATGGGGAGTAGAAGCCAGCTAGAGAACCCGTGTTTGGTCTTCAATCGTAGTGCAGAGCCCACTGGGTCTGATGGTACCCAAGCCATTCCACTTGGACCCACTTGGTCAAAGTTATGACCCATAATAGTCTTTGAAAATATCATGTCCCAACTCACGGGGTGGGAGCTATGAGACAGCCCAGGGGCAGGTGATGGCTGTGAGATGGGAAGGCCCCTTACAGTATAAGAATAGCCCACCTCTTCTCCATCTTTGTATTTCTTCTGGGGAGGTGCTGTTCCATCACGAGTCAGAGAATACCCAATAGAACCCAATGGCTCCACATTGCCTCCTTGTGGCAACCGCAAGCAACAAGGAACCGGTAACTGACTGTGTCTGTAATTCTGTGTGTATCCCCTTTATCTTTTAATTGCATAACTGACTGTAATATCTGTAATATCTTATAATACCTGTACATATAAATATTAATATCTAGCGTGCCGGTAGGGTGAATAAATATATAAATGTAATCTTGAGTTGTTCTTTTGTTTTGATCACGACTTCCCACGTCCATGTGCTCATTTAACGCTAATCGGGTTGGTTTCTGACCCAATATAAGCCCGATCATGGACCGGATTTACGTATATCAAACGAGAAATTGGTGGCAGCAATTAGTGCTTGGGGTTATTCAAGGCCTCTGTCAGCGACAGGGTGGTGGTTATTATAAAGTTTTGGCCTATATAAATTAAAAGAGAAAGGAAGCGCACATAGAGTAGTACCGCTATTATACAGGTCCTCAGACCCAAATGGTTACACTCACCTGATGTAGTTGTGAGTGTCACAACTACAATAAAAGCACACAGGAGGTTGCTTCAAGCTCCCAGCTGAGAACTGAAGAATCCAGATAAGAGTGAAAAAGAGCTGGATAAGATGCCGCGCTGACCACAAAGATAACACAGAGTTAATCACACACTCTGTTTATTTTGCCTACACCTGTTTCATGGCTCATAGCCCTGAAGAAGTGGCTATGAGCATGAAACACGTGTAGGCAAATAAACAGAGTGTGTGATTAACTCTGTGTTTATCTTTGTGGTCAGCGCGGCATCTTATCCCAGCTCTTTTTCACTCTTATCTGGATTCTAAAGCTTTGGCCTGCACTGGAAGGCATATATCAACTCACTGAGGGCACCTTGATAAACCAGCACTGACAGGGCAGCTTTGATCTTTGTTTTATCCTCAGGCAGTTCTCTGACTGGCCTGAGCATAGAGGAGGCCTATAGAGCTGCCGGTTCGGTGGCCAATATGTCACAGTTATATATACCACCTGGACTAATATAACCAAGATGACAGCTGGGTTATTATTAATGGATCTCTTGTAAGAACAGCAATGTCTAGAAACACATACTCGTCCAGTTTCTATGGACCTGCCCATGGCAACGTCCGGTTAATTTCACCAAGTCTCATATCTCATTCCAAGACCTCGAATCATTTGTGCCTCCAGATTCTTGGGGAATACTCATTAAACGATTAAATGTCCAAGATGGAGGCCGGCACAGCCCCGGCTGCTCGGTAACATTTATTTGGGAAGGTCGGTGTTTTGGTTCATTGCTTTGACATAAAGTTTGGAAACATTTCCAATCCCCATGCTGAGGAACAGAGAGAAGGAATGGGCAGGAGATGCTTGAGAGGAGATGAAGCAATGGACACAATGGGCCTTTATGGCTCCTCTGTCTCCATCCAGCCGAGGACAACAACGGTACAGATTCCTCCCCGGTGAAGAAGCTAAACCACCCAAGTAGGACGGATAACACAATAACCCCAGAAGAAAGGAGGCGAAACACTCAAGTGCTCATGGAGAAACCCATAATGGCTTACACAATGTGTGCGGCTCCATACACATCCAAAACAAGGCTTTGTACAACTTCTGGGTGCAAAAACATTTGCAAATGGAAACATTGGGCCGATACTGGGTGTCCTGTGGTTGGTAATGGGTGTGCTGTACCTAACAGTGGGGATATTGTGAATATTGGGGACACCACAAGTCTTGGGGCACTTTGGTTGACAGCAACCACTGTGGTTGGCATGAGAACCCTGGGGTGTAGCTGGGCCCCATGCAAAACCCAAATACATGTATCTGTAAACTAAAAATGGTCTGGTTATGGAGAATGTTTAGGCCCCCCCAAGTTTCAGGGTCGAGATGTAAGCATCGGGGATACAGCGGCTGATGAGGAGGACTGTGGCTGCCCATTGGTGCACTGGTGATGCCTGGATGAATTGCTGGAGGCACTGGTGACATAATAAACTGTGGCTGGAACTGAATTCACAGAGGCTAGAACTTGGGGTACGGTGGTTGACTAGATGCACTGCACCTGACACATGGGACATTGATGATGATCATTGACTGTAGTGGGGGCACTGAGCATGGTTAGATCAAATGGGAGTATGGAGGCTTACTGGATGCACTCAGGGAATGATGATGACTGATTGCACTGTTGCAGGCAATAGGGTACTGTGGATGACTGGATGCCCCATTAATTGCACCTGGGGCACTAAGGATGACTGGATACCCAGTTGTAAGCAATAGGGATAATGAAGACTGTGCACCATTAGTGGCACTTAAGGCACTAAGGAGTGATTACATAGTTGTAGGCAATAGGAGCGCTGAGGATGGGCTGGATGCACCATTGGTAATACCTAGTAAAGATGATTGGATGCCCCAGTTGTAAGCAATGGGGCCACAAATGATAACTGGGTACATAGTGCCCAATGAGGGAGCCAGGGATGATGGGATACATACGCATGGGCAACAGAGGCACTGAGGATAACTGAATTACCTTTATAAACAATGAAGCTGTGAGGTTCACTGGATGCATCATTGCTGGCATCTCGCCCACTAAGGAAGACTAGATGCCAGTTGTAAGTAATGGGGCACTGAAGATGACTGGATTCCATGTTATAAGCATCGACAAGGAGTGGGTGACTGGATACACAAATGTTTGCAAAATGGGCATTGAGGTTTACCATATTCATTATTGGTGGCGTCTGGCCCACCGAGGAAGACTTGATGCCCAGTTGTGAGCTATGGGGGCATTGAAGATGACTGGATGCAGTGTGGCTGTTACCAGAGTGCAAACTTGGAACTTCTAGGCCCTATTTATCCATACAGCCTAATTGGCACGCTTCTGGGGGAAGGTGCCCTAGAGTGGACCCACTGGGCCGTGGTACCAAACTCCCCTGGGTGAGCTGGTCCTAGTTTAACCAACCCCTATACAGGGGGCAAGCCCTGGGGGTCTAAATACCACAGCTGCTAGTACCAGGGGGGTGGCTCGTAGGGTTAGCCTATACTACAGTATAGCTACGAAGGATTCCAGGCATCAGAGCCCGAGGCTAGGAGAGCTATTGGTCAAGGGGAGTGTCAGGTTGAGCTGTGCCAGCCCCTGGATTCACAGGGGAGGAGCGCGGCCGCGCCTAGTGCACCGCTCATTACATTCATGACTCCGACCATTGTAGTGTGCTGGTGTGTGAGCCCGGTAATCAGCAGGAAGGGGACCCGGCGATGGCTCCGAGATACAGCACGCCTGGTCGCCGGATGCCCGATCGGCAGAGGAGCAGAGGATGCAGACCCAGGAGAGGTGAGCTGGGGAGCGGTGCCAGGGGACCTAACAACACGGCTTGCTAACTGTATTGTGACTGGCACTGTACAATATTGCTTTCTCTGCACCCTTCATCCCATCAATGGATGGAGACAATCTGGAGGTTATGTTGCATCCCATCGCATTTCTTTCCTTGGCCCCGCCCTCTTTATTCTGGCCCCTCCCCTTAGACGTTTGTGCCAGTCTCGTGTTCCCTTGCCCTGGCATCTCGTCAGCTCTGCAGAGGCGAGGTGCCAGTAATACAATCTTAGAAGACATGGTACATTGCTTCCTGGAAGTTATCCAACCCAAAATCCACCAATCATCCCGGCGCGGTCGGAGCATTTATGCATACAGAGTAGTTATTAGTAGAGACCCTTGATTGATTCTGCAGGTGATTTAAAGTGGGTAAAGCCATTCTTAAAACCTTGACTTCTACACAGAAGATTTCTCTCGTTTTACAGTCAACACAGAAGGGAATATATATGGATTTTACCGCTGTTGTGCAGTGCAGGGTGTTCATAAATATACATCCCCTCGGCTCCACAGAAAGAAAATCCTCATTTACAAAAACAACAAAGCTACTAAAGCCGAGAAAGCTATTTTGGCAAAATACCAAAAACTGATGCAAAACTCCTCTCTCATATAGCAAATGCAAGGGGATGAGGAATATTTTTTAAAGTGGGTGCTCATGGGATGTTATTACTAGTATGGAAGAATAAAGGATGGCTGAAAGGGAAACTAAATGTTTACAAAATTAAAAAAATAATGGATAAAGTAGCCTCTGTTACGATCCCAGAGCACATCAAGGACGCTATTGTATGTTTCTGTTACTGGTACCTAGGTGTGTGGAGTTGTTAGTGCGTTGATGCTCAGAGGTATTCTCTATGTTGGTTCTGGAAAAGAATATGCCACTCAGGTGTTTCTACTTCCCAGTAATTGCTCTGGTTTTTAACTGAGCAGCTTTCCCCAGATTGCTGCCAGTTATACATTTTATCTGAATTTGTTGTGTGTCCTGCTCTCCTGTGCCTATTCTGATTCCTGTTTTCTGATCCAAACTGTCATTTGATTATGCTTTGCTTGCTCTCTTTACCGGTTATCTCTTTCCTGTTATTTTGACCCCTAGACTTTGACCTGTATAAGCCTCTGTTTATTCCCTGTAACCTCCTTGTGATCTCCTGGATTTCCTGACCCCTGGACCATTTATGACCACATCTCTGTCTACTCCCTGTATACAGCAAACTCTCCTGGAACTGACCCCGGATTATCTGACTACCCTGCTGCCTTTATTCCTTTAAGTAGTGACTGTTGTAACCTAGTTTTTGTAGTGACTAGCTTCACATTCTGTGTCACAATCTTGTTGTTGTAGTGACTAGCTCTCATTACGATCAATAAATCTTTAAAAACTGTCGCCCTTCTTCTCCTTAAGTTGCATAGGGGTGGAACTTAGCTGAATGGGCGAGGTTTCATCAGCCTAAAGGATGGCTTAACGGACACTAAATGTTTACATAATTAAAAAATAATGGATAAAGTAGTCTCTGTCATGATCCCTCCTTGCAGCATGTCTATTCTCCATACTTGTTGTGGGAAGGGTTGGGTTACTCAGGTGTTTCTAGTTCCTAGTGATTGCTCTGTTACTTAATTGAGCAGCTTTCCCCAAAATGCAGCCAGTCATACATTTTGCCTGAAGTGATATGAGGTCTGCTCTCCTGTGTCTATTCTGATCTCTGTTTTCTCTCTCAGACTGTGTGATTACTCTATTGCTTGCTCCCTGTACCTGTTACCTTTTTCCTGGTACTTTGACCCCTGGAGCTTGACCTGTTTAAATCTCTGTTTAATTCCTGGAATTCCTGACCCTGGGCCATAATACGACAACATCTTTGTCTGCTCCCGGTATACTGCAAACTCTCCTGGAACCTGAACCCAGATTACTGGACTGCCATACTGCCTCTAGTCCTGTAAGTAGTGACTGTGTAACAACCTAATTTTTGTAGTGAGTAGCTTCACATAATGTGTCATAATCTTGTTGTTGTTGAGACTAGCATCACACTCTCTTTACGATCCATAAATCTTTAAACAATGTTTTTCATCTTCTCCTTAAGGTGCATATGGGTAGAGCTTAGCTGAATAAGCGGGGTTTCACCTGCTTAAAGTATGGCTTGAAGGGACACTAACATTTTACATAATTAAAAAATAATGGGTAAAGCAGTCTCTGTCATGGTCCTTCCTTGCAGCATGTCTATTCTCCATACTTGTTCTGGGTTACTCAGGTGTTTCTGGTTCCCAGTGATTGCGCTATTACTCAACTGACCAGCTTTCCCCAGAATGCTGCCAGCTTCACATTCTGTGTCACAATGTTATTCTTGTAGTGACTAGTGCCACAGTCTAATTACAATCCATAAATCTTTAAACACTGTCTCCCTTCTTCTCCTTAACTTGCATAGGGATGGAGCTTAGCAGAATGGGCAGGGTTTCACCTGCCTAATCTCCCAGAACAATAAGGGAAGGTTCCTTCTGCATCAATCTTCCCCCAGCCAAAGACCGATCTCACCTGAGGTCTGAGAGAAGGTCAGGGAGACCGGACGGATGCCCCCAAGGACTTTGTCCATTCGTAGATTTTTGGACTATTTTTCTTGATTTCTCTCTGTTTGGATAGTAACATGGAATAAACAATATGGAGCAGGATGAGGATGTTATGATCTGGGCCGCTGATGTGTTTTTTCCCTCCCTTTTAATTGTTGAAGCAGATAAACAAAGCACCAAGACCACATTACTACCAGACACTGGAGCAAGGTCCGTGACAACCTCATATATTTCCATGAACGGTATAGCAGTTCATTATAATTAACAGATAAAATAGCTTCAGTGTAATCGCATGAGTGCATCGAAGAGCTCATGAATCCTTATCCTCCTCTGATCGTCGTGTTGCTGCCTGCAGTCGGCGGGGTACGGATCTTCTCAAGGATAGCCACCCCATAACATAACACCCGTCATCTCTCCTGACGCGTCTGTATTAGTGGATAGTTGTTGTATTCTCCATGAAATAACAATTCTGGAGCAACTTTTCTCAAAGCTTTGCATTGTGTTGTTCTTTGTTATTTCTCCTGAAAATAAACAGTCCTTGTCCTGTGGGTGGAGAACGGCAGACATAAGCTGGGGAGACCGGAGCTGTAAGCAGAGAGTTGGGTATTTCCATTTTTTTAAGTCAATGAGGTGATGGGAGATAATGTGGGGATTGCACTATATGATATGGAGCCCTATGGAGGGGTGCATTGTGATAGGAGCCCTAAGGAGAGGTACATTGTATGATATGGAGCCCTATGGAGAGTGCATTGTGATATGAGCCCTATGAGGGTGCATTGTATGATATGGGAGCCCTATGGAGGGTGCATTGATGATATGGAGCCCTATGGAGGGTACATTGTATGTAGGAGCCTATGAGGTACATGATGATATGGGAGCCCTATGGAGGGGTGCATTGTGATATGGAGCCTATGGAGGGTGCATTGTATGATATGGAGCCCTATGGAAGGATGCATTGTATGATATGGAGCCTATGGAGGGTACATGTATGATATGGGAGCCCTATGGAGGGGTACATTGTATGATATGGGAGCCTATGGAGGGTGCATTGTGTATGGAGCCTATGGAGGGGTGCATTGTATGATATGGAGCCTATGGAGGGTACATTGTATGATATGAGCCCTATGGAGGGGTGCATTGTATGATATGGAGCCTGGAGGGTGCATTGTATGATATGGAGCCTATGGAGGGGTGCATTGTTGATTGAGCCTAAGAGAGGTGCATTGTATGATTGGAGCCCTATGGAGGGGTGCATTGTGATATGGAGCCCATGGAGGGGTGCATGTATGATATGGGCCCTAAGGAGAGGTGCATTGTATATGGACCTATGAGGGGTGCATTGTATGATATAGAGCCCCATGGAGGGGTGCATTATGATATGAGCGCTATGAGGTGCATTGTATGATATAGAGCCCTATGGAGGGGTGCATTATATGATATGGAGCCCTATGGAGGGGTGCATTGTATGATATGGAGCCCTATGGAGGGGTGCATTATATGATATGGGCGGTCTATGAGGGAGACTTTATACTTTATGGAGGGCTGTGTTGGGGGCCATTATACAGTGTAAAGGGGTGTAGGGGCCATTATACAGTATGTAAGTCCATTGCACTACATGGAGGGCTGTATGGGGTTACAGTTGGGGATCATACTCTGCCGGGGTAATTGAAATGGGTACAGTAAGGTCATCATACTGCGTATGGAAGGTACTGAGGAGGATCATACAGTGTTTGGGGGGCCCTTTTGTTGGCATCATACTATGTGAGGGCAATGAAAGGGGAATCCAGGGGCTTCAGTAGGAGGAAAATCACTTTGTACCAGTTGTAAAGTTGTTAGATATGTTCTTATGTGACCCAGCCACGTGTTTTTTTTGATGGGGCGGCCTAATTAGCCCTTTTGCTATGGGGCCCCATGATTTCTATGTTGGCCCCTGGAGCAGGATGCATTGTCCCTCTGCTGCAGGACTTATTGACCATAACTTACACACCATGTCCAGTGCCGCCACTCGGTACATACAGGCATCCAGATATGTTTCTCCTGAGCTGCGGTTGGTCAGTGGTGCACGTCCCTCTTCCCACTCCCACTTGCATTGCTCAACCTAGTTGGACGGCCCCGTGTGCAGCGCTTGTGATTGGCTGAGAGGTTTGGGAGGAGGCATGGTCTGTTGGGGAAGACGTGCCATTTTACCAGCTTAGTGGAGTGGCAGCTGTTGATGCTCAGACTGCAGGTCATTGCATGTGGTGTGGATGGTGCTGCATGGTGGACATGCCTGAGTAGTCAGTGCCAGGCAGCCACCATATTGGAGCTGCCCAGAGTTTTGTAGGCGTGTGCCAGAGATAATAAGTTGGCAATCAGTGCTGGCTCTTGTGTGTATGCTATAAGGATGCAGGACTGTCTGCCTACAGGACCACAACTGTGCAGCCATCATTGTGTGTCCATACGCTTGTACAAGCCTGCCATTGCCATTAATGAGCCTTATTATGGATTATTCTTTTTGGTTCTTGTATGTGCATATGATGGCGCTGACATGTCTGTGTTTGGGAGGGCGCCGTTAAGAAGTTCGCCTCAGAGCGGCTATATTCACCCCTGCCTGGAGGGGAGTGACTAAGCAGCTACCTGGTCTTCTTTAGAGCCATTGTGGTGAAGTTAAGTTTGCGCTGCAGGTTGCTGCCAGGTACCACTCGAAGGCAGTCCCCGGATCCTCGGTAGCTGACCCCAATGACATCAGGGGAGATGGCGTCTGCGTCATACGGACAGATTTAGAATCACAGGCAGGATGTTTACTGGTACTGATTCAGACGGATGGCAGGTACAGACAGTCTAGTTTGGTTCAGATGCAGACAGGACAGCAGGTACAGACAGAAGGTTTGGGTTCAATGCAGACAGACAGCTGTACAGACAGGACAGCAGGTACAGACAGGACAGGTTTGGGTTCAGATGCAGACAGACAGCTGGTACAGACAGGATAGGTTTGGGTTCAGATGCAGACAGGATAACTGATGCAGACAAAACTAGTTTGGGTTCATGTGCGGACAGGAACACTGGTACAGACAGGACTGGTTTGGGTTCAGGTGCAGACAGGACAGGTTCGGGTTGAGGTGCAAGACGGCTGGTACAGACATGACAGGTTTGGGTTCAGGTACACAGGAAGGACTGGTGCTGAGACACAGGACAGAATTAGGAACCTTATACAGTTGCTAGCATGCACTGGACTGACATGAACATTGGTCAGGTACCTCCTCCCTACAAGAGACTGTGTTTTAAATAGCTAGAGCTTCACAGCCATAGGCTGGGGACACTTGTGAAGGATGTGCACTGCCCCTTCAATAAGCGTGATATGTGAAGGCATGCTCCCTAAATGTTTGGCCAGGAGGCCTATGCGATGTGCGCAGGACCTGGGAGCCACAGTGGGGACTAGAGCAAGGGCCGGAGGAACACATTGGCGGCCGCAGTGGTGCATATGTTGGCACCTCTCCCAGGTGGATGAAGAGAAGCAAGGCAGAGATGCCGACGTTATATTAACACTGTGCATTCGTTGGCAACAGGGTCAAATTAAATAGGGTTGTACCTTAATAGGGGGAGCGATAATAGATGAATTAAAGGGGTTTCCAACTAAATATCACGTATCTTTGTTTGGAACTGACATTTGGGACCCCTAACATAAATGATGGTCTGACAAGTCGGCATGTGTGACACTGCTCCAGTCGTGCCTGTGTTGATGGTGGTCGCACACGCTCACAAAAGCTTAATTCATACTTGGTCCTCTCTTTGGATCATCCATGCAGGACGCCTACCGCTGTGCGAGTTGTGCGGTCGCACAGGGCGCCGCCTGCCATGCTTCAAAGGGGGCGCCGTCGTTCCCTGGCCCTGCGCTCTGCCCCGGGCCGCCGATGTGCCCCTGCCCTCCGATCTCCCCCCTGTGGGCTCCCCCCTGTGGATGATCTCCCCCTGTGGTCTCCCCTGCCCTGCGATCCCTCCCCATGCGTCCTGTGATCGCCGCTGCCTGCGGTGATCATCTCCGCCCGTTCTCCTCTTCCCGCTCCCTCTTCTTCCTCACCTGTCTTCTTTCTTCTCCTCTGTTCTCCCTCTTTCCTTCGGTCTTCTCCCTCTGTCCTCCGGTCTGCTCCGGGTCTTCTCTGCGCTGTCCTCTTCCTGCGGCGTCCTCCTTCTTCTGTCGGCTCCTCTGCACAGTCATCTCCCAGCATAGAGATGAGTGTGCAGAGGAGCGGTGTCACAGCCAGGGCACAGCATCTGTGTGATTGCTGTGCCCTGGCTGTGTTAACCCTCTAAGTGCTGTGATCTCAGGGATCACAGCACTTAGAGGATCCAATCGTCATGGAAACGATCTCCAGAGACTACAACAAGGGATCAAGTGTCCTCTTGTTGTAGTCTCTGGGATCAGCGTCATGGTGCACGGTATGGCAATGATCTGTCATACAATTCACCAAGACTATGATCCCAGAGACCACAACAAGAGGACACTTGATCCCTTGTTGTAGTCTCTGGGATCAGCGTCATGGTGCATGGTATGGCAATGATCTGTCATACCGTGCACCGGACGCTGATCCCAGAGACTACAACAAGGGATCAAGTGTCCTCTTGTTGTAGTCTCTGGGATCAGCGTCATGGTGCATGGTATGACAATGATCTGTCATACCGTGCACCGGATGCTGATCCCAGAGACTACAACAAGGGATCAAATGTCCTCTTGTAGTCTCTGGGATCAGCGTCATTGTGCACGGTATGACAGATCATTGCCATACCATGCACCATGACGCTGATCCCAGAGACTACAACAAGGGATCAAGTGTCCTCTTGTTGTGGTCTCTGGGATCATAGTCTTGGTGAATTGTATGACAGATCATTGCCATACCGTGCACCATGACGCTGATCCCAGAGACTACAACAAGAGGACACTTGATCCCTTGTTGTAGTCTCTGGGATCAGCGTCGGGTGCATGGTATAACAGATCATTGCCATACCGTGCACCATGACGCTGATCCCAGAGACTACAACAAGGGATCAAGTGTTCTCTTGTAGTCTCTGGGATCAGCGTCATTGTGCACAGTATGACAGACCATTGCCATACCGTGCACCATGACGCTGATCCCAGAGACTACAATAAGGGATCAAGTGTCCTCTTGTTGTGGTCTCTGGGATCATAGTCTTGGTGAATTGTATGACAGATCATTGCCATACAGTGCACCATAACGGTGACCCAGAGGCTGTAGGAAGAGGACACTTGATCCCTTGCTGCAGTCTCTGGATTGAGCAGTGGCGATCGAGCGTCGTGGGATCTTCATTGTGGACTACGTCGGAGGCGATCAAGCGTCGTGGGACCTTCGTTGTGGACTACGTCGGATCTTTTTATAATAAAGATGGAGTCCGAATTGTGTCTGTGTTTTTTTTTCAAATAAAAATATTTTTCTCTGTGTGTATTTATTGACTATTTACCGTACTAGAGATTCCTAATGGCAGGTCTAACATTGGCCCTATATTATGAATCTCGGCTTAGTGCCAGCTGCCAATAAAAAGCTGGCATTAACCCCTTTATTACCAGTTAGCCACCGGCACCAGGGCAACTGGAAGAGCGTGGGTACAACGCCAGAAAATGGCGCTTCAATGAATGCGCCATTTTCTGGGGTGGCTGCGGGCTGCAATTCGCAGCATGGGGGGCCAGAACGCTTGGGCCTCTCTATGCTGAGGATTCCAGCCCCAGCTGCCTAGTTGTACTGGCTGGACCAAAATATGGCGGAGCCCACGTAATTTTTTTTCTAGAATTAGTTCTAGAAATTAAAAAAAAAAATGGGCTTCGCTGTATTTTTGGTTCCAGCCAGGTATGACGAGGCAGCTGGGGTGGGTGGCAGTCCGTAGCTGCCAAGTTGTACCTGGCTGGACCAAAAATTGGCGAGCCCTATGTCATTTTTTTTCTAGAAATAATTCTAGAAATAAAAAAAAAAATAGGCTTCGCTGTATTTTTGGTTCCAGCTAGGTATGACGAGGCAGCTGGGGCTGGTGGCAGTCGTAGCTGCCAAGTTGTACCTGGCTGGACCAAAAATATGGCGGAGCCTATGTCATTTTTTTCTAGAAATAATTCTAGAAATAAAAAAATAGGCTTCGCTGTATTTTTGGTTCAGCCAGGTATGACGAGGCAGCTGGGGGCTGGTGGCAGTCCGTAGCTGCCAAGTTGTACCTGGCTGGACCAAAATATGGCGGAGCCCTATGTCATTTTTTTCTAGAAATAATTCTAGAAATAAAAAATAGGCTTCGCTGTATTTTTGGTTCCAGCAGTACGACGAGGCAGCTGGGGCTGTGGCAGTCCGTAGCTGCCAAGTTGTCACTGGCTGGACCAAAAAATGGCGGAGCTCTATGTCATTTTTTTTCTAGAAATTCAGGGGCACAGGTCCTAAAGGTTTATTTTTTTTAATAAAACATTTATGTGCCATTGTTACCATCAAGGGTGTATGATTATGTTCATGGAGCTGAGGGGCATCATTTAATGCAAGGTGTGTTGTGTGTTTAAACACATGCATAGTAGTATATCACATGAACCATTATTGTTAAATGGTTCCTTGAAGCGTAATCTCTATGGTACCGGCACACACCGTAATCTCGCCTGGCGATATGTGGCGATCTGGACATGCGCGGTCACGTTTCTCGTGCCCGCCTCAGATCGCCGATGGCGGCTTCAGAATAAATGAGAGCTGCTGTTGTTCCTGATTTCTCTGGAAGTCAGTTTTATGTGAGGAAAGAGTGAAGCTGCCACTGATTGGCTGCATGTCTCATTGTGACATGGTCTGGGGGCACCAAAAGGGAATTTTGCACAGGGCGCAATTTAGCCTGAGGCCGGCCTGCATCCATGTATAACTTGTTTTTGGCACAACCCCTTTAAATATGGAGAATATTGTTCCTTCGGCATATAAAATGTATCCTGTCTCCAGCGGAGCTAACAATCCCAATTACTTATGTCTAATTTTATAGGGTAACCTAGTTATTTTTAATAATTTTACTCTCATTTTAAAGGGTAAGAGAGGTCTGGAAGCCAAAGCGAGCTTAGCTAGAACATGTAACCGTCGCCCCTGGTCCGATTTAGACCCAGGACCTCCGGCATTAGACATTTCTTTTTTTTTTAACGAGAAACTCCAGCTAATCAATAGAATTGGGCTTTGTAGGCACAAACGAGGCTCAGTTCCATCTGGCCTGTGTGCAGGATCTGGGCTGAGCCCCTGTCAGTCACTGGCGCTGTGTAGTCATTGTATCCTCCGTACGGATAAGGGGGATTTGTTGGTCTGAGGAGCGCGCAGATGGGAGAAGGGAGTGTGGATGTCAGCGCTCTATCTCCCGAATGTCTGGCACATACACGTGTAATACAGACGAGATGAAGAAATTCTACCCGGCCGACGGTGTTAAGTCTCGCACCTCATTTTAATTTTCTGCTACTTCTATCAAAATCGCTGAAGACGTGTGACTGGGTGATGTCATTTCAGACAGGTTAAGCGGTTTTCTTTTTTTGATGGCGAGACTGAAGCCTGTTGGATTGAACGGCTTTGTAAAGAGACAGAATTATTTCACTGCTGATAAGAGAGATATAGAGAGCGAAACCAAGTGGAGATTAAGTGTCATTTTATAGGAGATGTGTATATCGCGGGAAGGTGTATGGGTGTAGACTGCGCCACGCGGTACAGAACAGAAACGGTGAGGAGAAGGCGGTCCCACCCAAATCAGGGACATTCAAAAAAGGGAAAGTGAGGAGGGGTGCGGGTAAAGTATGAAGAAGGGCATAGGTAACAACCGTCCTGAATGCGTCAGCACTGCCCTATTTCATTTGGCATTCACCGAAAGCTGATTTTGGAGACCTCATATAAGGTTCAAATTCTCTGTTATTGTTAAAAACTTGTGTAGTTTCTGTGACACGCTCTACATACAACACGACACAAGTCTACTTTCCAAAAAAATGGATGTGATGTTGGACAGTCCCCTCATTTATAGTCCCCCCGAGACAGTTCTGGACACTATGTCTCCAGATATTGTCCGGGGCGTATAGTTAGTTCCATCAATGCCAGGTGTAAGTCATTTGACCTTAGGGCTAATTAACCATGTCAAGTTTGTCTATCGGTCCCTACTCCCGTCAAACAGTTAATGTGTCCTGTCCTATGTCCATTGTCTTTCTTTGAAGGTAGAATTTGGTAATTTTTCTCCGTTTTTGACCATCGATATGGTTTGTTGCCCTGTTGCACTTCCATCCACGAGCATTACACTAGGCCAACCACACATCTGCACTTGAAACAGAAAGATGAAAAAGCGAAACGTAGGCTTAGGCAAAGGGTTTAAGCCATAATGTGCAAAATGGACAGCATACGGGTTTATGAACAAGCACTAACCCTTAGGCCAGGTCCACATCACGTTCGAGCTTTCCGCATTTGCTTGCGTTAACGCTGATGACAAGTGCAGCCGCGGACAGAAAGCCCGAACATGATGTGCACCTAGCCTTACCCTCAATGAGCCATCTTCAGAAGCACTAAAGTGACTCAAGTGTTGACTATTTCCCGGACTATCAGATATGTAGCAATTTGTGAGCGTCCCTTGAAGAAAATTGGAGTAACTTGTTTTTTTTGAGCCCCAGTCCAGTTACTTCCATACTGAGATAGTGTACATAATTTTGCATCTTTGTCGTAATGCATTTAATTGTGCAGCTAAGGTGCTGGAAGAGTCTTTCCTTTACCAAGTCTCCAATAGACCGTGGCTTTTTGACTTTCTAAGAAACAATGATTCTTGCTCATTTACTATTGTATTTGTATTACTTTGTAAAGATTCCCAAGGTTTGATCTGCAATGTCTAGATAATCGCTGACTCTGTGTCACTATGGTCTCTCTTACTTTGGAGACTTGTGACTGGTTCGTGACCTATGTCTCACTCCTATAATGAGACTTCATATTAAATGTGTTTCTTTTAGGAGTTAATGTCAGTTTCTGTTGTTGGCAAGCTAGCTAGTTCTTGCCAGGTGTGGCTACTCTGTGATCACTCCTATCCCTCTATATGGTCACATGGTTCCAGCATCCTTTGCTGTTAATTGAACTTATTCCTGGCTAAGCTTGCTGAGGTGAAGGAGGTTCTCTGCAGAAGCTGACTACTGCCAAGCCATCTGCTGCCAAGGAGCATGGCACCAGGCGTGAAGTTGTTTGTTGTTCCCTTGTCTTCCTCCCTTCTCTCCTTGTATTATTACAGTGGTTGAGACTAGTGCTCCCGCCGAATACCAAGGCCAGCGAGGGACTAGGTATCCTGTTTGGCAATGGGTTGAAAGAACCTGCATAGGGACGGTAGGGACATCAGGGCACAGTTGCAGGTGAGTGCAGGAGGTCACCTCTCCCCCATTCCCTATGAGTAGGGCCCCCCTGTTGTATTTGTTTCCCCATCTGTAGTTTTCTGTAGTGCGCCAGACATTATTGGTCCATGCATTCAATGCCACGCACGGTAGCCGAACACCCCCTTAGTCCAGCGGGACTTCTCTCAGAGCCATATTGACCTGAAATTTGGGTTCCTATACAAGACTGGTGCTTCATATTCATCCATCTTCCAGAATCAACTATCGGAGGTCTGCAATAAAAGAGGCCTGAAAATTTCACAATCCATTCAAAATTCATTACCCTTTTTCTAAGGATCTTCTCCGGTTAAGCAGCACCGGGTTACGATATCGAGGATTTTTCTTTCCTAAATACATTTATTAAGGACGAGATGTAACGAGAATGAGATTTTTAATTGTTCCATCTTTAGTACTTCAATTTCTGAGAGTAAAAAGATCTATAAATGTTTATAGGATTTTACCCCCTGGCGCCCACTAAAGACATTATATTCCTAACCTCGTCTTTAGCGGTACCTGAGATCATTTCACATCCTCTCCTGACATCCTCCGTTAATCTACTTCTCCGCCGTTTATTCCACTTTTCTCGGATTTGCTGACTTTTATTGTGTTTGAGAAATCTTTCTTTAAAAAAAAATGTACGAATTAGGCTAAGTGCCAAGACGGGGTGAGGCGTGCAACGTGCCGATAGGAAACCTTTTTAGGTAAAATGCAAATAAACACAACTTCCATTGTAAAATCTGTATGTGTTAAAAAGGTACAAATCATACTTGTTAATTTTCCCATGATGTGTGGGAAGTTCCGAAAATAAGGAGAAATATCCTGGACTTCCCAAAGTAACGTATGTGATTTTGGAAAATTTTTCGTTCATAAAGGTATGGAGGGGTCAAAAAAATGGGCAGATTATGGACATAAAGGAGGTGTAAGGATCAATCACTGGCGGGCCTCTCTGTATTCAGCACGGGGATCCCCAAGGAAACTGGGGCCCGCTGGGGGATTACCCGGTGTCCCGGTAGGCCAGTCTGACCCTGGGTGTAACATTAGAAAGGGGCACATAAATAGGCACTTTCAAAGGTAGTAGTCACATCTGACCTTGATGCCTGAGAACCTCATAGACTCTTCTACTCTATTAATGCACATATATACTATTATTTTCTGTAGATTTACTGTAGGAAACTATGGAGATGCAGGAAGTCTAGATGTTGGTGACATCACCATGTAGGAGGGTGGCCTAGGTGATCGTGTTCCTGCCCCTGAGGACACTCTATAATGTCTTGTATTACAATATATTGTGTAGTAAGGAAGATCTCCCCAGCTACAAGATGACTGCAGGAAAGAAATACTTAAAGGGGTTGTCTACAACTAGGACAACCCCTTCTAGATCTACTTGTCCCCCCAACTCGTTAAAATAATAGACCTTGTACTCACCTCCTGGGCTGCCGTCGTTCCAGCGCTGTCATTAATCGCGGCTCAGGACTCACATGACATTGTGACATCATATCAGCCCCACGTCCGATCACCGCCGGCTTTCTTCTCCCCGCCTATAGACCAAACGAGCTATCAACAGGATGTGACGCTGTGGCTGGCACTCACTTTCTTTTGATAGCTCGTTTGGCCCAAAGTTGGGAGAAGAAGCTGGGGGTGATAAGATGTAGGGCTCGGGTGAAGTCACAATGTCACGTAAGCCTGGAGTTGCGGTTACCGACACCGCTGGAACGGCAGCCCAGGAGGTGAGTACAAGGTCTATACTTTTAATGGGGGGAAGCAAGTGGATTCAGAAGAGATTGTCCTAGTAGTAGATAACCCCTTTAAGCTTGGGACTGGCCCACACTGGGAGGAGTTAGCTCAAGGGGTAAGGGACTCGTTTAGAAGAGAGATAGGGAACGACAGGTCTTGAGTTCTGATGTGGCGGTCAGCTAAGTCATCTGGGCCACATTTGTTGGGTGACTTGTGTCAGTCACAACATTAAGATAGGGGGGGATAGCACGAATCCTTAAACAGAACATCTGAGGGCTGGAAACTACCCTCAAACCAGCGGCTCTTTTACACAAAAAGAGCGAGAGTACGGTTGGATGGCCAAGGCCCTTAATCCTAAAGGTACGGGTTTATCATTGCTTGGTGTGTGTCCAGTGCAATTCTCTTCTGCAGGACCTCTTCTGCTGACTGCGAGCTTATAGCACTTCACTGGTGCTATGGTGTACCCCTTGCCCACCTACCCTATGGGGAAAAGGGACATTTGTCTGGAAGGTCAGAGCATATTGCTCTATTTCTGCTTAGTGTTCTGACCCCCTGGAGCTACTCCAATGAAAGTGAAGGAGAGGTAGACCCGCCAAAAGGAAAAGTGGCCGTCTGTGTGTCGGCTGTGTTACTTATGTTATAATTGTAAAATGGAAATTACTTAGTTGTTTAAAGGAACCTATCGTGTCCTTTTTTGTTTCTATACTCCCCCAATGTTATTTAGATATACACTGTGCTACTAACCTGGTTTATAAAAAAACCTACATGTATTTATCAAGAAATAGCACTTTAGATGCTTAGATGTTTGTATTGGTTACCTGCACATTCAGTCATTGAGGTGGACACTTCATGCTGGCATCAGTCACGTCAATCCACATTGAGTCATGAGGTTTTCTACACGTAGTCACTCCCCCCTGCATTGTAATATAGTAACATCACTGAAGGACCTGCAAAAATTCACTAATGCTGTAGAAGGACCTGTGGTGATGTCACGACCATGGCAGAGCTAATCCTACATATCCACTTCAGGCCTGATTAGCTCCACCCACATGGGCGTGACATCACTACAGGTCCTTCAGTGATGTTAATATATTACAATGCAGAGGGGTTGACTATGTTTAAAAAACTGATGAATGAATGAATGTGAATTGAGGTGACTGATTCCAGCTGAAGTGTCCACCTCGATGACTGCTTGTTCAGATGCCTAATGCAAATATCTAAGCATCTAAAGTGCATTTTTATGATAAATACATGGATTTTTTTGTAAACCAGGTTAGTGATGCACATTGCATGATCTAAATAACATTGGGGCGGTTTAAAAGCAAAA
Source organism: Allobates femoralis (assembly GCA_033576535.1). Lineage (NCBI taxonomy): Eukaryota > Metazoa > Chordata > Amphibia > Anura > Aromobatidae > Allobates > Allobates femoralis. The sequence goes on along the minus strand of JARQOC010000009.1, from coordinate 69,578,059 downwards.
AAGGACTCCACAGGTTCCATTTAAGGACTGTTGGCCTATATTTCTGTCTTCACCAGGGATTGGTCCTGGTTCATCAAACGAGCGGCCTGCACAAAGTCCTCGTCCTCAGCCAGGACCACACCCCGCTGGGGAGTACCGGGCCGAACGAGAACTGTGCCTCACTCGCAACTGACAACCGGTGCTCCCACATATTCCTGCTGATGTCACTTCCTATTAAAAAGGCAGCCATTCTGGAGAGCCACAGGCTGCAAATCATGACCTTAAAATATAAATATGATTCACATCGAGTTCCTTGGACCCAGGGGCATGCCAACAGGTGCAGAGATTGCATAGCCCCTGCCCTGGAAGTCCCTTTGGCCTACAGAAGAAGACTATTGCTATTAAAAGATTTGCAATAATTGTGGGCCCCGTTGGAGCTTTTGCATTGGGCCCATTAGCTTCATGTTACGCCACACTCAGACCCATCAAAAGGCGACACGTGAGGCTCAAAACACATGACTATTTCTCCATGAACGACCCACATGTTCCCGGTATTCACTTCCCTGGTGTCTGACGACGCGTAGACTCGACACGTCACCCTTGACGGGATATTTGGCTTTTGGAGAATATTCATTTTTGGGATGGAACCTCATTTTCTGCTTTCCTCATGCTGGAACGTACTATCATCCTGAGCCGGGGTTATATAATTTAAATAACCGTCTCCTCCATTATTAATCCTAATACTCTATTTAGCTTTTAATAATCCCACAGAAAGTAATTGCTGGCAATTTGCATTTTTCTTCGATTTAGAAAAAAAAACATTGTTATATTAGTTTTCAAATTCTTTCTCTATCCGAGTTTATAAATACATTGTCATATTTTATGTTGTTATTGAGTTTAATTTATTACATTTTTCACTGATTATCAGCCACGGCCACATTTACAAGACATATTTATAAGTATTTCCAAGGTGGATTAATGCAAACCTGTCCAATAGCGTCTTAAAATACTGTTATAGTGTTCATCACCCCTCAAGCGCTGTTCTGTATAGCTGAGTAAGATCGAATATCTAAAAAATGTGCAAGAATATGCAGTAACTATGATAATATTGCCTCGTCAAGATTACTACTAAATATCTATATACAAAATATAATACTATATACGCTCCTATTACAAGGAATATAACTACTATAATACTGCCCCTATATACAAGAATATAACTACTATAATACTGCCCCTATATACAAGAATATAATCTACTATAATACTGCCTCTATATACAAGAATATAACTACTATAATACTGCTCCTAATACAAGAATATAACTACTATAATACTGCTCCTATATACAAGAATATAACTACTATAATACTGCTCCTATATACAAGAATATAACTACTATAATACTGCCCTATGTACAAGAATATAACTACTATAATACTGCCTATGTACAAGAATATAACTACTATAATACTGCCTCCTATTACAAGAATATAACTACTATAATACTGCCCTATATACAAGAATATAACTACTATAATACTGCTCCTATATACAGGAATATAACTACTATAATACTGCCCTATATACAAGAATATAACTACTATAATACTGCCCCTAATACAAGAATATAACTACTATAATACTGCCTCTATATACAAGAATATAACTACTATAATACTGCTCCTATGTACAAGAATATAACTACTATAATACTGCTCCTATATACAAGAATATAACTACTATAATACTGCCCCTATATACAAGAATATAACTACTATAATACTGCTCCTATATACAAGAATATAACTACTATAATACTGCTCCTATATACAAGAATATAACTACTATAATACTGCCCCTATGTACAAGAATATAACTACTATAATACTGCCCCCTATATACAAGAATATAACTACTATAATACTGCCCCCTATATACAAGAATATAACTACTATAATACTGCTCCTATATACAAGAATATAACTACTATAATACTGCCCCTATGTACAAGAATATAACTACTATAATACTGCTCCTATGTACAAGAATATAACTACTAATAATACTGCTCCTATCTACAAGAATATAACTACTAATAATACTGCCCTATATACAAGAGTATAATTACTATAATACTGCCCCCTATCTACAAGAATATAACTACTATAATACTGCCCCTATATACAAGAGTATAATTACTATAATACTGCCCCCTATATACAAGAATATAACTACTATAATACTGCCCCTATATACAAGAGTATAATTACTATAATACTGCCCCCTATATACAAGAATATAACTACTATAATACTGCCCTATATACAAGAGTATAATTACTATAATACTGCCCCCTATATACAAGAATATAACTACTATAATACTGCCCCTATATACAAGAGTATAATTACTATAATACTGCCCCCTATATACAAGAATATAACTACTATAATACTGCCCCTATATACAAGAGTATAATTACTATAATACTGCCCCCTATATACAAGAATATAACTACGATAATACTGCTCCTATATACAAGAATATAACTACTATAATACTGCCCCTATATACAAGAATATAACTACTATAATACTGCCCCTATATACAAGAATATAACTACTATAATACTGCTCCTATATACAAGAATATAACTACTATAATACTGCTCCTATATACAAGAATATAACTACTATAATACTGCTCCTATGTACAAAATATAACTACTATAATACTGCCCCTATATACAAGAGTATAATTACTATAATACTGCCCCCTATATACAAGAATATAACTACTATAATACTGCCCCTATATACAAGAGTATAATTACTATAATACTGCCCCCTATATACAAGAATATAACTACTATAATACTGCCCCTATATACAAGAGTATAATTACTATAATACTGCCCCCTATATACAAGAATATAACTACTATAATACTGCCCCTATATACAAGAATATAACTACTATAATACTGCCCCTATATACAAGAGTATAATTACTATAATATACTGCCCCTATATACAAGAATATAACTACTATAATACTGCTCCTATATACAAGAATATAACTACTATAATACTGCTCCTATATACAAGAATATAACTACTATAATACTGCTCCTATGTACAAGAATATAACTACTATAATACTGCCCCTATGTACAAGAATGAACTACTATAATACTGCTCCTATGTACAGAATATAACCACTATAATACTGCTCCTATATACAAGAATATAACCACTATAATACTGCTCCTATATACAAGAATATAACTACTATAATACTGCCCCTATGTACAAGAATATAACTACTATAATACTGCTCCTATATACAAGAATATAACTACTATAATACTGCCCCTATGTACAAGAATATAACTACTATAAATACTGTCCTTATATACAAAGAATATAACTACTATAATACTGCCCCTAGTACAAGAATATAAACTACTATAATACTGCCCCTATGTACAAGAATATAACTACTATAATACTGCTGCTATGTACAAGAATATATCTACTATAATACTGCTCCTATGTACAAGAGTATAACTACTATAATACTGCTCCTATGTACAAGAGTATAACTACTATAATACTGCTCCTATGTACAAGAATATAACTACTATATACTGCCCTATGTACAAGAATATAACTACTATAATACTGCCGCTATGTACAAGAATATAACTACTATAATACTGCCCCTATATACAAGAATATAACTACTATAATACTGCCCTATATACAAGAATATAACTACTATAATACTGCTCCTATATACAAGAATATAACTACTATAATACTGCTCCTATATACAAGAATATAACTACTATAATACTGCTCCTATATACAAGAATATAACTACTATAATACTGCCCTATGTACAAGAATATAACTACTATAATACTGCTCCTATTACAAGAATATAACTACTATAATACTGCTCCTATATACAAGAATATAACTACTATAATACTGCCTCCTATATACAAGAATATAACTACTATAATACTGCCCTATATACAAGAATATAACTACTATAATACTGCCCCTATATACAAGAATATAACTACTATAATACTGCTCCTATGTACAAGAATATAACTACTATAATACTGCCCTATATACAAGAATATAACTACTATAATACTGCTCCTATATACAAGAATATAATACTACTATAATACTGCTCCCTATATACAAGAATATACTACTATAATACTGCCTCCTATATACAAGAATATAACTACTATAATACTGCTCCTATAGTACAAGAATATAACTACTATAATACTGCCCTATATACAAGAATATAACTACTATAATACTGCTCCTATATACAGAATATAACTACTATAATACTGCCCTATATACAAGAATATAACTACATATAATACTGCTCCTATATACAAGAATATAACTACTATAATACTGCCCCTATATACAAGAATATAACTACTATAATACTGCTCCTATATACAAGAATATAACTACTATAATACTGCTCCTATATACAAGAATATAACTACTATAATACTGCCCTGTGTACAAGAATATAACTACTATAATACTGCTCCTATGTACAAGAATATATAACTACTATAATACTGCCCTATGTACAAGAATATAACTACTATAATACTGCTCCTATATACAAGAATATAACTACTATAATACTGCTCCTATGTACAAGAATATAACTACTATAATACTGCTCCTATGTACAAGAATATAACTACTCTAATACTGCCCCTATGTACAAGAATATAACTACTATAATACTGCTCCTATGTACAAGAATATAACTACTATAATACTGCCCCCTATATATACAAGAATATAACTACTATAATACTGCCCCTATATACAAGAATATAACTACTATAATACTGCTCCTATATACAAGAATATAACTACTATAATACTGCCCTATATACAAGAATATAACTACTATAATACTGCTCCTATGTACAAGAATATAACTACTATAATACTGCCTCTATATACAAGAATATAACTACTATAATACTGCCCCTATATACAAGAATATAACTACTATAATACTGCTCCTATATACAAGAATATAACTACTATAATACTGCTCCTATGTACAAGAATATAACTACTATAATTCTGCTCTTGGTACTATTACACTATTTGCATTTAGGCATGATTTCTAGACCATGTGATAATATTACACCAGGTCTCATTAGTCACTGATCGCGGATATTGTCCGTCATTTCTTTTCCAATACCGGATGACATTAAATAAGGAGGGATGTGATAGGAGAAGTGACTGCTTATTCCTTTGAGTCGAATATAATCTGTCTGCTGGAGGATCTGCCTCCTTCTCCTCTCCGCATGATGACACTAAGACATGGAGGTCGATGGGCCATGGCGCGCTCACCGCAGGGGCCCACAGACACAAGACATTGAAGCCCCATTAAGTTTGTCCCAATCAGTGAGGGGTGACACTCCAGAGCGGAGGACTCCACAGGTGTGTGCCTCCATCGACCCTGATATATCTGAGCAGCCAAACCTCCAATATACGGATCCAATGAACCCTACAGACAAGTTAACGACATCACTTAATATGTAATGCTATTGGGATGTTCTCACTTCACCGCTCTATGTCATGATATATCCGGAGCGGCATCTTATGTATAAATGGAAACCACTGCAATGTCTGTATACAGATGAGCTTCTCAATATACATATAACCTTTACTTTACCTTAAAGGGGATGTCCTAAAACAATACCCCACTGTGACATAGAAGGGATCCCTCAACATTCTAAAGACTAGCTTGAATTCTGCAATACGGCGTATTATCTAGTCAACAGTTAATCTGAATGGACGTGTTTGTTGTTCCAATTTTTCCAGCAGAGGCTGTTTTTCTAGAAATAGACTGTTATACACACACGAGCCAACTCTCATGGGAAAATAGAGCCTATGTCTAATCTACTGCACCTGACCCAACCGTCTCCTGTACAGACTAAAGTTCCTATCTGCACAGTCCCTAGTGGCACCTGTGCAAGCTGGTATAACCCTAAGCAGAAAACTAGGAGATGACAACTGGGACCTGGATGCCTAAAAGGCCGTTGAGTGTTCCTCAAATCTCTTTAGGAACCGGGGGCCAGATGCAGAGCACTAAAGCCCTAAATAAGGAAAGCGTGCAGACATAGAAGAGATCCTAAGTGAGAAAACACAAAACATGAGTACAGAGTGGAAAAAGAATAAATAGCCTCTTATTGGCAAGAGAAAGGAATAGGATAGATGTGACAGCTAGACCTATCTGATCTCAACTGGCGGATACAGGCTAAAGAGGGCTCTTGTGCAAGACCAGTAATTGGGTCCTTTGCAGTTAATTAACTCATCATAATGCACAATCATACCTTCTTTAGAGGTGGACATGGGCTCCCTTACCTCTTGGGCCCTTGTACAGCTGCACAGGTTGCATCAATGACCTGTCAACCCCTGCTGATCTCTATCTGACTGCCATAAATCCTTAGCAGTATGGCTGGAACTCCTAGCAGGATCCACTTAGAATATAGCCAGCAGAGAAGACCAGCAAGGCAAAGTTATAAATAGCCACACATGTGATAGTATAGACTAAATTGAAAACACCTGCTACCGAAAAAGAATGAAACAGAGATTAAAGATAATCAGCACTTGGACAGTGACTAAACCTGAGTGGTTCAGCGGAGAAGGAAAGCAATCACGCAGCACAGAGTTGCCGGATCAAATCTCAAGGCATGACACAGACACTCTTGTCCATGGGCTGTGTCTGGTATTGAGCTATTGATCCTCACTGATCTGATATTAATGATCATCTATTAGAATAGTAGAACAGCTTTAAAGATGACTTGCCGGTTGCTCAAAAATCAAGTCAATTACCTTGTTTGAAAAACCCTGAGTTTTCCTGATTCTGAAGCTGTTTTCTGTCTTGCGCTACAACACTGCATTGCAGAGATTTTCATATTTGTTGCTTTTGGAGAACACTATGTGAAATCTCTGCTTTTTGTTTCTTGAGAGTCTTTTCTGGGAGTGTGTGCCTTCACTCCCCCCTCCTGGATGCTGCCAATCACAGCTCAGAAGCTGATCTAGTAGTGTCAGATACTGCCAAGTTGTGATTGGCAGCATCTGGGGGGAAGAGTGAAGGCACACCCTCCCTGAGAAGACTCTGAAGAAATGCCCAATTGTACTACAAGCAGAGATTTCACATACTGCTCTCCTGAAGCAACAAATGTGACTATCTCTGCAATGAAGCGATGCAGAGCAAAATGGAAAAGAGTATTAGAATCAAGGGATCTCAGGGATTTTTACTAGCTACTTCACTCAATGTTTTGGAGAAAGTTAAAATCCACTTTAAATTAGGTCTGAGCTATTGGCAAGTAAAGTGAAAGAAGATCTTGTTTTCCTTAGATTGAATTTAACATCACCTCTTCATGCGCTAGTAATCAGATTTTTCTAAAACAAACTTTATTGGAGAACCGGAATGGTTTGTAAATGCTTTTTAAGAGAAAATGAAAGGAGCAATATAAGTGAATTGGAAGGAGGGGGGAAAGCACACCCTCACAGAGAAGAGTCTTAAGAACCACCTAGTTGCATTACAAGCAGAGATTTCACATACTGCGCTCCTGAAGCAACAAATGTGAATATCTCTGCAACGGAGTGACACAGAGCAAAACGGAAAGGAGCATCTGAATCAGGGGATCCCAGGGATTTTTACATTACTCAAAGGAACAATGTAAGTGAACTTTTTAAATTTTTCTTTTAAAAAAAACTTACACCAACCATGAGAACTACTAATTTGGATTTGTCTAAAACATGTGTTAAGGGGGTCCAAGAAGCATTACATGTAGGGGTAAATATTGTGCTCTATCTATCTATCTATCTATCTATCTATCTATCTATCTATCTATCTATCTATCGGTATCTATCTATCTATCTACAGGTATCTATCTGTCTCTCTATCTATCTATCTATCTATCTGTATCTATCTATCTATCTATCTATCTGTCTGTCTGTCTGTCTGTCTCTATCTGTCTGTCTGTCTCTATCTGTCTGTCTGTCTGTCTCTATCTATCTGTCTGTCTGTCTCTATCTATCTGTCTGTCTGTCTCTATCTATCTATCTATCTATCTATCTATCTTTCTGTCTGTCTGTCTCTATCTATCTATCTGTCTGTCTGTCTCATCTGTCTGTCTCTATCTATCTATCTATCTATCTATCTATCTATCTATCTGTCTGTCTGTCTGTCTGTATCTATCTATCTATCTATCTAGCTATCTATCTATCTCTGTCTCTATCTATCTGTATCTATCTATCTATCTATCTATCTATCTATCTATCTATCTATCTATCTCTATCTATCTGTCTGTCTGTCTGTCTGTCTCTTTCTATCTATCTATCTATCTATCTATCTATCTATCTATCTATCTATCTATCTATCTTTGTCCATGAAATGGTTATTTTGACCATATCTGCCTCTTTTTCAGCAATACTGAAATGCTGTCAAGCAAGAAAGGGCATTTTCAGCATATAATTAATGTGGAATTGGTCTCTTTCCTGTGATATCATCTATTTATTTTTTAACGTTGCACATTTAGCTTCTCTCTAATATTCATTACACATTTCCACCTCGGGGGTTTTTCTTTACATACTAATGGGAACTGAATATTTAGGGCGAGATTAGAAGTCATGCTGTGTGACTCAAACTGAATCTGCCGAGCACTGAGAGATCCACGAAAAACCAGCACTGAATATTATGGGGGATAGTTATCAGTAGCATTGAGTGAATTTTTCAGATGGCAAAGTCGGTGTCAATTTGTCACACTGGACTAAGGGGGTGTCCGGCTACCATGTGTGACAATGGATGCATGCACCAATAATGTCCGGGCGCACTACACAAAACAACAGATGGGGAAGAGGTGACCTCTTGCACTTAACCGTGGCAGTGCCCTGATCTCCCTACCGTCCCTATCCGAATTCTTTCAACCCATTGCTGAACAGGATACCTAGTCCCTCCCTGGACCTGATATTAGCCCTCAATAGGGAAATGGCCAGTGGGAGCACTAGTCCCAACCACTGCAATAATAACAAAGAGAGGGAAGACAGAGGATGACAAAAATAACGTCACGCCTGCTGCCTCTCTCCTAGGCAGCAGACGGTCAGGTTCTCCAGAAAACGTCTTTCACCTCAGGAAGCCAGGCAAGGAATGCAGTTCAATTACCAGCAAAGGATACTGGAACCATGTGACCATATAATGAGGATGGTAGTGATCACAAAGTAGCCACACCTGGTCAAAGAATTAGCTAGCTTGCTAGCAACAGAAACTGACATTAACTTCTAAACTGTCAAAGGAAAGAAAGACGTTACTATTGCAGTCGTTTGGGCTAGTGCTCCCGCTGCCCATTTCCATATTGAAGGCTAGCTAACATCAGGGCCAGGGAGGGATAAGTCTCCACAGAATGAGACACAGATCTCAAAACTGTTACAAGTCTCCAAAGTAAGAGAGACCATTGTGACCCAAATTAAGCCATTGGTACATGTGGTGCCCATGGTATAGCATGGTGTTCCAAGATCTTTCCATGAAGTATCCAGTTGAGTTGAATCTCCTGAAATTTGGTGATATCAGGATGTGAGGTGTGATCGTAGAATGAAACGTTCGGAAGACTTGACCTATATTTCGGAGGCCGGTGATTTGGGCAGGGAGCAGAAGGGCGTCCGGAGAGGTGAGTGGGGAGGTATTTTTTTTTATATATTTAGATTTATTATGATCTGAGGTTTGGAGAGAGACCCAGAGCAGAATAAGAAAAAATTCATTTTGCAATTATGAAGAAACGTTCGTCACACTGGAATCCCAAACGATCCGCACGACACCAGTCTATCTGTATCAAGAAGAATCTGCAAAGTGAAGAGAGTAACACAAACTCAAAGTTAGGACTGCTCACATGACTCATTTTTGCTTCTTATTTTCCCCAATTCAGTTGTGGTGCAAAATTCCGCCCCACTACTGTTTCTTGGCGACACATACGGATGCCGTCCGGGAATGCACAATCGGCGCTGCTGCACTGCAATCGTTAGTTTGTCTTTGGTTGCTGCACTAATTAGAGGCAAAGACCAAGATGACGAAGCTCTCCGTATGATGACGTGAGGTTTGTCATCTCAGGGTCTGCCAATGCAGAGTGCAGCAACCGATTGCAAACTCATCTTGAAAGCTGTGCTCTGTATAGGCAAAGGCTGCAATGTGCGGCTCCTATAGACTCCCACAGCTCCTCTCACTTGAAATTTTGTGAGGGCCACGTCACACACACCGATATCTGTGCAGATATTGTTGGCAGATCTCTGGTTGCAGTGAAATCATGGACACATTGTTCCATTTATACACGGCCACAAAATGGAACAATGTGTCCATGATTTCACTGCAACCAGAGATCTGCGAACAATATCTGCACAGATATCTGTGTGTGTGACGTGGCCCTAAGAGAGACGGAGACCTGCTACTGCTAGGGAAGCCGTCCCAAGTTCGAAAAGTGACCCCTGTAAATAACAAAAAAAACACTAACATTACAAAAAGCTTAGTGTTTTCCGGTGTAAGCAAAGAAGTCTGAAGTATCATTATGTGACTGTAGACTGCCGCATTGTGTTCTCATCCGCACACCGTCACTATTCCCCTGTATTCCCCATGAGGCTGAGCGATCATATATTTGATCTGCCCTTCTAGAATCCTGCACTTCTCTGAATTCTCTTCTATTACCCATGAGTATGCAAATTGCATATATGCAGTCATGTGACAGCCCTCCCATGCAGAGAATACAGGACAGCCTTTTTAAGGATTTATGTAAATTTTCATACTTTAACTAGAGTTTGGGTCTATCACTAGGGTCTTGGTAAGGAATAGGACTAGGGTATTAGTTTTAGTATTATGGTTAGGGCTAGAACTAGGATTAGGGTTAGGGTACCTTTACACGCCGCTACTGGCGGGTGGATACAACCAGCTACTTCACGTGCACGAGCACGCACAAACGGTTACAAACGGTAAACGCACCACCTTTACACGCCGCAACAAGGTGCGCTACGCTACGTTACATCTATCTCTAGATACACCGCCGGGTGTCTCAAGTTACCTTCTGCCGAGCACCTTACCTCATTTACACACCGCTACAACAAGCTAATATGGGCGGACCTGGTGCAGCAGGGACAACACATAGGCGTGCCACAATTGTGGATTACGAGACGTCCGTACGCTGATAGGACAAAGCAAGAACATCACGATTGGGCAGGCATCGCAGGAGGCTGACTAATACATGACGCTCGAGCAATTGTGTAGTGTGACTGGTCAGCTCCTTAAATATGCCTCCCTATGCAGCGACAACCAATCGCAACGCCGGAGCTTCCTCCAATGATCGCTGATGGGGTAACCCGGAGGCTGTGTTACGCCCCAGCTACATACCAGGTACATAGCCTGGTGTAGAAACAACCCTTCTGTTCCTTCTTTACACACCGATACAGGTCGCTACAATCGGCTGTGTAGCCACCTGTTTCAGGGCAGTGCTCGGAAACAGTTGCCGCTACTGCCGGGTGGCTACTACCGTCTTCACACGCCGCTACTACAGGGTATATTGCCGATGCAAGATACATTTCTCGCAAGTAGCTGGTTGTATCCACCCGCCAGTAGCGGCGTGTAAAGGTACCCTAAGGGATATGACTAGGGTTAGTATTAGGTTAGGTCTATGATTAAAGCTAGGATAAGAGATAGGACTAGGGTTAGTATTAGTTTTAGTATTAGGGTTAGAACTAGGGATAGGGCTAGAACTAGGATTAGGGTAAGAGCTACGACAAAGGTTAGTATTAGTTTTAGTGTTAGGGTTAAGGCTAGAACTGGGGTTAGGGATAGAACCAGGATTAGTAATGGTTTTAGTATTAGAGTTAGAACTAGGGTTAGTGTAAGAGATAGGAATAGGGCTAGAGCCCTAATAGTAAAACTAATACTAACCCTATTCCTATCTCTTACACTAACCCTAGTTCTAACTCTAATACTAAAACCATTACTAATCCTGGTCCTATCCCTAACCCCAGTTCTAGCCTTAACCCTAACACTAAAACTAATACTAACCTTTGTCCTAGCTCTTACCCTAATCCTAGTTCTAGCCCTATCCCTAGTTCTAACCCTAATACTAAAACTAATACTAGGGTTAGTGTAAGGTCTAGGAAAAGGGTTAGTATTAGGTCAATGACTAGGGTTAGGGTAAGGGATAGGACTAGGGTTAGTATAAGTGTCAGTATTATTATTAGGGCTAGAACTAGGGTTAGGGATAGAGCCAGGGTATGGTTGGGGATACGGTTAGGATTAGTGACAGGTTATGGTTGGGGATACGGTTAGGGTTAGTGCCAGGATATGCTTGGAGATACGGTTAGGGTTGGGGATAGAGCCAGGGTATGGTTAGGGATATGGTTAGGGTTAGTGCCAGGGTATGGCTGGAGATACAATTAGGGTTGGGGAAAGAGCCAGGGTATGGTTGGAGATATGGTTAGGGTTAGTGCCAGGGTATGGCTGGAGATATGGTTAGGGTTGGGGAAAGAGCCAGGGTATGGTTTGGGGATACTGTTAGGGTTGAAGATAGAGCCAGGGTATGGTTGGGGGTAACGGTTACGGTTATTGCCAGAATATGGTTGGAGATACTGTTATGGTTGGAGATAAAGCCAGGGTATGGCTGGGTATACGGTTAGGGTTAGTGCCAGGGTTTGGTTGGAGATACGGTTAGGGATAGGGTTAGAGCCAGGGCATGGCTGGGGAAACGCTTAGGGTTAGGGATGGAGCCTGGGTATAGCTGGGGATTTATGGTGTACGGGTTGTAGGAGGGTGGATGAGCCTGGGTATGGCTGGGGATATGGTTAGGGTTAGGGATGGAGCCTGGGTATGGCTGGGGATATGGTTAGGAGTTAGGGGGATATGGAGGGAGCTTGGGTATGGCTGGGATATGGTTAGGGTTAGGGATGGAGCCTGGGTATGGCTGGGGATATGGTTAGGGATGGAGCCTGGGAATGGCTGGAGAAACAGTTAGGTGTGGAGCTAGGAAAATAAAACAGTCGCAAAAATGTTAAAACCAATATATATAACAATGTAAAACTTTTTAATTTTAAAATTTGATGACAAATTTCACTAAAAAGCAGAAAGTGATGGGTTTGGGTCAAAATATATTCAGTATTTTAAAAATTCTAAATACTGTGTCTGTGCTTGAGGGATCAGGGGTTGAATATTAGAGCGGCGAGCGGTAACGGTCCACAGATTAGGGCCTACAAAATACTTGCCCCAGGGGCCGGCAACTAGTTTTTCATCACTGATCGCAACCATAAAAAGTAAGTTGCAAAAACTCCAATAAGTTTTTCTTCCTTACTGTATGAAGCAGCTTTACGTACAATGGCATCTCTTGGCACGTTAATTTGCGTAAAGAGCGGCATACCTGAGAGTAATGATCAGGTCTGCAGCAGAACGAGTCGGTGCATGTGAAGGAACATGCCGTCCCGGATCCTTCTCGGAGATAAACATAGACATCTGTGTGCATTAATCCTTGCTCTTAGATTATGCCTGAAGTGATGGCAATAACCAAGGAAGATGCAATCATTGCTTTAACATAATAAACATAAAGGGCCTCCATTTCTTTTCAAGCGTGTATGGAAAATGCTTAGGCCGACAAGACGCTTTATAACCTTTTATTGCGGAAGGGATATTTAGCGGCGGCGGATCGCAGGAGTCTTCTTGAGCTTTCTTGGCGGATGCCGAGTCAGCCCATTGTGTGAAGGGCGTTAATAGATTGCGCTTACACGTCAGCCGGATATTTTGTATCGGGCTGTATTAAGACATACAGGCTGCTTTACCGCACACCTGCTAATCCCCAGCTGGCTTTTTTTCCCTTTATTTTGGGCAAGCAGCTAAAACGACAGATGACTCACGAGATGGGCGGCAGAGCCGGAACGATTTGGCTTACGGGTGTGGAGACACAACATTCATGGAAGTGGGTGAGGAGTTGTTTTTATTTTATTTTTACAGATTGTCGCTCGGTGAACTTAAAAAGCTTCAAGCTAAGAAGAGAAATAACATTTGATTTGCTGACTTTAAACATTTCCGATCCTTGGCACAAAATATAAGAGTATACAGACATTACAGCCGGGGATGACAGAATATAAGTGTGGCGCCCCACCGGGTAGGCCGCCAACAGAGGTACTGCACTCCTGCGGTTAAGGGGATTAGCGCCTCTGCTTTCCAGGAGCTGGGATTGTGTAGTTGAGCCAACGCACACACACACAACACTTAGGGACCCCAGGACAATGGGTGGACCCTGAGGGAGGACCCAAGCGTAGTCGGGAGGAAAGAGTGAAGTGCAGGAGAAGACTAGAGGAGAGTAGCGGAGTGAGACGGGAGTGTGGAGGCGTGTGGTGTCTACTCCTGTGGGTTAGAGCACGACCACGGTTGCCCACGGGAGGGAAGACCGACAGGTGAAGGAAGAAGAGAGAGCCCTTGGGGTGCGGAAGAGATATCGATCCCTGTAAGCCCATATCTGGTGAGACAGAGGGGTTGGTTGACGACACAGGGACCGGCCCTGAACACGGTGCGGATGCTGTATGCCCAAACCGTTGAACCGGAGGCCCCAGGCTTCTAATGGGAGCTGTGGCCGAACACCCGACTCATCTTGGGGAAGGTGGCTGAACTAGGGAGCAGTGCCGGGAGGGGACACAACAGCACCCGTAGCTGCCGGTACTTGAGCTCTGTGCTTCGGAGGCGCTGAGAGCTTGGGAAGCTGGGCGGTGTCACGCTCGCCCAGAAGAGAACTACTCCTTATTTTACTGGGAAGAGAAAGAGAGAGAGACCACCAGAGACAGAGACACCTAGAGAGGAAGGAAAGGGCACCACCCGTGGCTCGACTGCACTGTCCCGTTCTGGAAACAACTCTGAACTGGAGGTTGGCAAGGGACTTACCCGGCGGCTGGTACCCGGTACCCGGTTGCTGAAACAACTGAGTAAAAGTAACAGAACTCCAGCTGTGGTGCAGGGGCCTCATGAGACATCGGGGTACTGATGATCTAGTGAACATCTGTCAAGGTACAAACTGACTCCTCCATTCTGCTGCCCTGGGGACCGCGCTCCACCTGCGGACAGCAGAACCATCTAAGCTGCTGGTCACCGTCTCCAGAGGTTCTGAACCAGCAGCGGCCGCCCTGGCCACATACCGCAGGTGGCATCACAAATACCCCTATTCCCCCTTTGACTTTTCTTGTCATCTTCCCCCGTTTATTAAAATGATACCGCCAGGGTCAAGAGACCGGGTCTCAACCCCCGTCTGTCCCCGTGAAAAAGAACCGAGAAGGTGAAGAGAACAACAAGTAACTGCCCGGTTCCCAAGTCTTCCACGGCCCTGGAGTGGGCGTGTTATAAGAGTATACAGACATTACAGCCAGGAGATCACAGAATGAAAACGTATACAGACATTATATTAGATAGGTCCAACAGGGTCTTCTCCAAGCCTAGATAGGTCCACTAAGGTCTTCTCCAAGTCTAGATAGACCCAACAAGGTCTACTCTCCCATTTTCTTGATAGTGTCAAGCCATCGGGTTGTCGAGTTATCGGGTTCTTTGCCTTGTTCCTTCTATTCATCCCACCATGATGTCTTCTCCAGTGATTGCTCTCTTTGCATGATGTGTAGATAAGTCATAGCTTGGTGATATTTCCTTCCAGTGACATGTCTGGCTTGATTTGTGCCAGAACTGATGTGTTTGTTCTTCTTGCCATCCATGGTATTGATAACATCCTTCTCCAGCACCACGACGAAGGCGTTGATCCTTCTGTACCAAAATGCGTAGATAAGCTATTTTACTTATTATCTAATACCCTGGTTGTACTCACATTTATTAAAGAAGAATCTGTTGAGCTGGACGTCAAGAACTTCCCAATCTATGTGTCTGGTGGTGTCAAGCAGCTGCTGAAAAGGGCTTCATTTTTTCATCTTTCCTTCTATGTGTTGCGCTCATGGTAAAGTTCTGATTTTAGTCTAAAGCTGCCTTTATTCTTGAATAATGGCTACCCCTCTCCCCGTATCATGCACCTCCTTCTTTGCTGAGCAGGTATGATTAGGACCATACACTGCCACCTAAATAGCCCTGGTGTTAGTGTATCCCAAGGGTCAGCATAAATGGACCCAAAAGGGACAATGTTTTAATGATCTGCGCTGCTGTATGATAAAAAGGCCACAAGGATTTGTCAAGTAATAGAGGCTTTATTTGATGCGTTTCAAAGCGTTATCCCTGCTCCTTCCTCAGCAAAAAGATAAGACCCTATTGTGCTTTTATTGCCTCATTTTAGTTACTTCAGGGACAACACAAGGATTGGTGGTGGTGGTGGTGGTGGTGATGGTGGTGGTGGTGATGGTGGTGGTGGTGGTGGTGGAGGTGGTGGTGGTAATGGTGGTGGTGGTGGTGGTGGTGATGATGGTGGTGATGGTGGTGGTGGTGGTGGTGGTGGTGGTGGTGGTTGGGGTTTTGAAATTCAGCGTGATCGATCCATCTTTGCTCCCAACATGAGTGTGATTGCGGAGGTTCCCACATACATTAAATGGTTATTCATTTCCATGGAAATTATTGAGGAACTCAAAGTCCATAAATATTGGAGGTGCAAGAGAGAACCCCAGTGGTCCTTTACCAGATAAGAGAACACTTCTGTTTTATCCATTGGTAGGAATACATAGTATCCTAGTAACATAGTTTTTAAGGTTGAAGGAAGACTTTAAGTCCATCTAGTTCACCCCATAGCCTAACATGTTGATCCAGAGGAAGGCAAAAAACCCCATGTGGCAACACTAAGCTCCACATTGGGGGAAAAAAATTCCTTCCTGACTCCAGATACGGCAATCAGACTAATTCCCTGGATCAACGTCCTATCAAAGAATCTAGTATATATAACTGATAATATTATAGTTTTCAAGAAAGGCATCCAGGCCCTTCTTACGTGTTAGTAGTGACTCCCTCATTACACCATCATGTGGCAGAGAGTTCCATAGTCTCACTGCTCTTACAGTAAAGAATCCGCGTCTGTGATTATGATTAAACCTTCTTTCCTCCAGACGTAGAGGATGCCCCCTTGTCCCCGTCTCTGTAGAGGATGCCCCCTTGTCCCAGTCTCTGTAGAGGACGCCCCCTTGTCCCCGTCTCAGGCCTAAGAGTAAAGAGATCATTAGAAAGGTCTCTGTACTGTCCCCGCATATATTTATACATTATTATAAGATCACCCCTAAGCCTTCGTTTTTCCAAGCTAAATAACCCCAAGTTTAATAACCTGTCTTGGTATTGCAGACCCCTCAGTCCTCTAATAACCTGTCTTGGTATTGCAGACCCCTTAGTCCTCTAATGACTTTTGTCGCTCTTCTCTGGACCCGCTCTAGTTCAGCTATGTCTTTCTTATACACCGGAGACCAGAATTGTACACAGTATTCTAAGTGTGGTGGCACTAGTGACTTGTATAGAGCTAAAATTATGTTCTCCTCATGAGCATCTATGCCTCTTTTAATGCATCCCATTATTTTATTTGCCTTTGCAGCAGCTGCCTGACACTGGCCACTAAATGTGAGTTTGTCATCTACCCATACACCCAGGTCTTTTTCAGTGACAGTTTTGCCCAGTGTTTTACAATTAAGCACATAATTATACCTTTTGTTTCCTCTGCCCAAGTGCATGACCTAACATTTTTCCCCATTAAAGCTCATTTGCCATTTATCAGCCCAAGCTTCTAGTTTACATAAATCCTCCTGTAATATATAATTGTCCTCCTTTGTATTGATTACCCTTAAGAGTTTAGTGTCATCTGCAAATATTGAGATTCTACTCTGTATGCCCCCTACAAGGTCATTAATAAATATATTAAATAGAAGCGGGCCCAACACTGACCCCTGTGGTACCCCACTGTTAACTGTGACCCATTCTGAGTGTGTTCCATTAATAACCACCCTTTGTTTCCTATCGCTGAGCCAGTTCTTAACCCACTTACAAATATTTTCCCCTATCCCCATTGCTCTCATTTTATGTATCAGCCTTTTGTGTGACACCGTATCAAAAGCTTTTGAAAATTCCATATACACCACATCCACTGCATTTCTTTGGTCCAGTCCAGAACTTACTTCTTCATAGAAGCTTATCAGATTAGTTTGACAGGAACAGTCCCTCGTAAACCCATGTTGATATTGGGTCATGAGGTTATTTTTCTTCAGATAGTCCAGTATAGCATCTCTTAGAAAACTTTGAAGGATTTTACCCACAGTAGAAGTTAAGCTTACTGGCCTATAATTTCCAAGTTCAGTTTTTGTCCCTTTTTGAATATTGGCACCACATTTGCTATACGCCAGTCTTGTGGTACAGATCCTGTTATTATGGAATCTTGAAATATTAAAAATAATGGTCTATTTATGACGGTACTTAATTCCTGCAGTACTGTGGGGTGTATCCCATCCAGGCCCGGAATTGTCAACTTTAGTGATTTTTAGACGGTTCGGGCGGCGTGAGGGCTTCATGCACCCCTTCTACCAGGCATATTAAAATTGTGCCTTTTGCAGTCCTTCACGTTCTGGTCTGATTTATAAGGCGTGTCATTAATTTGAGTTGCAGTGCACTATCCTGTATCATCATCGGGTTCCCTTTACTTTAATCCAGTCTACTACAGCCATCACCCCAGTGTGTACAGTGAATGGCCACCTTAATAAAAGTCCATTGTCACATACCCACCAGAGCTTATGCCTGTGACATCTGCTTAGAGATAGAGAAGTCAGTGCCATAAGCTCTGGAGAATGCAGGCTCTGCCCATCCACTAAGGTTATAGTGGCTGTGACCTGCAGTGCTTCAAAGTCTGATGGAGTGTGTGTGAGCTGTCTAGCTGAAGTCATTACCTCCTAAGCTTCAGCCTATTAGAAGGCACCACACCCTACTAATACCTTCAGCCTTCTGCTGGAAGCTGCCAGAAATAGTTTTTGGTTTATCTGTATAGTATCTTGTCTTGTATGGGTGATTTTTCTTTTCTACCCTGTTTTTTGAACACTTCTTCTGCCTCTCAATTTTGTACCTTGCTGCCGTCTCGGTATTGACCCGACTCCCTGGCTACTCTAATGGATCCTGACTTTGTCCTTTCCCTGACCCTGCTTGGTGACTATTCCTCTTTCTGGACTGTAGCTTATCCATATGCAACAATCTCCTGAACCCTGTTGTAAATCCAGATCCCTGTATAGGGGTTAAAGTTTGTCAGTTTCTAGAGGTTCTGCCTATTAGGCAACTTGTACCTAGTCTGCCCGCGATACCCTTTTTGTGCCTATAGCCTTGGACGGACATCACACCCATGTCGTAACACGTGTCATGGGGTCATAGATTCCACTTGATATTGAGGCCTTCCTACAGAAATATGGTCCTATTTGAATAGGGAACTGTCTTGCTAATACCATCAATTTGATAGAGGTTCTCCCATGCTACCTCATCTTGGAAAATCTATATAGGATTAAAATGTAAAGTCTGTGGTGGTCTGAGAAGCAAGAAAAACTGGCTTTTGTGTATCTGGATGCAACTCATGATGTGACCACTCTTTGGAATGGGCAACTGTCCTGCTGAAAGTGTCCATCAATCATAAGGTAAACAGCGGCCATGAAGATATCAACTTGATCGGCCACATTCATTCATTGAGCTCTAGGTTCCGAAAAGTCAATCCAAAGGTGTTCAATGATAATATGCCACCACCACTGCTGATACACACAATTAACACCTGATAGAAAGAGTTCAAGGATTCATGCTGCTTGTGCCAAACTCTTTACACCTCTTTTGCATTTTGGAATCTTTCTTTTCTATTTCCCCTTAAAAGCAATGGCGCTGTAACTGGTCATCAGCTGTTTAAGCCCATCGGTGCTAAGATATGGAGTTGCATGTTCGGACATGTTAGTTGGATCAAACACGGTGCCCTGTGCCCCCACATATATAGGCAGGGGTCAATATGTGAGAGATCTCCATAATTTGATATCAGACATGACTATAGTAACCCACAGTGGCGGAACTTGACTCTGGCGGGCCCTGGTGCAGCAGTAGGTGGTGAGGAGCGGGGGGGTGCTAGCAGATGTCGGCGAGAAGCGGGATGGGGGGTGCGGCTCTTACCTGTGCTGTACCGCGCATTGCAGGTCTGGGAACCGGGGCGGCAAAGGAGAGGTGGAGCGGGATAAGCCAAGGGAAGCAGGAAGCTTCCCTCAGTTAACCTCCTCTCCTCTGGCACGGGGGTCGGCTGCAGGCTTGAGGGGCCCCCTAGCCGGTCGGGGCCCTGGTGCAGCTGCACCAGCTGCACCACGGTAGGTCCGCCCCTGGTAACCCATACATAAGTCTAGCTTGTGCACGCCACCTCTTTCCTTTTCAGGCTAATTATTCTTCACTCCCTTGATCTTAATTTTAGAAAAAGATGAGTATAGGGAATATCAACTTTGATCAGTCTTGTGAAAGGCAGCAGCGTAAAAATAAAATCTGTGAGCGAAAGACTGAAAACGAATAAATAGACAAGCTCACACTAGGACGGCACATTCAAGTCAAGGTGAGAAGCGAAAATCTACTATTTATTACCAGACTGAGCTTATTCTGTGTTAATTAATTTTCAGTCCTCCAACTCCTTCTCCAAATGTCACCCTTGATTAAAGATTAAAGAAGTCATCCATTGTAGGGTCATTCCAGGGATGTCTTCCCGCTTCTTCACTAGGAATCAGATGTGTGAATAGCGGTTGAAGAATATTGCCTGGGCCATGAGCTGGAAAATATATCCTATCACCTTCTCACGTTAGTGACTCATAACCTCTCAAGATTATCACTGGTTTCTTGTGAAGAGTTTCTAATTTGATAATGGTTTATTGGTGATTTCACTGGTTCCATTTGCAATTATAGCTCCTCATGCGTCTGCGCTTCATGAGTCATTGCCTAGGTGATGGTTCAAGCGTGAAGAGGAAATCCACCAAAGTCTTCTTCATTTACCTCCTTTCGTGTCTCTTTTGGGCCTTTTTGGTCTGTTCCGCATGCTAGCTACAATCAAGAGGTCACGGGCTTTCAGTGGGTGGCTTTCCGGGCCCCCTAACCCTAATATGACGGCCTTCTCTTCACTGCACCGGAGGTTGGGTCGCGGGACATAAAGACCCCACCAGGGTTCATGGTTGGTGCATGCAGCTTCCTGGCCACTCCAGCAGAGCTGGCACTCTGCTTCCAGCCCAGTCCTCAGTGTCCTAGACTCCTTCTGTTTTTTTACCACGGTCCACAGTCTTGGACCCGGGCAAGCCCCATAGTGGCACAGGCCGCCGGGTCCATGTCCTCTCAGTCCTGTATGATGGTCTCGCCTCTCCTTCTGACTGAACCTGACTGGTCTGGGGTCTCTCTGGTCTTGTCTACTCTGAACTAGTTGTTGTCTCTCTGCTCTTGTTGGTGTGTTCACCCGTCTTTGTACTTTTATTAACTCCCCTACCCGGGTTCATCTCTAACTGTCCACCCACTACCTGGCTCCTCCCTCTATACCGTTACTGGACATAGAGTACCTAGACTTGGGATCGGGAGTGTGTTGGGTGTGTGTGTGGGGTGACCGACTTACCAATCCCAGCTGCTGTGCCATCTAGTGGCGACCGGTCCGCAGGGGTGTCACACCACAATGTATATGACCATAGGAAATAAAACTCAAACAGGGTCCTATAACATAAAATAAGGTGCAATTCTACCATGGTCATCATTACCATTAAAGAGGATCTATCAGCCCCCTGGTGCATGGGAAAACTAAATGTAGCACTGAATGCAGCATGTCTGCTGCATTCAGGGAAGGGGTCCCCCATGTCTCTAGCCCCCTTGTAAGCTTTAAAAAAGACTTTAGAAACCTTATAGTTAAGAGGTCGTCTGGGTGGGATCTTATTAAGAGGTCCTGGCTGCTGGCAGAGCCCTCCCTGCTTTCTCCTTGTGTATTCCTCCCCTTCTATGTGTCTGCTGCTGCCTCCTCTTCTGCTCCTGCTCTGTGTGACGTCAGGAGGAGAAGAGGAGGGCAGACCCAGAACAAGAGGAGGTGGCGGCAGACACATAGAAGGGGCGGAACACACAAGGAGGAGGCTGGACGGCTGTGCCAGCAGCCAGGACCTCTTAATAAGATCCCACCCAGGGGACCTCTTAACTGTAAGGTCTCTAAAACTTACAGGGGGCCTAGAGCCATAAGGGACCCCTTCCCTGAATCCAGCAGACATGCTGCATTCAGTTTGCCATGCACCAGGGGGGTAACTTCATGAAATGGAAGCATTTATAGACCATAAATAATATAACATATAATATATAATATAATATGGCCTTCATTCGTCCCATAAGTTTTTCGATCTCTTTCTTGGAATCTTGGAGCTTCATTATCTCCTGCACACAATCATTCACTCCAACGTCTTCATTATTTCCTTTGCATTTTCCAGCGGCTCTAACACAAGGATCAATACCCTAAGGATCCTTTACCATCGGGATCGGCCCCTTTATGCCTGGTAGTTACGCCCTTGTCCTGAATGGTATGGCATTATGACCATTATTATATCCAGCGCGGCTCTTTTTAATTCTGCACTAGGAACTGTGGACAATATATATATATTGATTTTAACATCACTAGAATGTCTTTTTGGATGGGTAAACGCTGTCATTTCTGCAATTTAGAAATGTGTTTGGAGACCCCTTATGGCAGACTTACATTTCAGAGATGCAGAGCAGATGGCTTGTAACTTTGGAATTCATAAGCCATTTAACCCATAAATTCCAGCATCTAATAGCATCAGCCATATCCAGAATTCCAGGGAAATAAGCATTGGAATAACGTTAAGTTTTGATATTTTTTGAGGGATTTTAATGAACCACATTCTCTAAGCGCATTCATTTTGGACATGGTAATTTCAATGTCTGATCACTTTATACTCAGGTGGCATAGCCTCCATTGGAAGTGTCTAGCGGCATCTTACTCCTCCATCCGCACGTGCGACTGGCTGAACCTGCAGCGAATGTGTACATGATGAACGAATGTGCCGAAGTTCTCACGTTCTCTCAAAGTTGCCCGAGGAATTCAATTTGAGTTGAATTTGATTGTTATTAATGTGCCCAATAAAAGTAGGGGTTAAAAAATAAAGTTGATTATATACACCCCTTCGCCACTCAATAATCTTGACATTGCAGCTTCCCGCCAAGTCCTCTGCTCGCTGCCTCCGGCTCTAGTCTTGACTAGTCCTCTTCTGTGTCTTCCTTTATCCTGTACCGAACTGAGTCGGCCGTCATGTGTCGCAGGTTATGGCATCACGACGTGGGCTGTGGAGTCGTGGAGTCACAGTCTGTGCCCATTTTGGGTGGCGTCAGATACAGGGAAATTGTGGAGTTGGAGTCGGAGTCAGAGATGTGACTTGCTGACTTCACAGGCCTAGTTATAGAGTCAGAGTTGTGGAGTTAAAGTACCTTTACACGCCGCAACTATCACTGGCAATCGGTAGCAACTGTACGTGCGCGTGCACGTTTTTAACGGTTGCTAACGATCGCCGATGCCGTATGTACACGCTGCAATTGCGCAGTCAACTGAAGGTATCGTGGTTCCCCGGAAGTTGAAACAGATCCTGCGGATAACTTCCTGTTGAATCCCGTCGCCCCTTCACACGCCACAATCAGTAGGGGAATGTAGGCGTACATGTTCTGCGGCGCCAAAACATAGGCGTGACAGACTTGTGTATTCCGTGACGCTAACACGCTGATTGGACAACGCAATAGCGTCATGATTGGCCAGCCTGCGCAGGAAGGCTGGCTAATACATGACGCCATTGCAATTGTGTAGTGTGAATGGACAGGTCTTTAAATATGGCGCCCTGTGAAGGGACAGCCAATGGTTACACAGTAGCCCCCACCAATCATCGCTGATGGGGTGTGGTATCCAGCACGATGTGGCACGCCTCTGGGAAATCACTAGGTGACGCAGATTCCATCCCTATGGCCCGTTTACACGCCGATACCAGGGCAATTCACCCTTTGTGTTGCCTCGGATTTTAGAACACGGCTCCGAAACCGCTACTCGGAGCAACTGCGAGAAACCCGATCACTTTCCCAAATTACACGCCTCAAGTTCGTAGCAATTTCAAGGCAACAGTGACAAAAATCCTGATTGCCAGGCAGTTGCTACACCTCAGTGGCGGTGTGTAAAGGTACCTTTAGAGTCAGTGGCCATTTAGGTGGAGTTGGATTCAGGGAAATTTAAGAGTCGACGTCGGATGTTTGGCTTACCGACTCCACAGCCCTGGTTATGACATCACAACGTACCTTGCCTCAGGCGGGTACAATGGAAAGGAAGACAGAAGACACTGTAGCATGCCTTGAAGACTAGACATTATCTGAGTTGGAGCGGAGTACTGGGGCAGCAAATTGCTTCAGTTGGATAGTTGAACGACAAGGTGAGTTTGCTGCTGTTTTTTTTCTTTAGCCCCTTTACCAGATATTTGATGGATTAACACAAAGCAAAACCCAATATTGCTTCCGAATTTCTTGTGAAATTCAAGGCAAATTTGATCCCCTTTGAACGGATTTGATCATCTAGAACAGGGGTGGCTTGCGGGCCCGTGATGTGTGGCTCGCGACTGTCTTCCACCTTGGTGCATAAACACCAGGTCTAGCAAACAGCTATGAAGATCAGGTCTCCAGATGGTGACTTTCGTGAGTAGCCCCATATAGAAGAGCAGATCTGAATGGGGCAGTAGCGGACCTATATAGGAGGGCCCTGGTGCAGCCATGCTGCGGAGTGGGAGGCGGGTGCTGGCGGCCGTCGGCAAGGATCGGGGGAGGGGGTTTGGGGTGCTGGCGGCCGTCGGTGAGGAGTGGGGGGCGGTTGTTGCTGATGCGGCTCTCCTACCTGCGCTACTGTGCGGGCATATGCATTCCTGGGAGCCGGGATCCTGGGGGCCGGGACGGCAGAGGAGAGCAGGAAGCTTCTCTTGCCTGACCCTCCTCTCCTCTGACATCGGGTTAGGGGGGTCGGCTGGGGGCCCCCCTGCAGGCTTAAGGGGCCCCCTAGCCGGTTGGGGCCCTGGTGCAGCTGAACCAGCTGCACCACGGTAGGTCCGCCCCTGGAATGGGGGTAAGTTAGGAACCCCTGGATCTTGGTATGCTGTAGGAGCTGGATGTGGCTCGCGACCCTCTTTCAGAGCTGGATGTTGTTCTCAAGGTCAGAAAGGTTGGGGACCTCTGATCTAGAACTAGACGCCGATCAAGCATTTTGACAAGTTATTGACAGTATATCGACACCTGAATGATATTTCCTAACCCGATATTCAGGTAGTCCAAAATCCAAACTTTTACATTGATTTACACATTAGCTCTGCCCGTTTCGATTGACTGCTGCAATGAAGCGCAAGGCCACCGTAAGTTCAGTAGGAAGCCAGTGCACGTAAACCACCATTGGGGTCATTAGCCAGGTAAGAGAGGCGAGGAGGGAGAACAGAAATCATGATGATGGCCCTGATACTGATTCCAAGCAAAGAGCTTTACATTTTCATCCCAAAGTGTTCCCAAAAGCGAATTTCAGCTCTTCAAGATCTGTCAGTAATTTTCTCAAAATGAATGTCAAAATCAAAGTGTTTCTTAAAAAATAAGACAAATCTTATTTCTTTTCCGTCGCTTCAGAAATAGTCGCCTTTCCGGAGAACACAGCGGATTGCAAGACACTTTTATATCCCACCATATTTAATTAGTTTCTATTTAACGACGATCCAACTCCCATCTTAGATAAATAGACCCGAGGATCCTTCTTGTGAACATTAAGAAAGTTTATTATTAATCGTCGCTTTATAGCGTCTTTATGGAAAAGTAATGATGTTTCCATTTAGGACTTAGAGAGACGGACAATGAGAGAAGATTAGAAGCTGAAGGACTCTCACAGACGCCGGACAGTGAGAGATGCCAGACGACAGAGGGGGGACTTCGCTATGGAGACCAAAGAGCAAAAGAATTGTCTAGAATAAAAGGGTATCGGCTTTCTCGAAGGCCACCGAGGTGTCAGATCATAGTAAGAGAAAGCAGATCCTTGATGAATGACTGAAAGAAAATCATTAATTTCTCCGCTGTGAGGAATGATTGAGTAGTTGAGAGAGAAGCAATGCGTGTAAAAAATTGTCCGCCATTCATCAGACGCTCCTAATTTTGCCATATTGAAAATAAGATGTTATCTTGACGTGGACAAGTCACCTACGTGTCAGTAAAACGTCACTATAGACTGACGTGTTTATCTAGAACTATCCATGTGGTGTTGTCTGTGCTCCTCGTCTTGTCGTGATCCAATTTTCTGCTCATTCTTTGGGTCAACCTGGCACCAAGTCAATATCTATTACCGGATGACGTCACTACAGGTGGACTTTCCTCCATGCTTCTGACCCTTGACTTGAGCCTTTGTTCGTTCAACCTCTTTCTCAGGTCGTAATCAAGGCTCCATCTTCTCATTCTGGATCTGTATCTCCTTCTTGGACCGGATGACGTCACTACAAGTGGACTCTCCTCCATTCTTCTGACTCTTGACTTGAGCCTTTGTTCGTTCAACCTCTTTCTCAGGTCGTAATCAAGGTTCCATCTTCTCATTCTGGATCTGGAACTCATTCTTGGACCGGTTGACGTCACTACAAGTGGACTCTCCTCCATGCTTCTGACCCTTGACTTGAGCCTTTGTTCGTTCAACCTCTTTCTCAGGTCGTAATCAAGGTTCCTTCTTCTCATTCTGGATCTGTATCTCATTCTTGGACCGGATGACGTCACTACAGGTGGACTCTCCTCCATGCTTCTGACCCTTGACTTGAGCCTTTGTTCGTTCAACCTCTTCCTCAGGTCGTAATCAAGGTTCCATCTTCTCATTCTGGATCTGTATCTCATTCTTGGACCGGATGACGTCACTACAAGTGGACTCTCCTCCATTCTTCTGACTCTTGACTTGAGCCTTTGTTCAACCTCTTTCTTAGGTCGTAATCAAGGTTCCATCTTCTCATTCTGGATCTGTATCTCATTCTTGGACCGGATGACGTCACTACAGGTGGACTCTCCTCCATGCTTCTGACCCTTGACTTGAGCCTTTGTTCGTTCAACCTCTTCCTCAGGTCGTAATCAAGGTTCCATCTTCTCATTCTGGATCTGTATCTCATTCTTGGACCGGATGACGTCACTACAAGTGGACTCTCCTCCATTCTTCTGACTCTTGACTTGAGCCTTTGTTCAACCTCTTTCTTAGGTCGTAATCAAGGTTCCATCTTCTCATTCTGGATCTGTATCTCATTCTTGAACCGGATGACGTCACTACTAGTTGACTCTCCTCCATGCTTCTGACCCTTGACTTGAACCTTTGTTCATTCAACCTCTTTCTTAAGGTACCGTCACACGCGGCAATTTTGCAAGCAATTTCACTGGCAATTTGCTGGTTGCAGTGAAATCATGGATACATGGTTCTGTTTTGTTGCTGTGTAGAAATGGAACCATGTATCCATGATTTCACTGCAACCAGCAAATTGCCAGTGAAATTGCTTGCAAAATTGCCGCGTGTGACGGTACCTTTAGGTCGTAATTAAGGCTCCATCTTCTCATTCTGGATCTGTATCTCATTCTTGGTTTTGGTCCTTGGTTATTCTGTTAGGCATCTCAATTCTCCTTCACATCCTTATTTGTTCTTTATGAAATATCTCCTTGAGGGGTTTAAAAGTCTATCGGGTGAAAAGCATTCATCACTTCTCTCAACCAGTTACTAGAGCAAAAATCCCAAGCCTGTCCCTAATCTCAAATGGTCAGGTGGATTTACGATACCCTTGGGCCAGATTAACAGTACGAACAGATGATGTTAGCGCAGGGTCGGACCTACCGTGGTGCAGCTGGTTCAGCTGCACCAGGGCCCCGACCAGGTAGGGGGCCCCCAGCCGACCCCATGTCCCTGTGTCAGAGGAGAGGGGGTTAACTGAGGGAAGCTTCCTGCTTCCCTCGGCTGATCTCGCTCTTCCTCTCCTCTCCAGCCCAGGCACCCAGATCTACAATGCAGCGCAGGTAGGAGCCGCACGCTTCCCCCTGACACCCCCAACCCCCCTGGTCCGCGCCTGACGCTGACAGCACCCTTCCCTCGCCACCGCTCCTCGCCTGACACTGACAGCACCCCCCTTCCCCTGTCCTCACCTAAGGCTGCACCAACCAGGGCCCGGCAGGCTGAAGGTCCGCCACTGCGTTAGTGCAGCGGAGTCAACAAGCTGGAGCAATGGAGGCTTGCATTGGCTTGTTGGCAACTTGAGAAAATTGGAGACCTAACGTAGTGAGGGTTTGTCCTGATGAAGGAACCAGTGGGTTTTGAAATGCATTGACCGTAGTAATGTTCTTCACTCCATAGTCTGAACTTTTAATTGCTGGCAACGTAGACCACATCTACTGTTCTCCCATCCTTCAATCTCAGCATAGCACAATCGTCACCCGGCACTGTATGGAGGTCAGTTCCTGAGCTTGCACCCTACACCAACTGTGCACATCCGCCTTACATTTGTGGTGTTGTCCCTAATGGAAATCTGTGCCAAATGGGCTCCCATACACAGGACATTTGCCTTGGTTCGCCAAGTGCTGAGGCCAACCCTATAAAGACACTACTAGACATCCATGAGCCACTTATCTAGTGTGGCTTGGATGCACCAATCTGTCAATTTTCTTCTGGTATCAGTGTAGCCTCATTGGCGGTATCGCACACAACTACTTTAACTGTGGAGATAAGTTTCTCTCTCGCTTTCTCATTTGCTACATTTTTTTCTCTCCCGGAATGTGATAGTCGCCTGATCTTCACATTATAGTCAAGGAACAGATGGTGCCCCATAGGTTCCATAATCCTGATCTAATACCTCTAGCAATACAGCAAAGCATCTCTGCCTATACAACAATCATACATAAGACTCCACAACATCTGCTGAACGACTTCACGAGCGTTACCTACAAAACTGCCAGGCCCGGCAAGAAGTGGATTTGGAAAATTCTAATTACGGAGATATTTCGAGGACAGGTTCGTACTTTCCATTTTATGCAAACAGAAGCAATAGTTTTCTAAGAAACGCATAAGATTAACAGGTAAGACAAGATGAAAGGAGAAGTAAAATAGGTCGGGAGATGTGATGCGCCTGCCATAGCTGCAAATTATATATAATAATGCTGTACTTTATTATACTTGATAATTGTACTTACACAACTGTGCATAGAGTTTAATAACTTCTTGGCTCAAGTCGGCAGATCCGCTCAGTCTTGGAGGTTCTCACCAGTGGAAATTAAAGAGGTTGTCCACCACTTTAACACTAATGGCCTATACGTAGGATAAGTCATCGATGTCTGATTGGCCGGGGTCCTAGGTCCAGCACCACCACCGATCAGCTGTTGTGAGTCCGGCGACCGGAATTGCTCAGCTCCATAGGTGCTCTGTCTTCTCATAGTGGCCCATACCCATTTGACTCCTATTCAAATCAATAAGAGGGGATGTGCAAACCCGGTCGCGGACACTATCAGAAGACAGAGCAGCTACAGATCTGAGCATTTCAGGCCACCTACGACAGCTGATCGGTGGAGGTGCTGGGTGTCGGAACTCTGGCCGATTAGACATTGATGATCCTTTCCTAAGGGTAGGCCATCAATATTAACATAGTGGACAACCTCTTTAAAATCATCGACCCTCATTTTCTTTAATATCAACTGTCAGGAACAATCGGGAGGTCCAATAAACATCAGATGGTCCTGACCAAAATCAGGGGGATTGGGACAACTTTTCTGTGATGTGTATTGGGGTTTAAGCTTATCCAAGGTCAAAAAAGTCATCATGATTACATTTGTGTTTTCGCCTGTTTTTCATGTGCATTTTATGCTTTATTCTTCTTTTAGTTTCTCCTTTTTTGAAGTCTATTTTATGTTTTTTGCCGGTTTTTATTTTTATGTTTGCCATTCCGGGCGCAGCTTGGAGGTTTCCAGATTTTTGCAGTCGGTTCATCAACTTTGACTTATTAAAAAGTACATTTGCTCAAATTGCCGTTCAAATTCTAGCGCTCCACTGTAGTGATTCTATGTGAAGACTAATTTATTAAATTTTGGAACACTGTAACTGAACATGTAACTTTTTTTTGCATAGTAAAAGGTTAAAATCGATAACATTTTTGCTTTTGTGCAATATTCAGGAATCACGTACTGTACATCCTTTTGATGATTTTCTACAAAAAAAAACAACAATGAATACAGCGAGATGAGAAAAAAGAAATCACTTAAAAAAATGCAAATTATGAATTAGATTTTAAACATCCTTTAAACATCTTTAAAACCTTTAAACATCCTTTTAAGCATTTCAAACCCCCTTACTTAAAAACAGCATTTCCACTGGGAAACTTTGATCTTTGGATGCTTCACTTGACCAAGCTTCTAAGATTAAAAAAAAAAGTTCTACAACTTTCAAATAACCCTTTGGAAGATAATTTATATTGGTGCTTTAGGTGATTTGTCTGGCATTGAAAAGCTGTCAAATTTTGGCAAATATGAATTTTGTGCAAAAATGTGAAACTTTTTACTCCTTAAAAGAACCAAGCTGTGAAACGAGGTTTATCGGGAGGAGGCCTTCACAAACTGCGGTCCACCAGCCACCATGCCTTGTTAATAGATTATATTGCATATTTTGCTGCATGGATAGCCCAAGAGGTGCCTAATTTATTAAGAGGTGGGGCTTCTTAAATGGTTGTCCAGTCATGTGAGGGTCAGTTTTCCTATTTGTAGCTATGGGATTCATGAAGGGCAGTTATGTAGCAATCACAAGGACCCATGTGGGAACAGGGTGGTTCCTCTTCTTAGTGACTGGAACATGCATTTACCAGCAGAACAGGCTGTAAAAGAAGGTTCCCAATCCGAGACCCAGTAGACTATGGTAGAGCATGTTGCATGGGTACATCCTTGTACCAGCAGGACAGGCTGTTATAGAAGTTCCCCATTCCGAAACCCAATAGAGCATAGTAGAGCAGGTTGCATTGGTACATCCACATACCAGTGGGACAGGCTGTAATAGAAGGTCCCCAATCCAAGATACCATAGAGCATGATAGAGCAGGTTGCATTGGTACATCCACAAACCAGTAGGACAGGCTGTAATAGAAGGTCCCCAATCCAAGACCCAGTTGAGCATTGTAGAGCAGGTTGAGTTTATACATCCACGTACTAGCAGGACAGGCTGTAGAAGGTCCCCAATGCAAGATACCGTAGAGCATGATAGAGCAGGTTGCATTGGTACAGCCACGTTCCAGCAGGACAGGCTGTAATAGAAGGTCCCCAATCCAAGATAAAGTAAAGCATTGTAGAGTGGGTTGCATTGGTACATCCACATACCTGCAGGACATGCTGTAATAGAAGGTCCACAATCAGAGATACAATAGAGCACAGTAGAGCAGGTTGTATTGGTACATCCACATACTAGCAGGACAGACTGTAATAGAAGGTCCCCAATCCAAGATACCGTTGAGCATAATAGAGCAGGTTGCGTTGGTACATCCACGTTCCAGCAGGACAGGCTGTAATAGAAGGTCCTTAATCCAAGATAAAGTAGAGCATTGTAGAGTGGGTTGTATTGGTACATCCACGTACCTATAGGATATGCTGTAATAGAAGGTCCACAATCAGAAATACAATAGAGCACAGTACAGCAGGTTGCATTGGTACATCCACGTTCCAGCGGGACAGGCTGTAATAGAAGGTCCCCAATCTGAGATACAGTAAAGCATTGTGGAGCGGGTTGCATTGGTACATCCATGTACTATTATTATTATTATTAGGTATTTATATAGCGCTGTTAGGATACATGGCGCTTTACAATTTAGAGGGTAGACAAAGACAGGTGGTCAAAGACGACCACAGACGACGACAAATCCACAATAAATCGTACGGGTACAATAGGGGCAGGGATCCTGTCTGCGAGGGCTCACAGTCTAGAGCAGTCTACTGGCAGGGCAGGCTGTAATAGCATGTCCCCAATCCAAGATACCATTGAGCATGATAGAGCAGGTTGCATGGGTACATCCATGTACCTGCAGGACAGGCTGTAATAGAAGGTCCCCAATCCAAGATACCATTGAGCATGATAGAGCAGGTTGCATGGGTACATCCATGTACCTGCAGAACAGGCTGTAATAGAAGGTCCCCAATCCAAGATACCATTGAGCATGATAGAGCAGGTTGCATGGGTACATCCATGTACCTGCAGGACAGGCTGTAATAGAAGGTTCCCAATCTGAAACCCAGTTGAGCACTGTAGAGCAGGTTGCCTTGTCTACCATCAGTTTTGGTGCAAACCAATCTGGTGGCACCTACTGTGGACAATGAGTGCCTCATAGTATCAATAAATTACTTGGCAGATTCTCTTACAAATCCCTGTACACCCTATTCTGATCAGAACATTGCAGGACGTCATGAAATAAATCTGCCACGTGTGAATACAACCTCTTATGCTGCGGTCACCAACTGAAGGTCTTCTTGAGATTATGAAGCTACAACTTTAATCATAGATTGAGATTCCCAAAGTCTAGAAAGCCAAGACATATATTAAAGGTCACACTGTCTCAGCAAATATCTTATTCAGGAACGTCCATCTTTCCTGTTAGAACTTGCACCGAGACCCCATCAGATCAATATTTGCCAATCATCGTTTTTTAAGTGATTGTGGCAGAAGTAATAGGACATGGTCTCCCTACGGTGTTAGGATTAAAGCTGACTTATTTCCTATTAAGTGACATCGTGTTTTCTTAGCATATACTCCTAGTCTTATGAGATAGGTGTGATCACATTGTAATAAACCTATTTATGGGGATTTTTAAGGTGTAGCATAGAATATGCTGAATCTCAATCTCCAAAAGAAACTGTCAACATCCTGCTGTCAACGGCTCCCATTTTCTCATTCCATCTTTTCATTACTAGTTAAATGCTCCCTGTACTTTCAGACAATTAGACCTAATTTGGTAGATAATGTGATGAATAGACAATCTGCACATCGCTTTATTTAAAAATTATGTGTGGAAAATCTCTCCAAAGTGCCAGGTTTCTCTATTTTGTCCTACTTGTTGCCAACTGCCTATTTCCCATGAAGGAGACATGTCAAAATGGATTACAGGAAGTGAGGATGGGTCTTTGGATCTCCACAGGAAGAGAGGATGGGTCTTTGGATCTCCACAGGAAGAGAGGATGGGTCTTTGGATCTCCACAGGAAGTGAGGATGGGTCTTGGGATCTCCACAGGAAGTGAGGATGGGTCTTTGGATCTCCACAGGAAGTGAGGATGGGTCTTGGTCTCTTTACTAGAAGTTTGAAGGGGTCTTTTAACTCTCTCTAGTAAGTGTAGGTGGGTCTTTGTCTCTCTACAGGAAGTGGAGCGAGTCTGTCTACAAAAAGTGGGGCGGGTCTATGTCTCTACAAAAAGTGGGGCGGGTCTATGTCTCTACAAGAAGTGGGGCGGGTCTATGTCTCTACAAGAAGTGGGGCGGGTCTATGTCTCTACAAGAAGTGGGGCGGGTCTATGTCTCTAACAGAATTTTTTGATTGTCATATATGGTAGCACTTTCTTTTTATTTCTACAAGAAGTGAAGCGGGTCTATGTCTCTACAAGAAGTGGGGCGGGTCTATGTCTACAAGAAGTGGGGCAGGTCTATGTCTCTTCAAGAAGTGGTGCGGGTCTATGTCTCTACAAGAAGTGTTGCGGATCTATGTCTCTACAAGAAGTGGGGCGGGTCTATCTCTTTACAAGAAGTGGAGTGGGTCTATGTCTCTACAAGAAATGAAGCGGGTCTACGTCTCTACAAAAAATGGTGTGGATCTATGTCTCTACAAGTAGTGGGGCGGGTCTATGTCTCTTCAAGAAATGGAGCGGGTCTATGTCTCTACAAGAAGTGGTGCGGATCTGTGTCTCTACAAGAAGTGGGGCGGGTGTGTGTCTCTACAAGAAGTGGGGCGGGTGTGTGTCACTACAAGAAGTGGAGCGGATCTATGTCTCTACAAAAAGTGGGGTGGGTATATGTCTCTACAAGAAGTGGAGTGGGTCTATGTCTCTACAAGAAGTGGAGTGGGTCTATGTCTCTACAAGAAGTGGAGTGGGTCTATGTCTCTACAAGAAGTGGGGCGGGTCTATGTCTCTACAAGAAGTGGAGTGGGTCTGTGTCTCTACAAGAAGTGGAGTGGGTCTATGTCTCTACAAGAAGTGGGGCGGGTCTATGTCTCTACAAGAAGTGGGGCGGGTCTATGTCTCTACAAGAAGTGGGGCGGGTCTATGTCTCTACAAGAAGTGGAGTGGGTCTATGTCTCTACAAGAAGTGGAGCGGGTCTATGTCTACAAGAAGTGGGGCAGGTCTATGTCTCTACAAGAAGTGGGGTGGGTCTGTGTCTCTGGGGCAAGTCTTTGTCTCTCTACAGGAAGTGGGGTGAGTTTTTGTCTCTCTACAGGAAGTGGTGCAGGTCTTTGTCTTTTTTTCCAGGAAGTGGGCGGTGTATATTTGTCTTGCTATAGTAGGAAGTGTTTTTTTGTCTAACTTCAGGAAGTGGAGGCGGGTCTTTGTCTCTCCACATGAAGTGTGGCATAGCTCTTTGTTCTCTACAGAGATAGAGGGCCAGTTTTTGTCTTTCTCCTTCTGCTCTAATCTCTGTCAAAATACATACAAGCATAGCAAAAAGTCGGGCCTTCTTTAGTGAAGGCTAGTCATTGGATAACAGCAAGTGCAATGCATGCAGGGAAATGAAGAGATTGTAAATTCATGCACCTATAGTGCTGGCAGAATGCTGATAAAGAGAGAGAGAGCTGAATATTGGGACATTTCCTGGATATATTAGGCTAATATGCTTTTCTAAAGATTTGGGGGCAATGTTCTAATCCAGTTATATATAAATCAATCAAAAACAGCTTGTTGACTGATTCCAACAGATTACTACATGTACGGCATAAAAAACACCCATAGGAAGCAATGGCCGTCAACTAGTAAATGTTATTGCTCTAAAGGACAAAATTATATATTTTTTTACAATTACTTATTAATTTATGGAATTTTCACGCTGACCACTAAGCCCAATACTAGGCTCGTATGTGCATGTACAGCCATTAGTATCATCCAGAAATACAATATATACCATAACTGCTGGCTCATTATTGGTTCCTTTCTAGCAGAATATTACTGTTACCATGTATCCGGCTGAAAATTGCAATCTATAATATAGTTTTATTGCAGGAATTGATTCCTTTAGCGGCAGAATTGTTCCATTAATCCAGATGCGGGCGGCGGGGACGTTCCCTCCTCCGTCATCAGCGGGAGCCTGTGGTCTAATAATGGAGTCCAGACAATAGGCTGTGCTTCATGATGGAGTCCAAGGATCATATCAAATTGCTTCCTCTCTTATAGGGGGCCATTGTGCTGACAACTCTCTATTAAAGGGATTGTTTTCTTCTTTGAAGAGCCATAACTTTATTGTTCCGTCAACATAGTCCTATGGGAAGAGCTGTAGGTTTGAATGACGCCATTCACGTTACCATCCAATGGGCTAGAAATAAGATTCCAGGTGAAAAAAATCTGCATTTTTGGTTTTATTTTGTAATAAAAATGACCAGCTGATGTGATTTTTCAGGTCATTAGTGATATATCAAATATTTATATTTATTATTATTATTTTCTAGCTGTAGAACCCGGCAAATCCTGGGTTCCAATAATAAAGGGGTGGGGCTAATCAGAGGGGGTGGAGTCACACACATGACACATTCTGAAGGGGCAGGGTTAACTGGATGGGAGGAGCCAACATGTGCATTATAAAGGGATGGGGATAACTGAAGGGGTGGAGCCATATGTATCAGCACTTTCTGAAGGAGGCGGGGCTAACTGGAAAGGCAGAGCCATATGCATCCTGTGCATTATGAAGGAGGTGGAGCTATAAAGTAGGCGCGGTCATATGCATACAGAACATTCCAAGAGGGGGGGCTAACTGAAAGGGGAGGAGCCATATGCATCATGCACATTTTGAAGGGGCAAGAATAACTGGAGGGGGTGGAGTCATATGCATCCTGTAAACTATGAAGGAGGAGCTATAAAGTGGGCGTGGCCATATGCATACAGCATATTCCAAAAAGGGGCTAACTGCAAGGGGAGGAGCCGTATGCATCATGCACATTATGAAGGGGTGGGGCTAACTGGAGGGGGCAGAGCCATATGCATCCTTTGAATTATGAAGGAGGTGGAGCTATAAAGGGGGTGTGGCCATATGCATACAGCATATTCGGAAAGGGTGCTAACTGCAAGGGGAGTGGCCATATACATTATGCACATTATGAAGGGGTGGGAGTAACTGGAAGTGGCACAGCCATATAGCCATATGCATCCTGTGTATAATGAAGGAGGTTGAGCTATAAAGTGGGCGTGGCTATATGCATACAGCACATTCCAAAGGGGTGTGGATAACTGCAGGGGGAGGAGCCATATGCATCATGCACATTAAGAAGGGGCAGCTAGTCTTTTTTGTGTATCGTGTTGTTCCTTTTGTGCCAATTTGTAGCACGCTTGAAGTTTTTTTATGCATTTTTTTGCAGAGGGTGAATCAATATAAAATAAGAACAATTATTTCTTTATGATGTTTAACTTATAGGTTAAATTTTAGTTTTTGATAGATTGGACTTTTACTGAATGTGTTATTTGTTTCCTTTTTCTTTTAATATTTAATAAAACTTTTTAAAAAATTATTGAATTTTTTTTTTAGTTCCCACAGGGGAGTTGAACCTACAATTGTTTGATTACTTTAATTACTTTATGAATGAGGCTAACGGTATTCGGCGATCATGTCATAGGTGGTGATAGGTGCCAAACTGACGCCTCACTAGTAGCGCTAGTTAAATGCCGCTGTCAGAAATGGACATCATTTAGGTGGATCAATAGCAGCTATCAGAGCCAGCTCCAGTCACTGCTGCTAGAGGCAGGTAATGGCTGTATAAAACAGCAGGCACCTAGCTGTAATAGTGCCTCATGGAGTTGGGAGTGTTTAAGCGTTTTTTGGCTGGTGGGACATTTTGTTGAAAAGCAATGTCTTATCCCCCATCAAGTTAAAGTGACTTTTAGTGCAGATACCTGTCTGCTATATTCAGGAGCTTGCACCTTTTTTTAATCAAAATATTATCACCAAGTACCCTTTTTATTTTTAGGCACTATAGCATCACTGTAATAAGCCCCTGTACCCTGTGTAACCATTATCCTGTTGCAGATTGTAAGCTCTTTTGAGCACGATCACCGTTATTTTTGCTTGAATTATTATATTGTACTTTTTACATTGATTCTATGCTTATTGTATTGTATATAATTACTGTACTGTATTTTTTACACTGTTTCTCTGCTTTAAGTATTGTACTTTTACATTGATTCTCTGTTTAGTGTATTGGATTTTTTTTACATTGATTCTCTACTTTAATTACTTACTGTAGTGTATATTTTTTATTGTTACCTATGACCGCTCGTAAACAAACTTCTGTATTGTAAAGTGCTGCGGAATATGTTGGCGCTATATAAATAAAGATTTATTGTTATTATTATAGCATTTTACGTTCATTTATTTTAGGGTATTTTCTCATTGCTTCCTTGTTGTTGCTTTTGCTATTATGGGGGCTGTGTGAATATGCATCTACTGCATGGTTACATTTGAGTTCCAGTGCTTCTTCTTCTTCATCAGCATTCTGCCAGCACTACAGGAGCTGGAACTTCCTTTAACTTACTTCGTTGAATACAATGTCCAATAGTTTTCTTGTCCTGAACTGATAGCCCACCTCTTTTATGTTTATAAACAGTATGAGAGGTAGGAGAATAGAAGCAGTGAGACAAAGATGTGTCTCCACTCCCAGTAGGGAGACAAAGATCAGAACCTTTGTAGAAAGACAAAGAACCACTCAGTCTTCCTGTGGAAGAAACCCCACCAACCCTCTCTATAGGAAGATCGGTCCCATCTTCCTGTAGAGAAACAATGGTCAATCCCCATTTTGTATAGAAAAACAAAGACCCCTACCACTTCCTGTAAAGATACAAAGCTTTGCCCCATTTCCTATAGAGATACAAAGCTCCACCCCACTTTCTGTATAGATACAAAGCTCTGCCCCACTTCCTATAGAGATACAAAGCTCTGCCTTACTTCCTATAGAGATACAAAGCTCTGCCCCACTTCCTATAGAGATACAAAGCTCTGCCCCACTTCCTATAGAGATACAAAGCTCTGCCTTGCTTCCTATAGAGATACAAAGCTTTGCCTTACTTCCTATAGAGATACAAAGCTCTGCCCCACTTCCTATAGAGATACAAAGCTCTGCCTTACTTCCTATAGAGATACAAAGCTCTGCCCCACTTCCTATAGAGATACAAAGCTCTGCCCCACTTCCTATAGAGATACAAAGCTCTGCCCCACTTCCTATAGAGATACAAAGCTTTGCCTAAATTCCTGTAAAGATATAAAGCTTTGCCCCACTTCCTGTAAAGATATAAAGCTTTGCCCCACTTCCTGTAGAGATAAAAAACTCTGTCTCACTTCCTGTAAAGATACAAAGCTCTGCCCCACTTCCTGTAAAGATATAAAGCTTTGCCCCACTTCCTGTAGAGATACAAAGCTCTGCCTTACTTCCTATAGAGATACAAAGCTTTGCCCCATTTCCTATAGAGATACAAAGCTTTGCCCAAATTCCTGTAAAGATATAAAGCTTTGCCCCACTTCCTGTAAAGATATAAAGCTTTGCCCCACTTCCTGTAGAGATAAAAAACTCTGTCTCACTTCCTGTAAAGATACAAAGCTCTGCCCCACTTCCTGTAAAGATACAAAGCTCTGCCCCACTTCCTGTAAAGATACAAAGCTCTGCCCCACTTCCTGTAAAGATACAAAGCTCTGCCCCACTTCCTGTAAAGATACAAAGCTCTATCCCATATCATAGAGATACAAAGCTCTTCCCTACATCCTGTAAGGAAACAAAGCTCCACCCCACTTCTTGCAAGGATAAAAATCTCGACTCCACTTCCTGTAAAGATACAACTCTCCGCCCCCTTCCTGTAGCGATATAAAGCTCCGCCCCCTTCCTGTGGAGATATAAAGCTCCAACCCACTTCCTGTAAAGATACAACTCTCCGCCCCCTTCCTGTAGAGATATAAAGCTCCGCCCCCTTCCTGTAGAGATATAAAGCTCCAACCCACTTCCTGTAAAGATACAAAACTCTGCCCCATTCCTGTAGGGATACAATGCTCCGACTCGATACAAAGCCCCGCCTCACTTTCTGTGGAGATACAAAGCTCCGCCCACTTCCTGTAAATATACAAATCTCCGCCCCCTTCCTGTAGAGATTTAAAGCTCCGCCCCACTTTCTGTAAATATACAAACCTCTGACCCATTCCTGTAGGGATACAATGCTCCGACTCGATACAAAGCCCCGCCTCACTTTCTGTAGAGATATAAAGCCCCGCCTCACTTTCTGTGGAGATACAAAGCTCCGCCCACTTCCTGTAATATTTCTCAGATTCTTTGCAGCTAGAGATGGATTACACTTGACATCAGGCACTGATCAAATGAAAATAGAGACACTTAATGGGATGCTACTTTGGAAGGATTTTTCTTGGATAAGACAATATAATTAACTAGCTGTGAGCCCGATGCAAATGCATCGGGTGTCTAGAATATTTTTAATTGCGGTTGCGGTAATCCTTATGGAAGCGGGCATTGCGAGTCGCTGGCCGAAAATAGAACCAGAGGCTCGGCCACAAAGCTAGCGATTTCCCGCTGAGGCTAGCGACTCGCTACCTGAGCGGGAAATCGCTAGCTTTGTGGCCGAGCCTCTGGTTCTATTTTCGGCCAGCGACTCGCAATGTCCGCTTCGCGGCCATTGCTCGCACAAACCTAGCGACTCGCAATGGCCTCGC
Organism: Allobates femoralis; assembly: GCA_033576535.1. NCBI lineage: Eukaryota > Metazoa > Chordata > Amphibia > Anura > Aromobatidae > Allobates > Allobates femoralis. The sequence continues at coordinate 69,538,081 of JARQOC010000009.1, read as the reverse complement.
GGCCATTGCTCGCGCAGCTAACCACTCGCATTGGCCGCTACGCGGCCAATGCTTCGCCGTGGTGACGTCAGAGTGTGACATATCCACGACGTGCCGGGGTCCGACAGAAAACGTGCTACGGCAATTATATAGTAGATAAATAAAGGGGCCAATACAACAAGGTTTTACACCAGGCATGCGCCTCTTAATGATGGACGCAGTGGAGTGGGATACCCTGGAATGAATTAAGACTGACCTTCTCAATGCATGTCTTCATGAATCAGCCTCAGTGATTCGTAGATTGTCTATGTCACCGATAACATTTTTTCACAAGAGTGGTGTGAAAATACAGAAGTCATTTAAAAAACTGTTTTTTTAGGCAAAGACAATTAAAAAAAATACCTCAATAGACTGTAATAAGCTGATGTCACGGAGTGGAGTAGTAGCAGGAAGGCAGGGTAGCTAGTCTGACCCTGTAGACTCGAGTGACGTAGCTGACACCTGTTCTCAGAGTCACCCCTTCAGGTGGAGATGTCAGGTCTAGCAACCTTGCCCTGCTCCTATCCAGCTCTGGGCTAAGACCCCCCTCACCTCCACCCAGGGAAAGGAACAGAAACTCCTGCACGATAACTCTCATGAAGCACCACAGCTCTGCGTCCCACACAGCACAAGGTCAGAGTAGAGTCTAAACACTTTCAGCGACACCACCTGGAATTATTTATAGACTAGGGGAGTGATAACAGCGCCATCTGGCACACTCAGCAGCAGCTCACAACCTGAAGAGCCACAGTCAGCTAATAACATGGATAGCAACTAAGTTAATGAAATTAACTCTTAAGGCACCAACAGAAGTAAACATGTTTAGGAATACTGCAGCTCAGGCTATAGTGACAGCTGAGACCTGTATAACTGTAGGGGGTGCCCCAGCTGCAGCTGGGATGGATCCTCCCCTTCATCAGTGGGTATGGAGCCTGTAATGAGCGCTTGTTTTCTCTGAATACTTTCTCATTTTTGTTGCTCGTTAAATGATATGAGTTTCATGTGTAACCATCGTCCAAGGTTATCCGTTACTGCGGAGATGACACCACAAAGCAAAGAATCTTAGATCAGCGCTGGTTACATAAACGTCAATCTTCACGGGACACCAGAGATCAGAACAAACATTACGCCTACATTAGACTACTTTGATGATATCCTCCCGGTGTATACCTCCGATGGACCGCTGCGGCGGATCACACTGTACAGACGGAACGGGTCATAGGCTAATGGGCTACTATTGTAAGAAATGCCACAACGTGTTGTACCACACGGCGCACATTATGTTACTGTACATCTTTGTATGAAACAACGTGGCCAATTACACGAAGAAAAGATATACCGACATGCAACGCCCCGGCTCAGGCCATTCGCACTCTCTGTTGTCCTCCGACAGGTGAACAATGAACTTTGAAAGATACACTGGAAAATGAAGGTAGAGACATTAGTGGCATCTGCGGGGTCTCATCAAGAAATGAGATGCAAAAGACAGGAATGTCTTTGAGGTCTCACTGCAAAATGGAATTTAAGATATTATGCACCTCCATGGGGTCCCGTATTAAAATGGAAATAAAGGACATTAGGGTCATCTTTGTGGTCCCATTCTAAAATGGAAAAGAGGACACTAGGGACATCTTTGGGGTCCCATACTAAAATGGAAAGGAGGACACTAGGGTCATCGTTGTGGTCCCATACTAACATGGAAAGGAGGTCACTAGGGTCATCTTTGGGGTCCCATACTAAAATTGAAAGGAGGACAGTAGGGTCATCTTTGTGGTCCCATACTAAAATGGAAAGGAGGACACTAGGGTCATCTTTGTGGTCCCATACTAAAATGGAAAGGAGGACACTAGGGAGATCTTTGGGGTCCCATACTAAAATGGAAAGGAGGACACTAGGGTCATCTTTGTGGTCCCATAGTAAAATGGAAAGGAGGACACTAGGGTCATCTTTGTGGTCCCATACTAAAATGGAAAGGAGGACACTAGGGTCATCTTTGTGGTCCCATACTAAAATGGAAAGGAGGACACTAGGGACATCTTTGGGGTCCCATACTAAAATGGAAAGGCGGACACTAGGGTCATCTTTGTGGTTCCATAGTAAAATGGAAAGGAGGACACTAGGGTCATCTTTGTGGTCCCATACTAAAATGGAAAGGAGGACACTAGGGACATCTTTGAGGTCCCATTGTAAAACAGAAACAAAGACATTAGGGACCTTGATGAGGTCCCATAGTAAAAGTGAAATGAAGATATTAGGGATATTTTTGAGGTCCCATAGTAATAGGTACATAGACAAATTAGGAATATCCATGGTGTCTCACTACAAAACTGAGACATTAGGGATAACTACAAGCTATCACAGCAAAATGTAAATTAAGACATTAGGGATTTCTATGTGGGTCACATATTATGATGGAAAAGTTAGGGACATCCATGGGGTTTTACTGCAAAATTGAGACATTAAGGACATCTATAGGGTCCCATCAAAAAAATTAAAATGGTGAAGTCAGGGACAACTATTAGGCATCATCTCTAAATATTAATGAGGATATTAAGGACATCCATGGGGTCCCATAATAAACAGGAAACATTAGGGACATCCATAGGGGTCTCATCAAAATGGAGATATTAGGGACTACTACGCGGTCTCACCACAAAGTGTAAATTAGGATTTTAGGGATTTCTATGGGGTCCCAACAAAACGATTCCTAATTTATTTCAGTAATTCAATACAAAAAGTGACACGCATATATTATATAGAGCCATTACACACAGAGGGATCTATTTCATGTGTTTAGTTCTGTTAATGTTGATGATTATGGCTTACAGCCAATGAAAACCCAAAGGTCAAGATCTCAGAAAATGTGAATTATGTGTTAATTCCAAATTTGGGGGACCCCATGTGTAATCCGTGGTGCAGCCATTGACCTCTTATGTATTCACCCTACTGCGATCCACTATGATAAGTATCTGTTCTCTGCAGCTCCCGGACTCTCCGCTGATGCAGCAGAACGCTCGGGTACAAGGTTATGGAAATTCCCCTTGATACAGAGGATGCGGCCGTGGATTTGCATGCAGCAGATCGCTGTTTGTTTTGCGGAGATGTATCTCATTCTGATAATAACTTCCTGTAATACTGAGCACTCACCCAACATTAACCCTCTCACCCATTTGTGCCTGACTACCCCCAGTTCTCCTTGCATCCACAAGGTGGCACTGTGTTGAGAGTTCCCACTCGGATCAACAAAAGTGGCATGCAGCTCCACACAGACCGCCCCCTAGTGGTGAAAAAAGGCAGAAAAATGTTAGAATGGGTATTTCTTTTATGTAAAAAAAAGAAGGGATCTGCTCACATTCGCCTATGTTCAACTATGCTATGGCAACTTTTTGATCTAAAACAATTCTGTAATACAAGATAGCTACTTATATTGATGGTGTGGCGCCCCACTGGTCAGTGCGCCACAGAAGGGGTACTGCACCCAGATCAGTGTGTGGTATCCAAGTGACCAGAGGATGTGATGCTAACCTGAGGCCCTCATCCCTGCATTCAGACACCTAGAATAGGGGGACTAAAGGGTTAACCTGTTTGCCTGAGAGACACAGCCCCGGTAAGAGGAGATTAGGTGTAGTGGAAAGAGCAGGAAGAAGTGAGTCAGGCAGAACGGCCATGGAGTGAGTCTGAGGAGGAAGGAGAGGAAAGCCTTGGGGAGCCGAGGAGCATTGTGCTCGCCTCAGTGGAAAGCACAGAGAACGGACACCGGGTCCGAGGCTGTGCAAGGTTACACATCCCGGCAGTCAATAACGGAAGGTGGGGAATTCCAGATTTCCCAGCCACACAGTGTCAGGAGGCAAAGCAGTATACTAGAGCCCGGGGTCTCCAGCAAGGAGCGACCCTGAAACAGGACTGGAGCTGCCTGTCATACGGCACACGCAGGAGAGAGAGGGCAAGCAGCTTAGCTTCAAGCAGCCGCAGGAGCCTACAAGTGTAAAAGCGCAGGGTGAGAAAGTGAGGACAGAGGTCGAAGCCTAAAGGAACATCTTACAGGGCCGCAAAGAGACTTTGCATCCTCTGGTGACTACCGGCCAGCTACCCGTGACTGTGTGACTGTGTACCAGTGAGACTGTGTGACTGTGTACCAGTGAGACTGTGTGACTGTGTACCAGTGAGACTGTGTGACTGTGTACCAGTGAGACTGTGAGACTGTGTACCAGTGAGACTGTGTGACTGTGTACCAGTGAGACTGTGTGACTGTGTACCAGTGAGACTGTGTGACTGTGTACCAGTGAGACTGTGTGACTGTCTACCAGTGAGAACTGCCTTAAAGGGATCCTGTCACCTCCAAAACGCCTCCTAAGCTACCAAAACATGTCCCTGCAGCATATTATCACTAATCTAACACTTCTTTTGTCTCCTAAATGCATCCTGTGAAAGTGCATCAAAACGTTTTAAAGGGAAACTGAGCCCTCCTAATCACCCCTAACACTATTAATACCTGTCCCTGCACCCTAACATATCAGTATTAGTGCTCCTTTTCTATAAAAATAATCTGTAACATTCAAATAATCAACAATATGCACTTACAAATCTGAGACTTCTTGTCCCTGACTAAGTCTCACAGGGACGTCCCCTGTGAGACTCTAAGCCATCCCTAGGTGCTCATTTTCACGTCCCAAATGATCCTCCCTCTCTATTGTCTGTGCTGCTGTGATGTGGAGCTGAAGGCAGGACTAATGATTTGCATTCTGTGAGTGATAGAGAGGGGGAGGCAATGCCTGCACAAGCAGAGCAAACAGACAGAGAGAGGGTGGATCCTGGAGGATCCTGTTTTTGCAGCTCCAGGATCCACCCTCTCTCTGTCTGTGCTGCTGTGATGTGGAGCTGAAGGCAGGACTAATGATTTGAATTCTGTGAGTGATAGAGAGAAAAGAGCACACAGACAGAGAGAGGGTGGATCCTGGAGCCTGCACAACAGCACCGACCTGGTGACTAAAGAATATAGCCCCTGCTAATTATAATCACTAACGAGTATTAAATCGTTTTTTTTGCACTTTCACAGGATGCTTTTAGGAGACAAAAGGAGTGTGAGATTAGTGATGGGATGCTGCAGGGACGTGTTTTGCTAGCTTAGGAGGCGTTCTGGAGGTGACAGGATCCCTTTAACAAGTTGCCAGTAAACACCCGTGCAGAGCAAGAAGGTCTCCTGTGTCTCATTCCTATTGAACCCAGCTGGACTCCAATGAAGGAGTAGAACCATCTCAAGGAGGATCACAAGGAAATGGACGTCATGTGACTTAAATGTGAGTGTCTGAGTGAAGAGTCTGAATACTTTCCGTACCCGCTGTATATACAATCTTTCTATATCCTTCGTTGGATACACTTTTTAGGTGTCGGAGTAATTGTCTTCTTTTTGCATATATAATATACATCCAATACTTTTATGTCGTTTTGTTCATTCTGCACCTTCATTTATAGGTTTGGGCAATCTTTTCTGAGACTGGATCCCTTACTGCTAGAACAAAAAAGCAGACAGCTCAAATCTGAAGTGTATTTCTTTCCCTGCCTCCACAGATGTCACAATGGTCTCTCTTACTTTGGAGACTCGTGACTGTTTCGGGACCCTCAGTCTCTTTTCTGTATTGAGATTTCATATTCAATGTGTTTCTTTCCTTTTGGCAGTGTTGGAGTTAATGTCAGATTCTATTGTCAGCAAGCTCCTTAGGTCTCTTTCCAGGTGTGGCAACTTTGTGATCATTCCCATCTCCTTTATATGGTCACATGATCCAACATTGATTGCTGGTGATTGAACTAATTCTTGGCCTAACTCTCTCTGGAGAGCTGATCTTTGCCAAGCCGTCTGCTGCTTAGGAGTGTGACAGCAGGTGTGAAGTTGTCTGGTTTCCCTGGCTGTCTCCCCTAACGTCTTGTCATTTTATTGCAGTGGTTGGGACTAGTGTTTCCACTGGCCATCTCCCTATTGAGGGTTTACATCAGGGCCAGCGAGGGACTAGGTATTCTGCTTAGCGACTGAGGGACTAGGTATCCTGCTCGGCGACAAAGTGAAAGAACCTGTATAGGGACTGTAGGGAGATGAGGGCAGAGCCACAGGTGGGTGCAGGAGGTCTCCTTTCCCTCATTCCCTATGAGCAGGACCCCTCGTTGTATTTGTTTCCCCAGTCTGTTGTTGTGGGTAGTGTGCTGGACATTGTTGGTCTGTGCGCCACTGTCACTAACAGACCATATCCGATAGCACCCAAGTACGCGGCGTGACAATAGGTGAGATGAAGTATTGCACAATTCTCATTAAAATCAATAGACTGTCCAAGTATGTTACGGTCAGGCCAAGTCCTCCAGAGTTTCAGACCCTTTCTATAGCTGCTCTCTAATCACTGTATCGGGATCCCGGCTTTCCCTTAAGGTTTAGTGGTTGTTATCAGTCTGGGTAATATTTCTGTAGGAGGAAGAACCAGTTTTACCGATGTTTAACAGAAAAACGGCTGCAGCGAGCTGTGATTTTCCTAAAATATGCAGTAATTTCAGTCCTTTTGTGGAAATTACCAGAGGAAGGAGTCTATTGTAGAGGATAAGTGCAGGTTCTTATGAGCATAAGGGTCATTCCTGCGATTCACAAATAACATGGCAGTAAATAAGTAGTTATGTCAATAAATCAGATGTGGATGGTGCTGATTACTGGAGCTCAGGACGACAGAGTATGCTGGATCAAGAATACAAAAGAAAGAGGTGTTATCAGCCACTGTACAGGAGGAGGTGAGCTGTGACATCACCTATTGTGAATGGAGGATCCTGTGTTATCTACTGTATATAGAGGTGTTATCAGTCATTGTACAGAAGGAGGAGGTGAGCTGTGACATCACCTATTGTGAATGATGGATCCTGTGTTATCTACTGTATATAGAGGTGTTATCAGTCATTGTACAGGAGGAGGTGAGCTGTGATATCACCTATTGTGAATGGTGGATCCTGTGTTATCTACTGTATATAGAGGTGTTATCAGTCATTGTACAGGAGGAGGAGGTGAGCTGTGATATCATCTATTGTGAATGGTGGATCCTGTGTTATCTAATGTATGTAGAGGTGTTATCAGTCATTGTACAGGAGGAGGAGGTGAGCTGTGATATCACCTATTGTGAATGGTGGATCCTGCATTATCTACTGTATATAGAGGTGTTATCAGTCATTGTACAGGAGGAGGTGAGCTGTGACATCACCTATTGTGAATGGTTGATCCTGTGTTATCTACTGTATATAGAGGTGTTATCAGTCATTATACAGGAGGAGGTGAGCTGTGATATCACCTATTGTGAATGGTGGATCCTGTGTTATCTACTGTATATAGAGGTGTTATCAGTCATTGTACAGGAGGAGGAGGTGAGCTGTGATATCATCTATTGTGAATGGTGGATCCTGTGTTATCTAATGTATGTAGAGGTGTTATCAGTCATTGTACAGGAGGAGGAGGTGAGCTGTGATATCACCTATTGTGAATGGTGGATCCTGCATTATCTACTGTATATAGAGGTGTTATCAGTCATTGTACAGGAGGAGGTGAGCTGTGACATCACCTATTGTGAATGGTTGATCCTGTGTTATCTACTGTATATAGAGGTGTTATCAGTCATTGTACAGGAGGAGGTGAGCTGTGATATCACCTATTGTGAATGGTGGATCCTGTGTTATCTACTGTATATAGAGGTGTTATCAGTCATTGTACAGGAGGAGGTGAGCTGTGATATCATCTATTGTGAATGGTGGATCTTGTGTTATCTACTGTATATAGAGGTGTTATCAGTCATTGTACAGGGGGAGGAGGTGAGCTGTGATATCACCTATTGTGAATGGTGGATCCTGTGTTATCTACTGTATATAGAGGTGTTATCAGTCATTATACAGGAGGAGGTGAGCTGTGATATCACCTATTGTGAATGGTGGATCCTGTGTTATCTACTGTATATAGAGGTGTTATCAGTCATTGTAGAGGAAGAGGAGGTGAGCTGTAATATCACCTATTGTGAATGGTGGATCCGGTGTTATCTACTGTATATAGAGGTGTTATCAGTCATTGTACAGGAGGAGGTGAGCTGTGACATCACCTATTGTGAATGGTGGATCCTGCATTATCTACTGTTTATAGAGGTGTTATCAGTCATTGTAGAGGAAGAGGAGGTGAGCTGTGACATCACCTATTGTGAATGGTGGATCCTGCATTATCTACTGTATATAGAGGTGTTATCAGTCATTGTACAGGAGGAGGTGAGCTGTGACCTCACCTATTGTGAATGGTGGATCCTGCATTATCTACTGTATATAGAGGTGTTATCAGTCATTGTACAGGAGGAGGTGAGCTGTGATATCACCTATTGTGAATGGTGGATCCTGTGTTATCTACTGTATATAGAGGTGTTATCAGTCATTGTACAGGAGGAGGAGGTGAGCTGTGACATCACCTATTGTGAATGGTGGATCCTGCATTATCTACTGTATATAGAGGTGTTATCAGTCATTGTACAGGAGGAGGAGGTGAGCTGTAATATCTATTGTGAATGGTGGATCCTGTGTTATCTACTGTATATAGAGGTGTTATCAGTCATTGTACAGGAGGAGGTGAGCTGTGATATCACCTATTGTGAATGGTGGATCCTGTGTTATCTACTGTATATAGAGGTGTTATCAGTCATTGTACAGGAGGAGAAGAGCTGTGATATCATCTATTGTGAATGGTGGATCCTGTGTGATCTACTGTATATAGAGGTGTTATAAGTCATTGTACAGGAGGAGGAGGTGAGCTGTGATATCACCTATTGTGAATGGTGGATCCTGTGTGATCTACTGTATATAGAGGTGTTATCAGTCATTGAACAGGAGGAGGTGAGCTGTGATATCACCTATTGTGAATGGTGGATCCTGTGTTATCTACTGTATATAGAGGTGTTATCAGTCATTGTACAGGAGGAGGTGAGCTGTGATATCACCTATTGTGAATGGTGGATCCTGTGTTATCTACTGTATATAGAGGTGTTATCAGTCATTGTACAGGAGGAGAAGAGCTGTGATATCATCTATTGTGAATGGTGGATCCTGTGTGATCTACTGTATATAGAGGTGTTATAAGTCATTGTACAGGAGGAGGAGGTGAGCTGTGATATCACCTATTGTGAATAGTGGATCCTGTGTTATCTACTGTATATAGAGGTGTTATCAGTCATAGTACAGGAGGAGGAGAGCTGTGATATCACCTATTGTGAATGGAGGATCCTGTGTTATCTACTGTATATAGCGGTGTTATCAGTCATTGTACAGGAGTGGAGGTGAGCTCTGATATCACCTATTGTGAATGGTGGATCCTGTGTTCTCTACTGTATATAGAGGTGTTATCAGTCATTGTACAGGAGGAGGAGGTGAGCTGTGATATCACCTATAGAGAATGGTGGATCCTGTGTTATCTACTGTATATAGAGGTGTTATCAGTCATTGTACAGGAGGAGGAGGTGAGCTGTGATATCACCTATTGTGAATGGTGGATCCTGTGTTATCTACTGTATATAGAGGTGTTATCAGTCATTGTACAGGAGGAGGAGGTGAGCTGTGACATCACCTATTGTGAATGGTGGATCCTGTGTTATCTACTGTATATAGAGGAGTTATCAGTCATTGTACAGGAGGAGGAGGTGAGCTGTGATATCACCTATTGTGAGTGGTGGATCCTGTGTTATCTACTGTATATAGAGGTGTTATCAGTCATTGTACAGGAGGAGGTGAGCTGTGATATCACCTATTGTGAATGGTGGTTCCTGTGTTATCTACTGTATATAGAGGTGTTATCAGTCATTGTACAGGAGGAGGTGAGCTGTGATATCACCTATTGTGAATGGTGGTTCCTGTGTTATCTACTGTATATAGAGGTGTTATCAGTCATTGTACAGGAGGAGGAGGTGAGCTGTGACATCACCTATTGTGAATGGTGGATCCTGTGTTATCTACTGTATATAGAGGAGTTATCAGTCATTGTACAGGAGGAGGTGAGCTGTGATATCACCTATTGTGAGTGGTGGATCCTGTGTTATCTACTGTATATAGAGGTGTTATCAGTCATTGTACAGGAGGAGGAGAGCTGTGATATCACCTATTGTGAATGGAGGATCCTGTGTAATCTACTGTATGTAGAGGTGTTATCAGTCATTATACAGGGGGAGGAGGTGAGCTGTGATATCACCTATTGTGAATGGTGGATCCTGTGTTATCTACTGTATATAGAGGTGTTATCAGTCATTATACAGGAGGAGGTGAGCTGTGATATCACCTATTGTGAATGGTGGATCCTGTGTTATCTACTGTATATAGAGGTGTTATCAGTCATTGTAGAGGAAGAGGAGGTGAGCTGTAATATCACCTATTGTGAATGGTGGATCCGGTGTTATCTACTGTATATAGAGGTGTTATCAGTCATTGTACAGGAGGAGGTGAGCTGTGACATCACCTATTGTGAATGGTGGATCCTGCATTATCTACTGTTTATAGAGGTGTTATCAGTCATTGTAGAGGAAGAGGAGGTGAGCTGTGACATCACCTATTGTGAATGGTGGATCCTGCATTATCTACTGTATATAGAGGTGTTATCAGTCATTGTACAGGAGGAGGTGAGCTGTGACCTCACCTATTGTGAATGGTGGATCCTGCATTATCTACTGTATATAGAGGTGTTATCAGTCATTGTACAGGAGGAGGTGAGCTGTGATATCACCTATTGTGAATGGTGGATCCTGTGTTATCTACTGTATATAGAGGTGTTATCAGTCATTGTACAGGAGGAGGAGGTGAGCTGTGACATCACCTATTGTGAATGGTGGATCCTGCATTATCTACTGTATATAGAGGTGTTATCAGTCATTGTACAGGAGGAGGAGGTGAGCTGTAATATCTATTGTGAATGGTGGATCCTGTGTTATCTACTGTATATAGAGGTGTTATCAGTCATTGTACAGGAGGAGGTGAGCTGTGATATCACCTATTGTGAATGGTGGATCCTGTGTTATCTACTGTATATAGAGGTGTTATCAGTCATTGTACAGGAGGAGAAGAGCTGTGATATCATCTATTGTGAATGGTGGATCCTGTGTGATCTACTGTATATAGAGGTGTTATAAGTCATTGTACAGGAGGAGGAGGTGAGCTGTGATATCACCTATTGTGAATGGTGGATCCTGTGTGATCTACTGTATATAGAGGTGTTATCAGTCATTGAACAGGAGGAGGTGAGCTGTGATATCACCTATTGTGAATGGTGGATCCTGTGTTATCTACTGTATATAGAGGTGTTATCAGTCATTGTACAGGAGGAGGTGAGCTGTGATATCACCTATTGTGAATGGTGGATCCTGTGTTATCTACTGTATATAGAGGTGTTATCAGTCATTGTACAGGAGGAGAAGAGCTGTGATATCATCTATTGTGAATGGTGGATCCTGTGTGATCTACTGTATATAGAGGTGTTATAAGTCATTGTACAGGAGGAGGAGGTGAGCTGTGATATCACCTATTGTGAATAGTGGATCCTGTGTTATCTACTGTATATAGAGGTGTTATCAGTCATAGTACAGGAGGAGGAGAGCTGTGATATCACCTATTGTGAATGGAGGATCCTGTGTTATCTACTGTATATAGCGGTGTTATCAGTCATTGTACAGGAGGTGGAGGTGAGCTCTGATATCACCTATTGTGAATGGTGGATCCTGTGTTCTCTACTGTATATAGAGGTGTTATCAGTCATTGTACAGGAGGAGGAGGTGAGCTGTGATATCACCTATAGAGAATGGTGGATCCTGTGTTATCTACTGTATATAGAGGTGTTATCAGTCATTGTACAGGAGGAGGAGGTGAGCTGTGATATCACCTATTGTGAATGGTGGATCCTGTGTTATCTACTGTATATAGAGGTGTTATCAGTCATTGTACAGGAGGAGGAGGTGAGCTGTGACATCACCTATTGTGAATGGTGGATCCTGTGTTATCTACTGTATATAGAGGAGTTATCAGTCATTGTACAGGAGGAGGAGGTGAGCTGTGATATCACCTATTGTGAGTGGTGGATCCTGTGTTATCTACTGTATATAGAGGTGTTATCAGTCATTGTACAGGAGGAGGTGAGCTGTGATATCACCTATTGTGAATGGTGGTTCCTGTGTTATCTACTGTATATAGAGGTGTTATCAGTCATTGTACAGGAGGAGGTGAGCTGTGATATCACCTATTGTGAATGGTGGTTCCTGTGTTATCTACTGTATATAGAGGTGTTATCAGTCATTGTACAGGAGGAGGAGGTGAGCTGTGACATCACCTATTGTGAATGGTGGATCCTGTGTTATCTACTGTATATAGAGGAGTTATCAGTCATTGTACAGGAGGAGGTGAGCTGTGATATCACCTATTGTGAGTGGTGGATCCTGTGTTATCTACTGTATATAGAGGTGTTATCAGTCATTGTACAGGAGGAGGAGAGCTGTGATATCACCTATTGTGAATGGAGGATCCTGTGTAATCTACTGTATGTAGAGGTGTTATCAGTCATTATACAGGAGGAGGTGAGCTGTGATATCACCTATTGTGAATAGTGGATCCTGTGTTATCTACTGTATATAGAGGTGTTATCAGTCATTATACAGAGGAGGTGAGCTGTGATATCACCTATAGAGAATGGTGGATCCTGTGTTATCTACTGTATATATAGGTGTTATCAGTCATTGTACAGGAGGAGGTGAGCTGTGATATCAGCTATTGTGAATGGTGGATCCTGTGTTATCTACTGTATATAGAGGTGTTATCAGTCATTGTACAGGAGGAGGTGAGCTGTGACATCACTTATTGTGAGTGGTGGATCCTGTGTTATCTACTGTATATAGAGGTGTTATCAGTCATTGTACAGGAGGAGGTGAGCTGTGATATCACCTATTGTGAATGGTGGATCCTGTGTTATCTACTGTATATAGAGGTGTTATCAGTCATTGTACAGGAGGAGGAGGTGAGCTGTGACATCACCTATTGTGAATGGTGGATCCTGTGTTATCTACTGTATATAGAGGAGTTATCAGTCATTGTACAGGAGGAGGAGGTGAGCTGTGATATCACCTATTGTGAATGGAGGATCCTGTGTTATCTACTGTATGTAGAGGTGTTATCAGTCATTGTACAGGAGGTGGAGGTGAGCTGTGATATCACCTATTGTGAATAGTGGATCCTGTGTTATCTACTGTATATAGAGGTGTTATCAGTCATTATACAGGAGGAGGTGAGCTGTGATATCACCTATTGTGAATGGTGGATCCTGTGTTATCTACTGTATATAGAAGTGTTATCAGTCATTGTACAGGAGGAGGAGGTGAGCTGTGATATCACCTATAGAGAATGGTGGATCCTGTGTTATCTACTGTATATAGAGGTGTTATCAGTCATTGTACAGGAGGAGGAGGAGGTGAGCTGTGATATCATCTATTGTGAATGGTGGATCCTGTGTTATCTACTGTATATAGAGGAGTTATCAGTCATTGTACAGGAGGAGGAGGTGAGCTGTGATATCACCTATTGTGAGTGGAGGATCCTGTGTTATCTACTGTATATAGAGGTGTTATCAGTCATTGTACAGGAGGAGGTGAGCTGTGATATCACCTATTGTGAATGGAGGATCCTGTGTTATCTACTGTATATAGAGGTGTTATCAGTCATTATACAGGAGGAGGTGAGCTGTGATATCATCTATTGTGAATGGTGGATCCTGTGTTATCTACTGTATATACAGGTGTTATCAGTCATTGTACAGGAGGAGGAGGTGAGCTGTGATATCACCTATTGTGAATGGTGGTTCCTGTGTTATCTACTGTATATAGAGGTGTTATTAGTCATTGTACAGGAGGAGGAGAGCTGTGATATCACCTATTGTGAATGGTGGATCCTGTGTTATCTACTGTATATAGAGGTGTTATCAGTCATTATACAGGAGGAGGTGAGCTGTGATATCATCTATTGTGAATGGTGGATCCTGTGTTATCTACTGTATATAGAGGTGTTATCAGTCATTGTACAGTAGGAGGAGGTGAGCTGTGATATCATCTATTGTGAATGGTGGATCCTGTGTTATCTACTGTATATAGAGGTGTTATCAGTCATTGTACAGGAGGAGGTGAGCTGTGATATCACCTATAGAGAATGGTGGATCCTGTGTTATCTACTGTATATAGAGGTGTTATCAGTCATTGTACAGGAGGAGGTGAGCTGTGATATCACCTATTGTGAATGGTGGATCCTGTGTTATCTACTGTATATAGAGGTGTTATCAGTCATTATACAGGAGGAGGTGAGCTGTGATATCATCTATTGTGAATGGTGGATCCTGTGTTATCTACTGTATATAGAGGTGTTATCAGTCATTGTACAGGAGGAGAAGGTGAGCTGTGATATCACCTATTGTGAATGGTGGATCCTGTGTTATCTACTGTATATAGAGGTGTTATCAGTCATTGTACAGGAGGAGGTGAGCTGTGATATCACCTATTGTGTATGGTGGATCCTGTGTTATCTACTGTATATAGAGGTGTTATCAGTCATTATAATTCTGTCTTTGATGAAAAGGAAACTGCTGAAAGGACACCAAGTGAAGAGTTATAAATAGCCTTAGTTTTCAGTTACAAATTTAGTTTTTATTTTTAATAATAATATAATAGGTATTCATTTATATAGCACTATTAGTTCTATGGTGCTTTACATACATTTGCAACACTGTCCCCATTGGGGCTCACAATCTAAACATCCTATCAGTCTTTGGAGTATTAAGATCATAAGACGGAATCAAAGCCAAATAAACAAATATAGATATATTTTAGTTGCACTCCGATAATATGTTCCCTTCAACATTGTGCCGCTTCGGCTTCCTAAACTAATTCCTTTTGCATCTATTACTAGGCAACAACCTGAACATATTAGGAAAAACAAATGTATACAATGCAAATTACATACTATGTTCATTAGGGAGTGTGAAGAAAGTATTGCATAATTAAAAGGGGAAACTCTGTATTTTGTTCCCGGAGGTTCCCTTTAATGATGCACCTGTCCACCTCGGCTCCGGCTGATGAGCTCATTATCTGATTGCAGACATTAGTTACTGTACACAGACAGTATATGGCCGAGCCGAGTCCGCAAAGAGCAAATACATCAATGGCCGCGGCTCTTTCCTGTAGACATAACCGTGTCCTGCAATCAACCATCCGGCCTTATTTTTGCAAGCAATTATATCCAATGGCGGCTGCAGGATCCGGACGTGCGTCTCTTTAATGATGCCGTAAGTGTGGCATATTCTCCCCGCTATAATTCCTAATTGACCAATAGTTTAGCCGGCGAGCGATGTGAGCTCAAATAGAGACTGCGGCTCGTGTCAGAGGAGAGGAGATTTATCTGCCATGTTTTGTTCTGGGAATTAATCATTTTGTATATACTAAAATCACACGGGGATTATATAATGGCAGTGAGATGTGCCGCGGCCCGTGCTGCAGGATTCGAGTTATTTTAGGTTATTCTACTTCAGTCGCCTTAATAAATGTGTAATCATTCCAGAAATTAACTTGTTTGATCCCATTCTGGATAAGTGTCTGGGGTGGGCAGAGTAGGCAGCCGCCTAGGGCGGCAGCGGGTGCAAAAAGTAGAGATTGATGGGAAAAGGGGGCAAATAACCCAACAGTTGTCATTAAGGACTAAGGGGAGAAGGGCAAAAACTTTTGGCTTGGAACCAGTGTTATGGAAATGAACATATGAAAATATCCAAAGATTTACCAATGTGCTTGTATAATGTATTGTACTGCATATCTAGAATACATGTATATCCCTTTGAGTACTTGCCTTTATATGAAAACAATGCTTATTCTTCTTATAGTGTTATTCACTGCGAGTTATAGACTTTATGTTGAAGGTTACAAGGTCTGGGAGAGTTGCCAAGGTCTAGCATGTTTTAGTAACAAGGGATTATGTTCCATGATGTTCCATGTTATAGACTTTATGTTGAAGGCTACAGGGTCTGGGAGTGTTGCCAAGGCCTAGCATGTTTTAGTAACAAGGGATTATGTTCCATGATGTTCCATGTTATAGACTTTATGTTGAAGGTTACAGGGTCTGGGAGTGTTGCCAAGGCCTAGCATGTTTTAGTAACAAGGGATTATGTTCCATGATGTTCCATGTTATAGACTTTATGTTGAAGGTTACAGGGTCTGGAGTGTTGCCAAGGCCTAGCATGTTTTAGTAACAAGGGATTATGCTCCATGATGTTCCATGTTATAGACTTTATGTTGAAGGTTACAGGGTCTGGGAGTGTTGCCAAGGCCTAGCATGTTTTAGTAACAAGGGATTATGTTCCATGATGTTCCATGTTATAGACTTTATGTTGAAGGTTACAGGGTCTGGGATGTTGCCAAGGCCTAGCATGTTTTAGTAACAAGGGATTATGTTCCATGACGTTCCATAACACCAGAACTACCGTACTTGCCAATTTTTCATGGCACCCTTCCACGCATTTCAGCCAAAAAATAGAATTAGTCTTACCGGTAAATTCAGTTTCTAGGAACCTTCCACGACAGCAGACTGGAGGATGTCTCCCCGCCCTAAATAAGGGACAGGAAATACAAAAGAGGTTAAATACCCCTCCCCTTCTTGCACACACCAGTGTTTTTTCCTGGACACCAGCATGAATAGTTATCACCAATAGTGCAGGAAACATCCAATAAGAAACATCAGCTAGGAAGGGAATTGTGCTGTCGTGGAAGGTTCCTAGAAACTGAATTACCCGTAAGACTAATTCTATTTTCTCTAGTCACCTTCCATGACAGCAGACAGGACGAATACCAACAAACACTTTCTAGGGAGGGATAACAGCTTGCAGGAGTCCCCTGCTAAACGTAAAATCCCAATTAAAGGTCAGTCTGTAATGGCTGGTGAATGTATGGACAGAGGACCAAGTGGCAGCTCTGCCGACCTGCTCAGTAGAGGCATCCCACTCTGCCCAGGAAGTTGATGCATATCTGGCGGAGTGAGCCTTCAGTTTCTCAGGTGGTGAGAGCCCTTGATGAACGTATGCAGTACAAATGACATTTACAACCTAGTTGGCAATCGTACACATTGAAGCTTTTGTACCGCCCTCAGGGCTATGGGTTACTCAGGACCAGTTCTTATTCTCTGCTTACAGGGGGATGTCACGGTGGTGGCTGTGGACCGGTTCCGTGGCCCTGGAGGGACTGCAATTAAAAAGGGAAAAAATAAAAATACAAATAAGAGTTTGTTAGTGACGCCACCTGTGGGATGCGGCCGGACATGACCACTTGGTGGATGCCTTGCCTCAAGCTTGTAATGTGATTTCTGGACCCCGGGGCGCCACACTTCCCCCTTGGTTAATTTCAGTACTCCCAGACTGAGAAAACATATAAAAATTATAACATAGCATAACAGGAATTAATAACAGCGTTTAAAAGAAAAATTACAAAAACCAAGCAAAGTTACTTGAAAACATCCAACAAAAAGAATAAAAGTTCAAAAAGCAACAAAAGTCTTTACATTTACCCAGCCTGACAGGCCAGTTTGCTCATGCGGCCCCGGTGGTAATCTTCTTGCATTGACACCCGTGGTATCTTTATCATCCACCGGGCTGCTAAAAGTCATATAAAAAAAAACAAAAACAATATTCTCCAACTATTTACAAGGGTACTATTAAAATTTGTGTATTTACACTATTTACATTACAAATTTTACTTCCCTCTCCCGGGGCTAATCATCTCTATACCGAGCTGGAACCCAACCTTTTTAAGCTGCCCATTGACCTTGAAATGGGGTATTGACCTCTGAAAGTATCCTCTCAGGAGATGGACTATGACGCTGAGCATCAACAGAAGTATCCCAGGTACAAGAATGTAAAGGTAAAGAAAAGACTGTAGTGTTACTCTTGTGTCTCCACTTAATTGTTTAAGCTATTTCCTGCATCCCCATCAACATCAATAACAATTATTATCAACCAGCTCAGGGATCATCCTAGCCCTACCTGTGGAGGGTTTATCATCCTGCTGCATCCCAACATCATCCCCTGAAGCTGAGATAAGCAGCGGTGGTCATATCTGGCTGCATCCACAGGTGGCGTCACTGACAAACTCTTATTTGTATTTTTATTTTTTCCCTTTTTAATTGCGGTCCCTCCAAAGTTCCTTTGATCTGACTGTCACAGTGTTAAATTGTGTTGTTTAAATGGGTATTTTGATACTCAAAGGTAAACTGTCACTTGTCAAGAATATGTAACTTTTTTACCGGTTTGAATTCTGTTCTTCTGAGTCCAGCAATGTTTTTCTTTTGTTCCTGCTCCTTTCCAAGCTGAAGATATGGCCCCTTCTTTTCTGTATGTGCAGCGGTCATAGGGCTGGGGTTCTCGACTCTCCTGGGCTTAACAGTTCTGGGGATGTCGTGGCCGCGACCGGTCGTTGGAAAGGGGAAAGTTGTGATGCCATCTGAGGTTTCTGGTCAGGGATGACCAGGGCTGCATATGGTAGTCCCAGGTGATAGATGTTAAGGCAGCTAGTTGGAGCACTCCCCTCAGACGGAGCGGGCCCCTGGGATGTAGTATTGGTGCAGTGATGATGGTGAGGGTTATAGTACTTGAAGGTGCAGGGTGCAGAGAGGCGCAGGAAAGAGTAGACAGATACAGGGTTCTTGCAGATCTTACCGGTCACTTTACTTGAGTTCATTGCAGACACAACCCAGCCGGGGTACTGTGTTCACCAAGACTGTAGCCTGGCCAGCTCACAAGTAATCCGGGTCCACTCTGCTGAGACACAGGGAATATGGCCTTCCTTGCTGCACTTTCTCTCTGATACTCTTCTACTCATTGTCCTCCTAGTGTGCTGTGATTAGAAGTCCCAAAGGCAGGTGACTGCGGGTCCTCTGAGCGACTGCCTTGCAAATCCTCTTGACGCTATACAGTTCCTTAGCCTTGGAAGGGTACACCTTGGTAGTCATTGTACATGAAGCCCAGTGACCTCCAGTTTCCTGGCTGGTCCTGAAGATATCCAGGCCGAATTAGGGCTGGTACCCCTGCTGCAGCTAGTTCCTCTGCTTGGCCCATCCAGCCAGCT
This sequence comes from Allobates femoralis, assembly GCA_033576535.1. NCBI lineage: Eukaryota > Metazoa > Chordata > Amphibia > Anura > Aromobatidae > Allobates > Allobates femoralis. The sequence continues at coordinate 69,518,906 of JARQOC010000009.1, read as the reverse complement.
GGTGATTCAGGTCCTCAGGTCTGGGGATTTGCAGCTGACCCACATGTGTCCTGCTCTCTCCCCAGCTCTACTGCAACTCCTAGAACTCACTCTTCCATTTTGCCTCCCACCCCTAACCTAACTTCTCCCTCCAGCCAGTAGATGGGGACTGCATCGTATGCGAGTCTCTTCCGCCCAGCACTTGGAGTTTGGATAGTGTTGGGTATGTGTTGAGGGTCTCAGCAAAGTTTTCCCTTCTTACCTGTGAGCATGATGCCACACTTATTGGATAGGTGCAGAACCATAGTTGCAACCGAACCGCAGGGGTACCACATATGTAAATCCAGTCTTATTATCCAAAAGGGCGTGTCCCTCAAGACAGAGAAGAGTTGATAATCCCGCCACTTAGTTAACGAGGCTAGATTTATATGAAGGAAAGAAGAGGCCATATCTCAGGAATGGAGAGGAGCAGGAACACAAGAAAAACATCACCGGATTCAGGAGAACAGCGGCATGTACACCAGGTAAAAAATTACATATTATGGCAAGTGACAGGTTACCTGTGAGCAACAACATATCTATTTAGGCAGCACAATTTAACAAAATTACCAAAAAAAATGGGAAAAACGTAGTTACTAATTTTCTCCAGAAAGTCCTGGAGGCACCAAAGAGTCAGAAAATATCCCGGGCACCAGAAAACCTGTTTACAACTTCATAGAAATCAGAATCCTGGAAAGTTTAACAAAGGTTTCATTGATTCAGAATGGAGTAGGTTGTGTCTTGGGGTATATCGGCACCAAAAGTCTACCAAAGTACCAAATCTGTGAAAACCACCCACAAATCAATTCATCAAATCACTTCTTGTTGCTTTCTGTAGAAATCTTCATCGTAGTGGAAGAGTGCAAGGATTTTTTCAACAGCAGATTTGAAACCCATCACTTATTAATGCAGAATATTGGGGCATCATATTGTGTGTGGGGGGCATATGAGGCTTCATATTGTGTGTGGGGGGCATATGAGGCATCATATTGTGTGTGGGGGGCATATGGGGCATCATATTGTGTGCCGGGGGGATATGAGGCATCCTATTGTGTGTGGGGGGGAATATGAGGCTTCATATTGTGTGCCGAGGGGATATGAGGCACCATATTGTGTGTGGGGGGAATATGAGGCGTCATACTGTGTGTGGGGCTAGTATGGGGTTCAGTATTATGTGTCAGGGGAATGTGGCGCATATATTGTGGTTAAGGGGATATGGGGCTTATATTGTGTGTGGGGGCATATGAGGCATCATATTGTGTGTGGGGGAATATGAGGCATCCTATTGTGTGTGGGGGGAATATGAGGCTTCATATTGTGTGGAGGGGATATGAGGCATCATATTGTGTGTGGGGGAATATGAGGCTTCATATTGTGTGTTTGGGGCGTATGGGGCTTCATATTATGTGTCAGGGGAATGTGGGCATTATATTGTGTGTTAAGGGGATATGGGGCTTAATATTGTGTGTGGGGGCATATGAGGCATCATATTGTGTGCTAGGGGTAATGGGGCTTCATATTATGTGTTGGGGGAATGTAAGGTATTGTATTGTGTTTTAGGGGATATGAGGGTCATACTGTGTGTTGGGAATTGAGGTATCATTGTGTGTTGGAGGAATATGAGGCATATATTAGTGTGTTGGAGGAATATGAGGCATCATATTGTGTGTTGGGGATGGGGGCATTATATATTGTTAGGGGGTATATGACGGCATTTATATTGTGTGTTGGGATGAGAGGCATTATATATTGTTAGGGGGATATATGAGGCATCATATTGTGTGTTGAGGGATGTGGGGCATTATATTGTGTGTTGGGGATTAAGGCATATATATGGTTTGGGGGGATATGCGACTTCATATTGTGTGTCTGGGGATATGAAGCCTTGTATTGGGTGTTGGTGGATATGAGGCATCATATTGTGTGTTAGGGGATATGGATTATATATGCGTAGGGAATGTGGGCATTATATTGTGTTGGGAGGATATGAATCAAAATATTGCGTGTTGGGATATGAGGCATCATATTGTGTGTTGGGGGATATGAGGCATCATATTGTGTGTTGGGGGATATGAGGGGCTCATACTGTGTAGCACTTTGGGGACCATGATAGAAGATGTATACAGTACTGGAATACTAATGTTCTTCACAGGGAGCAGTATTTCTGTATGGCCCCTATAAAGGACTGATCCTGGAAATGCTTAATGTAAAATAAAAATGTGGAGATAAGTGTGAACAGCGCCTAGTGTGTGTATATGGACAGTCAGTGGCGCCATGTTGGATTTGACATGTCCGGGGTGTCTGGCAGCTCTTATCTCTATCTATGGCACATGAGCTGTGTATTGGCATCTGAAGTTGTTGTAATGTTGCAGGATCTTACTGATGAGAATGTGTGGAAACATCTGGGGAAAGTCGGCTCAGCTTCATCTGCGATTAACTCGTGTGGAAACGACATAATGAATTCTGGCGGAGGTTGTGTCAGCGCTGCGGAGACGAGGGGTCAGAGATCCCGGTCTCACATTTTGCTTCCACGCCATTATTGGTCTCTGTTCTATTAATTACCGTGATATTTTCTTGTGTCTGTTGCTTCTGTTTCAGCGGGAATTGTGTATTGTGGATCTATCGGCCTCACAACGCGGCCCCTCATTAGTGAGAAATTCCATCTGCTCCAGACACCGCTCCGCCATTTATACCATTATATCAGTGTTGTCAACAGCGACATTTATCTACTCATTCCTGGATTTAATGTTATACTCAGTTCTGTGCGGATTGCTTTATTCACATATTTGTAGAAAGAAAGATAAATAGATATAAAACAGATATGGGAGAGTATATGAGGAGATAGATATGGGAGGGGATTTATAGATAGGGGAGGGATGTATAGATAGAGGGAGGGATGTATAGATAGAGGGAGGGATGTATAGATAGAGGGAGGGATGTATAGTAGAGGGAGGGATGTATAGATGAGGGAGGGATGTATGATGGAGGGATGTATAGATGAGGGAGGGATATATGATGGAGGGATGTATAGATAGAGGGGGGATGTATAGATAGGGAGGGATGTATAGATGAGGGAGGGATGTATAGATAGAGGGAGGGATGTATAGATAGAGGGAGGGATGTATAGATAGAGGGAGGGATGTATAGATAGAGGGAGGGATGTATAGATAGAGGGAGGGATGTATAGATAGAGGGAGGGATGTATAGATAGAGGGAGGGTGTATAGATAGAGGGAGGGATGTATAGATAGAGGGAGGGGATGTATAGATAGAGGGAGGGATGTATAGATGGAGGGAGGGATGTATAGATAGAGGGAGGGATGTATAGATAGGAGGGGGATGTATAGATAGAGGGAGGGGATGTATAGATAGAGGGAGGGATGTATAGATGGAGGGAGGGATGTATAGATGGAGGAGGGATGTATAGATGGAGGGAGGGATGTATAGATGGAGGGAGGGATGTATAGATGGAGGGGGGGATGTATAGATGGAGGGGGGGATGTATAGATGAGGAGGGATGTATAGATGGAGGGGGGATGTATAGATAGAGGGAGGGATGTATAGATAGAGGGAGGGATGTATAGAGGGAGGGATGTATAGATAGAGGGAGGGTGTATAGATAGAGGGGGGATGTATAGATAGTGGGAGGAGGGATGTATAGATAGAGGGAGGAGGGATGTATAGATAGAGGGAGGAGGGATGTATAGATAGAGGGAGGAGGGATGTATAGATAGAGGGAGGGATGTATAGATGGAGGGGGATGTATAGATGGAGGGATGTATAGATGGAGGGGGGATGTATAGATGGAGGGAGGGATGTATAGATGGAGGGAGGGATGTATAGATGGAGGGAGGGATGTATAGATGGAGCGAGGGATGTATAGATGGAGCGAGGGATGTATAGATAGAGGGAGGGATGTATAGATAGAGGTAGGGATGTATAGATAGAGGGAGGGATGTATAGATAGAGGGAGGGATGTATAGATAGAGGGAGGGGTGTATGATAGAGGGGGATGTATAGATAGTGGGAGGAGGGATGTATAGATAGAGGGAGGAGGGATGTATAGATAGAGGGAGGAGGGATGTATAGATAGAGGGAGGAGGGATGTATAGATAGAGGGAGGAGGGATGTATAGATAGAGGGAGGGATGTATAGATGGAGGGGGATGTATAGATGGAGGGATGTATAGATGGAGGGGGGATGTATAGATGGAGGGAGGGATGTATAGATGGAGGGAGGGATGTATAGATGGAGGGAGGGATGTATAGATGGAGCGAGGGATGTATAGATAGAGGGAGGGATGTATAGATAGAGGGAGGGATGTATAGATAGATAGAAAGAAAGATAAAAATCTCTCTGCAGCACTCAGCTACCACCAATATCATACACATACTAACAAGCAAAAAATGAGTAAAAAATGTAAAAACTTACGTTTTTTCAAAAAACTCATTATTCTTAATTTTTATTTTCTGGGGTTCTTGGTGCATATATTGGCCACTGTCTGTTTGCTCATCAACCACGTCACGGTGCCCCCAGATCTGATGAGTCCTACGCTGACATCCCTGTCCTCCTTTTCCTCCCTGTCCCACTTCTAGGTGGGTGGACACCATCTCAACCTCAGACCACCTGGGGGCGATGAGGGTGCTAAGTGAAGCTGTGGAGCCTGCAACTCCATATCTTATACACAAAGCAAAAAAATGAGGGATAAATAAGAAATGGATATATAGTTACAGACGGATAGGATCTGGATGAACAGATGCATTGCTGCCCCTCTGCCCCTGTGTGGTCGCACCATGATGGCGGCACATTACATCCGGCTGTGTAGTAAATCCCGTCGTCTTCTCATCTCTCTGTTTTGATTCGTTCTGTTACAGCTTCACATTATTAATAATATCACAGATAAAAGGTTTTCAGGAAAAAATCATTATTCCGCCGCGCGGCACCAAAGGTCTCAATCAAAGATCTTCAGCTGCCAGCTGTAAATTGTATCTACATAAAGCATTGGAGTGAAGCACCTGCTGCATACAGACACATGGAGGAGGGTACATATAGGGTACATCCACACCCCAGCCAGGGGGGTCACACTATTAACAAATGCCCTATATGCGTTGCACAAGCCACGCCCCCTTTTTTAGGCCACACCCAGTTAGACACCCTAATTCACACACTTTTATTTACTAATAGTGACGCATTTAGGGCGCATCTTCCTGAAGGTATTACGGTAGATGTTCCATGCAGTCCTATGTAACACCACAAATAAAACACAGTGACGCCATTTAGAGAAAAATAATGTAGATGTCACCTCAGTGGCGGAACGTGAGCCTGGCGGGCCCCGGTGCGACATTTAGACAGAGGATGTGAACTGCTCCATCTGAATCATCAGCAGCGGCAGCTGCGTCAGGCTGCACACCGGACCAGAGGGCATATTAGCCCCATATTAGCCCTCCTGTTCTGTGTGCTGATCCAGTCCGGGGCTGTCAGGTTCACCCCTGACAGCGCCGGATCGGACCTGACGGCAATGTGAAGGCAGCCTTAGTCCATTATAGAGTCTCAGTAAAGGCATCACAACCTCCAATCACAGACCTTCAGTCCACCAATCCTGGAAACAGAGAGAGACACTCCAGGCCCTCCACACATCCCTGGTCTCTGGTCTCCCCACCGGGGGCCTTCCAGAATGCCAGCCACTTCCAAGCATTCAATTCCAGGACAATGGCAGCTCCAAACACTGAGCAAGACCAGGTCTTCATAGGAACTGCCAGAGCTATCCCAAGCTCTGCACACACATAGATTCTCCACCATGTGCTTCTGGCAACATGGCTGCTGCAAACCCAGAGAAACATGTGACCACACAGGAAGTTGGACTAAATCCCACCTGTTCCACATGAGGTTTCAGGTTTGTCAGACACATGTCCTTCTGCTAGCTTTCAAATCCACCACTTGTAATGCACAACAAGTCCCATAGTGACCTTTGTGATGTATACAGGTATTTGCAATGCAGCAAGCCCAGAGGAACATGTGACCAGACAGGAAGTTGGATTATATCCTATCTGTTCCACATGAGACGCACCTATGGGAGGTTTCAGGTTTGTCAGTCACACCCATGTCCTTCTGCTAACTTGTAAGCCCACCACTTTTAATGCATTATCCCTTATGGCACCACAAGTCCCCTAGTGACCTTTGTGATATTTATGAATAATTGCAATGCAGCAAGCTGCTGCATTACAATAGACATTGATGCCATTTATGCACTGCATGAACTATTAATCTAGGCAGTATATGGTGCCATCTGTGCACTATTTATTTAGGCACAATATGATGCCATCTGGGCATGGTATGTACCATTTATCCACACTGTGTGCACCATCTTTCTGGGCACTGTATGGTCCCATCTATGCACTGTTTGTACTTTGTATCTAGATATACCAATAAACACATGCTCCAGTTCATGGTCAGTAATGGAAGCGCAAAGTATACTGGAAAGTCCCAGAGCGCTCCATTATAGAATGATTACGCCTCATTGATCGAGTGGACGAGCCCTTTAAGATGACTCGGCGGTGGGGCCTCATTCCCCCTCTAATAATCAACTTCATGTTTTGTTCAGTCCCTTTTCTCCATCTCAATGCAGAAGGTTCTTTCAGAGCCTCAAACCTTTTGGCCTGTTCCCACCAACGCTCTCGTCTCACTTTGGCAGATGAAATACGGATATTCTTCACCTGTCAAAGTGTCTTAGGATTAACATTCGGCGGAGGACTGCTCCCCCTCCCAGAAAGAAGATCAGTATCTGGCCCGATCCCAAGCACCCGTCACCCTACGGTGCCCGCAGAGCAGTGAGCGAATGCCATCCTCATCCAGACCACACACATATTACATCTTCCTGTAGTACATCAATACATTTCTCATCGCCATTAATGTCAATCTTCAGCCACAGGAAAGGGAAGAAACATTGTCAGGGATTCATTAAGTAATGATATGTCGAGGAAGATCCGAGCATGCAGGAACGCAGGATAACAATGGAGCCATTAGGAGAGGGGGGCACTTATTTTTTATAGAATATTTTCAACTAAGCATCAAAACTTCTTCAAATTTGGCAAAATTCTACAAACTGGGACCGTTGAGGCTGATCTCGACTGTAAGAGGGTATAATTACCTGCCAATATTTTGAAGTGGCGCTGGCTGTCACGCCGCAGACTAGGGAGCGTCCAGATACAGAGCGTGACAGTGGAGCATAGACCAATGGTGTCCGGCGCACTACAAACAACAACAGACTGGAGAAACACCGGGGATGACAAATACAACGGGAGGTCCTGCTCCAATGGAACGGGGAAGAGGTGACCTCTTGCACTCACCTATGGCTGTGTCCTGATCTCCCTAATATCCCTAAACAGGTTCTTTCACCCCATCGCCGAGCAGGATACCCACTCCCTCGCTAGCCCTGATGTTAACCCTAAATAGGGAGAAGGCCTGCAGGAGCACTAGTCCCAACTATTGCACTAATAACAACAAGATTGGAAGGGGAGAAAGACAGGGAAACAACAAAAACAACTTCACTCCTGCTGCCACTCTCCTAGGCAGCAAATTGCTTGGCAACGGTTAGCTTCTGACACAGCAAATGCAGTCAGACCCCAATAAGTAAAGCAAACACAGGTGCACAGAACCGATAAAAATCACCATCAACCTACCAAGACATGGGGGAGGTGATTTGCTATGCACAAGTTAGGTTTGTATACATAGGACGCCATTCACATCATTCACATTGATATATATGATGCAGAGTGTCTGACAGCTACCCACCTGTCCTGCCACCAGACCAAATGGGCAGCCCAGCACGATGCCTCTGCACCACTGGATGAATGAAGCCCCATGGGGCCCAGCTACACCCTGCATAGATGATAAAAAAGAGCAAGAATTTTTTTATGATAACCAAAAAAATTCTTTTATGGGGTATTGGTTAGATGTTTTGGCCAAGACACTTTAAGCTTGTAATCCACATCATGGATCCCCATACTTACGAGTCCTAACAAAAATACTCAAAAGACTACTCATAAGGCAGCATCAGCATGGGCTGGGCTGCCCATTTGGTCTGGTGGCAGGATCGGTGAGTAGCTATCAGACACTCTGCATCATATATATCAATGTGAATGGCGTCCTATATACACAAACCTAACCTGTGCATAGCAAATCACCTCCCCATGTCTTGGTAGGTTGATGGTGATTTTTATTGGTTCTGTCCACCTGTGTTTGCTTTATGTATTGGTATCTGACTGCATCCTGCTTAAGTGCTGTGTTCAGTGGCGTAGCTGGACTGCTCCGGGCCCGGGGCAAGATTTGCACCTAGGCCCCCCATGTGAGGACCGGGGGGGGGGCTGGTAGAGAAATCTGAGGCCCGTGGGGGGGGGGAAAGGGGGGTGCACGACACTCACTGCGGCCACCGTGCGTCTGCTGTAGGGAGGAGGAGAGGAGGGGCGGGCAGAGTTGCAGGACAGAAAGTCCCGTCCTCCCTCCTCTCCAGCCGTGCCAGCCAGCGGCCCCCCCAGAGGGTGCGGGGCCCCCCAGGGGCAGGCAATGGGCCCCTCATGCCGGGGGGCCCGGGGCGATCGCCCCCCTGTTTCCCCACTAGCTACGCCACTGGCTGTGTTGGATTTGTTTCTGGCTGCAATTGGTGAGTTTTCTAATGCTGCCATTTTTTGAGTATTTTTAAATGGTCAGCTCTCCAGAATAGCACCTCCACCTCAGGAAGCCATGCCAGGAATGGAGTTCAATCACCAGCAAGTAATGCTGGAACAATTTGACCATGTAAAGGAGATAGGAGTGATCACAAAGTAGCCACACCTGCGAAAAGAACTAAGGAGCTTTGCTAGCAACAGAAACTGACATGAACTCCTACACTGCTAAAGGATAGAAACACATTTAATATGAACTCTCAATATAGGAGTGAGACACTGGTCCCAAACCAGTCACAAGTTTCCAAAGTAAAAGAGACCAATATGTCAGAGATGGCTCACCAATATTTCCCCACTTAGATAGAAACAGTCTTATTCAAATATCAAGTAAAAGGTACAGGGAACAAAGAAAAGACTAATTAAGCAACAGTTTGGTTTAGAAAACAGAGACCAAAGTAGACATAGGAGAGCAGCAGCGCTGTGGAATAGGGGTCCATTTTGGTGGAGTCGGATTCAGGGAAATTGAGGGTCTGGAGTTGGAGTTGAAGGTTTGGCTTACTGACTCCACAGCCCTGGAGAGCAAGTCACAAAGAACTTCAGACAAAATGTACGACTGGAGGCAATCTGGGGAAAGCTGCTCAGCTAAGTAATAGAGCAATCAAAGGAAGTAGAAACACTTGAGTAACCCAACCCTTCCCAGAACCAGCATGGAGAATTAACTCTGAACATAACATACTGACAACTCAGCACACCTAGGTACCAGTAACAGCGACATACAATAATGTCCTAGACGTTCTGCACGTAGCAATCCAGACACCGGTATTATTGGATGAAAATGTGAACACGGCCGTATACAAGAACGTCAACAGTTTCCTTCAGACAGAATCGGAGTCTTCTTTTTCGTGGCTTCCCCTGCATATGGCATCTTGAGCCCCTTAGATACTTTACGTGCACATTATATTAGACCATAAAATGAAAAACTTTCCCTTTAAGCAAAGTTTCTTTGATATTCCAGAACTTTCCGTTGGTCAGGCATAATGGCTTTAATTAGGAAACGCAACATTCCAGGTTTTAATCATAATGACGATGAAAATAAAGCTAGATAATTAAGAAAGACGTGTAGTGAGGCAAATTTCCACCTCGATGAGGACTGAACCTATTAAGTATGTAGAGCAGATATAATTACCCCCACTCCAGCGGTCACATATAACAGGTGCGCTGGTCCCGGTTCAGGGGGTGCCCACAGCCGGCGGACGATTCTGCTGAATCTGCTGCTTCTAGGAAATGTGTCTGCAGAAAAGGTGGAAGTGAAGTGGAAATAAAGCCCGAGACGTCTTATGGGACAATCGTCAGGATGAGACCGCGACGGCTCTGCGTTGTGTTAAAGGGAAACATCCAGGACCCTAAGGGAGAGCTGACAGATCGCTGGAGGTTCAACCGCGGAGACCACCAAGGACCCCGACATAGGGGCACATCAGAATCCTGCCTGGATGGAGCAGAGGTGCAGCGTGCACAGGATCATGGCGGGTGCCTTTTGGCCTCCATCATACATTGGCGCACTATTGCCAACCAATATGCAGACGACCACCCCATAAAACAATTACTGGGCGGCATCATAAGCACAGTATGGCTGTATATCCATATATATATATATATATATATATATATATATATATATATATACACATCGAAGTCTTCTGCTGGCTGAAACGTGAACCTTCATCTAAGGGTTCAGGAGTTGGGTGCACGCTGCCTCCCGGACCTCTAGAGAGGGTCTCAGTTTAGGGGCTATTCTCTTGCCATAATGCTATTATACAGTGTTAATAATTAATACAATACATTGTAAGTACCTATAGTTCTATAGGGTTTATGTACCTTCATCATACAGTCGTATTCTGAACTTACCGTATATACTCGCGTATATGCCGAGTTTTTCAGCCCAAAATTTGGGCTGAAAAGTCCCCCCTCGGCTTATACGCGAGTATATAAAAAAAATTAAAAAATACCGCAGCAGCCCCGGAGGTATACAGGCCCCCCATCAAGTTCCAGGCCACCCCCCCCCTTGCGCGCCAGCCTGTAAAGGAAAATCATACTTACCAGTGTCCAGTCGCGCCGTCCGCAGCTGCCGACATGACGATCCCGGGCTCCATTCAGCGTCTTCCGCATTTCCTGTAGTCGCGGGCAATGACTGCCCGCGACTACAGGAAATGCGGAAGACGCTGAATGGAGCCCGGGATCGTCATGTCGGCAGCTGCGGACGGCGCGACTGGACACTGGTAAGTATGATTTTCCTTTACAGGCTGGCGCGCAAGGGGGGGGGGGTGGCCTGGAACTTGATGGGGGGCCTGTATACCTCTGGGGCTGCGGCTGTATACAGCCCTGGGGCTGCGGCTGTATACAGCCCTGGGGCTGCTGCTGCTGCTGTATATACCTCTGTGGCTGCATATGGGGCTGCATATACCTCTGGGGCTGCATATACCTCTGGGGCTGCATATACCTCTGGGGCTGCATATACCTCTGGGGCTGCATATACCTCTGGGGCTGCATATGGGGCTGCATATACCTCTGGGGCTGCATGTACCTCTGGGGCTGCATATGGGGCTGCATATACCTCTGGGGCTGCATATGGGGCTGCATATACCTCTGGGGCTGCATATACCTCTGGGGCTGCATGTATCTCTGGGGCTGCATATGGGGCTGCATATACCTCTGGGGCTGCATATGGGGCTGCATATACCTCTGGGGCTGCATATACCTCTGGGGCTGCTGTATACTACCACTGGGGCTGCTGCTGTATACTACCACTGGGGAGGCTGCTGTATACCTCACTGCTGGGGGTTGTATACCTGTGCTGGAGTCCACCCTCGGCTTATACGCGAGTCAATAAGTTTTCCCAGTTTTTGGGGGCAAAAGTAGGGGGGTCGGCTCATACACGAGTATATACGGTAACTAATAGTGCCACAAAGTGCCCATATAATAGTGACAGCAGTTACTTATATAATACTGACATACAGAGCATTCATAATGGATCTTTCCAGTGAACACAGAAGGGAGATAGGATGTGCAGACTGGTGCCTACATAATACTGCCATACTATACCCAAATAATAGCGCATATAAGATGCTGTCATACTATTCTGAAATAAGTGACTATATAATACCACCATACCACCTAATACTATATAATACCACCTAATACTATATAATACCACCACACCACCTAATACTATATAATACCACCATACCATCTAATACTATATAATACCACCATAACACCTAATACTATATAATACCACCATACCACCTAATACTATATAATACCACCATACCACCTAATACTATATAATACCACCATACCACCTAATACTATATAATACCACCATACCACCTAATACTATATAATATCACCATACCACCTAATACTATATAATACCACCATACCACCTAATACTATATAATATCACCATACCACCTAATACTATATAATACCACCATACCACCTAATACTATATAATATCACCATACCACCTAATACTATATAATACCACCATACCACCTAATACTATATAATACCACCATACCACCTAATGTCATTATAATACTGCTATACTATACCTAATAGTGCATATAAAATGCTGCCATACTATGCTGAAATAATAGTGCCTATATAGTGCCACCATATACATAATGTCTATATAATACTGCTATAGAACACGTAACTAATAATGATTATATAATGCTGCCATACTATCATTAGTGATAGTGTTTATAAAATGCTGCCATTTTATCTTCAAATAGTGACTATATAGTACCTCCATACTATATCTATGTAATAATGATTATTTAATCCTGCCATATTACCTCTAAATAACTGCTTACATAACAGCATAATGCCTAAATTATACTGCAATATTATTAATAAATAATAGTGCTATATAACATACTATACCTTAAAAAGAGTAATTATATAATACCACAATACTAGCCTTAATTAACAGTGCCTATATAATAATATTTATTAATTTATATAGTGCTATTAATTCCATAGTATAGAAAGGATTTTGCCAGAGACCGTACTTCTATTTTTCTTCCTTTATTAAGACGTTATTAATATGAACAGGACTGAATGCTGGACGCGTTTCGGGGGACAGCACCCCCTTAGTCCTCACTCCCCTTCCCTCTCCCATTTCATTAATTCCATAGTGCTTTATATATATTTGCAACACTGTCCCCATTGGAGCTCACAATCTAAACATCCTATCAGAATGTCTTTACAATGTGGGAGGAAACCGGAGTGCCCGGAGGAAACCCACGCACACACAGGGAGAACAGCGCTGCAAGTGTGCAGTGCTAACTACTGAGCCACCGTGCCACCTATATAATACTGCCATACTATACATAACAGTGCCTATATAATACTGCCATACTATACATAACAGTGCCTATATAATACTGCCATACTATACATAATAGTGCAGTTATAATACTGCCATACTATACATAATAGTGCCGTTATAATACTGCCATACTATACATAACAGTGCCGTTATAATACCGCCATACTATACATAACAGTGCCGTTATAATACCGCCATACTATACATAACAGTGCCGTTATAATACCACCATACTATACATAACAGTGCAGTTATAATACCGCCATACTATACATAACAGTGCCGTTATAATACCGCCATACTATACATAACAGTGCCGTTATAATACCGCCATACTATACATAACAGTGCCGTTATAATACCGCCATACTATACATAACAGTGCCGTTATAATACCGCCATACTATACATAACAGTGCCGTTATAATACCGCCATACTATACATAACAGTGCCGTTATAATACCGCCATACTATACATAACAGTGCCGTTATAATACCGCCATACTATACATAACAGTGCCGTTATAATACCGCCATACTATACATAACAGTGCCGTTATAATACCGCCATACTATACATAACAGTGCCGTTATAATACCGCCATACTATACATAACAGTGCCGTTATAATACCGCCATACCATACATAACAGTGCCGTTATAATACTGCCATACTATACATAACAGTGCCGTTATAATACCGCCATACTATACATAACAGTGCCGTTATAATACCGCCATACTATACATAACAGTGCCGTTATAATACCGCCATACTATACATAACAGTGCCGTTATAATACTGCCATACTATACATAACAGTGCCGTTATAATACTGCCATACTATACATAATAGTGCCTTTTCTAATACTGCCTTACTATACATCATATTATCTGTATAGTACAGCCATGCCATACTCACATAAGAGTGATTCTGTAATACCACCATAAAATACGTCGGTGCCTATATAATACTAACATAATCTTGATTCTAGAATACCGCCATACCATAGCTAAATGGTGTCTATGTACAACATACTATTTTGAAATAATACCGCCTAAATAATACCGCCATGCTATTCTTAAGTTATTGTTCCCTATAACATGCAATGTCCATTTCCCAGTGAAGCACAGAGCTGGGCGGTAGGTGAATGTGTGTATTGTATGATAGAGGATGTGTATGGTGTCACTCTCCATATAGACCCACAGTCATCAGAGGCTCCTGCTCCCTCTATGGGTAAAGCTCTGCTCTCTCAGCTGATGATGTGGATGGTGGATTGGAGTTTTCTAGGTAAACACATTAGTGAAGCTTTACATGGACAAATAGACTGGAAAAACAATAGTGATGTAGCGACACCTGCTGGTCACAGGGAAGTACTGCACAAGCAACTGATAACAGCTAAAAAATGGACAGAGGCATCCCACTAAATAAACTTAGGCCCCACCCTAGAGATTGATGTATGACCCCCATGACCACTAGACCTCACTACTGAGATAAAGCCATACTCCATCCTGCTGGACCCCTGTATGATGGGGGGGGGGGGTGAGATATTAGGGTTAAATGCAGGGGCCTAACTTCAACAGATGCAGGGGTTGCAATGGCACCGGACCCTGGAGTCTAGGGGGGCCCCAAAAGTCCCTTTGGCCTATAGAAAAAGACTATTACTATTAAAGATTTGCAATAATTGGGGGCCCTGTTGGAGCTTTCGCATCGGGGCCCCTGAGCTTCAAGTTACACCACCGGTTCAATGTCTACATCTAACTTTATTAGGTTTATTTGTACATCCAAGTTCACCTATTCATGTGTGTAATAAATGTTCTATTTATCAGATTATTGGGTTAATTACAGTAATATTTATACTCATGCGGATGACACTCAGTGAGCGCGTCCTGATTCTCAGGGATACAGTGGCCTCTAGTGGCCAGCATGAGAATTGCATCACAAGCACAACAGGGTGAGTATACATTATGTACCCCTAAGCCACAAGCAGTGGCGTAATGATCGCCGTCGCAGGGATCACAGTTGCGACGGGGCCCGGACCTATAAGGGGTTTGTGCCACCAGCCGCCGTCTGCACTACCTAGATACCCGCAGTTTAACATGGTTACCAGTGTCCTCCCTGCTTACAGGCTGCGCTAAGCAGGGAGGACGCTGGTAACTATGATAAACACCGGGTAACTAAGTAGCGCACGCAGCTTAGTTACCACTGTTTATCATGGATACCAGCAATCTCACGGGTGCTGAGTCGCTGGTGAGTCTGTCTGTTTGACAGCTCACCAGCGACTCCAGAGAGACTGTCCAGCGATCCCAGCCAGGTCGGATCGCTGGAAAGTCTGTGTGTGACGGTACCCTAAGGAGGGCTATGAGGCTGCATTATGCTATAAGGAGGGCTATGAGGCTGCATTATGCTATAAGGAGGGCTATGAGGCTGCACTATGCTATAAGGAGGGCTATGAGGCTGCATTATGCTATAAGGAGGGCTATGAGGCTGCATTATGCTATAAGGAGGGCTATGAGGCTGCATTATGCTATAAGGAGGGCTATGAGGCTGCATTATGCTATAAGGAGGGCTATGAGGCTGCATTATGCTATAAGGAGGGCTATGAGGCTGCATTATGCTATAAGGAGGGCTATGAGGGTGCCATTATGCTATAAGGAGGGCTATGAGGCTGCACTATGCTATAAGGAGGGCTATGAGGCTGCTTTCTGATATATGGAGGGCTATGAGGCTGCTTTCTGATATATGGAGGGCTATGAGGCTGCATTATATTATATGGAGGATAATGGGGATTCATTATCATAATTGAATGACTAGGGTGGCTACCTTATGAATGGAGGACTATGGGATATGTTATAATACACAGAGGACTATGGGGGTACATTGTAATATATTGAGGAATATGGGAGTGCATTATAATAATTGGACGACTATAGTGATGGGAGGAGGATGAGGGACATATATACCAGTATGGAGAACATATATACCATGATAAGGGCTTAAATTCCAGGAGGAGGGCCACATATAGCAGGATGAGGGACATTAATACATAACGAAGGGGGAGAGGGGTCAATATAAAGGATTTAGAACGTTACGTGAGGCCCATACATTTCATCAACATGCGGGGGGGGGACAGGTCTAAGTTTCGCACTGGGGCCCGCCAGACTCTGGTTACCCAACTGGCCTAAAGTCTCAGACTCGGGCCCTCCAGATGTTTCACAACTACAACTCCCAGCATGCCCCGATAGATGTTGGCTGTCCAGGCATGCTGGGAGTTGTAGTTTCACAATTGGAGGGCCTGAGTTTTCTATACCTGCTCTAAGCGGTTAGATAAAATGGTGGAGACGTTCCCTTAGTCCCTTGCAAAACAATCACAGGAACCTGATGAGCCGTTTACTGGGATTCGGGCGAGCTGATCGTTGCAGGATGTCACAAGTTGCAGTGACTTCGTTAACAATGTCGGCACGTGTAAACCGGCCTTTAGACCCTCTATCTCAGTCCATACAGTGTAGTTTTCAATGCTCAGAGGTTCAGGATACTAGAGGACGGTTTGTTCAGTTCGGTCTGATTGAGGGGGACAGGTATTCTGTGAACAAGATAAACCAAGGGGTGGGTTACTCTCTACCCTCCGAAATGGGGGACGTCTGTCTATTCCCAACTATATTATGGTGCCTATAAAGGGAGTCTCTACCATTAATGCACCCGAATTAGTGTGATGTTAGGAAAGAATAGATGTATCTCAGTGTCTCCTCTCCACTGGTATATTCAGGTTTCCCAACAGTCCAGATATAAAGAGCTAATATATATATATAAATTTAATATGTATTTATATAATATATATAAAGCTATTATTACAGAGCTAATATATATAAAGATTGACCCTTGCTTTCAATACTTCTCATTGGGGACAGTAGTAGCAGAGGTCACCTACCCTTGTTTATTATGTTCCCAAGAGGATGTGTCCTCCGGTGTATCCCAGGTGTAGTATCCCTGTCCTGAAAAGCATTAGTTGATATGATTATACCATATTTTTCATTAGTATGCAGTGATATTACCCACCTTCTATGTGTTGTTTGGTCCTTCCTTGGCTTTTTCTCAGGGTAAGTTCAAAATGAGTATGGGCCAAAGCACGTGACGGCGATGGGGGGGGTGGAAGGACCTGCATAGGGACATTAGGGAGCAGTGTCCAGTCTTAGGTTAGTAGCAGGTGAACCCTCTCCCCTCGCTTTATTCTCGTTGTCTTCCCCGTGTTGCTCTGTTCACTGGGTGTTTGTACGGCGCGGAGACATAACCCTTTTCTTTTGTTTACAGGTCGTTGCCTTGGAAACAGACCAGGTTTGTAAGCACTGCCCTGAAGATGTGGAGGTAAGGCTGCCTTCACACTGGCGTTCCCCGCCGCAGCGTTCTGCGGAGGGGAATCACCATGTGTGCGCAGCGGCCGCCAGCTCCTATCTTTATAATGGGGAAGCACGGTGCTGCGCTTGACAGCGCATGACCGTGCGCACCCATTCACTCCCATATGTGATCTGTGCGCAGGCGGATGCCTGCGCACAGATCACACACTCCCGCCCGCACCAGGAATGCAACATGTTGCGTCCAGATGCGGGCGGGAGTGTGTGATTTGTGCGCAGGCATCCGCCTGCGCACAGATCACATATGGGAGTGAATGGGTGCGCACGGTCATGCGCTGTCAAGCGCAGCACCGTGCGTCCCCATTATAAAGATAGGAGCTGGCGGCCGCTGCGCACACATGGCAATTCCCCTCCGCAGAACGCTGCGGAGGGGAACGCCAGTGTGAAGGTACCCTAACTGCACTGCAAGCCAATTTCAAAGCACAAGAGCTTGTAAGCACTGCTCGTGTTCTGTTGTCTGGCAGCGGTGGCCGGTCTCCAAGACAACGAGCTGTAAACAAGTGTTAATATCTCAAGAACGGCTGCAAATTTTAATTAGCAGCAAATTGTAAAAGTGCTCATTTTTACAAAAGCTATCTGAAAATACCAGTAAAGGAAGATGGGTACAACCCCTTTAAGGACCCCTCTTCCACATAGGGACGGTGGCCCAGAAGCTTCAGTCTACACATCTGACCTTCATGGACTGTGATGGCCAAACCTGACCTCAACAGCCTAATCTGTGCCTGTCTCCATCTTTTTCTTTAACATGCACTGGGAGTTTAGCAGCAGGAGCCAATTAGTAAAGTGACAAGGCAGGATACATAGCAGTGCAGTGCGCTTTATTCCTGCCTATACGGTAATTATCCGCACCTGCACACGCACATCAGCCACCCTGAAACGTACCAATAAGGGGAAAATAAACATGTATATAGATGGTAATTTTAATCAAGAACATTGTGCGCTCCAGATCCGAAATGTGTGATACGGAGGAGAGAAGTGAGGGATTAACCCTTTGTAGAGAGGACGCCGGGGCGTATAACGAGGAGCCCAGACACCCCCTCCCCCACTGCAGAAACCTCACACAATCTCAGGTGGGGTCCCGGGGAATACGGCACCAGGACATTAAAGGGGGGGGGGGGGTGTCCTCTTTTGGATCTTATTTAAATGCATGCAGTTTTAGTCAATTTGTTTCTGTTGTTGGGTTTCAATAACATTGCACAGTTTGCCTTCTATTATTATTCTATTTGTTTATATAGCTCCATTATTTGTACAGTACAATGCCTGACATTATATGTAGCATCTGTGTTGCACAATCTGCTGTTGGAAGCAGAACGAGTTGACGTAGAGTGAATCAGTGAGCTCAGGCCGAGGCTTTTTTCACAGGTTTAAATAGAGCCAACCAGCAGGATTTAGGGCTATAAATGAAGCCGGTGCCTTACAGGCTCTTGGATACTGAGTGCAATCAGACCTTTACTTCATTGATTACATGTATGATTGCTGAGATAAATGTTATAGAAGTCCTTAGAAAGTGTGCAGCAGGGGGCGGAGTGTGCAGCACATTAGTATAAGAGGGTCTGGGTTTGTTTTGATTACGCCCGTTTTCTCTAAGCCAAACCCTCCCGCCTCCATCTCCCTGCTTGACTGTAATCTCACAAACAGTAGAAATACCCCCCCTTCCCTAGTCTCTATAGATCCTGATCTGTGTCACAGACCTGCTAAGATCCCTGCTATTGTCATCACAGATGGGGATCTGTCCAAGGAGCATGCTGGGGGTTGTAGTGTCTCTGGATCTGCAGATCCTGAACCAGTGACATTACAACTCTTAGCATGCTCCATCACAGTCTGCAGATAGAGACACTACAACCCCCAGCATGCTCCATCACCATTGACAGATATATGCATATCTCTACATATTGTGATTGCTTGTTGTGGGATTGTGATGCCCCCTGTTGGTCCCCCACATTTTTATTTTTGTTAATAAAAGTATACCTTTGATATAGATCCCTTGGAGTAGTTTTTTTTTCTATTGTCGGGTTATAGTATTTGTCTGTTTATCTACCATATGTTTTCATGGCACATATTTATATTTTCTGTACGAACATGCATACATAAATATATTATATATATTTTACTTTGTGCAAAGTTAGATTTGCTAAAGAAAGTGGTCTCATTTTAGGTGACCCTACGGAGCCTGTTATCAGAGTTCACCCACACAGCCAAACTTGGAAGAAATCCCCCAACAAGCAAACAAAACCCCTCACAAATAACATGAATTAAAAAACAAATCGTGAACCAGAAGGTGGAGGTCCTATTTTGGGAGGAGGTTGAAAAGGTGAACAAGGTGGCCAACACTTTTTTTTTTTAATTTGGGCAGTCCCCGAAACACTGGGAATGGCAAATAGAACAAACAAACTGTGATGGACTGTAACAATGGTGGGTGCAGCTGGTTATACTTCTCTATTCAGCCAAAGGGGTGGACAAGTGCTGTTGGATTCATGCCCGATTCATTTTAATGTGAGCTTGCCCATGTTGGCTGTGGACAGGCGGATGCACCCGCCTCTGATCACACCCCCTACCATGCTAAACATATTCCAACAGTACATTTACCGTAGGACAGGCCAGCACCTCCAAGGTGAAAGGTAAATTCAGACCATGTGTCCAATTTGGAGACCCAGACGTTGAATGCGACATGCCCATCTCTCAATCTTCCACCTTATTACGTAGACTTCGCTCCCCCTATTATAGTCACATGGTCATGACATCACACAGGTCCTTTCAGCATTTTCTGAATTTCGGCTGAACTGTAAACTATTAACCAGCCCGATGACTGTATTGACTCGGCAGCCAGCTAATGAAAATATTTAAGTATCTAAAGTGCTTTTTAGGGATATATTCAATGATTTAATATAAAAGGTTATTAATTAACACTACATGATCTAAATAACATTGGGGGTGGTTTAATAACAAAAACATGAAAAGTTGCACTTAAGAATGGCACCTTGTCCGTGTAGCCGAGTGGCCGCCAGGTAATCCACACTGCTAAACATCTGGGAACAGGTAGTGCAGCATGTATTCGCTCATGTGTGCCAGGCTGCCTAGAGGAAATAAGCTTTCCTCGGTGGGAGGTGTATCATCTGTGTCCTCTGTACAGCCTCAACCATGCTAGTGATGCCCATGAGATGCTTTGGGTGCCATCCTGCTGTGAAGACTGTTCCTCCTCCTCAAAAACTGACCCCTGCCTGGACAGTTGTGTACTTGGGCCCATGTTAGTACAGGAAACCACCCTCTGAGCCATGTGTGGACTATAGTGATAACTGTGAATGGTCCCTATCCCTGCTCCTTCTGTGCCACCATCTCTGCATTTTTTTAAGGAGGCAGACAAGTGGGATGTAGTCATCAGCTTTGGCCATGTTTATGGAATACTCCAAGGTGCACAACACAGCACACATCCTGCATAGAGGCTCACTCGGTCATGACGTGGTGCTGCTTCACTGAACAATTCACATTTACATGCTGCAGCCGAGCCTTCCCCCATAGCCTGCTGCTGGCACAGTGTCTCCAACATATGTAAGGTGGAGCTCCACCTTTTGATTACGTAGCATATGAGGCGATGAGCAGGAAGGCAGAAGTGTCGCTGCAGTGCAAAAAGGTGAACGACAACAGGGTGAGAACCAGAGAGTGTGCACTGATGACCTGCACTTACTGCGGCAGCTCTGACATCTTCAGGGTGGTCTTACAGGAACCCATGAACCACCAAATTCAGCACATGCACCAGATGTGAGCTGACACTTTAAGGCAACTAATAACTGGTGCACAGAGCAGGGCTGATGCACTCAAAGGTCAGATTATCCCAGCTTCAAATCCAAGGGGACTAGTAAAAATTTAAAAAATAAAGTTTTAAAAATATGAAAAAAGTTAATCTGGAAAAATGTTTACAATATAAAAATATAGAAAAACAACAGTATAAGAATAAAAAAAAAAAAAAATCAACCCGGGCCACAAAAAAACAAGCCCCGAACACAGACACTGATCTCAAAAATGAAAAAAAAAAAACCCAAAACCTTAAAATGTTGAAACAAGCAAACATCTCTCTCTTCTAAACTTCTGAACTTTTTTTGCCACCTAAATAAACGAAACTAAACAATTTTGGCATCTCCATAATCTCACTGACTTGAGAGAATCACTGGCAGGTCAGTTTTATGTTGAAATAAATATAGCGATAAAAAAAAATTGCCATTTTTACATGGAATTTTTTCCCCAGCTTAGCATTGCATCATATGATAACAAATGATACCATTCAACAGTACAATCCATCCTTCAAAAAAACAAGACAATTTCTATATCAACAGTGAAATGAAAGTTGTGGCACATGGTATAAAGGGAAAAAAAAATAAAAAATTGTCTGGTCCTTAAGGGGTTAAATAAAAGCACAATGCTTTATCTTCAGTTTTGAAGCAGAATTTTTTATTTTTTACAGATTGACTTAATGTTTCTTGTTGGCTGCTGCGACCTGTGAAGGAAGGAGAAGAGAGATCAGCAATCGTCTGGGATATGACTGAAGAACGTAAAGCGCTGGGGAATAGTGCTGTAAGTGGATAAATATTAGTCACACATGATGTGCAGAGCCATCAGTAAAGGCCCCGTCACACGGGGCGACATAGGGGCGTTGCCTATTGGCAGCGACATTACCCCTACAGCGCCTCATGTAAAGGGGCGAAGACGGCGCCGCCGGGAGGTCGATCTGGGGCGATGTGCACACATCGCCCCATGTAACCGGCCGCCGGTGACCTGTCAGGCGATGGGAGCCATAGGCACACATTGTCCTGCATCGCCGCTGGTGTTTTCAGACACCCTGGCGGCGATGCCACCTGTCAGCTCGCCGGCGCGGGGCTGGAGATGTCGCCCCATGTATATGGGGGACAGCAAAGCTGGCGGGGCGCCAAAAAAGTGTGCGCACCCGCCAGTCATCGCCGACATCTCCAGCCCCGTGTGATGGTATCTTAAGAGATCGCCCGAGGCACAAAGGCTGGCAGTGATCTCAGCAGCACACGTCCTATTCACACAGGAACATGTGCTGCCGAGAACAATGATTTTTTTTTTTAGTTTAATGATTTCTCTTGAACAATAAGCGCTTTGCTTATTTGTCAGGTGATCATCTGTTCTCACTGCAAGATTGTTGTAAAATGAGTGATCATAGGAAACCTCAATCCAGATAACCAACACATCATACAAAGAGAGCAATCACTGGAGAAGGACATCATGGTCGGAAGAATAGAAGGAACAAGGTGCAGAGGAAGACCAGCAACCCGATGACTTGAGACAATCAAGATTCCAGGCGTGGAAAAGACCCCGGGGAACCCATCCAGGCCTGGAGAAGACCCCGGGGAACCCATCCAGGCGTGGAGAAGACCCCGGGGAACCCATCCAGGCCTGGAGAAGACCCCGGGGAACCCATCCAGGCCTGGAGAAGACCCCGGGGAACCCATCCAGGCCTGGAGAAGACCCCGGGGAACCCATCCAGGCCTGGAGAAGACCCCGGGGAACCCATCCAGGCGTGGAGAAGACCCCGGGGAACCCATCCAGGCGTGGAGAAGACCCCGGGGAACCCATCCAGGCCTGGAGAAGACCCCGGGGAACCCATCCAGGCCTGGAGAAGACCCCAGGGAACCCATCCAGGCCTGGAGAAGACCCCGGGGAACCCATCCAGGCCTGGAGAAGACCCCAGTGAACCCATCCAGGCCTAGAGATCGATCTTCCTACAAAGTGCTCATCCATCAAGTTGCCATGGAGCAATATCAAGCTGAAGACCAGTAAATAAAGGGGTTGTTGCAAGATTATAATTTGTTCCTCGCTGGGGGACCCAAAGACTGACAGCACCATACAATGGGGAAAACCTACAACGCCATGACTGGAGGAAATGTCACTGTTGAATCCCCCACAAATAAGCAACCCATGACTTATCCCATACATAAAAGATAAATTATAGTTTTGACAAACTCCAGTAATGCACACAGCCTCACTGCCACTTTCTGCAGAAGTTGTATATTTAGAACAGAGGTCTGTATCGTATCCTGTCTGGGAGGATCAGGAAAGGATTTATTTACTTCCCAGATCAGGATCCAGTCAGGTCCTCGTGCAGCGGTGACAGCACGGAGCCAACATACATGACAGGTGAGAAATATGGGCGAGTGCCTGGGCGCCTCACCTGTCCAGCAATTCTGTCCAAGTCTCTCTGTCCTTGTGGAGTTAGTCTGCGACCTCTGTAAGGAAAGATCAGTTAATAATCACTTGTAATTAAGTTATGATGATGATAATTTACAGTGTAAGAGGGCAAAATCACAAAGTAGCAAAAGAAATGGCCAAGTCTTAAAAAAAAAAAAAAAAAGCCACATGAATAGAGTTTGTGTTGCATTTGGTCAATCGCACCTTATGCCACAAGGAGGCAATAAAGCAAATGACGCCCCCTCCACAGCTCCGGGGTCCCTCCTGCTGCACCCATCACATTATGGCTGATGCGGATCAGGCCCTCTACAAACAGTTCCCAACCATCAAAGAAATCCCACAACTATTGTAATCAGAAGTACAGGCTACCGTCACTCACCCATTGGGGTCCTTCTCCACCATTTTCAGGCCCTCCAGTGCCTGCAGTACCCTCCTGGCGACGCTCTTTGATCCGCGGCTGAAGTGGCTTGGCATCACACCGTTGCGCTGGCGCCCACCATAGATCTTGGTCATGGAGCCTACACCGGCCCCACCACGGAGGTACAAGTGTCGGACTGTGGAAGCTGAAAGATACAAGTGTCAGGAGCCGCTGTCATCAGCCAGAACATGAACACAACTGGAACCAACTACACCATGAAACTAACAGCATGGCTGGTTGAGACGAGAAAACCTCTTTCAATTTTAGGATGGCTCTACATACAAGACATGGAACAAACAGATTTCGGCAGCACCTGTCAGTCACTCGATGTCTGGGGTGTCCTGACAGCAGATACTGGGAAGGGTGGGTTCTCACAGGAGACCAGGAGTATGGTGGTCTGATTTTACCCCCTACTGATGTTTTGGGGGTGAGAAGGGACTAGTAATGAGCATAAACATGGCGGACATCTAAGTTGTATGGCGCCTTTAGTTGCGAGGTCTACGGTTTGATTCACACGTTGCAAACTAGGAAGTCTATACATTCTATCACTGGAGGACATACAGACAGCTTCCCAATATGTGCCCATAACAGGAACCAGGACTAACAGAAAAACTGATAGACATCAAACATTTTCATCTCTGAAAGCCCCTTAACAATATCAGATCAGCTCTCATATTTACCCGCTATTACCCGCTATCAGAATATATATTCTCAAATTCAGCAGTTACAAATGAGGCGTTTCACCTTTGTACTTCAAGCCTTTCCCAGTGCATGGAGTCAAGCATTGATACATGTAGAAGACATGGCCATCTGGATATTGTTTCACATGAAAGCCCCTTTTAGGAATGGGCAGGGATTCTGCCCTAAAAATCGCAGCAGAAAATGAACATAACGCGCACGTACAGCCGCATTGCTTTCAACCGCTTTAGATAATTAGAAGATTGTAAAATTATATCAGGTTCACTCTTCGAGCAGCTTCATTTGGGATCTGCTGTCTCTATACATTTGAGGGAGTAAAGACTCATCCCCTAGCCTGGTACATAGCCCCCTCCACCAATCCATGCTGGTACATGGCTCTCATGTTATATGGCCCCCCATACAGTATATCATCCACCATGTAAGTACATGGCCCGCTCATCATGCTATAGCCCCTTTATCCTGGTAGATCATCCCCCATCTAGGTAAACAACCCCTGAATCCCGGTACTTAGCCCCCCTCATCATGGCACATCATTGCCGAATCCTGGTATATCACACCCCCCCACACACTCAACACATGAACACTGACTGGAGCATAAGCTGAGGGGAAAGGGAGGCATTTTTCAGAGTTAAAAAAAAAAAAAAAAAAAACTCGTCTCATACTACAGTATACCAAAAAGATAATGTTTTATAAGTAACTATTTTTGTTACTGGAGATGGATACCCACTTTTTCATTGCAGATAACTGCCCCTTGCTAACAAAGGTCGCAGCACCTTAAAGGGTTATCGTTGTATTGAGCAAAGCTGCACCCCTCTAGTCTGAATCATGCTAGGAGTCAGAAAAGAGTGATAAAGAGCTGGAATCAAATGCCGCGCTGACCACAAAGATAAACACAGAGTAAACACACTGTTTATTTTGCCTACACGTGTTTCGTGGCTCATAGCCACAGTCAGCGCAGCATTTGATTCCAGCTCTTTATCACTCTTTTCTGGATTCTTCAGTTATCAGCTGGGAGCCTGCAGCGACCTCCTGTGTGCTTTTATTGTAGTTGTGCCACTCACAACTACATCAGGTGAATTTAACCATTTGGGGTCTGAGGGATCTGTATAATAGCAATACTACTCTATGTGCGCTTCCTTTCTCTTTTAATTCATGCTAGGAGTCTGCATACGACATCCTCACAGTCACATGACCACCAATTCCAGTTCTGGCACTGGAGTATCCTCACAGGCAGCGCACTGCAGATTTAAAGGGATTTGCCGCTACTAGGACAACCCCTTAGGATTGCACATTCCCCCAGGTGAAAAACAAAGAAGAGCCTATACTCCCCTCCTGTCCAGGCACTGACAGTAACCATGATTTTGGTGCTCAAGTGAGCGCCAGTCCCTGTTGACTATTAAATTGGTACGAAGGTGGAGAGTAGGAAGAGACCGATTGGACGGGGCCCACCAACAGCGCTGGAATGGTGCCAGGACGGGAGATAAGTATAGGCTCTTTATTTTAACTGGGGGAAACAAGTCATGGACAACCCCTTTATGGATTTACACTGAACACAAAAGATGGACAACAAAATAAGCCAAACAGCACGTCTTACGAATTCACAGCAGTCCCTCTGCTGAGGCGTCAGTAACGTACCCTATGCCCTTTACAGTAGGGCAGGACCCCTCCTAACCACTAGCTACAACACTTATTGCCAAATACTTTGCTCAATGTCTATGAAGATATAGTTTGGATAATAAGTATAGTAAAGAGGCAAAGAACTGATGAAGAAGAGATGTCGACAAGCTGCCACTGCCGGACTCATGAAGGAGCCTGGTCCCACATGGCACCAGTATCCGACCCCTCTCACTCAGCTCACTTGAGGTCTCAGGGCTGTGGAGTCAATAAGCCAAACCACAGACTCCACGACTCCCTTATACACAGCTCATGTTTAAGTGATACATTTATTGTAGCACAATGGTAACATCAGGCTTTAATCAATATTCTGATACAATAATCAAGATATTTACATAGAACATAATGCATGATAAAATTCAGAACATTCTGCTGTGATCTACTGCACTCAATTCATTATATTTTCGAAGTCGGTCCATTTTATACCGACTCCAAATCCACAGCCCTGAGAGGAAGTGCATAACGCAGATACAACACGTGCCCATGAACATGAAAGACACCACAGACTGGGCTGCACATATCACTCCCTGGTGACCAGGGCTGTGGAGTCAGTAAATCAAACCCCCCCCCCCCCACTCCTGAATTTCCCTGACTCCAAAGCAGACTCCTTTGACACCGACTCCTTCATACACGGCTCATTTTTAAGCGATAAATTTATTGTAGTACAATAACATCAGGTTTTAGTCATTATGATACAATAATCAAGATACTTAGAACTACTGTACCCAATTTATTATATATTATTTTAGGAGTGGGTCCATTTTCTAGCGACTCCACAGCCCTGCTGGTGATCCCTTATTCTGTTATATCAGGAGCTTAGCGGACGTCCCAGGACCGTACTCTGCTCTTACCAGCGCGGGTGTAGAACCAGTTCTCATCGTACGGCGCCAGCTCTTTGTGTTTCGCCAGTTTCACAGTATCCACCCAGTCGGGAACCTTGAGTTTACCAGACCTAGAAACAGACGATCAATACATGAAAATCACCGAAGAACCAACAAGAGACAACGACTACAACCACCAACACTACTACACCAACTACTACTCACTTCTTGAGGAAAGCAGCCAGGGCTCTGACGAACTCCTGCTGGTTTACGTCTTTCACGGTGACTCCGGGCATCTGAGGAAAATTTAAAAAAGTGTCCAATACAATTTTCATAACATTCAACTCCCAAGCCATTTCCCATGAGCATGCTGGGGTTTGTAGTTCTACATAAACTTCACATCTAGTCACTAGCCAATCATGGCGTGGATTAGTGATTGATGGCACACCCGTCAGTGCTGCAGACAGACACGAGAAGCCTCAGAGGATCAAAGCTGGACCTGGGGAGGGGGGAGATGAACTGGTTTTCTAAAATAAACATCACCTGGGGTTTCAATGTCTCCACAGCCAACAATGGCTGATAACAGACAGTAAAGCCCCCGTTACACATAGCGAGATCACTGCTACATCACAGGTTTTGTGACGAAACAGCGACCTCACTATGTTTGACACGTAGCAGCGACCGGGCCCCCGCTGTGAGATCGCCGATCGTGTCGGAATGGCCTGGCCCATTTTTTGATCCTCGAGTTCCCGCTGGGCAGCATGTACCAGTGTGCTTGACGCCTTAACAACGACCTCGTTGGCGTAGGTCTGAGTCGTCGGACTAGCTGCTGTGTGATAGGGTCACAATGACCGCCGAGGTCGTTATACGGGTCGCCGTATCGTTACTGCGTCGTTGAGTAGATCTGTTTGACATCTCACCAGCGACGTTCCAGCGACCCTTACAAGGTCGTATTGTTGTCGGGATCGCTGGAACGTCGCCAAGTGTAACGGCACCCTAACTCACTGCATTCAACTACTCAACAGGAGAGTAAACTAGATTTGCCTTCACAATACGTTTTTGGGGACCTGTGTATCTGTTTTGAAATGGATAGCCAGGAATCCTTTTTGGTTGCCCATGCATCTCTATGGGCACGGATTGGTCCCTAATGGCCATCCGTGTGTCAGTTCCATCACTGATCCATTTGTGTAGGCTCTCTCTTATGTACCCAGAATCTGAGACTGCTACGATTTTTTACTGCCTTCAAAAAAGTGGACACAAACGGACACACAGATGCGGTCTGCATAAAATAACATGGGGGTCTATGGAGACGGATCCGTGAAACATCGGTTTTGCTGTACTAAGCATGCTCAGAAGCAAGGTACAGCTCTGCCCAGCCCCATCTCTGCTAATTGATGACAGATCCAGTAAAAAAAATGGTCCGTGGGCATCAGTTGGCATATGTTTGCACAGATCAGTGCAGTGTGTGGTCCTGGAAATTCCAGATGTGCAAAAAATGCAGTGTGAGGGGGGGCCCAAGCAAAACGTTAAAAGGGTCCTCCACTAACCAGTATCCTTTCAATTACAAGTGAGCGCAACATTATGCAGGACAATAGTTCAGTGGTGTCAAACAGCGCAATGAACTTTTCCCTACCTGCCAAACTCCCCAGCGCCTCTTTATGGAGCGGCACTACGGTGCGGGGGGAGCCAGCGCCTCTATACGGCGCGGCACAACAACGCGAGGGGGAGGCAGCACCTTTATATGGAGCGGCACAACAATGCGAGGGGGAGCCGGAGTCTTTATACAGAGCGGCACAATGAAAGGGGGAGCCGGCGCCTTTATATAGAGCGGCACAACAATGTGGGGGGAGTCGTCGCCTTTATACAGAGCGGCACAACAATGCGGGGGGGGAGTCAGCGCCTTTATACAGAGCGGCACAACAATGCGGGAGTGGGGGGGGGGGGGAGCCAGCACCTCTATACGGAGCGGCACAACAATGCGGGAGTGGGGGGGGGGAGCCAGCACCTCTATACGGAGCGGCACAACAATGCGGGGTGGGGCAGCGCCTCAATACAGA
Source organism: Allobates femoralis (assembly GCA_033576535.1). NCBI lineage: Eukaryota > Metazoa > Chordata > Amphibia > Anura > Aromobatidae > Allobates > Allobates femoralis. The sequence goes on along the minus strand of JARQOC010000009.1, from coordinate 69,489,551 downwards.
ACAGCACAGCAATGCGGGGGGGAGCCAGGCCTCTATACGGAGGCACAACAAGCGGGGGGAGCCAGCGCCTCTATACGAGCGGCACAACAATGCGGGGGAAGGGGGAGCCAGCGCCTCTATACGAGCGGCACAACAATGCGGGGGAAGGGGGAGCCAGCACCTCTATACGAGCGGCACAACAGTGCGGGGGAAGGGGGGAGCCGCGCCTCTATACGAGCGGCACAACGGTGCGGGGGGGGAGCCAGCGCCTCTTACAGAGCGGCACAACAGTTCGGGGGGGGGGGAGCCAGTGCCTCTATACGAGCAGCACAACAGTTTGGGGGGGGGGGGTGGAGCGCTAGGACTCTATACGAGCAGCACAACAGTGTGGGGGGCAGAATATAAAGGTGCTGAGGATATCTGCAGCCGGTGGGGGTTCCCATTGTGCTGCTCAGATACCCAGCCGGGGTCACTCTGGTGATATATATATGGGTCGGTTTATAAGCCCAGGATACACAAGGGAGCAGGAGACCTCACTGATGTATACAATACGGGTCTCACTCCACTATGGGGGATCAATGTGATCACAGATAAAGGAGCAGAATCCCCTGTAACCTGCGTGTCTCAGAGTATACAGAGGATAGTATAGGCCCATGTGCTCCGCCCCAGTACACAGGCCCCAGAGCCGGGAGAAGCCCCTGTCCGGGCCACATGGTCCCCCAGAGGCCTAAACACCCCGGAGTCACAGCTCCACACCCGCTCCCTGCCCCCGTGCAGCCGCCGCCAGGGCCCGGAACCACAACCGGGTCACAAATACACTACAATCCGCGGTTCCGGCCGCTGCAGGCCGCACTCACCTTCTCTCTGTAGAGCCGAGAAGGCAAAAGGGAAAAACGGGGTCTCCCAGGCACTGAAGAAAGGGAGCGGCGTTACGCTGACGCCTTTTCTCTCAGGGGAGGGATCCGATTGGACAACGTCACTACGCCGCACGGGGGCGTGGTTAGTGCGTGTCAAGTCTCGATGCTGGTTGAAACGCATCCGGCTACTTCCTGTAAGATCACGTGGTTATAAGAAGGCGTGGCCTGATTCTATGAGGCAGCTGGTTTCTCATTGGTCAGTTCTGTTTGCTGTGACTTGTGGTTCCACAGGGATAAAAACTCAGTAAATAACATTATTTGGTATATTTTATTCTTCCAAGAGCTTTTATTTTTCATTATGTAGGAGGAGGTGACATACGTATTGGAAAATGGGCAAAAAAACTGTAATTGTGATGAAATGGTTAAAAATCCTACAATTCTGCCCAGTGTTTCACTCCCTGTGTGGTAATAACACCCAGACGACGCCATTCTCCTGGCACACTCCATAAGATCTTTATTTAAGAAAAAGAAAAGCTTCAAAAAGTAAAAAAATGCTTTTTGTCGCCATTTTCTGGGAATGTTTTAGTTTATCGGTGATGGACGGGAATGAGGGCTTGGTTTTTTCTGTCAACGTTTTATAAATATCATTTTCTCTTATGAATCCCAGAAACAGAATGGAGGACAATGGTGGCAGCCGGATAAAGATAGCGGGAGGACCAAGATGGCACCGGATCAAGATAGCGGGAGGACCAAGATGGCAGCCGGCTCAAGATAACGGGGGGTGCCAAGATAGCAGGGGGATCAGGATCAAGCAAGGGGTCCAAGATGGCAGCCGGATCAAGGTTGGGGGGGTGGCAGGGAGGGGCAGATGGATCAAGATGCGGGGGACAGCAAGGCAGCGGATCAAGATAGCAGGGGGATCAAGATGGGGGGCCAGTTGGCGAAAAGATAGCGGGGGGGGCCAAGATGGCAGCCAGATCAAGGATAGGGGAGGACCAAGATGGCGCCAGATCAAGACAGCAGGGGTCCAAGATGGGCCAAATGGCAGCCAGATCAAGATAGCAGGGAGCCAACATGACGCCGGATAAAGATGAGCGGGGGGACCAAGATGGCAGCGGATTCAAGATAGTGGTGGGGGGGTGGACAAGATGGCACCCGATCCAGGATGGGGGCGTGGCTAAGATGCTGCTTCAAGATGGTGGCTGTTCCAAGATAGGCTTCTCCGTTAATGGTGGCTATTCCAAGATGAGGCTGCTCCAAACATGGTGGAATTGCTATAGAAGGCAGTGGGCTCCAAGATGGGGCTGCTCCAAGATAGGCTGCTCCAACATGGTAGCTGCTCCAAGATGGTGGCTCCCTCAAGATGGTGGCTGCTCAAGATGGTGGCTGCCACAAGATGGGGCTGGCCCACAGATGGTGGCTGCTTCAAGATGAGACTGCTCCAAGAAGGCTGCCGGACCAAGATGGGGTTGTTCCAAGATGGCGGCTGGACCAAGATGGTGGCTGCTCAAGACGGCTGGATGGAGACACCTTTTTTTTCTATGTACCAGATATACATGTGCTGAACTGATGATATGAATGGAGGCAAAGAACGGATGAAAAAAAAAAAGCGCTTTTTTTTCTCTCATGGAAAAAATCGGCCATGTGAAACATGTCTATAAACTGTAGTCTGGACACAGCCCAGTCCGTCCCCAGGGGGTGAAACAGGCTGTGGTGCTCAGATACCAGCAGCTGCTGCAGCCTCATTTATACGGCAGATTGAGAGAACACATTTGCTGCTCACCTGTTATTGTCACCCATGGGTTAAAGGGACGCTCCGGTGCTAATATGTGGCCCTGATTATGGGGAAGGTCTACCTGTAGTTGCAAGTATGTTTATGTAAGAAGCAATGGTAGTAAATATGCCCATTCTGTGCTGGACCCTGGGTCTGCGCTCAGTGTTCTGTAATACTGTGTGCCCAGTGAACCACCTACTGGCTGACTTCATGATTAGTCATCATGCCGCAACGATGGTGTTGTGCTGGGCCCTGCTAATCTAACTTCACAGAAAATATTGATCATTAGCCTGATCCCACTACCCGGGTCCTGAAAACCGTTCTGCCCATATGTGGAGTCAAATCACCAACTACACTGACAGACCCACATGCCATTCCAGATGGCAGCCGGACCAAGATGGCAGCCAGACCAAGATGATGGATGGACCAAGATGGTGGCTGAATGAAGATGGTGGCTGTACCAAGGAGGTGGATGGGCCAAGATGGCGACTGGAATAAGGTGGTGGTTGGACCAAGATGGTGGATGGACCAAGATGGCAGCTGGACTAAGATGCTGGATGGGACTAATATTGCCATGATGGACCAAGATGGATGACAGATGTGGATGGACAATATGCACTGACAGATGGTGGATGGACCAAGATGGCGACTGAACCAAGGTGTTGGCTGAACCAAGATGGAGCCTGGACCAAGATGGCTGCCGGACCAAGATGGCGGCCGGACCAAGATGGCGGCTGGACCAAGATGGTGGATGGACCAAGATGGCAGCTGGACCAAGATGGTGGATGGACAAATATGGCAGCTGGACCAAGATGGTGGATGGACCAAGATGGCGACTGGACCAAGGTGTTGGCTGGACCTAGATGGATGCCGGACCAAGATGCGGCTGGACCAAGATGGCAGCTAGATGAAGATGGCGGCTGGACCACTGATAGATGGTGGCCGGACCAAGATGGCGGCTGGACGAAGATGAGGCTGGACGAAGATGGAGGCTGGACCAGCCTGACCACCAGACCTGGGTCCTAAAAACCAATCCACCATCTGTAGACCCGAAGCACCGTCTACATTGACAGACCCACACAAGGGGCGTCCATAGAATGTACCTGGAGTCTTATGATTATTGCTGGCCGTGGCATCTATATTTTTGCAATATCTCTGCAGATTTAATGGTTCAATGATTCTGCTTCTGCGGAGGATCATTAAAATCCATACTGACCGTGGTGCCATCTGGCGGGGATTACCTCCCCGGGGCGCTGACTGCGAGATATGAGGCCATTAGCTCCGAGATATCCCATCTACAATACAAATAATGACCACTCTCCGTCACCTACCCAGCCGTAACTAACAGCGCCCATATTAAAGGGGTTTTCAGACACATTATCCCCTTTAGGACCTGTCGACATTTCTCCTTTTTTTTTGCGTTTTCATTCATTTTTCCTCTCTTCTTACAGGAGTTATAACTTTCTTGTTTTTTTTTCCCATCGACACAGCCGGACAAGGGCTTGTTTTTTGGGCAGGATCAGTTCAATTTTTCAATGTTACCATTACTGGACTTTACCAGTACTGCAAAATGAGGGGAAAATCCTAGATGAAATCGGTGAAATAGTGAAAGAGATTGCAAATTCTTTGATTATTTCAAGTGTTTATTTCTGTTAATGTTGATGATTGATGAAAACCCAAAGGTCATTATCTCAGAAAATTAAAAGTAGGGAGGATGAAGGTTTAAAAACCACGCTGCCATATTCCACCAGGCACCAAAGGGTGAATATAATATTGATTTATTAGTCAATGTGTTTCAGGGCTCCCAGAAACATAGCAATATGATATTGATTTGGCCAGGGAGCCCTAAAACGCATTGACTAAAATCAATATTATATTCAACCTTTGATGTCTGGTGGAATAGGGCAGCTCTGTGTTTAACCATTCACCCTCCCTACTCTATATGCACCACGCTGGGGACTGCAGCAGCCGTGATCTGCTTTTATAGTGGTTGTGACTCTCACAACCACACAAGGTGAAGCCTCTGATACCTATTTAGGTCATATTTTATCTCTCAGACCCTTCATCCTCCCTACTTTAATTTTCTGAGATAATGACCTTTGGGTTTTCATTAATCATCAATATTAACATAAATAAACACATGAAATAGATCCCTTTGTGTGTAATGACTCTATATAATATCTGTGTTTCACTTTATGTATTAAATTACTGAGATAAAGTAACTTTTTGATGATATTCTAATTCACTGAGATGCACCTGTGGCGCCCTGCTAACCACAGGTACCCACAGACACACCCGCAGCATGGATGGGTTTCCACAGCTGGTACACAGCTACACGCACACACCTTCCACCCCGGCACAGTAGGGGGAGCACAACCTGCTGCCTTAGGCAGGATCCCCTATAAATTCTGGTGCTGGGGGCGGAGTTAGAGAGAAAGTGGCAGATGCTACAAGAGCTGCAAAGAAGTGCTGGTGATCAGTGCTGCGTTAGGTCCGAGCCAGTCACCCTGACCAGTGTCCGATAGCCCTGCAAGGCCCAAGAGTGGGGATCGAGAGGCAAGGAGAAGAGGCAGAACAGTGGGGGACCGTGGAGCCAGCGTTAGGTTCACCACCAAGCAACCACCGGACACCGGAGTCCGCGTCCACTGGAGTGCACCAGGCCAAGTGGAGAACACTGGAAAACTGTGGAGGCTTCAGTCTCCTGGACTCCTACGCAGTCACATACCAGGGAGCCAGGCATCGCGGGGAGAGAGTCAGTGGTAGTCAGCAGAAGGTATCCCCACGACAGCACAGGAGGAGAATGAGAGAGCAGAGGAGGCCAGCCAAGTTCTACATAGGCGGGGGAAAGAGGAGGCCTTATGCCCACTCGCTGTGGAGACCCAGAAGTGCATCCTGAACACACGGTGGTACTCTGGACGATTTACCTGCTTCAACACCAGTAAAAAGGTAAAGAGCAACCAGTGGTGTGTGTGTCAGTTCCTTCCCTGTGCCCCTGCCATCCTCAGAGACTGTCCCATAATTTACCATCCGGCCAGATCCCTGCTCATCCATCCACCTATCACCAGCACCCATGTCATCATCGGTGCATCCCTGCCCGAGGGGGTTAGCTCCACCTGTAGGGAGCTGTACCATTAAGGCCGCTATACCACCACCCTCCGGAGGACTGAAGCGGCGCTGGTGCTCAATCACCAGGAGCTGCGGGTGGCGTCACGAGAACTACATTACAAATTTTATTCCCCTGTACATATTCCCTTTTTCAAAAGTCTGTTTCCTGGGGCCACGGTCTGGGCAGGCCACCAGTGATATCCCCGACTACAGTGAGGGCCCGGATACCCGAGTATCCCACTGCCCCGGGCGACACACACCTGTATACAGCACTATTAATTCTTAGCACGTTACATATATCATTACTGTCCCCATTTGACTCACAATCTATGTTCCCATCACTATGTGTTTGGAGTGTGCGAGGAAGCCCATACAAACGAGGAGAATATAAACTTCTTGCAGATGTTGACCATGATGGGAATTAAACCCAGAACCCAGCGCTGCAAGGGTGCAGTGCTAACCACTGAGCCGTGCAGTGCTACCACTGAGCTCCGTGCAGTGCTAACCACTGAGCCACAGTGCTGCTCCTGTTATAGGGTCTTCTCCGGCTTCACCAACAGAGCGAGAGATGAGTGAATCTTTATTAGGCTGAAGGCACACTGTCCGAGTTACTCGCGCAAGTGCAATGCGAGTGAAACTTGCATTCGGACCAGTGTTTCCCTATCAGGTCCCACGCACTGAACTTGTATTGCGAGTCCAAAGTGAGTTCAGTCGCAGCATGCTGCAACTGCACGCGAGTGATACGTGCGAGAGGCCAATAAAAGTATATGGGTGCGAGAAAATCTGGCACCTAGACAGCACACTGTGCGAGTTTGTAGCACCATGCTGGTAAAAGATAGAATGGATTGAATAGCTAGATCAGCTTTATTAAGGCCGCTTCACACGCTAGGTGAACGAGATCGTTAGTATGTCACGTGACTGCGAACCTTCCAACATCGTTGGTGCGTTGTCACACGCAAGGATATCGTTAAGGACCTAAATTTGGCAACGTGCCAGCGATGCGGAGAAGAACGTATGAACGATGTTAAAAGCGGCGGAATAGGATAAATATGAACGACATCGTTCAAAAAGATGTCACACTGAACGATGTTGCTGCTTCACAGATCCTTAATTGGACGACGAACGATAGATGGTGAGGTCCGGATCACATTTTTTGGATGAACGATCCAACGATTTTTCCTTCCTACATCGTTCATTTACACGCAACGACGCACTAACGATATCGTTAGAACGTTCACAAGTCCGTGACATTTGAATGATATCGTTAACGAGATCCTAGCGTGTGTAAGCGGCCTTAAGTCTTCGCTGCTACTTCCGGGGCGCCTATTAAGCTAATTACATATTCACAGCACTGTCAAACAAAAAGCCAATCACAGGAGCTCACACTCTATGGGAGCCTCTGTGATTGGCTGTTGTAATCAGACTAATTTTTCCTTGGTGGCAAAAAAAAATGTGTGGGCTCCACCCTATTTTTAATTGCCAGCTAAAACAAAACTAGGCAGCTGAGGGCTGGTATTCTCAGTGGGGAGTGGGCCCATTGTTATAGGGCCCCCTCCCCGGCTAAAGAATAGCAGCCCGCAGCCGCCACTGAAAATGGTGCATTAATAATTAGCGCCATTTCCAGGTGCCTTACGGGCTCTCCAGCGGCCCTGGTGGTGTGCAAGCTGGATAATAAGGGAGTTAATACGAGCTTTGTTTTTTCAGTGGTATTAAGCTCGAGATTCTTAATGTCAGGCCAAGTTTGACCCAGCCATTAAGAATCTCCAATAAAGGTTAAAAAAAGACACCACACAGAGAAAAAAAAATACTTTATTAGAAATAAAATTGCAAGGAGTAGATCTCCAAGGCTGGGGGTCTGGGGAGTAGGTAGTGAGGGAAACAGAGAGGGCGCAGATCTGAGTGTAGAGTGTTCAGTTGTTTATATAGTGTGCAAAAAAAATTGGTCTCTCACCCATCCGGTGTCTTGTTGGTCTGCTTATCGATATAGATTGAGTAGTAGTAGTATCCGTCTGGCAGCAATATGGTATGCAGCCTTGTCCGGATTAATCGGCGCAATCAGCCTGTGGCCGTCACTAGAATTTAGGAATTGAACACACTCCTGAAATCTGTGCTGGGGACAGCAGTGGTGTTGAAGTTTAGCAGCGCTCGCACCTGCAGTCCGGGTCCCAGATCCTCCCGGATCTAGGGCAATCCGGCGCCATAAATCCCATGTTAGGGAGAGCCGGATTGCCCCGGATCCTGGAGGATCCTATTTGGGCAGATTTTTCGCCCCGGACACAAAAACGTTGCAAGCAGCATTTTTGTGTCCGGAAGGAAAATCCGAATTGTCCTGGATCCTCCCGGACAGATGGAAACCGGATGGCGGATAGCTGCCATCCGGCTCCATCCAGCCTCATAGGGCAACAATACAGCAAAATCGGGTTTACACCGGACAGCCCCAAACCTGATTCTACCGTGGTGTGAAACCGGTCTAATGAATTATATCCAATTTCTTTCTTAAGGGCTTGGACACACTTTCCTAGTTACATCCGAGTTTGAATGACGAGACTCTGAAAGGGCTGGAGCAGTGACCCTGAACGGCCTCTCCCTCTCTGGATGGGAGTCCGGAGCTGCACAAAAACACAATCAGCCGCCAGCCCGTCCAGATAGGGAGAAGCCGTTCAGGGTCACTGCTCCAGCCCTTTCAGAGTCTCCTCAGTCAAACTCGATCAGTTGTCCGAGCCCTTAATGTATAATTTTTCTTCATCCTTAATTCCTTGTATATAATTATAATTATTCCTCTTAGCTATTGTTACTCATTATCATATCCCTTTCTTTATAAGTGTCTGCCTGCATTTTCCTTTGCACTCCATTAGGTGGGAGTGTAGTGTTTTTATTTCCTATATTTCTGAGTAGCTAATTCTGTTTAAAGTTTCTCAATTAATGTGATTAAAAGCATTATGTAGAAAAAATGTATATTATCTTCTATTTAAATGTTTATAACTAAAAAAAATAATTATTATGAGTCGGTCGACAGGGTAGGGGGTACTCGGATACCGGGACAGGGGGTTACTTCGGTGGGGATCACGGCTAGTTGGTTCCCGGTTCCGTGCCCTGGGCCCTCAGTGGCAGGATGGGGGTGATGATAATGGGGGAATGGTATCGTGACGCCACCTGCCACCAGCCGGCTGTTGAGGTGGTGGGAATTTCAGCTTTGGTAGTACAGCTCCCCACAGGTGGAGCTTTACCTCAGGGCAGCGGAGTGGATGAGGGGAGTAGTAGTAGCGGTTCTGGGGATCGCTGGTTGTTGCCCGTCACACATGCCAATGCATGCAGTATGAGCGGCAGCAGTCACAGCACAGTTAACACCTGCTTGTACCGGTGCTGGTGTGATCGGTAAGCAGGGAGTTAAATCCTGCGGCTTGTGAATGAGTCGGCAAATTCATAAACTGCTGTGATTTCGGCGATGCTTAGCGTTGCTATAGTAACCGCTTATCTGGTAACAATAGCAACGGGGCCAGCGATGACGTCACCGCTTAATGCCCACAGTCTCACTGACTCATCACACAGCAAGGGGAATGCATTTCCACCCCCTGCTGTGTAATGTAGCAGAGCTGATTCAGTTCAAGGAGAAGAAAGAAGACAGAAGAGAGAAGAAAGAAGACCTGGATTGTTTGAGGGCTGTAAAGGGAGTAATACAGATGGAGTCCCTAATGGTGTCTGTCTCTTTATTTCTAATAAAGTATTTTTTTATTCTGTGTGGTGTCTTTTTTTTAACCCTTTAATGGAGATTCTTAATGACTGGGTCAAACTTGGCCTGACATTAAGAATCTTGGACTTAATACCAGCTGAAAAAACAATGCTGGTATCAACCCCTCTATTACCCAGCGTGCCACCCGCCACCAGGGCCGCTGGAAGAGCCCGGTAAGGCGCCTGGAAATGGCGCTTATTATTAATGTGCTATTTTCAAGGGCGGCTGTGGCCTGCTATTCTTTAGCGTGGGGGGCCGTATAACAATGGGCCCTCACCCCGCTGAGAATACCAGCCCTCAGCTGCCTAGTTGTACCTTGGCTGACAATTAAAAATAGGGCGGAGCCCATGCATTTGTTTTTTGCTAGCCAACGGAAAATTAGCTGAGTGTGGCAGCTCGCAGTTTGCCTGCTTTCATCGGGCTGGACTTAAAATTGCTGCGAATCCCCACGCCTTTTTTTAAAATAATTATTTATTTAACACCCTGTGATGGCAGGTTGGTTGTCATATACTAATGTGTATGGCAACCAAGTAGAATCACTGTCCAGAATAAGGAAATCCAGTCTGACTACAACAGCCAATCACAGAGGTTCTCACAGAGTGTGAGCTCCTGTGATTGGCTGTTTGTTTGACAGTGCAGTGAATATGTAATTAGCTTAATAGGCGGCCCTGGAAGTAACAGCAGGAGACTAATAAGCCCGATCTAGCTATTCAGTCTGGTATTTTCTCACATTATACAGCATGAGAAAGACCATGTTAAAAACACATTGCACACGGACCACACTCGCACCCCAGCCACACCACATTCATTGCTCTGGCACCACACTCGCACCACACTCGCACTACCACACGCACATCACTCGCTTCACTGTCATCATCAAAAATGCTCCTTTTTTGATGCAGGACAGTGTGCCATCAGTGTGCCAACTGCTTTCTTTGTCCTCCTCAGTCCCCTCTCTACATATCCAGACAGCTTGGATGGTTTTCAGGCCCCCAGACCTTGGAATAGGGCCTCAGTGATCAAGACACTACAGGGGGGGATTTGCAGTGTTTAGAGAGTAAGGGGGTCATGAATGGACAGTCAGGAAATGTCAACAAGAGATCATCAATATGCATGTGAAAACTGAGCTGATTCAGTTATCAGACGACTATCTGTAATGTAATTATGACTCAAGACAGGACAGGGAAGACAGAATGATATAGACAAGGCAACACTCCTAAAAATCAATACAAATACTGTATGAATATAGACAAAATTATACCAAATTGCACCATCACAAGGCCGAAAGCTCATTTTTCCTGATCTATGGCCTGTCATCTACAACTCTGTAATGTATGAATGTATGAATTACACAAAGAGACAGACTCATCGTGAGGACGCACCTCCTCCGTTCCCCCCCCTCCTTCTTCCTTTGAGTCAGGTGACTTACAAGAAAACGTACCGTAAGTGTCCAGTCATCCTTTCTTAAGTTTCGTCATACCAATGATTCTTAACATTCTGCTTTCTTCTCCTGAAAGGTGTGAGAGCACCTTATTATTATTATTACTTTAGTCACTTGGCACTGTACTGTGGCTCAGTGGGTGGCACTATACGGTGGCTCAGTGGTTGGCACTGTATGGTGGCTCAGTGGATGGCATTATGGTGGCTCAGTGTATGTTCTGTATGGTGCTCAGTGGTGAGCACTGTATATGGTGGCTCAGTGGTATGTTCGTATGGTGGCTCAGTGTGAGCACTGTATATGGTGGCTCAGTTGTGAGCACTGTATATGGTGGCTCAGTGGTTAGCACTGTATATGGTGGCTCAGTGGTGAACACTGTACAGTGGGTTCAGTGGTTAGCACTGTATGGTGGCTCAGTGGTTAGCACTGTATATGGTGGCTCAGTGGTTAGCACTGTATACGGTGGCTCAGTGGTTAGCACTGTATACGGTGGCTCAGTGGTTAGCACTGTATACGGTGGCTCAGTGGTTAGCACTGTATGGTGGCTCAGTGGTTGGCACTGTATGGTGGCTCAGTGGTTAGCACTGTATACGGTGGCTCAGTGGTTAGCACTGTATGGTGGCTCAGTGGTTGGCACTGTATGGTGGCTCAGTGGTTAGCACTGTATGGTGGCTCAGTGGTTGGCACTGTATGGTGGCTCAGTGGTTAGCACTGTATACGGTGGCTCAGTGGTTAGCACTGTATGGTGGCTCAGTGGTTAGCACTGTATACGGTGGCTCAGTGGTTAGCACTGTATGGCGGCTCAGTGGTTAGCACTGTATGGTGGCTCAGTGGTTAGCACAGTATACGGTGGCTCAGTGGTTAGCACGTATGGCGGCTCCGTGGTTACCTCTGTATGATGGCTCAGTGGTTAGCACTGTATGGTGGCTCAGTGGTTGGCTTTGTCTGTGCGCGGTGGTTGGTTCTGTGTGGTGGCTTGGTGGTTGGCACTGTATGGTGGCTCGGTGGTTGGCTCTATATGGTGGCTTAGTAGTTGGCTCTGTATGGTGGCTCAGTGGTTGGCTTTGTCTTTTGGCTCGGTGGTTGGTTCTGTGTGGTGGCTTGGTGGTTGGCACTGTATGGTGGCTCAGTGGTTGGCTCTGTATGGTGGCTCGGTGATTGGGTAAGTATACTGCAGGCCAGCAAGCACAGTATGCCGGTCACACTTTGCCCTAGCCATCATGCTACTGCGCACTAAGGGCTGTGATACTTATCACCTTCGCGTCCTGGAAGGGGAGACTTTGACAGAGCCCTTCCCAGGTGGCAAGTAGCACAATGCCTGGGCACACACCAGGAAACCAAATAATGCAGAGCAGTACAAACCCAAGAGTGGAAGCTGTTTTTACTCTATGTAAATGTTTCTGAGATTCTTTCCACGTTGCCGGTGAGAATTAAAGAAATACACAGGAATGTGATTTTGAAAGCTCTCCAAATAAATTTATTAACGATCAGAACTTATATGGAATTCAGAGATATGGGCGAATCATGCATAAATGTGGCGCCCCTCTGGACAAACCGCCACCAGAGGTACTGCACTTCTACGGTTAAGAGGTGTAGTGCCCCTGTTCTCTAGGTGCTGGAATGGTATGTTTGAGCCACGAAACAACAGTCAGCAAACAGCACACAACAGTCACAGGCCCCTAGGACATACGTGGACCCTGAGGGAGGACCCAGGCCAACAAAAGGGGGACAGCAACAAGACTTAGTGCAGTTCAGTTCAGTACAGTAGGAGACCGGGGGAGTAACATCAACTGACAAGAAGTGGTAGTCGGGAGCGTAAAGGCAGTGTGATGCCGACTCCCACGGGCTGAATCTATACCACCCCACTCGCCCACGGGAGGGAAAGAGCAGCCCGGTAGAAACAGAGAAGAACGCTTGGGGTGCGGAGAAGACAGCGATCACCTGTATGCCCAAATCTGACAAGACAGAGGGGTTGGTGGAGGACACCAGGACCAGCCCTGCAGACAGTGCGGAAGCTTCAAGCCCAAGCCAAAACCAGAGGACCCAGGCTCCTAACGGGAGCGATCCTAATGGTGTCCAGGACACATAGAAGCACCCGTGGCCACCTTTACCTGAGATCTGTGCTGCGGAGGGTGTTGAGAGCCTGGGGGCAGAGTGATGACCTGCTCACCTCAGATGAAAGTTACGGCTTGTAACGCTGAGAGACGAGACCCACCAGAGACCGTAACACCGAGAGAGCAGAGAAAGGGCACCCAACCGTGGCTTGACTGTACCAACCCGGCTCTGGAGAAAGAACAAGTACTAGAGAGTGGCAGAGAGCGTACCTGGGGCCATGTTTAACACCTGAAGTAAAGGTAATGGAACTGCAGCTGTGGTGTGTGAGACTTTTATTAGCGGCGATCATTGGCCGCAGAGGCAGCTTGAAACAACGAGGGTACTGATGACCAAGCATCTGCCAAGGTACAAGCCAGGGGAACCTCTCCACTACAGGACTATCTAAGCTGCCGGTCATCATCCCCAGAGGCTCTGCAGCAGCGACACCCACCCTGGCCACATACTGCAGGTGGCGTCACGAATACCCCTATCCCCTACGACTTTCCCTAATATCACCCCTTTATTAAATGACACCGCCAGGGTCACGGGACCGGGTCTCGGTCCACCGTCTGTCCCCGTGAAAAGAACCGAAAAGAGGTGAAGAAGAACAATGAGTAACCACCCGGTTCCCGAGTCTTCCCGAGCCCTGGAGTGGGCGTGTCATAAATATAGGCTTTATTTTTTACATGATTGCAAATAGTAGAATACATAACTGCATAATGAGAAAAAACACTCCCCGAACCCAACCAGTCAAGCCTCAGCCCCTCCACAAGGCTTTTTTCCAACAGTGAAATTTCACACTCTTACCAGACCTGACAGCTCTCTGATGAATACAAGTTATCCACAGGCCAGGTGGATTTGAAGGTGGCGGTCCGACCGATCAACAGAACAGAGAACTTTTATGTTGCAGCCCCCCGAATGCTAAAGTTGGTGGGACTGCAACTTGACAGGTATCATCAAGAGAGTCAACAGGAGCAGTCCAGTCATTATTAACCCTCTTTGGAGGTTACTGTGAGTCTTTAGAGACAGTGTTTGGTCTTATTTCCTTTGCAAGGGGCTCTGGCTAAAAAGTCAATAGACCAAACCAACTTTAATATTTGCTATGTAGAACTCTAAACAACTATGTAAATAACTTATACAATGGTCACAACCTTCAACATCACTTTATATATGATCGATGACCCTTGATTTTGGGTGCTCTGGTTTTTCCCTAGTAAAATAAACCTGGTTATGGGACCAGAATGAGGACCAGATGATCGTTTGAAACCAAGGAGATAAAGCTGTGACATTATACATCTTGTGAATGAACCTTGTGATTCCGAGAAACAATTTGGGGTATTGAACAACAACCTACAAGGCGCAAAGCTACAGACCTGAGGGCTACACCAAAGTCTTTTTTTCGTATTGCGTAGACCAAGGGGTTTGCAAAGGAATTCATGTGTGAGAAGAGCACAGCCAGGCGGATCAGAGAAGTGGGGATGGTGCAAGATTGGCACAAGAGTCTTAGACTGTTAATTGTGTTGAGTGGAATCCAACATAAGCAGAAAATCGCCACGAGGAGCAGTAGAGTCCAGGCCGTGTGGACGTCCCGCTTCTTAGAAGATCTCAGGTGCTCTCGAACCACCCTGAAGATGTCACTATAGATGGTCAACATGATGAGTAACGGCAGCAGAATGCAACCAAAAAACACAAAGTACACCAGGTACTCCGGACTAAAGACGGCAGTGAGGGAACAGCAGCCAAGATGGTCACCATGGATGGTATCATTATTATTATTATTAGTAATCTCACTGTGGCTGAAATAAGCCTTGGAAAGGTCTCTTGGACGAAAAGATGATGGATAAATGACGATGGAGCGTTCATAAGCCATGATGGATATCTGTGAAGCAGTTTGAGTTTTATTGCTGCCCACATATTGCTGGAACTGGTTCCATCCCATCATTGGAGCGAAGCCAATGAGACACGAAAGGATTAGGCAAACGACAACTGCCAGGACTAATCGCCGATTTGTCACAGAGGCCATGTAGCTGTAAGAGAAAAGTCAAGTGTTACTTCAAGGACCTGATCGATGGAGGTCAAGAGTATCCCCAACAATCATTAAGGGTATGTCACACGCGTCAATATCGCCTGCACAATCTCGGCTGCACGTGACGTTGCAGCGATATTGATGCGTGTGACATACTGAATCAACCAGCGATAAATCGCTGGTTGATGATCGCCAGGTTTTAGAACCTGCTCTAAAACCTGGCGATTGTCGCCCGGTGGACACGCAGCATCGCTGCGTGTGACACCGGGAGTAGCGATATTCCAGCTCCCAGCGCCTCTCACAAGCGCTGGGAGCTGGTATCTAAGGTAAACTGCGGGTATCTAGGCAGCGCACGTTGCCTAGATACCCGATGTGTACCTTAGTTACCAGCCTCCTCCGCTCACCGGCTGGTATCTAAGGTACACAGCGGGTAACTAGGGACCCTAGTTACCCGCTGTGTACCTTAGATACCAGCCGGTGAGCGGAGGAGGCTGGTAACTAAGGTACACATCGGGTATCTAGGCAGCGCGCGCTGCCTAGATACCCGCAGTTTACCTTGGAGACCAGCCTGCTCCCGCTTCCAGCAGGCTGGCAGCGGGAGCAAGACATTGTGGAAACGATATTTAAATCGTTTCCATGATGTCTCTGGTCCATTGATCGCTGGTGAGTCTTCCTGTGTGACAGTTCACCAGCGATCAGCCGTCAATGTCGTCAGCGATCATCTCACTGACGACATTGACGTGTGTGACACCCCCTTTAGGGCAAAGTAGTGATAGGAACACCTAAGTCACTTTATCTCTTATCTGCTTTGGTCAGGTTTATCAGTGGGCTACATGGTCTGCAATTCACTATAACTGTTCAAGATAGCAAACTCTACATAAAAAGATGGGTTAAGGCTGCCTTCACACTTGCAGATGCCTCTGCAGCGTTCTGCGGAGGCATCTGCAAGCCTCTGCATGCTCTATCCTTTATAATGGTCCACACGGAGTCTGCAGATGCTTGCAGACCGCCGTGCGCTCCCATTCCCCGCCATGAGTGATCTGTGCGCATGCGGAGGCATGCGCACAGATCACACACTCTCGTCTGCACCGGGAACGGGACGGGAGTGTGTGATCCGCATGCGCACAGATCACTCATGGCGGGCAATGGGAGCATGCAGAGGCTTGCAATGGGGGCATGCAGAGGCTTGCAGATGCCTCCGCAGAACGCTGCGGAGGCATCTGCAAGTGTGAAGGCAGCCTAACATGATACTAGGAGACATGCTGCCTTCCTACCCCCTACCACTTCATTTAAGAAATCTGTTGAACCTGGAGATTTTTGCGTTTGGTCTCCACCAACCTCAAGAATGAGGTTTGCCATGTCCCCACTGGGAGAGGTAGAATCATAGAAGGGTAGAGTTGGAAGGACCTCCTTGATATTATATGTGAGTCAAATGCTCCATTACCTTCTATGAGATTATTAGAGAAAATCAATCTGTCAGTCCTATAGAAGTGAATGGAGTTTTTGGCATGCATTCACATCATGATTCGATCCGCATGGGGGACTTTGATGATCAGTGGCTCCCCAGATACCAGACCCTCAGAGACCATGCATTTGTCACTTATTTTGTAAAATACCCATTTCAGCCTATATCAGGGGTGGGGAACCTCAGGCCCCATGGCCGCATGCGGCCCTCTATGACCTTTTATGTGGCCCCCGGGCAAATTCCTGGGAACCGCCATGCTCGGGGTGGCAGACGCATTTTGACAAGTTCCTGCCATGTAAGTGCATCTCCCCAGTGATCTCTATGCCCCAGCCTCAGCCTCCCAAGTGACGTATATGCTCCCAGCCTATCATGTGATGTGTAGGGCTCTAGCAAACCTGGGTAAGCAGTTGAAAAGTCCATAGTCAATATCACCCAACATCACAGCCACGCGAAAGAGAAGCAGCCCCAGCCATCGCAGTAGTGGTGAGTTCATTGTTTAACTAAATATAACAGATAGTTTTCAAGTCGATAATTTTGTGTGGCCCCCCGAAGGATGGTAGAAATTTCCAAATGGCCCCTGGCAGAAAAAGGTTCCCCACCCCTGGCCGATGTGGTCAAATTTGGTTGCTATTAAAGGGAACCTGTCAGATCCTGTGTGCCTCCTAAGCCACCACCATAACATTACATAAGCCTATTCATACATTACATTGCCTGATATTCCACACCAATATTTCCATCTTCCAAAAATCAGCTTTTAACATTCTGCTCATAATTAGCCAGGACTAGTCCACTATCAGATCTTTTCATTACACCCAGGGGCATGATTGACATCCTCTGTACAAGCTACAGCAGCTGTCCTTTATCGGACTTTTCCAGCACGGATGGCTAGTTACGTTGATTTTATTGTTCACAAGTTGAAGGGGGAAGGGGATGAACCAGAGTGTCCCTTCCAGCCTGTGTTCATAGACCCTAATGAAATCAGGTCTTCATTACTATTCAATGTCCTGCATCTGGTAAGGGTGGTGGATCTTTGCTCCTCTCTGCAGGGGATTTACCCAATACACATCCTGCAGACAGGGCAAGAGACTGGGCTTCTGTAACAACAAGCCACATGGTAAAGTTAGTCTGTTGGTGCTGTGAATTGGAAGCAAGAGGACCTGTTGCTAAGCCATGGTTGGTCTATACAAACTGGATCTGGATGCACGTGCTATGGTCGTGATATCCACCTTCTGGATTTTATAAACTATCCTAAGGACTATTTTTATCCACTGGCCCTAGATGCATATGCTACGGTTGTGATATCCATCGTCTGGAGGAACTTAAGGACTATTGTTGCTGGATGGTTTCTGATCTTGTGGACTTGGGGCATCACATTGTGGTCATGTACCAGGATTTGCTGTAGTACCATGCACAGATACAAATAACAATTGTTGCATCGTTAACCTGCCTATGTGATTATTACAGCCCACAACTTCATATCCTTACAGCATCTATGCACTGACAAAGTCTTTTGTGGCCTCCTGCCTGGACATGTGCAATGAAGCCAAGTGCACTCCCCTGCTTCATCGGCACACTGCATGTGATGACAGGGAAGACACTAAAAGGTGATTTCCACGTTATTGACGATCTCCATACCTGTTTGGAAGCCTGATCTTGAGATGGGTATTAATGGCGATGAGCAGGAGGAGCAGAATAGAGAACTGTGTGGTGACCAGCGGGAAGCAGGTGATGAACATACAGGTGTAGAAGCAGAGAATGTATTCCATGCTCAGTACAATGGAGAACGGGATTGCCAGAGCTCCAACGCCGATGTCTGCAGCCGCCAAGCTGACAATCAGAAAGTTGGTCGCGGTCCTCAGCTCCTTATGGAGGTAGACGGTGGCACAAACCAGTAGGTTCAAAGTGACAATGCTGAGGCCCAATACAATCTCCAGGAAGATGAAGGGGAAAGTTATCATCCATGGTCTGAAAAATGGAAAGTCACAGTCAACAGGAGCTGATGACGTCTATACATAGAAGTGCAAAAATACCTACAAGTTCAGAGTAAATATAAAAAATACACGAATGTAAAACTATATTAAATATGCAAAATATCTATGTCAGATACAATAAAATTCTTGGATTTTGGGATCATTTAAAAATTAGGAGACTGTTGAACGGGCAGTGGTAGAGAAATCTAGAAAAGGGGTGCAGCACTAGAGAAGTCTAGTGTCCATCTATATCATGCAGATGGTTCAGATCTGTGCACACGGTACGTGATGGCTTCATCTGACATACACAATACATGATGGATCTGATGGCGACTTTCTCGCTCTTACCTTTCCTCTCTCGAGCTCTTCTCCGTGTGACTCTATCTACAGAAATGCTGCCATTAAACTTATCTATACAACCTTTCAGAAATCGGTATCTTCTGTACAAACAAACTTCTGGGATAACAAAGCGTCCAATCCTCAGAACATAATATCGTAGTCAATATACATGTATTGACATAGCTTCTGTGTGAGATACACTCAATTCTGACTTTTTCTTGCCCTTTGTCCTCTCTAGAAGTCAAAAGTTGAGCTGCATTGGTGGCTGTACACTTTACATTAATGACATCTGAGTTTTCGTGGGATTGGTTGAACATCTAATGCAGGGGTCTCCAACTGGTAGGTCGGGAGCCACCTGCGGTTCGTGGGGCCCGTGATGTGTGGCTCGCAGCTGTCCTTCAGCTTGGTGCATTAGCATCAGGGCTAGCAAAGAGCCATGAAGAGCGAATCTCAAGATGGGGTGTAAGTGGAAACTCCTGGATCTTGGTATCTGCCTCAGCGTGATTTCTGGGGAAAAGCTTTGGCTGTCATTATACAGTAATTGGGGCTCTGGGTATCCTACTTAGGCTGGAGGGAAGCTGGGTGTGGATTGTGACCCTCTCTCAGAGCTGGATGTGGCTCTATACCCTCTTTCAGGGCTCTATGTGGCTCGCGACCCTCTCACAGCTGAATGTGTCATGATCCTCTCTCCAGAGCTGAATGTGGCTCATGACCCTCTCCATAGATGGATGTGGTTCATGTCCCTCAACTCAGTGCTGGATGTGGTTCAACGATCCTCTATCGGAGTGGATGTGGCTCATAAACCCTCTCTCAGAGCTGAATTTGGCTCATAACCCTCTCTCAGAGCTGAATGTGGTTTGTGACCCTCTCTCAGAGCTGGATGTGGCTCACGATCCTCTATCAGAGCTGGATGTGGCTCATACACTCTCTTGGAGCTGGATGTGATTCATGACCCTTCTCTGAGCTGGATGTGGTTCATCACTCCCTCTCAGAGCTGGATGTGGTTCATGTCCCTCACTCAGTGCTGGATGTGGTCAAAGATCCTCTATATCGGAGTGGATGTGGCTCATAACCCTCTGTAAGACGACCGGTGGTAAGGCCGGGGTGTGTGTGTATGATCTTCTCAACAGAACCCCATACTCAGGTTTAACCGATAATAACGTTTCTTTACTGGCAAACATGTTCATATCACAGTCAACTGAATATATGCGCACTTGTATATATTAGAGTCTCGGATCTTCACTTCTTACGGGTACGGGCCGCAAGAAAGAAAAAACCACAACAATGAAGGTATCTTTCCCTAACTTTCCCTAAAATCACGTACCAGTCTATCACAGAAGAAGATGTCGCTCCCAACGTCGCAGGCCTGGGGATCTCACGATGACGGGTCCCGGTGCAGCGCTGAAGGGGGAAAGCTCCTCACTCTTCTTTTTTGGTCTCCTTCCGCAGGTAAATAATTTTTCTTGTTAGTCCTCTCCCAGTCTCAGGGTCAACCGAGCAGCAGAAGGGGGCCCACATAGCACAAAAGTCTCTCTCAGTCTCGGGGGCACCACCCGACGCAGCAGGAGGGAGATCAACGAAGTACAAATGGCTCCCTTATGTCGGTCACGGCCCCTGCACATGCACTCCGGGTGCTCGGCGGGCAAGGTTTTGCAGAGCGGCCAGAGTCACAGCAACCAAAGTCCAGTGGCCCAGGATCAGTCACGGGGGCTTCTGCGGGGTGATTTTTCCGGCAAAGTGTAGCAAAGTAGTCCACTTTCAACAGACATCCACACGCAGGTCTTCCCTGGCTCAGCTCTGGATCTGCACTGACTTCCCGCTCTTTCCCCTCCTGGGTAAACACTTTTGCTGAAAAGGGAATTTCCCACTTCCCTGCGTTTGTTTCAGCACTTGTCCACAAGGGGGCAGTTGCGGACTGTGCACAGTTCATTCCCATATCCATTTCTATGATACAGTCTGAATTGCTCACCTCATTACACTCTCTCAGAGCTGAATGTGGCTCCTGACCCGCTCTCGGAGTGGATGTGACTCATGACCCTCTCTCAGAGCTGGATGTGGCTCATGACCTGCTCTCAGAGCTGGATGTGGCTCATGACCCGCTCTCAGAGCTGGATGTGGCTCATAATCCTCTCTCAGAGCTGAATGTGGCTCCTGACCCGCTCTCGGAGTGGATGTGGTTCATGACCCTTTCTCAGAGCTGGATGTGGCTCATGACCCGCTCTCGGAGTGGATGTGGCTCATAACCCTCTCTCAGAGCTGAATGTGGCTCCTGACCCGCTCTCAGAGCTGGATGTGGTTCATGACTCTCTCTCAGAGCTGGATGTGACTTGTAACCCTCTCACAGAGCTGGATGTGGCTCATGACCCCCTTTCTGAGCTGAATGTGGTTCTTGACCCCGTCTCAGAGCTGGATGTGGCTCGCGACCCTCTCTCAGAGCTGAATGTGGTTCTTGACCCCGTCTCAGAGCTGGATGTGGCTCGCGACCCTCTCTCAGAGCTGAATGTGGATCGCAACGCTCTCTTAAAGCTGGATGTGGCTCTCTGAGCTTAATGTGGCTCTCAATGCCAGAAAGTTGGGGACCTATGGTCTAATGTATATGAGATCGGGCCAACTCTTCCCCAATGGCAGATACAGAGGGATTGGGATTGTTAGATGCAACATGCAGCCAGCGGTAGTTATTGCAATCACAGGAAAATACTGGATAAGAAAATCAAACTGGCCTGGAGTTGAAGGATGAATTATCAAATTACCACCAAAATGTGACACCATCGAAAAAGTGTAAACTCTGATATCAGAACTGTCACATTGTAACACTCATTTCTTGGGTATCTACAGCAGTCTCATACACAACAAAATACAGCCATCGCTCTATTCAATAGGGCCCCTTTGGAGCTCCATTATTGAAATCAGTAGAGGTCCCAGTGATCAGATATCACAATGAGTATGGGTACACGGTGAACCAGGGTGCCTGATCTGCCCCTCAAGCTAGGGAACCCTGAACTATCCTTATTTCAGGGGTACTTCTAAGGGTGGAGAGGTCTGGTCTCCGACCTCGCCTTGCTCCTGTACAGCCCTGAACTGATTCCCCCTCCCCCCCGGGACAGGGGAGTAATGAAGCCCACAGATAAATACAGACAGAGAAAGCCAAAACTGAGTCATAAAGCATGCACACACAAAGGTAAAGACAAAAAAAGCAGCAGGAGGAAAAACAAGAGCAGGAAGGAAGCTACAGAACATCCACAACCGCATCAAGTAAACAGCACAACTTTCACCAGAGTCAGGGACACCACACCTCACAGACCAACATAGGATAAACTATAGCTGGCATGGGTAGAAGGATTCCTCCAGCATAAATAGGAGGGGAGCCGCTGTGATAGGCCTCCCTACAACATGTGATAAGAGGAGCAGGCAGACAGCTGAGATTAACTCTTGCTACCCTGCCTATGTATCAGCAAACAGCAGGTCTGTATGCCTGTATTAATTAGAATCTGCAATCTGAACAGAGCCCAACACCATCATGACAGTTGGTTAGTTAGTATACTTTACATCCAGCTGGGTGCCACTTAGACTTCTTAAAGGGATTATCCGGGCTTTTCCTAAAATCTCTGGGTGTACCTAGGCTGCAAAATGCTAACAGTTTGTAATTTACACCCTGTTAGCATTTTGCATGGTTACCTAGATATGACAGTTCTGCATGTGGAGTAGCTGCTCACTCCCCGACTATAGGCGTGCTGTTTTGGAACCTGGTTTGTCACGTTACAACTGGTCATTTAGACCTAGACAACAACAAGCCGTCCCCAGTCCCTAGACTCCAACTAGCCCTCCCCAGTCCCCAGCAGGCTGTCCCCAGACTCCAACTAGCCCTCCCCAGACTCCAACTAGCCCTCCCCAGTCCCCAGACTCCAACTAGCCCTCCCCAGTCCCCAGACTCCAACTAGCCCTCCCCTGTCCCCAGACTCCAACTAGCCCTCCCCAGTCCCCAGACTCCAACAAGCACTCCCCAGTCCCCAGACTCCAACAAGCACTCCCCAGTCTCCAGCAGACCCGCCACAGTCTCCAATAGTACCACACCGTTCGCATATATACATGCTGATTGAACTGCATTGCACTGAGCAGGCATCTCCTTATCTCTGCAACACTGTGCCGAATCTGCCTCTCTGTGACGGAGATGACCGCTCTGTGCAGTGCTGCGCCGTGTGTGCGCTCATCTCCTACTCCTGTGCCCGCGCTGTCACTGAAGCGATCCCCCTCTCTGCTTCACTGTACAGCCATCCCCTTTGTGAAGAAGCTGAAGCACTGACACAGAGCGGCTCATTCTCCTTTACATTGGGGATGGCTGTGCAGTGATACAGAGAGGAAACCGAAAGTGCTCGCCCTTATCAGCCGGTTGCAGGTCTCTCTTGTTAACACCCATCAGGAACGGAGCCACCACTTCAGCCCACTGGTCGGCAGGTAGTTTTTCCCGCTCTGCTGTGCGCTCATAGGCCTCATTCACACATCTGTGCCTCCAGCACGCGTGCGGTCCGTGCTGACACACGCCGGAGGCATGGACATACGGGGACACGTTTCCCTATGGCCTCATTCACACGTCCGCATCTCCGCATGGATCGTGTCACCGTGTGGAGCACATGCGTGTCCGTGTGCTCCACACGGAGACATGTCTGGTTTTTTTGCGGAGGCACAGACAGCTTTTGGCCGAAAACATCCTGCACACGGATGTCATCCATGTGACATCCATGTGCACGAACCACGGACAATAGCTAGAATCCTAAAAATAAAGAATTTTAAACTCCTCTCACTTCCGATGCCGCTCATTAGGCTCATGAATATTCACTTCACTGAGCCTGACAGTGCCCCAGAAGTGAGAGGAGCAGTTCCGCTGGAGGGAGGGGAGTATACACTGACAGGTTGTCCCATGTGCTATCCATAGATCCACGGATAGCACACGGACAGCACCCATTGTGTCACTCGTTTGTGACACATGGGTCTACACCCAGTCCCAAAAGACCTTGCTTCACACGTCTGTGGTGACACAGATGTGTGAAAGAAGCCATAGACGGTGAAAAAAGCTTCCACATCGTCCTCCCGGCTCAGCTTCCTCAATGGAGAGCGGACCCTGTCCCGATTCACATGACGTTCCGGGGTAGGCGCCGGTGGCGTGTCTCGCAGTGCCATAATCTGCTGTAGAAGCAGCTCATTGGTTTTCTGCTGCTGTTGGAACTGCTCCTATTCTTGCCGCTGAGTAATCAGCAACTGCTTCAGTAGTTCCTCCATGTTGTCGGCAGGCCTGAACTGTAGCTTTGCAGGCTTGATTACGGACATTTTGCCTTTGGAGACGGCCGCGCCGTTTCATTTTGGGGTACACCAGATACTTCGTCCTCACTGGCCTGTGTTGTGCCTTCACACAGAGCTTCCAGTGACTCACCGTGGCCGGGACTCCGGTTTAGACAGGCGATGCTTCCTTCCTCCTTGTCACGGGTGGACCGCGCCTGCCAGTAGTGGGGCCCGGTGTAGTGCAGATCAAAAGTGAAGACGTCTTGGTGGAACAGATTAAAGGGGTTTTTAATTTATTCGTGACGCCACCTATGAGTAGATTCGGTAAGGACTACCGACGCTGCGGAACCTCCGGGGGATGGACAGCAGCTAGATGTTACGCTCCCCACAGGCTGAGCGGTGATCCCCGGAGGCTGGAGCTGCTCAAGATGTTGTGCGGCAGCTGCGGTTACCTTGTTGTGAGGACGGACAGTTCATAAGGAAGCACAGACACAGAGAGTCTCTATAACGGGTCTTTACTGTAACCAGCAGGCAGTACATGGTATACAGTGGTTGAGTAGTGGACCGGGTGGACTCAGCAGTGATAGTGTCCCTCAGAGATCCGCAGTGTTCCTCCATTCTAACTAAGTGGTTGCCAGTGTCGCCCAGGAATACCAGATCGGGTACGGGGAGGCTGCTTCAATGCCCTATCCATGATGTACGTTCTGGATGTTTTGGGGAGCCTTGGGTCCCTCAGTGGGTACACCGCTGGTTAGACGACTGGAATTTGGCGGGTGGTGGGGTGCTCCTGTGAAGCTGCTCCTCCACGCTTTTCTGGTTCGCGTAGCAGAGGTGAACTGCTGCCAGCTTCGGTACCAGTGAACCGGCTGTGAGTTGTGGGCACGGGAGTCTTTTGGGAACCCGTGTAGATAATGCCCAATCCCGGTAGTTAAGGCCTCAGGTGCTGACACCCGACCGGTGACGGCCCAGGGGCTGCACGGGGTGCGGAGCCCCCGCTCCTCTCCAAGCTCTAGTCTATTCTCTTTCTGTCTAGGTTCTTGTGTGTTCTACTCCCCTACCCTAACACTCCACCCCCCAGGACCTATGATTGGCCCTCTGTTCTAGGTGATGCATGTTGGGTTGGATCTCAAAGTTAACTATATCACTGCTGTGTCAGAGAATATTGCGGCTGCAATACTCCCTTGTGACGCACTCGTTGCGGGGCGCCACACCAGCTCTACAGCTTGCAAACAAACCACTGATACCCCCAAACCTTTGCTGAGGGATTCTAAATGGAATCTGTGGTCATGAGCCACATGCAAGACCCGGGCTGGAGGGAGTGGACCGTCCCCCTAACCTGCACTCCCAGGCTTGCCTGTGATTGCAATGCACTCCAGTGGATTCAATATGTTTGGGTGCGCATTCTGGGGGATACATATCATCCCTTGCATATGATTCCCCTTGCTGCCTCACAACACCAAACTGTAATATCTAGATAACCATGCAAAAAGCCAACAGGGTGTATATTACAAAATGTTAGCATTCTGCAGCCTAGATATAACATAGATTTTAGGAAAAGCCCAGACAACCTCTTTAATTGCTGAACGCTCTGTAGCAAGATCCATATTGTGCAAGCCTAGATAGGTCCACCAGGGTCTTCACCAAGCCTATATAGGTCCTCCAGGGTCTTCTCCAAGCCTAAATAGGGCTACTAGGGTCTTCTCTATGCCTAGATAAGTCCACCAGAGTCTTCTCTAAACCTATATAGGTCCACCAGGGACTTCTGCAAGCTTATATAGGTCCACCAGGGTCTTCTCCAAACCCATATAGGTCCACCAGGGTCTTCTTCAAGCCTAAATAGGTTCATCAGGGTCTTCTCTAAGCCTAGATAGGTGCACCAGGGCATTCTCCAATCTTAGATAGGATCACCAGGGTCTTCTCCAAGCCTAGATAGCTCTACTTGGTTCTTTTACAAGCATCACAGGACCCCCTGGGTTGTAAAGGTAAGGCTACCTTCACATTTGCGTTCCCCTCCGCAGCGTTCTGCGGAGGGGATCCGCAATGTGACCGCAGCTCCGCAAGCCCCTATCTTTATAATGGGAGTGCACGGTGCTGCGCATGACTGTGCGCACCCATTCACTGCCATATGTGATCTGTACGCAGGCGGATGCCTGCGCACAAATCACCCAGTCTCATCCGCACCAGAAATGCAACATGTCGTGTTCATGGTGTGGCTGGGACTGGGTGATTTGTGCGCAGGCATCCGCCTGCGTACAGATCACATATGGCAGTGGATGGGTGTGCACGGTCATGCGCAGCACTGTGCTCCCATTATAAAGATAGGGGCTTGCGGTGCTGCGGTCACATTGCGGATCCCCTCTGCAGAACGCTGCGGAGGGGAACGCAAATGTGAAGGTAGCCTTAAGCATGGAGGTCCCGTGATTGCTCCACGACACCTCCAATCACGGCAGGGACCAGCGTGATCACCACCGGGCGCTTTGGCATGACTCACATCGCCTGCTGCAACCGGGGGATTGCTGGACCTACCAGTACACCCAGGGTTAAGTGGAAGTTAGCTGTGTAGTGGTACATAAGGGGTTAACAGCAGCAGGTGCATGAGAAGTGTGCTGATTGATACACTGTGTTGCAGGTGTGGGTGTGGCAGGCTGGATAAGGGCTGCTAGATTGGGCTATTCAGTCTGTGAGAGAGCGAGCAGAGCCGAACCTCTGGGAGAGATGAGTCCAATTCCTGTGTGAGTGGAGCCGTGAGGCCAGAAGGCTGAGGTACCGTCACACACAGAGATATATTGCTTGCAACTCACTGGTTGCAGTGAAATCATGGACACATTGTTCCATTTTGTTTCCATGTACAAACGTAACAATGTGTCCATGATTTCACTGCAACCAGTGAGTTGCAAGCAATGTCTCCAGAGATCTCTGTGTGTAACGGTACCTTGAGGGTTTTGTAGCACCTGCAGTTGGGAAGACTGACTGACCCTGGAGGGGCTTGTGGATGGTGTGTTTGGTGCAGCCGCTGTCCTGGAGGTCTGGGCCTGGTGATGGCAGACTTGGAAGTGGCTGGTGACCTGGTGAGACACGTGCTGAGGAGTCCTTGGGGATGCCTGGCTTGCCCTGGAGCTCAGGTAGCTAAACCCGGGTCTGGGCCTGGTCCTGACTGATGTTGTATACCAATGCCGGGGTGTGTGTCCCAGAATGTGTGCGGGGACTGTATAGAGCAGCAGGAGCTCTATATAGTGGCTGTGAGCACATTAGCAGCCCGTATACATGGACTGAACTCCTCCAAGAGAAACTAGGCCAAGGAAGAGCCTGGCCGTGGGTCAGAGACAGTTATATGTGAACAGGGGTGTAGTGGCTGTGCCTGGATCCCTGTGGGACTGTGAATGACCCGTATGCTCTGTGTGTAATGAGCACTGTAATCATGTTAAGTGTGGTACAGACTGTCCTGTGTATATGTTACATGGGTGTAAATGGTGCCAGGCGGCTGTAACCGCCATTGGGACTGACTGTAAGGGTCAGGGTCTCCTTGACCAGTGTGAGATGTGCAGTGTAACAGCCTGTCTGAGACTGGGTGGCCTGTGTCAACGGGGATGGATCGGCTGCGTACCAGATCCCTGTGGGTCCATAAGAGTCTTGTGTAAATATATGAATATGTACTACTAGATGGTGGCCCAATTCTAACGCATCGGGTATTCTAGAATATCTATGTAGTTGACATACTGTGACTGACAGTTCACTCATGTCGACTAAACAAGTTCTATCTATTTACATTACAGCACGTGTATAGCATCGCTATGGTATATGGCGGTACATAGCAGCACTATGGTATATGGTGGTACATTACAGCGCTATGGTATATGGCGGTACATTACAGCGCTATGGTATATGGCAATCCTCGCCTCCCCGCGGCCCACGCTCCTCCACAGTAAAAATAAAAAAATCCTCAGTGAGGGTACTCGCCTGTCCGCTCGCTCGCTCCACAAAATAGATAGGGTTGTTAAGATGTAAATACTGCTATGTCTGGTGTACAAAGTGAGTGCAGATAAGGCTAGGGGGCTGTAACCGCCATAGGGAGCTATGATTAGTGCTCCTTGTCTTCTATGGAGCTGCAATCAGTGCTCCCATGTATAAGCCTTTTTAAGGTACCGTCACACGGGGAGATATCGCCGGCGATGTTGCCGGCAACCGAGGGGCGTGGCCAGGTTGCGGCGACATCGCCGGCGAATTGCCGCGTGTGACAGGGCGATAATCAGGCGATGAATCGCCTGAGTCACATCGCCAGGTTTCCCAACAATGTTGGGAAACCTGGCGATGTTGCTCAGGCGATTCTGCCTGATCGCCCTGTGTAACGCGGCAACCCGCAATGTTACGGGCGATTCCGCCTATCTACAACATTGCGGGTTATCGCTTGCTGGGTTGCTGGGCGACCCAGCGAGCGATAGCCGCGGCAACTAGCCGGCGACATCGCCGGTAAGTTGCTCAGTGTGACAGCTCACCGGCGATGTTGTCAGGGATGCGCGCTCCCGCGATCCCCGGCAATATCGCCGGAGATATGTCCCTGTGTGACGGTACCTTTAAAGAGATATATGTGAATTGTTATGTGAGATGTCATGTTACTATGTGAGTGTATTATGTACTATGTGATGTCAGCAGTTTATGAGCGATAATAAACTGCTACATAATGGTTTACGTTAAAAAAGAAACACTGGTTTGGTGTAATTCCGCAATACTGCAATAAAAAGTAATGAAAATGTCATATGTACCCCAATGTGGAATCTCGGCATCAGAAATTATTCACTGTTTTTTTTTTGTTTGTTTTTTGTTTTTTTCTCAAACAATAAACTTTTTGTATTTCATCTAACACTTTTATATGTATATGTTTGGCTTTAGCAGTGTGCTGCTGTAGTTTATCTATCTGTCCTGGAAATTCGGTCCGTGCGCTGTCGGTGCGCGGTCCGTGCGCTGTCGGTGCGCGGTCCGTGTGCTGTCGGTGTGTCGCACCCTTTAAAAATATCATCCTGAATTTACCACTAACAAGTCCAATATGTCATGAAGATAATTGGTGGGATCCATTGAAGCTTCATGGTGGGTTTACACACACCAATCATTGTATCCAATCTCTGAACCAATCTCTGGTTGCAGTGAAATCATGGACACATAGTTCCATTTTGTGGCTGTGTACAACATGGAGCAATCTGTCCATGATTTCACTGCAACCAGAGATTGGTTCAGATATTGGATACAATGATTGGTGTGTGTAAACCCACCATCAGAGATTTTTACCTCATAAAGTGACTCATTATGTCATTAAGGTGGAAATATCCCCACCCGCCCCTCGTAGACTGTGAGCCCTCGTGAACAGGGTCCCTGCCCCTCCTGTACCTGTACGTCCTGATCGCCTAGATTTAGTGTACTTGTTCTTGTCTCCCTCATCCTCATGTAAAGTGCCATGGAACCTAATATGGCTATATAAATAATAATAATAGTCTCCGTCACTAAGGGGTTAAAAGGATCTACGTCTCTAAACATATTCTGGAATTTTCCACTGTGGTGAAACAAAGGAAGATGTCTGGGCATTATCGTCTCCGTCTCTTTCACTTTCACTTTTGAGTCCTTACTATAAAAGGAAAAAGCAAGTAAAAGAAAAGACACTCAGACGACACCGGAGAGCTGTACGGTGAGGGCTCGGGGCCCCAAATTATTGCAAATCTTTAATAACATTAGTCTTTTTCTATAGGACAAAGACTTTTGGGGCCCCTAGTCTCCAGGGTCCCAATGCGATTGCTGCCCCTGCAGCTGTAGTAGTTACACCCCTGATATCAGAGCAAGATTACACCACAGGCAAATTCAAGCTTCTACTTATTATGTGGTGCTGCTGTTATGTGGGCTCTGCTATATGGCTGCTATATGGCGCTGTTATGTGGGCTCTGCTATATGGCGCTGTTATGTGGGCTCTGCTATATGGCTGCTATATGGCGCTGTTATGTGGGCTCTGCTATATGGCTGCTATATGGCGCTGTTATGTGGGCTCTGCTATATGGCGCTGTTATGTGGGCTCTGCTATATGGCGCTGTTATTATGTGGGCTCTGCTATATGGCTGTTATATGGCACTGTTACGTGGGCTCTGCTATATGGCGCTGTTATTATGTGGGCTCTGCTATATGGCTGTTATATGGCACTGTTACGTGGGCTCTGCTATATGGCGCTGTTATTATGTGGGCTCTGCTATATGGCTGCTATATGGCGCTGTTACGTGGGCTCTGCTATATGGCGCTGTTATTATGTGGGCTCTGCTATATGGTGCTGTTATGTGGGCTCTGCTATATGGCGCTGTTATTATGTGGGCTCTGCTATATGGCTGCTATATGGCGCTGTTATTATGTGGGCTCTGCTATATGGCGCTGTTATGTGGGCTCTGCTATATGGTGCTGTTATGTGGGCTCTGCTATATGGTGCTGTTATGTGGGCTCTGCTATATGGTGCTGTTATGTGGGCTCTGCTATATGGCGCTGTTATGTGGGCTCTGCTATATGGCTGCTATATGGCGCTGTTACGTGGGCTCTGCTATATGGCGCTGTTACGTGGGCTCTGCTATATGGCGCTGTTACGTGGGCTCTGCTATATGGCGCTGTTACGTGGGCTCTGCTATATGGCGCTGTTATTATGTGGGCTCTGCTATATGGTGCTGTTATGTGGGCTCTGCTATATGGCACTGTTATTATGTGGGCTCTGCTATATGGCTGTTATATGGCACTGTTACGTGGGCTCTGCTATATGGCGCTGTTATTATGTGGGCTCTGCTATATGGCGCTGTTACGTGGGCTCTGCTATATGGCGCTGTTATTATGTGGGCTCTGCTATATGGTGCTGTTATGTGGGCTCTGCTATATGGCGCTGTTATGTGGGCTCTGCTATATGGCTGCTATATGGCGCTGTTACGTGGGCTCTGCTATATGGCGCTGTTATTATGTGGGCTCTGCTATATGGTGCTGTTATGTGGGCTCTGCTATATGGCACTGTTATTATGTGGGCTCTGCTATATGGGTGTTATATGGCGCTGTTGTTGAGGAGAGCCATAAGGTAAATTAATTATTTGATCTTAAGACATAAGGGCATGGGAGAAACGACCCATAGAGTTATTATTTTACATTGCATAACCGGCTTTAATTGTGACTTAAACATGGCTGCCGTTTCCTGTTTCATCACACCATGCCATGGTATGTAAGATGGAGCCTGGACCTATGACTACATCCTGTATACAATAAGGAGTTCCTGGAGGAAGCTGAATTCCATAGAAGAACTGACCAATCACAGAATGGACACATAATCTGGACATACTCCATCAAGACCACACACCCTGATGACCTCATGGATCCGCCCATGGACTAACTCACTGACCAATGAATACATCTGAGTAGGGCTGGCCGAGTCCCTTACTGAGGAAAACCTCATGCCTTTTTAAAATAAATCACACTTGGGATTGCACTTTGGAATGACCAAGGAGAGTGTACATCTGACTCTGTGTGTCTGGTGTCATACTTTCATCGCCGGCACTTGGTCTATATAAATTAGGACAGGAGCAGCAACTTGTTAATATTATAAAATATTAATCATAACACTTATTATTTGGGCTCTGTTATATGGGTGTCTATATGGTACTGTTATCATTTTGGTACACTTTTATATAAGTGCTTTTATATTTATGCAGTGTTTAAGGTCCTGAGTTCAAATCCTGCCAATGACTGTCTCCCTTCCTTGGTGGGCCTTTCACCAGTCTTGGACCTGAGGGTCACATTGCCTTGTGAAACTTTGGTTTTTATATGTATAGTATATTCTTTCCTTTGGTGCTGCAGGGGTTAAGGACTCTTTCCTTGCTGGTAGTTCTTCGTTAGTCCTTTCTCGGGTGTCAGATTTGTGACCACTCCCCTCCACTTTATATAGTCACATGTTCCATCATCTGATGCTGGTTATAGAATCCATTTCTATACTGACCACCGTGGAAGGAGCAAGTTTCTTGAAGTTGATGAAGCCATGTTGCTTGCAGCCCTCGTGCTAAACTGCTATTGTGGAGTTGGATTATATCCTTTTTTTTTATTATTTCTTTGCCCCTCTGTCTGTCCTCCTTCCCCTGCATCTGATTACTGTAGTGATTAGACAAGCAAACTCACCGGCCTTTGCATTATCCAGGGTGAGTAGAGGGACAGTGAGGGATTAGGCACATGACGACGATGTGGGGAAAAGGACCTGTTATATGGATGTTAGGGAGCTCAGGGTACAGACAGGTGAGTGTCAAGAGGTGACCTGTCCCTACCATTAGGGACTTCCTCTCTTTCCGTCTCCATTGTTTCCCTTGTGTTACTCTGACCGTCGGACGTTCCCTCTTCCGAGTGTGACAAGGACAGTGTAGATTGATTTCAGAGTACCACAAAATCCCTACAGACAGTGCAGTGGAGCTCATAGGGCTGGTGAACCCAGTAGCTGGGCTAGTAGTGAGGATCACAGTTGTGCCTAGTGCTGTGTCCCTGGTTCGCATTGAAAAGTGAGAGGAAAAATGAATAAATAAACGTGATAAGAAAATAAGTGTGTGACGCCAGATGTGGCTGCCACTACAGGGGATCTCTGGGAGTTAGATGGTGTGGCAGTGATGATGTTAAAGCCTTCCCAACTAGGGCTGGTTCCCAGAGGATGATGAAGGGAGTAGTGGCAATGATGAGATGCAGGGTAGCAGAGAAATAAACAGCAGGAAACAGTCTTTTGGTTTACCTTTTACTGAAGTCATTGCAGTATCCAGAATGATACAAGTACCACCAGGCATGTGGTCATGCCAGTCTGATGAGAACTATAGTCCGCTCTTCTGGGTAAGGAATAGAGCCTTCCAGCTGATTTCCGAAATTGGTATGTTTCTAGATGCATTTGTGCTGTCCTGTACTCCCTCTTTATCTAATGTGGATTACCTCCTGCCAAGTCTGTAATGTGAGCGCTGTAATTAGCTGTACCTTCCAGAAGTTCTCTAGCCCTTTGTATTGCTGATGCCCTGGAAAGCTCCACTTAAGTAACTGGTGAGCATGGGACTCGCTAACCTCCAGCTTCTGCCACCAGGCTTTGCAATCTGAGTAGCCTAGGGACTGGTACCCTGCTAGGCAGTGTGTTCCTTGGAAAGCAGCTCCTGCTGCCTTCCCCTGAACACTCTCCTTCACCCTTCTCAGGCTGGTTTCACATCAAGATTTTTTTGGCATCTGTGGCTGTCCGTTGTAAAACCGACAGCCACGGATCCGTTTTGGCCTCTTCGTATCCCTATGGGCAACGGATCTGCACGGATATGTCCTTAATGGCATCCGATTTTGACAGCGTCTGTTGGTATCCATTTTTCTGACGGTCACAAAATCGTTGCCTGCAGGGTTTTTCGTATTTGTCAGAAGAATCAGACACACAAACGGACAGTCGGGGTCTGCCGTCCTTTAACATTGGAGTCTATGGACCGCGGATCCATCAAAAAATGGGATCCGATTTCTGCTCAGTTATGTGCTGAGCATGCTCAGAAGCTGTGCTCGCTGCATAACTGGTCTCTACCTCTTCTCTTGTCTCCCCTCCCCGCTCCTCCCTCCTCCATGTCTCCTGTCTCTTCTCCTCTTCCCCCCCTCCCCTCTCCTCCAGTATGAAAAATGGAAGATTCCTTACCCGTCCTCTGCCTCCCGGGATGCAACCGCCTCCACCTCGGTCATGTGACATGTCAGCTGATCCAAGTCGGTCAGGTGACTGGCAGCCCATCGGAGGTAGAGACTGTCGCATCCCGGGAATCATCATCATCACCAGGAGCGGGGAGACAGGAGAAGAGGGAGAGAGCTGGATCCAAACTGATCCTGCAAAAAATCGGAAACTGGTGCCTATTTGTCATCCGATTGCAGGCATCCATTTGGACCCGTTGTTGTCCAGGGGATCCTGCAAAAAAGGATCCTCTCGGACAGCAAAAAATCTTGATGAGAAACCAGTCTGTCTTACTAAACACAACTGAAACTAACCCCACCCCAAACCAGAGGCTGAGTTACAACCAGAAAACGGGTCCTAGTGCTCAGCCTCCTAGTAAGAGTTCAGGCAATGTGTGAATGATTCAGACTTCCAGCAGAGGGAGATCCAATTCCCTCCAGACATGGCATTACAATCGATTACAAACTGCAGGGGCGCCACACCGGAGTCTCTGATCATTGCGATCTCCTAAAGTGAATTTATTTCTGTCTTGCAGAAGAAAACTTACGATGGCTCCGCTCCTTCCTATGCAGCAGCCGGTCTGCCTGATAGAGAATGTGGATGGGAATACGCTCGTCCTCAATAAAGAAGCCGAGAAAATCCTTCAGGCAATCACCCAGCCGGTGGTGGTGATCGCAATCGTAGGAAAATACCGGACAGGAAAATCGTATCTGATGAACAAACTGGCCGGGAAAAGAACGGGTGAGTAGTAAAGGTTACATGTCGTATAGAAAGAATGTAGGATCGGTGGGGTGCGGTCATTTATTTTTAAGTACAGAAATTCTTTCTATTAGAGAAATGGCAAACATTTAAACTTCTATACCTTAAACTGTGAAAACAGGAAATTATATTGTGACATCCTCTACAGCAGAAAGAGCGTGCACATTCCCAGAAACAATGTGTGTGTGTGTGTGTGTGTGTGTGTGTGTGTGTATATATACAGGAAGTATCGCAGCTGAATAGTGAGTGCAGCTCTGAAGTATAATGCAGGATGTAACTAGGGATCAGTAATGTAATGTATGTGACGCCCCTGCGGTCTGGTCGCCACAAAGGGGTACTGCATCCATTCCACGGGTGTGGTATTCCTGTTCTCAGGGAATGGTATGGTAAGTCCAGACACCCACAAAAGCATGCAATACACCTGGTCCCGGGGACGGAGGGCGGACCCCAGAAGGAGGGCTCAGTCAGTCAGTGGGACGGAGGGAAGAAAGCTCGGGACAGTCGAGAGGAAGTAGTGAGAGAAGGACCTGGAGGACTTGAGCAGCGAGGAGCTCGTCCCGGAAGTGCCGACCGCGAGAGGGACAGAGGGAGCCCCAGGGGCACGGTCAGAGCCATCCACCCGTGCGCCCGAATCTGAGTGAAGCTGAGGGGCAGGTTGAGAACTAGGGGACCGGCCCTGAAGGCGGCAAGGAGACTGCTGCTTCCATGGCCACGTCTGCACAGTCCCCGGAAACCTTTCTGATGCGCTGGTCTGTTTCAATCGCGGTTATGTCGGCACAGTTTATTCACTGAGCTAGGTCAGCACACACAAGGTCCCATTTTGGGTTTACCTGCTCAGTAACTTTAGCTGGGTCCAGACTGGCTCCTGCCAGTCTTGCCATCCAAGTAGTGACTCACTAGAACCACCCACCAGGTCCTTGCACTTGCGTCGTATTGGCACCTGTCGTGAGTCCAGATCCTCAGTAGCCTCGGTCGCTTCCTCCACTCTCAGGAGCTCTGGATTCAGAAATGGCTTGTTCGCCATGTGCTACAGACAGGACGTCTGCGGGACCTGTCTGACATCACAGATCATGTGATACCACAATAGTCTCACTATATGCATGAGACAAATGGGAGGTATATGGTTAAAGCCCCATTACACGGCATGACTTTGTAAAGATGTCGGCAACAATCTCGGGGGAGCGTGGTCGTTGCAGACATCATTTTGACATAGTTGGTGAGATGTCACACGTCTAGATATCGTGGACGACGCACCAACTATTTTTTTATACTGCACTTGCATTTAGTACTTTTACTGCAGTGTACTGTTGTTTTTGGTCGCATTTAGCTTTTTGTCTCCAAATGTGTTGGCGGTGTGAACATGTTCTTACAGACTTGTTCTCTGTGTGCAGGACTCATTTGTTTCTAATTACCGTATATACTCGTGTATAAGCCGACCCGTGTATAAGCCGACCCCCCTACTTTTGCCCCCAAAAACTGGGAAAACTTATTGACTCGCGTATAAGCCGAGGGTGGACTCCAGCACAGGTATACAACCCCAGCAGTGAGGTATACAGCAGCCTCCCCAGTGGTAGTATACAGCAGCAGCCCCAGTGGTAGTATACAGCAGCCCCAGAGGTATATACAGCCCCATATGCAGCCCCAGATGTATATGCAGCCCCAGAGGTATATGCAGCCCCATATGCAGCCCCAGAGGTATATGCAGCCCCAGAGGTATATGCAGCCCCATATGCAGCCCCAGAGGTATATGCAGCCCCAT
The DNA here is from genome assembly GCA_033576535.1 of Allobates femoralis. Classification (NCBI taxonomy): domain Eukaryota; kingdom Metazoa; phylum Chordata; class Amphibia; order Anura; family Aromobatidae; genus Allobates; species Allobates femoralis. The sequence continues at coordinate 69,453,279 of JARQOC010000009.1, read as the reverse complement.
ATGCAGCCCCAGAGGTATATGCAGCCCCATATGCAGCCCCATAGGTATATGCAGCCCCATAGGTATATGCAGCCCCATAGGTATATGCAGCCCCATAGGTATATGCAGCCCCAGAGGTATATGCAGCCCCAGAGGTATATACAGCCCCATATGCAGCCCCAGATGTATATGCAGCCCCAGAGGTATATGCAGCCCCATATGCAGCCCCAGAGGTATATGCAGCCCCATATGCAGCCCCAGAGGTATATGCAGCCCCATATGCAGCCCCATAGGTATATGCAGCCACAGAGGTATATGCAGCCCCATATGCAGCCACAGAGGTATATGCAGCCCCATATGCAGCCCCAGAGGTATATGCAGCCCCAGAGGTATATGCAGCCCCAGAGGTATATGCAGCCCCAGAGGTATATGCAGCCCCAGAGGTATATGCAGCCCCAGAGGTATATGCAGCCCCAGAGGTATATGCAGCCCCAGAGGTATATGCAGCCCCAGAGGTATATGCAGCCCCAGAGGTATATGCAGCCCCAGAGGTATATGCAGCCCCAGAGGTATATGCAGCCCCATATGCAGCCCCAGAGGTATATGCAGCCCCATATGCAGCCCCAGAGGTATATGCAGCCCCAGAGGTATATGCAGCCCCAGCAGCCCCAGGGCTGTATACAGCAGCCCCAGCCCCAGGGCTGTATACAGCAGCCCCAGCCCCAGGGCTGTATACAGCAGCCGCAGCCCCAGGGCTGTATACAGCAGCCGCAGCCCCAGGGCTGTATACAGCAGCCGCAGCCCCAGGGCTGTATACAGCAGCCGCAGCCCCAGGGCTGTATACAGCAGCCGCAGCCCCAGGGCTGTATACAGCAGCCGCAGCCCCAGGGCTGTATACAGCAGCCGCAGCCCCAGGGCTGTATACAGCCGCAGCCCCGGAGGTATACAGGCCCCCCATCAAGTTCCAGGGCCCCCCCCACTTGCGCGCCAGCCTGTAAGGTAAATTCATACTTACCGGTGTCCAGTCGCGCCGCCCGCAGCTGCCGACATGACGATTCCGGGCTCCATTCAGCGTCTTCCCGCGGCTTCCTGTAGTCGCGGGCAATGACGTCATTGCCCGCGACTACAGGAAGCCGCGGGAAGACGCTGAATGGAGCCCGGAATCGTCATGTCGGCAGCTGCGGGCGGCGCGACTGGACACCGGTAAGTATGAATTTACCTTACAGGCTGGCGCGCAAGTGGGGGGGGGCCCTGGAACTTGATGGGGGGGCCTGTATACCTCCGGGGCTGCGGCTGTATTTTTTTTTTTTTTTTTTTTTCATATTACCGTATATACTCGCGTATAAGCCAAGGGGGGACTTTTCAGCCCAAATTTTGGGCTGAAAAACTCGGCTTATACGCGAGTATATACGGTAAGTTGCCTCTTGCTTTGCAAGAGATGGAGTCTCCGCCCCTCTCTGGGCCCTGCACACATAGAGCCCCGTCGCCTTCAGTCCATCTCAGACACAGGTCTTGCTGGCTCCTGCTCTCTGGTAAGTATACACACTAGTCAGGTTTTTTAATACAACAGTTAGGACCGCGTCAGAGATGGGTACACTTTGAAGTTAGTGACGTGGCTTGATATAACTTTTTTTGCGCAAAAAAAACGGATAGACTAAGTACCCTGTATTTGTTACACTATTTTTTATACTGCACTTGCATTTAGTACTTTTACTGCAGTGTACTGTTGTTTTTGGTCGCATTTAGCTTTTTGTCTCCAAATGTTGTGAGCAAGGATCGTTCGCACAACCCAGCGAACCATACCTGCTCATTGCTGTGAATGGGCGAAGTTGTCCGCGGCATCGTTGTTGCAGTGTCGCACACAATGATATACCAGGTTGTTGGAGTTGAGAGCGTCAGGTTTTCCAACATGTTGGTAACCTGTCAACTCCGACCCAACGATCTATCGAAGTAACTTGGCGGAGTCACACGCCTCCAAACCCGTGACGTGTCAGCGATGTCGTTAACTGTTGTGCCGTGAAACGGGGCCTTTAGTCAGACCTGCCCAGCTCTCTGACCAACCTATAAAATCCAGCCTTTTAATAGTAAAGCAGATTTGTGGAACAAGTCCCAGCACTATACCCTGGATTTACAGCAGACCTCAGCCTATGCAATATATACTGGGCATTGTCAGGTGATATCTTGCAGTATATACAGTGACTGCACCAGCAGAAGTGTGCACAGCTCTGAAGTATAATACAGGAGATAACTCAGGATCAGTAATGTAATGTATGTACACAGTGACTGCACCAGCAGAATAGTGAGTGCAGCTCTGGACTATAATACAGGAGGTAACTCAGGATCAGTAATGTAATGTATGTACACAGTGACTGCACCAGCAGAATAGTGAGTGCAGCTCTGGAGTATAATACAGGAGGTAACTCAGGATCAGTAATGTAATGTATGTACACAGTGACTGCACCAGCAGAATAGTGAGTGCAGCTCTGGAGTATAATACAGGAGGTAACTCAGGATCAGTAATGTAATGTATGTACACAGTGACTGCACCAGCAGAATAGTGAGTGCAGCTCTGGAGTATAATACAGGAGGTAACTCAGGATCAGTAATGTAATGTATGTACACAGTGACTGCACCAGCAGAATAGTGAGTGCAGCTCTGGAGTATAATACAGGAGGTAACTCAGGATCAGTAATGTAATGTATGTACACAGTGACTGCACCAGCAGAATAGTGAGTGCAGCTCTGGAGTATAATACAGGAGGTAACTCAGGATCAGTATAATAGTAGAGATGAGAGATTGTTCTGCTGTTTTGCTCTACATAAATACATTATTGTGTTTTGGTATAAATCTCCCCAGGTTTTGCTCTGGGATCCAGCATTCAGTCCAAAACTAAAGGGATCTGGATGTGGTGCGTTCCTCACCCCCAGAAATCCGGACAGACTCTAGTTCTCCTGGACACGGAGGGGCTTGGTGATGTGGAGAAGGTGAGTTACAGCCGCTCTCTTGTCTACTATTAGTCAGACATTGATCAGTCTCCTCCTCTGTCTTCCTCTTCCCTAACCGGGGTTGACTTTTCCTTCTCTTTATCTACAGGGCGACTGTAAAAACGATGCCTGGATCTTCTCCCTGGCGGTCATGTTGAGCAGTTCCTTGGTGTATAATAGTGTGGGGACCATTGATCAGCAGTCTATGGAGCAGCTGCAGTATCCTTAAGAAACTTCTTTTGGAACATATTTTTACTTTTAAAAATTACCTATCCTCATAAATATGTGATGTTTTTTCCCCTGGTGTGGCTGCCGCTGTTCTCCTGAATTCGGCGCTGTATTTCTTTTACTCGTACACCGCTCTGTTCCTGAGATATAACCCCTTCTCTGTATGTAATTTTAGGCTTTTTAGCCAACTGGGCATGGCTGTCAAGGTCACGCCCACAGGGAAACACTTGGGGGTCACGCCTACTTGGCTATAAAGACTTGATTTTTATAGAAGGAAGAAGGGGCCATATCTGAGGAATGGAGAATCGTAGGAACAAAAGAAAAACAACGCCGGACTCAGGAGAACAGCAGCATTTGTACAGTCCAAAGTGAATTAAGGTTTGTTTTGTATTCTCAGTACTTGATGTGAAGACAAAAAAAACTTTGCAAAATATCTTATCATTGGGAATTATCTTCCAGCAGCGGAACGTTCTCGTTCCCTAAATGTTCATGATATCTCAAACTAAAAAGACCTTTCCATGTGTCTTACCGAGCCCCATTCACACATGGCAGGTTTTCTATTATGTTGCAAAATTTCCATAAGATTAGCATTGTACATTCTACCGTGTGCAATGCAAAAGCTGGAATCTGTGGCACAAAAATTGAGGCAACATTTTTTACTAAATCTATCACTCACCCACATTTTTCTTAACCGCCCCGACTCCCAGTTATGTAACTGAACTGACCAAACTGATCAAGCTGAAATCGGCATCAAAGACTGACGACAGCGGGGAATATAAGAGATATTTCCCATCATTCACCTGGTGCGTCCGAGACTTCACTCTGATACTGGAGAAGAATGGAAAACCAGTAACGGAAGATGAATATCTGATGTCTTCTCTGGAGCTCAAAAAAGGTAAGAGAGAGTCTGGTGACTTGTTCTACTGTAGATTGGTGCGGTTGGGGAAGTATCTCTCTAACAAATCTCAATCATGTTAGATTACATATTACAGAAATGGCGTGTGCAGACTGATAATGTCAGCAAGTTTTACTTCTGTGTATTCTTAAGGGAACCTAGCAGGTCATTCTACCCCCGTAACCTTATCACTACCTTCCTAGCCGATCTCTAACCATCCCTGTCTGCTCTAGTCAAATAGAGAACTCATTATTTTTTTTTTTTTTTTTTTTTTTGTGTCAGCCTCCAAGAAAAACACATCCCACCCAAGTCAGACTGTAATCAGAATAACAGGACCATTTTCTCGGATGGAGAAAATAGTGTGGACCCAGCCTTATTGAGCTGTGTTGACTCGTGAAAGAAAGTGGACAGCAACACACACACACACACTATATTACTGGGAGAGACGCCCAGATCTCACGTCCAGCCTATATTACTGGGAGAGACGCACAGACCTCACGTCCAGCCTATATTACTGGGAGAGACGCACAGACCTCACGTCCAGCCTATATTACTGGGAGAGACGCACATACCTCACATCCAGCCTATATTACTGGAGAGACACACAGACCTCACATCCAGCCTATATTACTGGAGAGACACACAGACCTCACATCCAGCCTATATTACTGGAGAGACACAGACCTCACATCCAGCCTATATTACTGGAGAGACACACAGAGCTCACATCCAGTCTATATTACTGGAGAGACACACAGAGCTCACATCCAGCCTATATTACTGGAGAGACACACAGACCTCACGTCCAGCCTATATTACTGGGAGAGACGCACATACCTCACATCCAGCCTATATTACTGGGAGAGACGCACAGACCTCACATCCAGCCTATATTACTGGAGAGACACACAGACCTCACATCCAGCCTATATTACTGGAGAGACACACAGACCTCACATCCAGTCTATATTACTGGAGAGACACACAGAGCTCACATCCAGCCTATATTACTGGAGAGACACACAGACCTCACATCCAGCCTATATTACTGGGAGAGACACACAGAGCTCACATCCAGTCTATATTACTGGGAGAGACGCACAGACCTCACATCCAGCCTATATTACTGGAGAGACACACAGACCTCACATCCAGCCTATATTACTGGAGAGACACACAGACCTCACGTCCAGCCTATATTACTGGGAGAGACACACACAGACCTCACATTTAGCTTTCTTATTTATATTTTCAAGGTTCTGACAAGAAAACCAAGGATTATAATTTACCCCGGGAGTGCATTCTGCACTTTTTCCATGATCACAAATGTTTTGTATTTGACCGTCCGGGATCCAAAAAACAACTTCAGAAACTAGAAGAATTAGAGGAAAGTGAATTGGATGAAGAGTTTGTGGAACAGGCGACAAAATTCTACAGTTACATGATACATCACGGACGTGTTAAATCCCTCGCTGGAGGAGCTGAAGTAACTGGGAGAAGTGAGTTACCATAATATGGCATGGATAAGTAAGGACACCCTGCTTTACTTGCATACAATCTGATCTTATTCACTAATGTAATAAATAGAAGCCAGCAATACATTTGATTTAAAAACTAAGTTGATTACCTTCAAAAAGCCATCTAAAGTGTCCCCTTTTGTCTAAATTACAGTTCACTGCCTGTTGTCAAGTAAAATCACTCTGTAGCAGCAGAGATGCTAAAACGGATTGCAAGAAGTGGGGTGGAATTTTCTCTCTACAGAAAGTGGGGGCGGGTCTGTGTGTCTACATAAATTGGGGGCAGATCTTTGTCTCTCTATAGACAGGGGGGGGGGTCTTTATCTCTACAGAAAGCGGAAGTGAGTCTTTGTCTCTCTACAGGAAGTGGGGGCAGGTCTTTGTCTCTCTACAGGAAGTGGGGGCAGGTCTTTGTCTCTCTACAGGAAGTGGGGGCAGGTCTTTGTCTCTCTACAGGAAGTGGGGGGCAGGTCTTTGTCTCTCTACAGGAAGTGGGGGCAGGTCTTTGTCTCTCTACAGGAAGTGGGGGGCAGGTCTTTGTCTCTCTACAGGAAGTGGGGGGCAGGTCTTTGTCTCTCTACAGGAAGTGGGGGGCAGGTCTTTGTCTCTCTACAGGAAGTGGGGGGCAGGTCTTTGTCTCTCTACAGGAAGTGTTGGTGGGTCAGGTAGATGTTTTCTTTTCTACGATAAGTGAGGGTAATCTTTTGTCTCTTAAGGAAATGGAGACATGTAATGTCTCTCTACAGGAAGTGGAAGTTAATCTCCATCTTTCTGCTCCTGTTCTCAAATGCACACAAATACATTTTCACATTCAGAGCATCCTTTTATAGTTAAGAAATAACCAAATGGTTGTATAATGGTAAAAATCGGTATCTTGTCTTTTCTGTTTCAGTGTTGGCCGTTCTTGGGGCCTCGTATGTGACGGCAATTCAGAGCGGAAATGTCCCCTGTATGGAGAACGCTGTGCTGGCTCTGGCGGAGATAGAAAACACCGGAGCTGTACAAGACGCACTGTCCAAATATAAAACTGAGATGGACAAACATGTCCTGAAGTTCCCAACGGAGACACAACAAGAGTTCCTGAACATGCACATGGAATGTGAGAAAGAGGCCATTAAAGTCTTCATGGGACGTTCCCTCAATGACAATGATCAAAAATATCAAAAGAAACTGAAGGTCAGTCATTAGATTAAGAAACTCTCTCCCCCTCGATAATTGTTTGCCTCCATTGCACCATTAAAAGAAGTTCATCCTTTGAGACCGGTGGCTGCCCATGATGGCATGGTATCTAGTCAATAATGTGTGTTCTGAGACAATTCAACAATCGGTTATACATTTAACAGAAGTTGCAACAAATAGTTTGTACTCACACCAAAGCTGGAACTGACTAGATAGATATTCTCATTTTTTATGGTCAACAGCCTTTATATTACTCTAGTTGCGAATGCAATTTCTTTTATTGAGTATCACAAACAGGTAGATCAAGACAAACAAAGTGCAGGATATCAATGTGACATGGGTAACGTTTCAACCCACTCCCGGGTTTTGTTCCTAAAGTTGCTCTGTCCTTGGAAAGGTTAGCTGAACTATTGTGGCTCCAAATGGGGTGAAGAAAAGGACCTGTTCTTAATGGTGGCTCTAGTTTATCCTATAACGCCTAGATTTCATCCAGCTGGATTAGTCTTAAAGCTCCCCATAGGCATTAACGCTCGTGGAACCCATCAAATGTTGGACATTCTTGTGTAATGAGATCTTGCAAATCTCTCCTGACAGATAAAGAATTGGGCAGACTAGATTTTCAATAACCAGCTCTTCTTTTTCTACAAGCTCAACCTCTGCCAGAAAAGTTTGGCAACGACTCTCTCATCAAGAACACAGAAGCTCTTGGCCGAGCCGTGTGTCCTTGTGTATGGAGGGTTGTGAGAGACAGTTTTCGGCCAACCGATAACTATGGGGCTTTTAGCTTCAGAACCTGTTATCTTGGCTCTACTTTTCTTGGTCTAACTCAAGCTTTTATAACCTTGATGACATTACGGGATACTATCTGTTCTTTTTTCTTTGTTTTGCCATTAGTCTGTAACTGTCATGACCCAAACACTTTATCTTGGATTATCTGGATAAATAAAATTTAAAATATTAAAACCAACAAACCTAACTCCTCCATGCACTTTAGATGAGGGTTGGCTAAAGCCAATGATTTTTGACTGTTGGCCAACCATTTGATGTCAACTCTTCTCTGACAGATTATGTTGTGTGAAGAGAAGGATCCAACAGTTGGAATTCCAGTACTGATTTTTGAGGTTTCGTGTAACATAAGTGTTCGGCAGTGGCTTTCTACTCGGCCAAACTGAGCAGTCATGTCTCTGAGGAAGTCGGGAGAGATATCAGTCTGCCGAATTATCAACTATCACCCTGCTTTACTTAAACTCATCGTGTATAATATCATTCCAGTTTCCAAGATGATTATGGAATATTTCAGAATATTATATGCCTCCCTTTTTTTTTTTTTTAACAGGAGCTAATTGATAATAAAATGAATGAATATTCAACGAAGAATGAGAAGGCTTCAAGAGATTTTTGCAGGAAGCTTCTCCAGGAGCTCAGTGCCAAAATGGAGAATGACATACTGGCTGGAAAATATTCTGTACCTGGAGGACACAAACAATATTTAATAGAGAAGCTTAAAGTTATGGAAAGTTATAACTCAAGACCTGGAAAAGGTATAATGGTGAGTTTCACAAGAACAAAAAAGAGAGATTGTAAATGACATGTGTTGTGCTCTTTGGGCAACCCTTCAAAGATGACTATTAGGATATGTTAAGTCCTGTTTCCCATACAATTGTCCATCCTTCATCTGATCTGCCAGACCCTTCCATCAGTATGACTTTTACATTTTAATTATTACTTTGAGAGAAAGTACAATTTGTCCCCTGGGGCCCTCTACAAAAAATGATTACTTTTTCCAATTTTGGAGTTAAACAACTATCTTAGTCCTACTTAACGTTTGATGACCTCTAGTTCCATACATATCTCCATATAAGTATGGAGATAGTTATTGGTCACCACCACACATAGCTTTACATAAATAGGATGAGTCAGACGTAGGACACTTCACAGTAAAACGTAGGACTAAAAACTTTATAGGAACACCTTTAAGGTTGGCCAAATAAGTGATTCCAATGTGCAATTTCGATGTAGCTGGAACATGTTTGACAGTTTTTGAGGGCTCCTTCATAAGATGGGCACATGCAGCCACCTCTCCATTCATGAAGATGGCACCTTCATCTGTCAAACACCAAAGTAGATGCCATTCATGTTTAAGATAGGAATACCCCTTAAATTGTCATTTTATACATTTTTATTTATTCGTGTCAGTTGAACCTCTACCGGTGTAACCAATTTCACCTTTCACAACCATAGTCTCTTGAAGTGATGCAGGAGTATATCTCTGAGAAGAAGGATGTTGAAGCTGCCATTGTTCAAGCAGATAAGACCCTGACTGAGAAGGAGAGACAACTAGCAGGTGAGAGACGGGCAGTCGCAGTGACACCAGCAAATGTCATGGACATTGACGCAATATTTGACCCAGTGATGATTTGGGAACCACAAACCGGGCAAATCATGACCTTTACAGGGTGGCTTTATCCTGCAAAATTTCAGAAATTTGGTTGGCCGGGGGTAAAACCACTGGACTGAAGCGCTGTTTCAGATTCCCGTAGAGAAGGTAGTTGTAAGAACTATGTGAGGCATTGTATTAGCCAGGTCCTTATGGTATCTTAGTCACTGAAGTTCCTTATCGGATTGTGGATTCCTCTGTACTGTGATTTACTGTCTATATTACTTGGTAATCTTAAACCTGTTTCTGTTTTAGCGGAACACGCTCAAGCCGAAAACGCGGAGAGAGAAAGACAAATTATGGAACAAAATAACCGAAATCTGCAGCAACGCATGGACGATCAGCAAAGAAGTTTTGAGCAGCACAAGGAAATGCTCATGGACAAGATGGAACAAGACAGAAAGATGTTGATTCAGCAGAATGAACTGGTCATAGCTCAGAAGCTCAAGGTAGAGTATTGTCGATCTCAGGTGGATTTCCCAACATTGTCCTTTCTGGTGCATGTAATTTATAAAAATGGTCATTATTTATTATCATCTGTCTGGTCTCTGATGGGTCTGATATTCAGAATCCAGAATCATTGAGAATTTTACTGGAATATCAAGTTGCTTACCCATAAAGTCTTTCTGGTGGTTCTTCCACTAAAAAGCTTAACGATGACCTTGAAGCTTCCTCGAGAAAGCTCCAACAATGTCTTCAATACTATTGGAAAACGTTGAGGGCTCTATTACCTGTTGGAGTGATCGAAAGTTTTTGTTAGATGTAATCTCAATTCATCAGCATCATTACTGCTTCCGGACTGCCCATAGACTTTAAAAGTCCTTCTCCTATATTGCAGTGATGTTCTAAAACGTCTCTGCATAAGAGCGCAGCTACATGCAGAGTGCTCATAGAGAAGACAGAGATGGTTTATTACAGCCTCTGTCTTCTGTGTATACACAGTGCTTCATAAGGGTACCTTTACACGCGGCTACATTTCTAGGGTGGCTACAGGTAACTTACTGGTTGCAGTGAAATCATGGAGAGATTATTCCATTTGTACACAGCAACAAGATAGAACCTTGTCTCCATGATTTCACTGCAACCAGTAAGTTACCTGTAGCCACCCTAGAAATGTAGCCGCGTGTAAAGGTACCTTAAGTGCTATATATTCAATAATATGAAGTGCTGAAGGTGCTTCCTCTTTCATACACAGCGGTCATGGGATTGCGGTGTATAGTGAGGGAGCAGGAGCTGCTGAGTCATAGGAGACACAGACATATCTGCAGGAAGCTGAATTTCCCCTGTAACTGGGGCTAATCTACCAGCCCCAGTTACAGGCGAACAAAGATGAAATTAAAATTATTTAAATGTTCCTTCAAAAATTATTTTGTCTTGTGGGCACAATGTGAAAAATAAAAAATAAGATGTAGATAAATAAATTAAATGTCATTCACTCCAAAGTGCTGTTACTAGTCCCTGTAAAATAAACTAAAATGTCCAAGATATAAAAACTATTTTTTACAGAATGCAGACCATTTCGAATGCATTTTTAGTGTTGAGAAAAAAATAAAATAAAATGTAAAAAAATTAAAAAAAAAAAAAAAAAAAAAGAAAACCTTTTTTTATGTTGCTCATTTATCCACGAAGATAAAGCTGGATAGCATAAAAAATCAGGAATGGGTGGAATGTAATTGACTAATTAACCAGTTCAGGACCGAGCCATGTTTTTTTTTTTTTTTTATTCCCTTTTCTTACTTTTGTTTTTGTGTTGCTTTTTAGGAGCAAGAAACTATGATGAATCAAGGATTTAATAGCAAAATGTCAGATCTGCAAAGAGAAATTGAAAAATTACGGGAAGCGAACAAACCCAAACCCAGAAGATGTAGTGTTATGTAATATTATAAAAAAAATAAAGGAAAGCTGTCACCAGGTTTTCTATTAGAAATCAAAGCATCCACTCTTATCTGCTCTATTAATGGAGTACATCAACATTTATATAAGCCCAAGACTCGCCCTGACTATGCCAAAATACCTTATATACTTCTGGCAGACGGCGCGGTCTGGTCTGATGGGCGTCTTTTATTTTCTCATCTCCTCAATCCGTGCAGCCGCTGTCCTCCTGGCTTGATTCATGTCGATGTGGTGTCCTACGTCATCCACAGATTGCCCTGAATCTTGTACTGCGCAGTTGAAGCACAGGCGGTCTGTGCTCTGTCCTATAAAGGACATTATGAAGTGCTGTCACTGCGCATGCGTCGGCACAGGCTTAGCTTCCGGGTTAATTGGTGCTGGTGCACAGCAGTTGCCCTTTAGTGGGGCAGAACAGGTTTCAACTGCGCAGGTACAAGATTTGTGGTGACCTGTCGATGATGCAGGATGTGTCATCAACATTAATCAAGCCAGGAGGATGACAGCTGCAGAAACTGGAAGAAAAAAGGGTACACAAAGGACAGCAAGTGATCGCAGATTCTGAATTCTTGTGGCAATGGTCTGTATACATCCCCAGCCCAGGAGATGTGGTATGATCAGACCATGTCCCTGTACAGTCAGCCAGTACATAGCAGGACACATATATAAGATTATCTCAGCACAGGAGATATGGTATGATCAGACCATGTCCTGTACAGTCAGCCATTACATAGCAGGGACACATATATAAGATTATCTCAGCACAGGAGATGTGTATGATCAGACCATGTCCTGTACAGTCAGCCAGTACATAGCAGGACACATATATAGATTATCTCAGCACAGGAGATGTGGTATGATCAACCATGTCCCTGTACAGTCAGCCAGTACATAGCAGGGACACATATATAGGATTATCTCAGCACAGGAGATGTTGTATGATCAGACCATGTCTCTGTACAGTCAGCCAGTACATAGCAGGACACATATATAAGATGATCTCAGCACAGGAGATGTGGTATGATCAGACCATGTCCCTGTACAGTCAGCCAGTACATAGCAGGGACACATATATAAGATTATCTCAGCACAGGAGATGTGGTATGATCAGACCATGTCCTGTACAGTCAGCCAGTACATAGCAGGACACATATATAAGATGATCTCAGCACAGGAGATGTGGTATGATCAGACCATGTCCCTGTACAGTCAGCCAGTACATAGCAGGACACATATATAGATTATCTCAGCACAGGAATTGGTATGATCAGACCATGTCCCGTACACTCACCATAATAGCGACACATATATAAGATTATTTTGCACAGGAACTTTTTTTTTTTAGTCACGTCCAATTGTGGAAATTATGATTCCAAGATTTATTAACTAATAAGATCTTTGTTAACGATGGTCAATTTAGTTTAAATTGGGAAAATCAGGTGACAGTTTCCCTTTAAAGTCTTTTTTGTAAAAGATGAAGCTATTGATACAGTAGAAGTCGTCTACCCTGGACCACATCAATCTAATTTTTGGTGCTTTGACAATGAAGGAGACCGTTTCCTCATCCTGCATGAAGATTGTCTGAATGTTCCTGCGAGGACAAAGTTTGAGGCACGGATATTATCTGTAGTGTAAAGTAATAGTAAATTTTTTGGTGTACAAATATTGTAGAAGATAAAAAAAACTCAATAAAAGAAAACCAAGTATGAATAAAAATGTATAAATCATAAATATCTGCTGAGCAGAGATGAGCACAACAGGTACACACATTGGGGCAGGTTTACTAAGCCAAATGCAGCACATTTTTGGAACCAGTTGCATGAAATAACTGGAGCACATGATAGTGTTGAAGATTTTTTTTTTTTTTTCCTTCTAAAATTTAGACTTTTTTTTTTTTTTTGCATTTTGCTAAACTGTTTTCATACGTGTCCAAAAAATATGGTGCCACTAAATGCGGCTCTATAATGTGCAGATTGTTGAGGGGTCCCGTAATGTCCTTTGCCAATGAGTCCTGGGAAATCTGGGCCAATTGGAAAAAAGCAAAGAAATTCTGTATGTGAACGTAGGTAGAAAACTGTTGTTCTGTTTGCCCCCGGTGGTGGGAAGGCATGATCCAAATGTGAAGATACCTCAAGTTTCCCGGCCTTTTTGTGTTAGTCTATACAGTGTCAATCTATAGCACATCCTAAATAATTTAATTGCAACTGAGTCTGGGATTGTTTTGACGTGGGGCACTCAGAACCAGGCTCTGTTGCTGCGGGGGAGTCACGGGGGGTCGAGACCTGGCTTCTGTGACCCCCGGGGGAGTCAATTCAGGGATATTGTAGGGTTTTGGGATTGATAGCTTGGGAATAAGGTTTATAGAATTAAAGTTCGTGACACCACCTACGGTTCTCGGTCATGAGGCACCAACGCTGCGGGTCAGACCTCTGGAGTTGTTGGTAGTACAGCCTGATGTCGTTGCTCCCCATAGGTGGAGCAGTACCCTGGGGCAGATGTGTTTAATTGCGATGAATGTGCAAGGCCCTGTTCATGCTGGGCCTCAATGTCTCACCTGCATTTGCAGTTGGCAGCTCCGCAGGCGGGGAATACAACAGTCTCACACAGCACTTGAATTCTGCACCCGATTTACTGACTGAAGTTGCAACTGATCGCCAGGTTCTTCTCCCTACCTAGTTCCAGTCTGGTCTGTCCCCACGGGACCGGGATAGCTTGCTCAAGACCCCCTTTGTGTGCCTTTCCGTTCTCTGGTCTCTCTCTCCCAGCAGCCTCTTCATCTCTCCTGTCAGCGCCTACGTACACAGCGCCCCGATCTAGCCGCCACGGGCCTTCTCGAACGACTTGTAACGGTCTCCTGACCCTAGTTCGGTTGCCTTCTCAGCGGGTGTGTCGGCCTGCGGCCACCACTCCTATGGACTGCGTGGCCTCCAATTCAGTGGTTTGGACATAGTGTCCGCATCACTTTCGGGGTCGGTTCCCTGGCTCTTGACCAACCCCTCCATCCGACTATCTTAATCTTGGATCTGAGCGCCCAGGTCGTTTTCACTCCACCTGTGCCCCTGGGGTCTTCTCCGTCCTCACTACACACTACTCTTCTTGCTTCTCCTCACCCCTCACTCACTCACTTCTGCCACCCCCACCTCTTCTTCCCCTTAATGTTGAAGAGAAACACCGGTGCCACTTTGCCGTTTCTTCAATCCTTTATTTTTTTTCTTACCCTTCACATTTGTGATGTTTTTAACGCTATATCTGTTTCGGGGATAGGACCCCTTAATCTTTAGCAGATACAATGATAAAAAATATACAATATATACAAAAGACATACCCATAAACACCTGTGTTGCATTAATTAATCACATAGGATCACGTTAACCCTTATCCTGCTAGTGCACTCAAAAGAAAGCTTGATAAACATAGGTGAGAACAGACTATAGAATAGGTATTCATGATACTGATGAGTGGCTCAAACACTGGGATGGCACATAAGATCATGACCTAATGTCATTAAAAATGGTATCAAATCACATAATCCATATAGTGTTATAATTCAAGGGGGCTATATGTATATAATATATCCTTAAAGTCAAGATCATAAGTATTCAATAGCAAAAAAGCAAATCATTCCTATAAATAATAGTACTTGTTCTTGTCTCCCTCATGTAAAGCGCCATGGAACCTAATGGCGCTATATAAATAATAATAATAATAATAAATAAGTCCATCCGACTTCTAGCTCCCAAGCACAGTATCCAATCATTTTCTCTGTTGTGGAGCGACTGTTCCCAGTCGCCCCCGCGATACGGTTGCACCACCCTCTCAATACCCTTAACTCTCAGGGGGGTGGTATCCCCTCTGTGCTCGTCCCTAAAATGTCTGGATAACCCTGACATATTCATTCTTGTAGTGTTTGTATTGGATTTAATAGCAGTGATGTGTTCTCACATCCTTTTCTTAAGGGTACAGGTTGTGCAGCCTATATAGTATTCATTGCACACCAGGCATGTTCCCATGTAAACAACATGTGTGGTGTTGCAATTAATGTAAGTTTTGATGTTCTACCTCCTATTATTTAATTTATTGTAAAATGATGTATCTATGTCCACAAATTGACACAAATTGCGTCTTGTGGATCCACACCTATACATGCCCTTGTAAGTGAGCCATGTATTTTTCTGTGCTGGTTTACTGATAAATAGACTAGGAGAAATGATATTGCCGATGCTCATAGACCTCCTTGGAACAATGCGCCATCGTCCGCGCAGAATCTGTCTCAAATCATTATCCTGATATAGAATAGAAATGTTTCTCTCAAAAATTTGCTTGATTGCTTTGTAATCCTCACTATATGTAGTGATGAAGGTCGGCAAACTCGGCACCCATTGTGAAGTGTCCGACCTTCCTTTTCTCCTATCTGTTAGTAAACTTTGTCTATGCATCGACGAGACGCCTCCATATGAAATCATATCGTCGATGTATCTCCCGTACCATCGAAGATTGCCCAAGTAAGGATTGGTGTCAGAAAGTACATACAATTGTTCCCACCTATACTGTTCGCAAGGGATGGTGAAAATTTAGCTCCCATAGGGCATCCACACTGTTGGATGTAAAAGGTGTCATCAAATTTAAAGAAATTGCATCTAAGTAACCATTCCACACTCATGACCAGGAAATCCTTTTCCGACGCGGAAAAGATATCAGTTTCATTTAGCATACATTGAATGGACCATACAGCTTTGTCATGGGGTATTGATGAGTACAGCTGGGTGACATCACACATTACCCAGCTTGACTCACTATCGCACCTGATCTTATCCAAAGACTGCAACAAATGTTTAGTGTCACGTATCTTACCCGCCACAATAGGTCTTAAGGGGGGGGTGGAAATTTATTTTTATGGGTCTTAGGTAGGGCATAGAATATGGGACATATAGGTTTTTCCACAAATAAATACTCTTTTATATCCTGGGTGCTTGCCCCCATAGCTACTCCCTCGTTTAGCAAAATTTCCAATTCCTTGGGGATCTCTGCTGCAGAATACTGTGCTCCAGTATGGCTAAATAGCTGCCATGTGAATGAAATCAACACCTAGCTGAACAACTCTATGTGGATAATATCTGGGGCTATCAGCCCTGTCCACTGGTTACCTGCCTTGAGCCACATCGCACCTGCAAACCTGAAAAGACAAGAGCTTCTACTTAAAGAATACACCGAAGTAGCAAAAAATGGAAACCTCCCAGTACATCAAAACATCCAAAATGTCCAAATACAGCGACTGAAATCTAGACATCCACCCCTCTGAACTGCAATCACCCTGTATGAACATGATTTCAATTCGGAAGAGAAATGGCGAGAACTCTGGGTCAGTGCAGTAGACGGTGAGCTTCAAACGTTTCCCCACCTACAAATCTCGCCAACGGGCCTCAATTTACCAAGGAAAAACTGGGTCAACCTAAATCGCATCAGAACAAACTGTGGTGTCTGTGCAGATCCCATGTATAAGTGGGGGAAATCTGACTCTCCTGCCTGTGACAGTGGAGCTGAGCGTCAGACAATCCAGCATATTGTTGAGGTGCGTCCCCTCAGATCTTACACCGGTGACACAAACGACTTCTACACTGGAAATGACAATGCAGTTGCACATATAGACAGCCTCAACATCCAACTCTGATCTCTATACCTCTTTTCCTTTAAATCGCTATATACTATTTGTTGTTTATTCTTATATGATGCAAAATACTTGTTCGTACGATTAATAATAAATTGATAATAGAGTCCAATAAGGGCTTTGAGTTATAGCCCAAAGAATGCATGCATGCACGCTAATCCAACAGGGGGAGGTGTAAACGGTGCTAAACTTGGGAAGGGGATAAGAAAATTAACAAAGGGATGGGTTAGTAACTCAGCAACATGCCTTTTTTAAGGAAAGTCCTCTGTACTTGGCATAAAAACTCTCTTCCAGCTTTCTAAGTGCTGCCTGGGCTGAAGGTTGCTGTTGCTCATTGTACTCCGCTATTGAAGGGTCTCAGGGGGTTGGAAGGGCTACTCCTGTGCCCCCAGCACACTCCATCATGGCCGCTGCTGGAGAAGTTGATGCAGGAATTAGGGGATGACCATGCCCTCTAGAAGAGACAGAAACAACTTGGGGAACACCGACAGGCCCTGCGGGTTTGGGTGCAGCTAGATGGCTAACCAAGAGAGGCCTAGCATTCACCCGATGCCATATTCTCTCCCAGTCAGTCTCCTGCTGCCACTTTTCAAAGTCATCAGCGGTGGCAACTTGAATTACGCCAACTGCGAACCACTCCTTGCCACCACCTTGCCTCGGTACATTGGTCATGGAAGTAATTGGCCTTAGGCCCATGCAACCACACAAAGGAGACAGGATGGGGTGGTTCATGCTGTATTGGATAGTTGCTTGGAGTGGGTAGGGGTCCCCACTTGGCATTCTCCCAGTCGAAGGCCTCTGGTGGGGGTGCTACACATGGCTGGGAAACAGGTCCTTCTGCCACTTCTACCTCCTCTTTCTCGGAGTACACATCATGCTCCTGCTCCTGTATTTGCCAATCCAGTAGCTGCGGCATTGGTTGCAGGTGGAATACAGCCAGCCGTGCTGCAAGATCCTCTGGAGTGTGACATCTGGTGCTCCCGCCTGGCATAGGGAATGGCTCACCTCCTGACTGTGAGTTCCTCAGATCGTTTTCTGGCATCCAATCCCAGTACTTTGTCCAGACCTCGCTGCATATGAGGCCCAATGTGGGTAGCGTTGTGGAGCTCCAGGTCACATATGCGTTAATCTCTGTGCGCTGCTCCGGTTCTGGTGCTGTTAAAGCACCCTCTGCCCCTAGGGTGTTGAGGAAGATGACATCCTCCAGAGCTGGCATGTCTTGCAATGGATCCATAGCCAAACTATGTAAGCACATGTTAGCAAACAGCAACTCGAGCAGAGTGTAGCTGCATTGTACTGCAATGCCAAGATGGCGCCAAGCACCATAGTGATGCCTCTTTGCTTTTCCTCGGGGCCCACCTCTTCCAGTGTCAGGACAGAAGCAATTACTTACAGGATCTTATTGTTTGCACACTCTTGTTACTTAGTTCCTCATTAACCCCATTCATGGGGTGGGCCGCAGAAGTCACGTAGCTTCCAAATCGCATTTCCCATACCACAGGTAACACCTGGCCTTGCGGTTGGTTGGAGTGATTATTGAAACCTGACATATTTGAAGAAAAAATGAAAACAAATAAGTTTATTCAGGTCACCAATTCATCTGGAATGCTGAATAAGGCTAATAGGCAGCAATGCACGGACAAGTTTAATATTAATTATACATGTAACACAGTTGTGCACATGCCAAAAATCTGTATTGTAAACATATGGAATGAAATTAAATAAAGTGATTGCACATTTTCAAGAAGCGATATCTATAGTATGGTGTTTCATGAGTGTGAACAGACCTCCAAAATCACGTATGTGAAGCTTAAAATAGCTATATGCTATTTTTATATGAATTGCTATCACATAATTGTAGAAAAGATGACCTCGCACGTTGCTGACCCTCTGCAATAATAAAGGTTTGCTCTCCAAAAAAAACCAATAATAATAAAAAATATAAATTAAAAGAAATAATAAGAACAATAACATTAGGTTCTCCTATGGATGTTTTAAGGAAATTGCCAGATGTGGCAACAGCTGTGAAGTCCAGGAAGCTTACAATGTTTTCAAAATTCACACTATGCAGGTGTCAAAACTCCTGCAAACTCCAGGAAGCTTAATAAAATTGATATAAAGCTCAAAATCATTCTACAACTTGATACAAGCCCGTAGACCTGATTGCTGGGGACACTCGTAACCGTAAGACTAAAGGGCCTGTCACACGTGTCAATGTCGCCCGCGATATCGCTCATGCGTCACAAATTATTAATCGCCTGAGCGATGTGGAATTATCGCAGGTAAGATGTCACACGCGTCAATATGACCCAGCGATGCGGTGATGTCGCCATCTTGCGAGCGATTTTTTTTAGTCGCTTGTACGTTGTCAAAATAGAAAATACGTCGCTGAGTTTAGTGTCACACGCAGCGATGCACAAGGTCTACTGAGCGATGAGCGACAGGTTTTACGTCTGGCAGTGAAACCTGCGATCGGCGATCAGCGACGTATCGCTGGTTGCATCGCTTGGTCACACGCTTCAATGTCGCTCCTGCGTCACTTTTACGTCGCTTGAGCGACTGAAAATCCGTGACGTACGAGCGACATTGACAGCGATATCCACGCGTGTGACATCCCCTTTAGTGTTGTTCCCGGCTAATGGGTCTTCCGACAAGCGTTTCGGTTCCAAACAATCAGGAAATGTTTTAAGATTTGCTCA
Organism: Allobates femoralis; assembly: GCA_033576535.1. Classification (NCBI taxonomy): domain Eukaryota; kingdom Metazoa; phylum Chordata; class Amphibia; order Anura; family Aromobatidae; genus Allobates; species Allobates femoralis. The sequence continues at coordinate 69,433,806 of JARQOC010000009.1, read as the reverse complement.
TCTATAATAATATTTACAGCTGCAATAAGCTACTCATTATTCCCTTAATGACCGCCGTATCATATAAAAATGGCGGACATTAAGGGTACTTTTAAATACGGCAGAAAGGAAATAGCTTGTAGCGCCACCCAGTGTCCAAAAATTTCCAGGGTTTCAGCTACCGGGGGTAGCCAAGACCCTGCAAATAGGGAATCAGGCAGGTTTTTTCATTAGCGGCCATGTGATCGCCATTATACATCGTATACCGGTGTATAACTCTGATCACATGAAAAAAAATATTAAATCGCCGGTAAAAAGATGATTCCTTTTTCATCTGACATGAGCAAGCGTATCGGATGACAAAGAAATGTCCTGCCCCAGTCTACCCAGTCCTTCCGTATCGCTAGTCACCTCTGCTTCCAAGATGGCGTCGGTGGAAAAAAAAGTATGCCCGCCCATACCCCTCTGCCCCCTACTCTCTGGTGTCCCTCCCACACTTACCTCAGTTCCTCTGTCCCCCACCGATCATCCGCTCTGTCTGCTCTCTCTGCTCTGCTCCTCCGGCTCCTGTGCCCGATTTCAGGGATGTCGGACACCTGCACAGACCAGAGACACCTCTGCCCTGCCAGGAGGATGACACGTTCATGACCTTACTGAGGTCATGTTCATTCAAATAGAAAAACTCTGCCACTCCAACTAAGAAATGATTATGAGGAGACATCAACTCAGTCTATTGTTGTTTATTAAATTGACAGGTTCGTAGTATTTCTAATAGTTCAACTCCACCCTATGTTTCTGAGCTCTGGGTCTTCAGGATCTTCTTCAAGCCAAAAATTCTTTGCTATTATTATCTTCATTTAATTTGTCTTCAATGAAAAAACACAAAAAGAATTGTCCTAAAGCCAAATTGGATATAATGCCACACCTAAACATAAAAAAGGGGGTGGACAAAAGTATTGGCACTGTTAGAAAAATCATGTGATGCTTCTCTAATTTTTGTAATTAACAGCACCTGTAGCTTACCTGTGGCACCTAACAGGTGTTGGCAATAACTAAATCACACTTGCAGCCAGTTGACATGGATTAAAGTTGACACAACCTCTGTCCTGTGTCCTTGTGTGTACCACATTGAGCATGGAGAAAAGAAAGAAGACCAAAGAACTGTCTGAGGACTTGAGAAACCCCACTTCTTACCCCAAAACATAAAAAAAGCCAGGCTGGAGTTTGCCAAAACTTACCTGAGAAAGCCTAAAACGTTTTGGAAGAATGTTCTCTGGTCAGATGAGACAAAAGTAGAGCTTTTTGGGCAAAGGCATCAACATAGAGTTTACAGGAGAAAAAAAGAGGCATTCAAAGAAAAGAACACGGTCCCTACAGTCAAACATGGTGGAGGTCCCTGATGTTTTGGGGTTGCTTTGCTGCCTCTGGCACTGGACTGCTTGACCGTGTGCATGGCATTATGAAGTCTGAAGACTACCAACAAATTTTGCAGCATCATGTAGGGCCCAGTGTGAGAAAGCTGGGTCTCCCTCAGAGGTCATGGGTCTTCCAGCAGGACAATGACCCAAAACACACTTCAAAAAGCACTAGAAAATGGTTTGAGAGAAAGCACTGGAGACTTCTAAGGTGGCCAGCAATGAGTCCAGACCTGAATCCCATAGATCACCTGTGGAGAGATCTAAAAATGGCAATTTGGAGAAGGCGCCTTCAAATATCAGGGCCTGGAGCAGTTTGCCAAAGAAGAATGGTCTAAAATTCCAGCAGAGCATTGTAAGAAACTCATTGATGGTTACTGTAAGTGGTTGATCACCTCTTATTCTCCAGCTTCTCATTATATGAGAAGCCGCAAAAGGTGGGCTTGTGTGGCTCTCCCGCCGCCGGCGTGTTAATTATGCATGCCCACATGGGCGTGCTACACAGCAGAGACATTGCTTGTCTGCAAGGGGGTGGTACAGGCGATATGACGAAAATCACGTCATATCGCCTGTACAGCCCCCTTGCAGGACAAGCAATGTCTCTGCTCTATAGCACGCCCATGTGGGCATGCATAATTAACACGCCGGTGGCGGGGAGAGCCACACAAGCCCCCTTTTGCGGTTTCTCATATAATGAGAAGCTGGAGAATAAGAGATGAATAAACTGCTTTTATAAACTTTACAATAGCGGTTTAGGGACAGAAAGAGATGGTTATAAATGGATTACTATGGTGCAGGGACAGGTTAAAACAGGCTGGGGCTCATTTTTAGAGGTCAGGTTCCCTTTAAGACTAGTAGTCACTGTCCATGGTCCTGATCTACTATTTGCAGACATCATACACTCTGAAAAGCATTGAGATCTGCAGTCACTGTCCACGATCCTGAACCATTGTCACTCTGAAACTAGCTGTACAGCTATGTATTCTTTTACATGTTTTATATATATTTTTATAATAAATATACTATTTCAAATCAATTTATATATTTTAAGTTTAATGAAGTAATAAAATAATCTTTTTATTTTTTTCAATTTACTTTTATTTTAACCAAAGCAGCCCAGTCCTATTCCGAGCAGCTCTCAATCAGCCCCTCGGCTCCTGCCCTCAATGATAACAACGAGCCTTAGAAATCGTTTTTACTTAACATTTTTTATTTAACAGTATTTTATCATTGAAATCTTTTTTTTTTGCACAGTGTTTGGCTGCAGACATGCTCCATTCATGATCATAATGTAAAATGGTCGGTCTTCTTCTCTCCTGCTGGTCTTCGGTCCTCTTCCCCTTAGGTCATCCTAAAATAAATGAAAAATAAGCATGTAACACCAATGCAACATATGGAACACTGTCATTATGAGTCACAAACTGTATAAGAGGCCGACACTTTGTATGACTATGATTATACCCCTGAGGAAGGTGCAGGGACTGTAGCGAAACGTGTGGGATAAAGGAGCATCTCTGAAGGAGCCTGGCCTCCCGTGTCTTTCATTCTGATGGCAGCGAGGATCATACAAGCACTAAACGTCTTTGGATCTATGGATATGACACCACTTTGCACTGGAATGTAGATCCAGCAGCAGCTGTCCATGCGAGCATACCGGTTGTGGGTCATCAGAGCACATTCACTCACAGGAACATCATCTTATCTAAACGATAGGACCCATTGGCGCCTCTTGTGTCTCCTTTCAATCTAGAGATGAATAAATAAATGGAGACAGCGTACAAAATCAGGTGAAAAAAGCAAAAAAAACCTTTTTCAACCTGCCATTGATGCGACATTTCGATTTGTCATAGGTAGCCGCTTAGTGACGCCCCTCGAGAGTGGCACAGTGTCACACCACCAGTGTGACAAAGGAGATATCAAGGAGCTAGAGTCCACCCACCAGTGTGACAAAGGAGATATCATAGGAGCTAGAGTCCACCCACCAGTGTGACAAAGGAGATATCACAGGAGCTAGAGTCCACCCACCAGTGTGACAAAGGAGATATCACAGGAGCTAGAGTCCACCCACCAGTGTGACAAAGGAGATATCACAGGAGCTAGAGTCCACCACCAGTGTGACAAGGGAGATATCACAGGAGCTAGAGTCCAACCCACCAGTGTGACAAAGGAGATATCACAGGAGCTAGAGTCCACCCACCAGTGTGACAAAGGGAATATCACAGGAGCTAGAGTCCACCCACCAGTGTGACAAAGGAGATATCACAGGAGCTAGAGTCCACCCACCAGTGTGACAAAGGAGATATCATAGGAGCTAGAGTCCACCCACCAGTGTAACAAAGGAGATATCATAGGAGCTAGAGTCCACCCACCAGTGTGACAAAGGAGATATCACAGGAGCTAGAGTCCACCACATGTGACAAAGGATATCACAGAGTAGAGTCCACCCACCAGTGTGACAAGGAGATATCACAGGAGCTAGAGTCACCCACCAGTGTGACAAAGGAGATATCATAGGAGCTAGAGTCCACCCACCAGTGTGACAAGGGAGATATCACAGGAGCTAGAGTCAACCCACCAGTGTGACAAAGGAGATATCACAGGAGCTAGAGTCCACCCACCAGTGTGACAAAGGAGATATCATAGGAGCTAGAGTCCACCCACCAGTGTGACAAAGGAGATATCACAGGAGCTAGAGTCCACCCACCAGTGTGACAAAGGAGATATCATAGGAGCTAGAGTCCACCCACCAGTGTAACAAAGGAATATCATAGGAGCTAGAGTCCACCCACCAGTGTGACAAAGGAGATATCACAGGAGCTAGAGTCCACCCACCAGTGTGACAAAGGAGATATCACAGGAGCTAGAGTCCACCCACCAGTGTGACAAGGGAGATATCACAGGAGCTAGAGTCAACCCACCAGTGTGACAAAGGAGATATCACAGGAGCTAGAGTCCACCCACCAGTGTGACAAAGGAGATATCACAGGAGCTAGAGTCCACCCACCAGTGTGACAAAGGAGATATCACAGGAGCTAGAGTCCACCCACCAGTGTGACAAAGGAGATATCACAGGAGCTAGAGTCCACCCACCAGTGTGACAAAGGAGATATCACAGGAGCTAGAGTCCACCCACCAGTGTGACAAAGGAGATATCACAGGAGCTAGAGTCCACCCACCAGTGTGACAAAGGAGATATCACAGGAGCTAGAGTCCACCCACCAGTGTGACAAAGGAGATATCACAGGAGCTAGAGTCCACCCACCAGCTCAGAGACAATTGAAAATTAGAGAGAAAGAACCTTCAGAGGGGAAAACTGGTGAAAATCCAAGATATCAGTCATATAATGGCCAGAAGAAGCATTATTCCTCTAGGGTACACAATACAGCTTGTTCCAAGAGGCTACAGAAAAGACAAATGTTCTTTAATATTAATTAATGAATGAATGTACAACTTAGTTCAAGACTAGTTCACGTCAGGAAGATAATAATATTCCCTGATTATTAAAAAAAAAATAAACCCATGTAATATCCTTAACTAGATGTTACCTTCCATTGAAGGGTTAATGGATAAGTTCCAGGCCGGGTGAGATGTGCTCGCCGTGTAGTGCCTTGTGCGAGTTTCACCTGCAAAATAAATACAGTTACTGCGCCACCGGAGCCGTGATTAAAGCAATGGCACGAAGCCGTTCTTAAGGAGTTAATATTCATGACCATATAATGGGTCTATATAAATAATATATACCAATATTTTCCCTTAAAATGAAACCAGTGCCAAGTCACACAATAATATGTTCAGCAAATATAAAAAAAAAAATAAAGTTATATAAGGCCCCTTTCACATCAGCGGTTTTTTTTAAATCGCGGCAGATGCGGTGAAAACACCACATCTGCCGCGATTACCGCATAACCGCTGCACTTGCGGCACAGTTGCGGCAAGCCCCATGCAATGTCTATGCGGGCATGCGGCAGGTGCGGCAAGTGCAGTTTCCGGCAGGTGCGGCCGCGAAAAAAAACGCGGTCAGCCGCGATTTAAAAAAAACGCTGATGTGAAAGCATCCTAACACAGTTTACAACAAATAACAAGGACAGATGATCACATTCCAAGGGGAAAGGCGGGGGTTAATGGTAGGTGGATGCGGGTGAGAAATCACTGACAGCCACATTTAAGGGGCTAATTTGTGCAAACATTTGATCCCAGCAACCCGTTCCTGTTGCCTTCTCAGTTCTCATATAAAGCCTGGCCTAAAGCTGAGCTTGTGCTGTGGGCACATGATCCGAGGCACTGATGTTGGACGCAGCGCCTCCAGACCTGCGGGAACCTGCGGGTGCACGCGGGGAGACCACAGCCGCCCTGTACCACCATCTGCGGCTTCTCCCTGTGTGCAGCCGATGGGGACCGCTTCCGGAAACCTGCACTGCCGCTGCAGAAGGGAGGAACATAGCGGGCATGGGATTACTAGAAATACCATCCACTATGCCGCTACTGTACAATGCAGCGTTCTGGATGCAGCAGCAATACGCTACAATTCCTGATGGTGAGCACACACCTTACAGGAGAATGTCAGAACACAATGGATACGGGAACACCATCGTATTACAGCTATGGAGCAAGCAATCATACAATGGTAGGGTCAATACTCCCAAAAGGAAATAGAAAAATATGATACAAGAAAAAGAAAATTTAAAGTAAAGTAAAGTAAACGTATCTGGCTTTGTTGTGTCCATAAAAATCTGAAGTATCCAAATATAAAGGTGTTGAAATAATCTGAAAAAAAAATAAATAAACTTGATGGCGCCCCCTAACATGGAGTGTGAACAGGGGCATAATTCAACATGACATTATAACAGAGAGACAGGTGAACTCCGAAATACTCTGAAATACTAAAGCATGCAAACTATGAATGTGAAAATATAGACATATACTGCTAAGGAAATACATAAAAAATTGAGACACTTAGCATACAAAAATAGTCATTTCTATAGTCGCCCAGTAGCCATGCCACGACGTATCTCATTACAGGGCTCCTACACTAAGATAAAGTCTTTCTTTGGGTTTAAAAAGACGCTGCATGTTAAGGAAGGTTCAAGTCTCTTTTCTTATTTCGATTATGGGGTCACACCTTCTTACTGTGCACCCCTTCCCATTATCCTTAGGTTTATTTTATTCTCTATCAGCAGGTTCCTATCCGCCTATATAAGTGGAGTTGTTTTTAATCTCAGAGAGAGGCGTAGGAACCCAGTAAGGAGGTACGCCATGACATGGCTACTGGGCTAATATAAAAATGGCCACTTTTTGTAAGGGAAATAGCAAAAGTTTTCATAATTTTTTTTTTTTTAGCAAAAATTCATGTCTATATTCTTACATTCATGGTTTGCATACTTTAGCATTTCAGGGTGCAACTGTCTTTTTGTTATGATAAGTTTGAAAGTGTGAAATATTCATTAGTTTCTTGCTCTTGGCCTATAATAGATATGGGCCGAGTGCATGTGTAGAAAGAAATACACCGAACACAGAGTCAGATGTAGACTCTACTTGATCCATAATAGCACAGCTCCAAGTGAGTTCATTTGAACATGTATATCTCTCACCCCCAAGGATCGGGGTACTCGAGACCGGGCTATGCTGCTGTCTCTGGGGTGTCAAGGTGCCGTGGCCCGTTGTCCTAGGTGCAGCAATAAAAGGGATATAAAGTTTATAGATTTTTCGTGACGCCACCCGTGGTGTGTGGCCACCGTGCCTAGGATCTGCCGGGGACGGTGAAAATGCTGGCAGCTGAGATGTTTAGCCCTCCACGGGTAGGGCTTAGTTCCTGGACAGTAATGATGGCATAATGGGCATGAGGTGCTGCTGGCTTCTGCACCCACCTTGCTCACAGGCTGCAGCTCCTCACTGGTAGTGCGCAGGGTTAACTAGTCTGTGGCTCCGCAGGTGGAGACTCTGCTGCAGGTTTAAGAAATAACAGTCTCACACACGCTTTGAGTGAATCAAGCACTTTACTTCTCCTGTTAGTTTAACTACACACCGTTCACAGTTCCTTTACACAGGTCAAGTTCACACAAGAGCTACGGCTTGGGTTCTTACTGCAGCTGGGACGATTCCTCTACATCACTCCCCTCCGTGTACCTCTCAGGCCCTTGGTTCTTTCTCTGCTCCCATCGCATACGGGTTTGGTTCGGCCGTCACAGGCTCTATAGTGATATATTCCCTCTCAGGGTCACTACCCCTAGTACGATGTTTGTCCTACTCTGTAGCGGTATTTAGGTCACGGGTCATAGAGCTCCCGCACCCCGCCGGGGTGTCTTATGGTAAGGGTTATACAGCTTCCCAGGCACTCTGGTTGTGTTGGCTAGCCACTAGTGACCCGGGTTGGTCGGGCTCACCTGGCTCCTTCCTTCTCTCTCCGGTTTCAGCCTGGGTCCCTGGCCAGCCATTATTGTGTGAAGCTGACAGGCCCTGTTGTTCTCTCACGGTTTGTGATCGTCAGTGCTCAGTTGAAGGGTGTCTCGGCTCGGGGTTCCTTCCCTTCCCTCATCCTCCAGGGCAAGCTCCTTCTTGGGAAACTACCTCCAGGGAATGTCTACCTCCAACTTCGTGTTCCAGTGTTTTACTACGTTCCTCCACCCCTTTTTCCGTGTCCTGTCTTTCTTCCCACCCACAAGTGTCTATAATCCCGCCCCCGCCACCCCTTGCCTGACATAGAGTGATTGGCTCAGGGTTGGAGTGTGTCTGTGTTACCTCGTCCAGCTGCAGTTCACCCTGTGGCCGCTAGGTCGCAGGGGCGACACACATGGACTTATATAAACTCAGTAAGCGGCTCGGCCAGCCCAATAGGAAAACTCATTGGTTAATGGGTTGGTTAATGGGCTAGTCCATGGGCAGATCCATGAGGTCATCAGGATTGGTTGGTCCATGACGTCATCAGGTATCTCCAAGCGACGTGTTGCTCTGTGATTGGTTAGTCCTCCAGCTTCCTCCATGAACTTCCTTGTACGACAGGATGTAGTCAGAGATAAAGTCTCCACCTTTGCCACATGTACAACAGGATGTAGTCATAGACCCAGTCACCATCTTACATACCATGGCATAGTGTGATGAAACAGGAAATGGCAGCCATGTTTAGATGTAAGCAAGCTTATGCAATGTAAAATAATACACTCTATGGGTCATTTCTCTCAACCCCTTATGTCTTAAGGTTAATTAAGTATTTGATCCTATGGCTCTCCTCAACAGTTATACTACTGTGAGAGGGGTGTGAGAGCTGGATGTGGCTCAAGACCCTCTCTCAGAGCTGGATGTGGCTCAAGACCCTCTCTGAGTGCGTGATGTGGCTCATGACTAGAGATGAGCAAACTTTCCCCAAAACATGTTTGTGAATTTCAAATTTGGCATGATCACTGCAGATCCGGTTCACGATTGGAAAACCGAGCTTTTTTCAAAAAAATTGCCAGACATGGCTTTGTTAGGGACATAGATTTGACATTCCAAATACTTTCCCTGCTTTTAAATGGATTTATAGAAATGACCCGCACTACTGCCTGTAGATGTGGAGCTCTGGTTGTGCCACTATTCGGCTGTGGAGGAAATACAGAACCTCTCCCGCTAATGAATTCTGGTGGCGTGCCTTTGTTTACAAAATCCTAAAGTGACTAATTGAAATAATAGTAGGCAGCACTTACCATTCTGTTGCATTGGGATTTCTTTATTTCCAGTTGCACACGGGTGACATGCCGGCGTGGTGGTGGATGCGGGGTGCACGTGTTTCGCTGAAATGAGCTTCAACAGGTCCACTGACTAGCATGACTCACCTCCGCACTTTTATGCATAAAACTGTGGAGGTGCGGGTCATTGTGTCCGGGAGAGAAATCTGAATCCTGCCTGATCCTCCTGGACAGATGACACCTGGATGGTAAATAGCTGCCATCCGGCTCCATCCGGCCCCATAGGGCTGCACTGGGTGGATATCAGGTCCGGAGCTGTCCGATTCACATCAGACAGACCCGACCCGATCACACTGCGGTGTGAAGCCGAAATCAACATGAAAAAATGTGGAAACGTTCACTGTATATGTCGTACCATAATTGTGATCTGTTTTAAGTAATTTTCATGTGTAAATGTGTACTCTATTAATAAAGTCTATTTGTAGGGATTGTACAGTCTGTATGATATATTATTCAGGTCTTTCACTGACCACAGTTTATAAATCCAGAACTCATAGAAATTGTTTTCAAATTGGTTGAATTAAATCAGGTGATGGAAGCCCCTGTCATCTCTCACCCATCGCCAACAATGGCCCCTATGGACAGCATATAAGGGGCTCGTCCGCTCCTTTACTGTTCTATCCTGATCTTGGAAAAAATCCATTTCCTAAATCCAGTAACTCCTGTAATTACGTAATGATATTGGGGCTGCAGAGTTTCTAGAAAAGCTTGATGACAACCTATACAACCCAGTGGGACATTATTAACAGATGTTCTTCCTGCTTTACAACCAGCAATGTAGATGTGATTGGTTATTACAGAAATAGAGGAGTGGGCAGGGGCGGACCCAGACTGTAGTGGGCCCCGGTGCAAGAAATTTTTTGGGGGCCCCCCCCCGCCCCTCATAGTGGCAACAAAGTAATGTAAAGATATAGATTGTAATATTTATTTACAACGCAACGCAACCCTCAAAGAGCCCTGCATAAAGTATAAAGGCTTCCTCACACCCCTCCAAATATTATCATGCCCCCACAGAGCCCTCCAGATATATTAAAATGGCTTCCATATTATATAATTGGCTATATATATTTTAATACATCATCCATAGTCCTCCATATATTATAATGCATTCCACGACCCTCCATATATTATAATACACCCGCATAGTCCTCCATATAGTATAATGGGCCCTCATATTCCTCCATATAGTATATTGCACCCCATACTCCTCCTATGTTATATTGCACATTACATAGTCTCCCATCACTGTATTCACGGGTTAAAAAAAAAAAAAGTAAATACTCACCTCTCTTCTTGCTGCTCCGCTCTGCACGTATCAGCACAGCGGCACTCAGTGATGACATCATCGTGCCCCACCATGCTGAGCTGCAAAAAGCAGACAGCTCAGCCAGGACTCGAGTGAAGAATGCTGCCGGCAGAGGCAGCCGGGACTATAGGAACGGGAGCGGCATCCGCGGGGAACTACCACTGGCGCACACACACACTTGTACGCACGTGGCTCCGCTCCAAATGCCTTGTAGACACGCGGCTCCGCTCCACATGCCCTGCGCACACGCCTCCGCTCCGTACACATGCGGCTCCTCTACAGGACGCCCCAGCATATGTGGCTCCACTCCATCCACCTTATGCACACGCGGCTTTACTCCATATGTCCCACACATGTGGCCCTGCCTCATACTCACGCGGCTCTGCACACACGTGGCTCCGCTCCGTACACCTCGTACACACTCGGCTCTGCTCCGTACACCTCGTACACACTCGTCTCTGCTCCGTACACCTCGCACACACTCGGCTCCGCTCCGTACACCTCGTACACACTCGGCTCCGCTCCGTACACCTCGTACACACTCGGCTCTGCTCCGTACACCTCGCACACACTCGGCTCCGCTCCGTACACCTCGTACACACTCGGCTCCGCTCCGTACACCTCATACACTCGGCTCCGCTCCGTACACCTCGTACACACTCGGCTCCGCTCCGTACACCTCGTACACACTCGGCTCCGCTCCGTACACCTCGTACACACTCGGCTCCGCTCCGTACACCTCGTACACACTCGGCTCCGCTCCGTACACCTCGTACACACTCGGCTCCGCTCCGTACACCTCGCACACACTCGGCTCCGCTCCGTACACCTCGCACACACTCGGCTCTGCTCCGTACACCTCGTACACACTCGGCTCTGCTCCGTACACCTCGCACACACTCGGCTCCGCTCCGTACACCTCGCACACACTCGGCTCCGCTCCGTACACCTCGCACACACTCGGCTCCGCTCCGTACACCTCGTACACACGCGGCTCTGCTCCGTACACCTCGTACACACGCGGCTCTGCTCCGTACACCTCGCACACACTCGGCTCTGCTCCGTACACCTCGTACACACTCGGCTCTGCTCCGTACACCTCGTACACACTCGGCTCTGCTCCGTACACCTCGCACACACTCGGCTCTGCTCCGTACACCTCGCACACACTCGGCTCTGCTCCGTACACCTCGTACACACGCGGCTCTGCTCCGTACACCTCGTACACACGCGGCTCTGCTCCGTACACCTCGTACACACGCGGCTCTGCTCCGTACACCTCGCACACACTCGGCTCTGCTCCGTACACCTCGCACACACTCGGCTCTGCTCCGTACACCTCGTACACACTCGGCTCTGCTCCGTACACCTCGTACACACTCGGCTCCGCTCCGTACACCTCGTACACACTCGGCTCCGCTCCGTACACCTCGTACACACTCGGCTCCGCTCCGTACACCTCGTACACACTCGGCTCCTCTCCGTACACCTCGTACACACTCGGCTCCGCTCCGTACACCTCGTACACACTCGGCTCCGCTCCGTACACCTCGTACACACTCGGCTCTGCTCCGTACACCTCGTACACACTCGGCTCTTCTCCGTACACCTCGTACACACTCGGCTCTGCTCCGTACATCTTGTACACACTCGGCTCCGCTCCGTACACCACGTATACACTCTGAACTCCGCTCCATACACCTCATACACACTCGGCTCCGCTACATCCACACTGTAAATCCCTCCTGACATAAACTTCAGCTCATCCAGCACCATGACAACCAGCACAGCAGAGTCCTGCATACACTGAGGAGCTGATCATGTGACCACTGACTCCTCCCCTCAATGTGACGTCATCACAGGTCCTGTAAAAGCATAAAAGCAGTGTACAGAGCACCAAACCCCCCCCCCCCCCCCGGGGTCTGTCCTCAGCCTGTGCCCTGTCTTTGGTCCCTTTCCTTGTACCTGGGTCCTTGTGCAGAGCTGTGTCCCCTCATCTGCTGATGATGATGCTGAACAGCCATCAGCCATGTGGAGAGAATTTCAGAGGCCCGCGCGCATTGCCAGGATTGGTTGAGTGAGGTCCACAGTGCAGGAGAGGTCACATGACTCACTCTCTGCACTGTGATTGGGGCTCTGTCCTCGCTCCTGAGCTGCTGTGAGGGGGCGTGGCCGGCAGCTAGAAGAGGCGTGGCCGGCAGCATGTCGGCTTATTCTCCGTGCCTTGAGGGGGGGCCCCCTAACCTGTCGGGGCCCTGGTGCCACTGCACCAGTTGCACCACGGTAGGTCCGCCCCTGTGGCCACGACGGATTATAATGAGGGCGATCTGGGCCACCAAGAGGTTCTCTACAGTGAAGGTTTGGAGACGTATTAGGCTGTGTTCACACACTGCGTTTTTTGCTGTGTTTTTTTCTGCAGCAAAACAGCAGAAAAAAACTGAATGTTCTGTTAGTGAATAAAGATTTCTTTACAGGAGAAAACCTGCATTTTTGACGTGTTTTTGGTGCATTTTTTTCTGCGTTTTTGCCTGTAGAACGAGACAAAAATTCAGAGAAGAATTGACATGATGAAAAGCCAAGCTTCAGTCAGGAGAAAGAAACAAATGTGTGTGCCTGACTATTCCAGGATCTCATAGGTTTTGCTGGGAATGAAAAATGCAGGTTTAGATTAGCATGGATGTGTGTAAACCTAAGACTGGAGGCACAAGGAGCGTGTTTGATGCATGACAGTGATGCGAGTAAGATAAGTCTTCAGCACCATGGAGAGCGGCGAGTACAATACGCCATTAGCGTAAGTACCTGGGACAGCTTCTTATTGAGGACGCTGCCCAGCAATGTACTTACGCTAATTGCGTACCATACCGCGCACTGCTGACAGGAGCCGCCGGCTTTCATTAATGATTTGAAAATGCCGACAAATAGCGGCTAAACAGAAATATAGCCATTAACCCCTGAACTGCCAATGACTTAAGGCACCATGTCTCTAGGAAGTGTGGACACTCCCTGAAAACATGATGCCTAGATATTATAAACACAATAACCCTTCATTCACCGGGTTAATAGCCGCATATGCAGCATCTGTACTGATATGCCGCACAGGTGCGGCATATGCAGTTTAACCCCGACAATTACAAAGAGGTGCCCAGCAGCTGGGTTTATAATAATCATCTTGCACCACTGACACAGTGGTGCAAGATGATTCATTACTGTATCAGGAAACCGGTTTCATGAGAATTTAACAGCACACAGGTGCAACTAGCGCACCGTGTGCTGTGTGGGTGCGAGTTTGATTCGCACCCATATACTTATAATGGCCACTTGCGCATGGAAATCGTGTGCGATCACAGCATGCTGCGATTGCATTCGCATTTCCAACACATTGCGAGTTCAATGCCCAAAAAAAATTCGCATTGATGTGACCGGTGTCACTTAAAGATACAGGTCCGAGTGCAATGCCATTTTTTCTCGCATTACACGCCGCGAGTCTTGCACCAGTGTGCCTCCAGCCCGAGGTAAAAATACAGCAAAAATAAAAAACGCAGCAAAACAGACCTATGTGAACACAGGCTTAAGACCATTAGCAGGTAGAGTTAAGGCCCCTTCACACACTACAATGTCCCAGCGAACCCACCAACGATGTGGATCGCTGGGACATCATTATCTGATCGCTGGTGAGCTGTCAAACAGGCAGACTCACCAGCGATCAGCGCCAGTGAGAACGCTGGTAATCAGGGTAAACAGCGGGTAACTAAGCAGAGCAATGAGCTTAGTCACCTGACACTTACCCTGGTTACCATCTCCCAGCGTTTGCTGTGTGGCGCTGGGAGATCGCTCATCATTGGTCTCCCGCTGTCCCACACGCCGATGCTGTCCGCCCAGCGGGAGACCAACAATAAAATAATGGTCCAGGTCATTTAACAACGATCAACCAACTTATCATTGGTCGTTGGTAAATGTCACATGCAACGATGTCGTTTTGACGTCACTGCAAACAGTGACGTTGCAACAATATCGTTATTGATATCGTAGTGTGTGACGGGGCCTTTAGAAGGACACATTCATTGTATGATGATCACTATACAATCTGTCCTGAGTGATCTCCGTATACGGTTGGTCGCACACACGGACAGAACACGGACCGATAATACTCTCCGCTGAATGAGCCCTTAGTCACAGCGGCTGCAGGGATTACACAACTGTGTGCCGGGACGGGAAAGAAAACGAGTCTGAAATAAGAAATGAGGAGTTGTTGGAGGCGTTTATCATGTGCGATCAATAAGATTTAATCTTCTTCATATTATGATTACAGCGATATTATTGTTTTACTATTTAATATCTCTCTGCACAAGACAAGAACTGTCCGCCATATTAATACACAAATAACATGTAGATTGTTTCCAGCCAGGATTATGTTTAGCCGGACGAGCTGTTGGCGTTTTATAGGCCATTTCTGGGTCCATACGATACATTGATCAGTTTCTATCTGCGGCTCGGGAGACGAGGCTGACTGTTTTTATTCTTAGGTCATCGTTGTGCAGGTGAATAATGTGATAACTTATGGTACAACAGACATTACAATATATGTAATGTATAAAAACCACATAATATGGCAAGAAAGGGTTTGTGTTTATTTTTAACCCCTTCATGACCAGCCTATTTTGACCTAAAGCCTTGCCATTTTTTTGCAATTCTGACCACTTATCCTTTATGAGGTTATATCTCTGGTAGCATTCAACGGATCCTAGCGATTCTGAGATTGTTTTTTCATGACATATGGGGCTTCATGTTAGTAGTAAATTAAGGTCAATAATTTTTGTGTTCATTTGTGAAAAAAAAAAAATTGGGCAAAAATGTTGAAAATTTTGCAATTTTCAAATATTTAATTTTTATTCTGTTAAACCGGAGAGTTATGTGACATAAAATAGTTATAAATAACATTTCCCACATGTCTACTTCACATCAGCACAATTTTGGAGAAAAAACATTTTTTTGGGTAGGAAGTTATAAGGTTCAAAGGTCATCAGCAATTTCTCATTTTTCCAGCAAAATTTACAAAACCATTTTTTAGTGACCACATACATTTGAAGTCCCTTTGAGGGGTGTACATGACAGAAAACACCCAAAAGTGAACACATTCCAAAAACAGCACCCCTCAAACTACTCAAAACTACATTCAAGAAGATTATTAACCCTTCAGGTGCTTCACAGGAACTAAAGCAAAGTGGAAGGAAAAAATGGACATTTTAATTTTTCCAACAATAATGTTCTTTTAGCCTGAATTTTTCCATTTTCACATGGGCAACAGGATAAAATGGATCCTAAACTTTGTTGGGCAATTTCTCCTGAGTACACCGATAGGTCATATGTGGTCATAAACCACTGTTTGGGCGCATGGCAGGGAGGTAGGGAGAGCAATTTGACTTTTGGAGCTAATTTTGGATTCAAAAAGTCAAATTGCCCTCCTTCCCTTCCGAGCCCTGCCGTGTGCCCAAACAGTGGTTTATGACCACAATGAGCTATCGGCGTACTCAGGAGAAATTGCCCAACAAATTTAAGGATGCATCTTATCCTGTTGCCCATGTGAAAATTAAAAAATTAAAGCTATAAGAAAATTTTTGTGAAAAAAAGGACTTTTTCATTTTTACAGATTAATTTGTGAAGCACCTGGGGGTTCAAAGTGCTCACTACCAATCTAGATACGTTCCTTGGGGGGTCTAGTTTCCAAAATGGGGTCATTTGTGTGGGAGGTCTAATGTTTAGGCACACAGGGGGTCTCCATACGCGACATGGTGTCCGCTAACAATTGGAGCTAATTTTTCATTCAACTTGTTAGCGGACACCATGTCGCGTATGGAGAGCCCCTGTATGCCACCAGCACAAGGGCAACTGGAAGAGTTGGGGTACAGCAACAGAAAATGGCACCTCTAATGAATGCGCTATTCTCTGGGGTGGCTGTGGGTTGCAATTTGCAGCATGAGGGGCCCACGACGTTCGGGTCTCTCCACGCTGAGGATTCCAGCCCCCCAGCTGCCAAGTTGTATCTGGTTGGCTACCAAAAATACGGCAAAGCTCCATGTCATTTTATTTGTAGAAGTAATTTTTAAAAAAATGACGTGGGGCTTCGCCATATTTTTGGTCCAGCCAGGTACGATGCAGCTGGGGGATAGAATCCTCAGCATGGAGAGGCCCAAGCATTCTGGGCCCCCCCATGCTGCGAATTGCAGCCCACAGCCGCCCCAGAAAATGGCGCATTCATTGAAGCACCATTTTCTGGCGCTGTACCCAGACTCTTCCAGTTGCCCTGGTGCCGGTGGCAAACTGGGTAATAAAGGGGTTAATGCCAGCTTTTTTATTGGCAGCTGGCACTAAGCCCGAGATTCATAATGTCGGGCCAATGTTAGACCCGGCCATTAGGAATCTCTAGTAAAAAGTAAAAAAAAAAATACACCACACAGAGAAAAATATTTTCATTTGAAAAAAAAACACAAACAAAATTCGGACTCCATCTTCATTATATAGATCTGACGAAGTCCACAACAAAGGTCCCACGACGCTCTATCGCCTCCGACGTAGTCCAAAACGATTGTCCCATGACGCTCGATCACTTCTGCTAAATCTAGAGACTGCAGCAAGGGATCAAGTGTCCTCTTCCTACAGTCTCTGGGGTTACACGGATGGTGCATGTACTGTATTGTATGGCAATGATCTGTCATACATTGCACCATGACTCTGACCCCAGAGACTACAACAAGAGGACACTCGATCCCTTGTTGTAGTCTCTGGGGTCAGAGTCATGGTGCACAGTATGGAAATAATCTGACGTACTGTGCATCATGACTGTGACCCCAGAGACTACAACAAGGGATCAAGTGTCCACTTGTAGTTTCTGGGGTCAGAGTCACGGTGCACGGTACAGCAGATCATTGCCACACAGTGCACCATGACTGACCCCAGTGACTGCAACAAGTGGACACTTAATCCCTTATTGCAGTCTCTGGGGTCAGAGTTATGGTGCATCGGTACGGCAGATCATTGCCATACAGTGCACCATGACTGACCCCAGTGACTGCAACAAGTGGACACTTGATCCCATGTTGTAGTCTCTGGGGTCAGAGTCATGGTGCACGGTACGGCAGATCATTGCCATACAGTGCACCATGACTGACCCCAGTGACTGCAACAAGTGGACACTTGATCCCATGTTGTAGTCTCTGGGGTCAGAGTCATGGTGCACGATACGGCAGATCATTGCCATACAGTGCACCATGACAGACCCCAGTGACTGCAACAAGGGGACACTTGTTCCCGTGTTGTAGTCTCTGGGGTCAGAGTCATGGTGCATTGTATGGCAATAAACGGCCGTACCATGCACCATGTCTCTGACCCCATCCATCAATCATCCATCCGTCAATCCACCAATCATCCATCCATCACCCATCCATCCATCCCTCATCCATCCATCCCCCATCCATCACCCATCCATCCATCCATCCATCCATCCCTCCCTCATCCATCCATCCAGCCATCCATCCATCAATCACCCATCCATCCATCACTCATCCATCCATCCATCATCCATCCATCCATCCTCCATCCATCCTCCATCCATCAGCCATCCATCAGCCATCCATCAGCCATCCATACTCACCTCACTGGCAGATCCCCTGCAGCAGCCGGGTGTCTGGCAGCTCCTCCTGTAACAGATCAGCCTGCACACAAGAGGAGCTGCACAGTGCAGGAGCCCGGTGGCGGAGGACGTGGCCGGCGGGGAGTGGAGGTATGGGGGCAGCACGGGGGCAGGATGGTGGAGGGGAGGAGGAAGAGGGACAGGACCGGAGCAGCAAGGGGACAGGGGGCGATCAGGGACAGGGGAAAGCAGGGGACTGGAACGGGAGTAGGAAGATGACATGGGGGAGGAATTAGGAGGAAGGGGGCGGGAGGAGATCAGGAATGGGAGGAAGGAGCAGGGGGGAGATCAGGAGCGGCGGCGGCGTGCAGCAGGTGCAGGGTGGCTATGGAGCGGCCCTAATGGGGGTGATCCTCCCATCAGATCGCTTCCATTTGAGGTGGAGGGAGTGCCCCCCCCCTCCAGCTCTGATAGAAGCGATTTGATGGGAGGATTACTCCCATCAGAGCCCGCTCCACAGACCCTTCCATAGGAGGCAGTGGATCACGGTGATTGACAGTTCAAACAGCCAATCACCATCATCCTGGGAGCTAATGGAATCTGATGATGTCACAATTGATGTGACATCATAACACGCTATATCCCAGTGTAAGAGCCTGAAGCCAGTCATTTGCCTTACAGACTTCGGTGGGTAAGGCAGCTTATTTTTTCCTAGTGCAAAACGAAGAGAAAAACTACATTCTATTGATCAGAGGTAGGAGAAGAACCCAAGACATTGGGTTCTCAGCGAGATGGGAACAATATTTATGGCATTGTTCTATGCTTTAGGGAATAAATTCCCAAACACTACTGAATAAGACCAGTGACGCTTTAAAAATGGCGTCCAACCAAAATAATCTGGATGACAAAAAGAACGAAAGACAAGATATTCCCACAGACAGAAGGAATATGGAGACCGCCGTGCAGTCCGCAGATAAGGAGCCTCAGAGCGGCATTCTTGTCAATCGACAAAATTTGGAGGATTAGTCCCTGGAATAAGGAAGAGGCATGATGACGCCATCCTCAATGAGAGCAGAAAGATCAGCGCCAATATCAACCAAGAGGAACATCTACAAAGAATACAGACTCCAGTGTCAGCCGGATTGAACCTTATTAAAGACCTGAACCTGCAAACAGCGGCAACCCAGAAAATAATAAGAACAGTAACGGTTGTCTCAAAGAAATGTCTGACCCACCCAACCTTATGAGGTTGTCGTCCAAGAAGTGCACTATCGGATTGTACCCCAGCCACATCATAAACCAGTGTCACCTCCATCCGATTGTAATCCACCTGAGTGATATCTCACATCATGACCAGTGTCTTATCCGGATGTATATCCCACTGAGTGATTCTTCACCATCATCAACCAGTGTCACCTCCATCCCGGATTGTATATCCCACCTGAGTGATTCTTCACCATCAGACAGATCACTGGATGAAGATAAACCAGGTAAGAAGGAAACAGCTCAGTATAATAGGTCTTGGTGAGTGAGGAGGATTGTTGCAGATTATTTATGTACCAGGCGCCTCAGCTTTATCAAATGCTGTCATAAAAAAAACTCCCCATTGTTTCCTCTAGCAACTACATTCCTTGTTCATATAGAATGTTGAGGAATGGAATCTGCAATCGTGCTATGGGAACAGGGACCTTGTTGCAGAACAGTTTTGAAATGAGAGCCCAGATATTAGAACGTTTCCTGCTCAATTTAAAAATACAATTAACCACCTTCATAATCCAGCGGTTTCCGTTTTTGCACTTAGTTTTTCCTCCCCGACTTCAATAGCCAGAACTTTTATTTTTCCCTTAGTGATACCAAATGTGTGTGTTTTTTTAATTGCTTTATTTTCAATGCGGCAAAACTAATTGCTTTTTATATTTTTATATATTATAAAACTTTTTTTTCCATTTTCCTGTATTTCTTAGCCTCATTAAGAGACTTTTTTTCAATGGTTAAACACCGGAGCAATCTGTTGTAGGTTTGGATGGTTTTGCTGCTGTAGGTCTGGAGGGCTCCGTGTGTCGCCCTGACCCAAGTAATGGTTATGTAAACAGATTATGTTTTTATTAGACCCAGCGCTCCCTCCCTAATATTGTCCCAATATGTAGTATTGAAATGATTGAAAATTGCTACTGTTAGAACCCTTATGCGGGATGTTTATTCTCAAATAAAATTATACATAAAAACACATTTAAAATTTCATAAAAAATAATAAAACTTATAAAAATCATATGATAAAATCAATATACCCCAAGACCATATGATTTTTAGAAGTTTTATGATTTTTTATGAAATTTTAAACATGTGGTTTTATGTATACCGTATATACTTGAGTATAAGCCGACCCGAGTATAAGCCGAGGCCCCTAATTTTACCCCAAAAACTGGGGAAACCTATTGACTCGAGTATAAGCCTAGGGTGGAAAATGCAGCAGATTCCCATACTCGTATATTGCTCCTCTTCACGGCTATATAGCGCCCCCATCACTGGTATATAGCAATAATTACTGTATACAGCCCCTCATCACTGGTATATAGCGCCCCCATCACTGGTATATACCGTGTTTCCCCGAAAGTAAGACAGGGTCTTACATTCTTTTTGTGGCCAAAAGTGGCCCCCTGTCTTACTTTCGGGGGGGGGCCTTACATTGGAGGCCCCACCATCCATCCATCCACACACTGCAGCCATCCATCCACACATTCCCACACATACAGACACATGCATACACATATATACACACCACACACATAGCACCGCTTCTTACCGGGTCCGGTGTGGGGTCCCCGATGGTCCTGTGCCGTCCTCTGTGCTCCGGTCCGGTCCCCGAGATGATCCGCTGCCGTCCGCCGTGTTCCGGTGCCGTTTAGCACCGGTATTCTCGGTCCTAGGCTCCATGGTCCCTGCTCTTCCGGAGTTCAGGCCGCAGCTCCGCCCAGGTCATAGTGTGGGCCAATCAGCATAGTGGCGCTGACGTCAGAGGCAAGCGCCCGATGACGCTTGCTTCTGAGCGCCGCTATGCTCATTGGCCCACACTATGACCTGGGCGGAGCTGCGGCCTGAACTCCGGAAGAGCAGGGACCATGGAGCCTAGGACCGAGAATACCGGTGCAAAACGGCACCGGAACACGGCGGACGGCAGCGGATCATCTCGGGGACCGGACGGAGCACAGAGGACGGCACAGGACTATCGGGACCCCACACCGGACCCGGTAAGAAGCGGTGCTATGTGTGTGTGTGGTGTGTATATATGTGTATGCTTGTGTCTGTATGTGTGTATGTATGTACACCCCCCCCCGTGTTTCCCCGATAGTAAGACCTACTCCCCCCTACCCTGCCTTACATTCGGGGGGGGTCTTACATTAGCAGACCCCCCGTCCCCCCCCCCACCTGTCTTACTTTCGGGGGGGTCTTACTATCGGGGAAACACGGTAGCAATCATCACTCTATACAGCCCCTCATCATTGGTATATAGCGCCCCCATCACTGATATATAGCAATCATCACTGTATATAGCCCCTCATGACTGGTATATAGCGCCCCATCACTGGTATAAAGCGCCCCCATCACTGGTATATAGCAATCATTACTGTGTACAGCTCCTCATCACTGGTATATAGCGCCCCATCACTGGTATATAGCAATCATCACTGTATAGAGCCCTCATGACTGGTATATAGCCCCCCCATCATGGTAAATTGCCCCTCATCCTGGTATATACCTCCCTCACTGTACATATTCCTCCATTACTGGTATATAGACTCCCAGCCTGGTTTATACCCCCCACCACTGGGGTATATAGCCCCCACCACTGGGGTATATGGCCCCCCCACCACTGGAGTACATAGCCCCCCCACCACTGGAGTACATTGCCCACCCACCACCACTGGGGTATATAGACCCACACCACCACAGTGGTATATAGACCCACACAACCACAGGGGTAAATAGACCCCCACCACAACCACAGGGGTATATAGACCCCAACCACCACAGGGGTACATACCCCCCCATGACCAATATATGCGCCAATGCTGCCGCACAGCATAAAATAATAAATCATTCATATTTACCCTCCGTCGCTATGTCACCGCTACGTCCGGTCTTCATGCTTCTTCCTGCTTTTGCCGGCGGCATGTGACCGGCACAAGCACGAAGACGGGAGGACCGAAGGACGCAGCAGTGACATAGCGACAGGAGGTAAATGTGAATGATTATTATCATATAATTATGATTATTTTATGCTGTGCGGCAGCATGGGGGCATATATTGGTCATATGGGGGGGGGGGAGTATACATGGTGCAATGCAATATGCACCACTCCCCCTGCCGTTTATGGACAGGGGGATGCAGTGCATATTGCATTGCACTAATGAGCGGGTCCATGTGACCGGCCGCTCCTATTACACGGTGACTCGAATATAAGCCGAGGGGGCACTTTTCAGCACAAAAATTGTGCTGAAAAACTCTGCTTATACACGAGTATATACGGTAATTTTATTTGAGAATAAACATCCTGCATAAGGGTTATAACAGTATCAATTTTCAATACTACATAATGGGACAATATTAGCCATGACATAATAGAGGGAGCGCTGGGTCTATAAAAACATAAGCTGTTTACATAACCATTAGGAGACTTCAAGCTGCAATTATCCTTTTGATCTGTTATGTATAGCAAAAATTGCGGCCTCCCATGAAAGCCAGCTAAATGCTTTCACAGTGGAATCATCATGACAAGCAAGGGGTCTACAGAAGAACCTTAGTTGTCTTGGTAACCCATCAATGCAGTATTTGACAGGTTAAAGCCTCAGTGGGAGGCAGATGATGGCTGAAAAACTCAGCCATCATCAGCTGGAAAAGATGCAGGCAGCTCAGCTAACCGAATAAATTCTACAAAATCTTAAAAATAATAGCAGTGTGTTCAAAGACAAGTTAAGCCCAAAATCTGTGGAATAGTTTTTATTTCCAGCATTGGAAACATTGCACACTGTTTTCTAAATTAAAAAATGATGAGAAATGTATATAATTTTTAATTACTTTACAGAACATTGGGCTGTTCAAAAAAATAGCAGTGTCTGTATTTGTCTTAAAAAAACTCAAAATATGTACTGTTTTATTTTTTTAAGGATTTAGAATTCCTATGAATCACTAACCTAATATTTAATTGTATAACCACAGTTTTTTAAGAACTGCCTCATATCTATGCTGTATAGAGTCAACTAACTGCTGGCTTCTGTCAACTGTTACTCCAGTCCAGGATGCTTTGACTACATCCCACAATTTATTTGCATTTGTTGGATCTGCATAAGAAACAGCATTTTTGATGTCATCCCCCAAGTGTTCTATCCAGGGGCGGACACAAGAGTGTAGTGGGGGGCCCCCCTTCATAGTGCAAAAAGTTATGTAAATCCATAGATTGTAATACTTATAAATGCTGCATATTTTAGAGTGGGAAAATCTGCAGCATATCAATTCTTGCTGTGGGTTTTCCCCACACTAAATGGGCTGTATATAGAACATTGAGGCTATGCAGGGCTGTATTTATTATCTGGAGGCTACTGCTGGGCTGTATATATTATTTGGAGGCCAGTTGCAGCATAAAAATAATATATACAGCCCAGCACAACCTTCCCAATTAATATATACAGCCCAGTACAGCCTCCAAACAACAAATATAGCACAGCCCAGCCTCCAAATAACACATACAGC
Source organism: Allobates femoralis (assembly GCA_033576535.1). Taxonomy (NCBI): domain Eukaryota; kingdom Metazoa; phylum Chordata; class Amphibia; order Anura; family Aromobatidae; genus Allobates; species Allobates femoralis. Next base: position 69,410,013 of record JARQOC010000009.1, on the reverse strand, counting down.
CCAGCATAGTCTCCAAATAATACATACAGCCCAGCACAGCTTCCAGGTAATGTATACTCCTAGTATAGCCTCCAGTTAATATATACTGCCAAGCACAGCCATCCACGTGATATATACAGCCCAGCATAGCTTCCAGGTAATATATCACCAGCAAGCCTCAGATAAACTGACCTCTCCCCCATGAGCCCCTTCCATTCATGATGCAGCTGAGCTTCTCCACCCATGAGCCCCCCATTCATGATGCAGCTGACCTTCTCCCCCATGAGCCCCCCATTCATGATGCAGCTGAGCTTCTCCCCCATGAGCCCACCCATTCATGATGCAGCTGAGCCTCTCCCCCATGAACCTCCCATTCATGATGCAGCTGAGCTTCTCCACCCATGAGCCCCACATTCATGATGCAGCTGAGCTCTCCCCATGAGCCCACCCATTCATGATGCAGCTGAGCTTCTCCCCCATGAACCTCCCATTCATGATGCAGCCGAGCTTCTCCACCCATGAGCCCCCTCCATTCATAATGCAGCTGAGCTTCTCCCCATGAGCCTCCCATTCACGATGCAGCTAAGCTTCTCCCTCATGGGCCCACTCATTCATAATGCAGCTGAGCTTCTCCCCCATGAGCCCCACATTCATGATGCAGCTGAGCTTCTCCCCCATGAGCCCACCCATTCATGATGCAGCTGAGCTTCTCTCCCATGAGCCCACCCATTTAGGATGCAGCTGAGCTTCTCCCCCATAAACCTCCCATTCATGATGCAGCTGAGATTCTCCACCCATGAGCCCCACATTCATGATGCAGCTGAGCTTCTCCCCCATGAGCCCCTCATTAATGATGCAGCTGAGCTTCTCCCCCATGAGCCCACCCATTCATGATGCAGCTGAGCTTCTCTCCCATGAGCCCACCCATTTAGGATGCAGCTGAGCTTCTCCCCCATGAACCTCCCATTCATGATGCAGCTGAGATTCTCCACCCATGAGCCCCACATTCATGATGCAGCTGAGCTTCTCCCCCATGAGCCCCTCATTAATGATGCAGCTGAGCTTCTCCCCAATGAGCCCACCCATTCAGGATGCAGCTGAGCTTCTCGACCATGAGCCCCCCATTCAATGAATGGGGGGCTCATGGGGGAGAGGCTCAGCTGCATCATAAATGGGGGGCTCATGGGGAAAGGCTCAGCTGTATCATGAATGGCATTCATGATGCAGTTGAGCTTGTCCCCCCATGAGTCCCCCAATTATGATGCAGTTGAGCATCACCCCGGTCCCATGAGTTCCCCCCAAATCATACTGGTGGTGTGCCTCCACTCCACAGCTCCGCTCCGGCGCTCTTACCTGGAGCAGTCCAGGAGGATCCCTCTATCACAGCACTGCAGCACTGTCACTTCCGGGTCAGGGAGAGCTGCTCCAGCCTCCACGGACACAGAACCCAGAAGTGACAGCGCGACAACTGCAGTGTCCCAGTACTTAATGGATACTGGGATGCTGCTACAGCAACCGCACCTCCTGGCAGGGGCTGGCTGCCAAATTTTAGCCTACAGGACAAGCACACAGCAGAAGCTCATGAGCAGTGGCTCATCCTTACGAGTTGTCCAATCTTAAGCTGTATGCCTACAGTCACTATATGTGACTACAGACTGGTGAATCCTCACATCGTATGCACTGTGCGCTGTGAGGATTCTCAGATGCAGGGAACAGGCGGTCTTGTGACCACAAGCATACCATATGTATATTCCCAGCCACATTCCGACTAGGCTGTTTCAGGCCTTGCTCAATAAAGTCGCATTAAGAGAGGCCGAGCAAGTCTAGTCTAGTCGGCATGTGACTGCATGTATGCAAACCACACACTTGCAGTCACACACCCGCCGAATCATCACAGCACTGCAAGCAATGTGAGGATTCACGAGTCTGCAGTCACATAGAATGACACAGAGTAACTGCACACTTGTGGCTTACAACTGGACAACCCCTTTAACAGGTTTACCTCCGGCTGCTACATAGGCTATATTCACACTACCGTATTGTCAATCTTAGTGCTGCCTTTGGAAAAAACTGACACGACAACCTGATCTGAAGCAAAGCTCAGACTCTGGCAATAACTCACACAGAGCAGTCACTGACCTGACAATATAGACTCCTGTGAGGACTTATCAGGGGTGATCAGTATTGTTTTACCCCGACCCTATGATCACTTCATACTTAATACTAGGAGCAATATGTGACGTCACTTCAGCAGACACAGCCAACATTGTGCAGTGTGACTGTGTGTGTATCAGTGTGATGTAGCCGGGCCAGCATCTCACTCAGGGGTGCACAACATTTTTCAAACCAAAAAACAGATTCATGCTAAATCAATCCCAAGGGACACTTACATGAATACATCACCACAACCACCGCAATCAATACATCACCACAACCAAGTTTTGAGCATTTGAGGAGTTGGAGAGTTTCTGCTCCAAAAACTCAGTGTAAACACACCATAACTTGCACAGAGTTTTTGGAGCAAAAAAATCCATTGAGGATTTTTCAGTTTTAACATAGGCATTAAGTATATTATGGTTTCCTACATATGTACAAGATCGGAACCACCGTCAGTAGATGAATCCAGCGACAGAACCACCATCAGTAGAGGAATGCAGAACCAGAACCCCCTCAGTAGATGAGTGCAGGGTCAGAACCACCAACAGTAAAAGAATGCAGGCCAGAACCACCATCAGTAGAGGAATACAGGCCAGAACCACCTCAGTAGATGAGTACAGGGCCAGAACCACCATCAGTAAATGAATGCAGGGCCAGAACCACCTTAGTAGATGAGTACAGGGCCAGAACTACCATCAGTAGAGGAATGCAGGGTCAGAACCACCATCAGTAAAGGAATGCAGGGCCAGAACCACCTCATAGATGAATACAGAGCCAAAACAACCATCAGTAGATGAATGCAGAGCCAGAACCACCATCAGTAGATGAATACAGAGCCAATACAACCATCAGTAGATGAATGCAGGGTCAGAACCACCTCAGTAGATGAATGCAGGGCTAGAACCACCTCAGTAGATGAATGCAGGCCAGAACCACCTCAGTAGATGAATGCAGGGCCAGAACCGATAATGCATGAATACAGCGACAAGCTTACTACAGTGATCAATTTCAGAGTCAGATCAGCCCCATGATATACTTACATCATATGAACCTATACCTCCCAGCATGTCTTTAAAAATGGTAAGGAGATGCTGGGAGTTGTTGTTACCAGTCGTCATCATAATACTGCGGACCATACAGGAACCACAGTACTGATGAGACGCAGGCAGGATCACAAACATTTACATCTTTTTACCTTATACTTCTCTAATTGGTGGTGTTCCCATTCCTTTTCTTCCGGTGTAGCACAGGCGCCATGATGAGATTTGACATCCACAGCTCATCTCTCCAGACTTCCCTCTTCTCCATCTTCAGCAGCATATTCTGACACGATGCCCTTTAAAATAAAAATATCACTATAGTGCTCCAGAAACATATAACACACATACATTGCCCACTGTATAATACACACACAGCGCCACTGTATAACACTACAACACACACATTGCCCCACTGTATAATACACACACAGCGCCACTGTATAACACACACACACAGCACCACTGTATAACACACACACAGCGCCACTGTATAACACACACACAGCGCCACTGTATAACACACACACACAGCGCCACTGTACAACACACACATCCCCCCTAACACGCCTGTCTCCCCCTATGTGCTGTGTCTCTCCACTGCACCTGTCTCCACCTGCACGCTATCTTCCCCCTGCGCCTGTCCCCCCTGTAAGCTGTGTCTCCTCCTGTGCCTGTCTCTCCCATGCACGCTGTCTCTCCCTTGCACGCTGTCTCTCCCCTGCACATTGACTCTCCCCTGCACGCTGTCTCGCCCCTGCACGCTGTCTCGCCCCTGCACGATGTCCTGCGCCTGTCTTCCCTCTGTGCCTGTCTCCCCCCAGCACACTGTGTCCCCTCAGGGTGTAATTTGCCCCCGACAGGGCCCCCTGAGTGCTGACCCCTGCCCCAACTCATCCCAAGGGGATCCCTGAGCACTGCCCCCACACACCTCAGCCTTGGGGGCCCCTGAGAGCTGCCCCCACACACCTCAGCCTCAGGGTCCCCTGAGAGCTGCCCCCACACCTCAGCCTCAGGGGCCACTGAGAGCTGCCCCCACACCTCAGCCTCAGGAGCCCCTGAGAGCTGCCCCCACACCTCAGCCTCAGGGGCCCTTGAGAGCTTCCCCCACATGTCATCTTAGGGGGCCCATGAGAGCTGCCCCCACACTCATCCTCGGGGGCCCATGAAAGCTGCCCCCACACTCCTCGGGACTCAGGGGCCCCTGAGAGCTGCCCCCACATCATCCTAGGGGGCCCCTGACCGCTTCCCCCACACGCTACCCTCAGGGCCCCCTTAGCGCTGAGCTGCCCCACCCTCTCCCTTCTAACTTAACCGGCTGTCACTGATCTCATCTCAGTCTCCTCAGCCTGTCATGTGTAGTGTGAGCTGCAGCCGGCGCCACACACACAGGAAATAGACCGCGGTGCCGGCTGCAGCGTCACACTACAAATGACAGGCTGAGGAGGCTGAGATCAGTGACTGCCGGTAAAGTTAGAATGGAGGGGGCCCTCCCCCAGCGTAAGTGCCCCGGCATTTGCCCAGGTGCTGACGCCGGCCCTGCACAGCGCCACTGCATAACACACACACAGCACCACTGCATAACACACACACAGCACCACTGTATAACACACACACACAGCACCACTGTATAACACACACACACACAAAGCCACTGCTGTGCCTCTCCCCCCCGCAGGTGCTGTGCCTCTCTCCTCCAGGTGCTGTGCCTCTCCCCACCTCTTCTAACAGGCCCAGTGTCTCCTCTCCCCACAACCTGACCTGTCTTCTCTCCCCCTCTCCCTCACAGGGGGGCCTGTGTCTCCTCTCCTGGTCCCCTTTGACCTGTCTTCTTTCCTCCTCATGGGGGGCCCCTGTGTCTCATGTTCCCCTCTCCCTCACATCTGGGGCCCCTGTGTCTCCTCTCCCCCTCACAGGGGAGGAGGGGGCCCTGTACCTCCTCTCCCCTCTCTCCCTCACAGCGGAGGGGGCCCTGTGTTTCCTCTTCCCTCCATCCCCCGGCACTGTCTTTTACCTCCCTCCAGTTCAGTGTAGCGTGCACAGAGCAGCCTTTTTCCCTCCTGTCCGACTGCTTCAGCAGGTCAGGAGGAGATAGTGAAAGCGAAAGTGTTAGCTCAGGCTAATATAGAAGCAGTTGGACAGGAGGGAGAAAGGATGCACTGTGCACACAACACACTCAACACACACACACAACACACACACACACACTTCAGGACTCACCACTCCCGCAACTGCAGCATCCTGGCCTCCTCCTCCGGCTGTGAGTCACCAGTCCAGCAGTGTGTGACCTCATCACACACTGCTGCATGTCGGGTCGCCGCCCCCGGGAAGACGCAGGGTGAACTTCAGGGGACCCCCGAGGGGTGCGGAGAAGCAGCGCACCCCTGCAGTCAGGGAAGTGGACCCGCCGCTGTGCTCACGTCGCCTCTACATGATGCAAATTAGCCATGTGGACAACTCTGGACTTTGGGGGCCCCCTACCTCTTAGGGCCCAGGTTCATTGAACCGGCTGCACATGCAGTAGGTCTGCCCCTGGTTCTATCTACTTAAGGTTCGATGATTGGGCTGGCTACTCTGTAACCTCTATTTTGTTGTACTGGAAGCAAGATTTTGCTCATTTACTGGTATGTTTAGGATCATTGTCTTGTTTAAACACCCATTTCAAGGGAATTTTGTCTTCAGCATAAGGCAACATGACCTCTTCAAGTATTGTGATATATGCAAACTGGTCTATGATCCCTGGTATACGGTAAATAGGCCCGGCACCATAGTAAGAGAAACATGCCCTTATGATGCTTCACCACCATGCTTCACTGTCATCAGAGCAGACTGTGGCTGAATTCAGAGTTTGGGGGGCGTCTGATGAACTGTCTGTAGTCCTTGGACCCAAAAGAACAAGTTTACTTTCATCAGTCCACAAAATGTTCCTCCATTTCTCTCTAGGCCAGTTGATGTGTTCTTTCTTCAGTACATGTATTTTTATTAACACTGGGACTTTGTGGGGACTTCTTGCTAATAGATGATCTTCACACAGGCTTCTTCTGTCACAGTCCTCACAGGTAACTTGAGACATCTTTGATCATCCTGGAGCTGATCATTGGCTGAGACTTTGCCATTCTGGCTAGTCTTCGATCCATTTGAATAGTAGTCTTCCATTTTCTTCCCCATCTCTCTGTTTTTTACATTTTAAAGCATTGGAGATCATTTTACCTGGACAGCCTATCAATGTCTGCACTTTATAAGTTTTACCCTCTCCAATCAAACTTTTTAATCAAAGTCCGCTGTTCTTTTGAACAAAATCTTGAATTATCTATATTTCTCAGGCTTTCAAGAAGAAATATATGTACAACATGTGCTGGCTTCACCCACCTGTTTCTTCACAGAATGATTGACCTCACTAATTGAACTCCACACTGCTATTATTTTGATCACACCCCCTTTCAATTAATTATTCAAATACACAGACTCAAAAACCTGCAGATCATGAATGCTAAGTCTGGTGGTTTTCTAAGGGCCACTTTACACACACCAACTTATCTGTCCAACTTCTGAACAACTTACTGGTTGCAGTGAAATCATGGACACATTGTTCCATTTGTACACAGCCACAAAATGGAGCAATATGTCCATGATTTCACTGCAACCAGTAAGTTGTTCAGAAGTTGGACAGATAAGTTGGTGTGTGTAAAGTGGCCCTAAGTTGGTTTATTGCACCAACTAGTAATTTGTAAGAATGTAATTTATAGCAAAAAAAGTGAATAATCTGGTTAGTCATATTGGACTGCTATTATTTTGAACACTACTGTAAATGCATGTGGTACGTTGTGAAAGGGTTAAAAAATAACTAGGTTTTGGAGATAAATGAATTAATACATTTTATGTAATCTCAGCAGATGGAAGTGGAGAGATACACCTGGTTACTGAAGTAATTCCAGAAGAAGACCATGGAAATATCAGTCCCGTACAAGAAATGGTGAAAACATCAAATTCCATAATCAACTCCACAGATGGAAGTGGAGAGAAGCAAACAGATAACGAAGAAATCCCAGAAGAAGAACTTGGCGATATCGATCCCGAGCAAGAACTGGTAGGACCATCAAATTCCATCATCCTCTCCACAGATGGAAGTGGAGAGAAACAACCAGATAATAAATCAATCCCAGAAGAAGAACTTGGAGAGATCGATCCTGAGCAAGAACTGGTAGGACCATCAAATTCCATCATCCTCTCCACAGATGGAAGTGGAGAGAAGCAACCAGATAATAAATCAATCCCAGAAGAAGAACTTGGAGAGATCGATCCCGAGCAAGAACTGGTAGAACCATCAAATTCCATCATCCTCTCCACAGATGGAAGTGGAGAGAAGCAACCAGATAATAAATCAATCCCAGAAGAAGAACTTGGCGATATCGATCCTGAGCAAGAACTGGTAGGACCATTAAATTCCATCATCCTCTCCACAGATGGAAGTGGAGAGAAGGAACCGAGCCATGAAGTAATCCCAGAAGAAGAACTTGGCGAGATCGATCCCGAGCAAGAACTGGTAGGACCATCAAATTCCATCATCCTCTCCACAGATGGAAGTGGAGAGAAGCAACCAGATAATAAATCAATCCAGAAGAAGAACTTGGCGATATCGATCCTGAGCAAGAACTGGTAGGAACATCAAATTCCATCATCCTCTCCACAGATGGAAGTGGAGAGAAGGAACCAGATAATGAAGAAATCCCAGAAGAAGAACTTGGCGATATCGATCCCGAGCAAGAACTGGTAGGAACAACAAATTCCATCATCCTCTCCACAGATGGAAGTGGAGAGAAGCAACCAGATAATGAAGAAATCCCAGAAGAAGAACTTGCAGAGATCGATCCCGAGCAAGAACTGGTCGACACAGGGATTCCGTTGACTTTTCCACCCTTACATACCATTGTGAGCTGGGACAGGGAGCCTTTGGAAAGGTGAGTGTGAATTTGTCCCCTTCCGTGCTCCCCAATGTATGCAGCACCAGATACACAGAAAAAAAGATATACATTACAGGGCATTCATATGTGATGATAATTGGGATAATTTAGTGACAATGCGGCTCGCGGGCAATGTCCGGCCATTTAAAATAAAAATCCTAAACTGAGTATTCCAAAATGGAAAACAGTATAAATATTAAATATGCCCAATAGGAAGAAGAAAATGAGGGCGATCAATACTAACAATAAAGGAAAATATATCACCTTTATTGGTGAATAATTACAATGAAAATAAAAGTGGTTGGGAAACAGATGGAAATCAATCAACAGGGGATCAAAAAAATCCATATAGTGTATCTACTTATATAATCCGCAGTTGGGATTTCGGGCGTTGTAGCCGAATCCCAACATGCTTTGCGCGGGACTGCGAGTGATGACGCGCAGCGTCATCACGAGCCGCAGACCCGCACTACTCTAAAAAAAAAAAAAAATCCTCACCTCTACCCGAGCCCGCGCTGTCTCCCGCCGTCTCCCGCCGTCTTCTGCCGTGTTCCGCTAGGCTCCCGGTGGCTGTGCAGGCTCCCGGTGCCTGCAGTGATCTTCTATCTACTGAGAGTGAAGGACCTGTGGTGATGTCAGAGTCACGTGACACCAGCTTACTCCAGGCAAATCGCGGGTCACGTGACTCTGACATCACCACAGGTCCTTCACTCTCAGTAGATAGAAGATCACTGCAGGCACCGGGAGCCTGCACAGCCACCGGAGCCTAGCGGAACACGGCAGAAGACGGCGGAACACGGCAGAAGACGGCGGGGGCTCGGGGTGAGGTGAGCATAATCTTTTTTTATTTTTTTTAACCCCTGCCTTGCACGAGCGCACCACAGACACCTGTATACTCCACCACCACACACGCCTGTACACTCTGCCACCACCACAGACGCCTGTATACTCCACCACCACACACGCCTGTATACTCTGCCACCACACACGCCTGTACACTCTGCCACCACCACAGATGCCTGTATACTCCACCACCACACACGCCTGTATACTCTGCCACCACACACGCCTGTACACTCTGCCACCACACACGCCTGTACACTCTGCCGCCACCACCACACACACCTGTACACTCTGCCGCCACCACCACACACGCCTGTACACTCTGCCGCCACCACCACACACGCCTGTACACTCTGCCGCCACCACCACACACGCCTGTACACTCTGCCGCCACCACCACACACGCCTGTACACTCTGCCGCCACCACCACACACGCCTGTACACTCTGCCGCCACCACCACACACGCCTGTACACTCTGCCGCCACCACCACACACGCCTGTACACTCTGCCGCCACCACCACACACGCCTGTACACTCTGCCGCCACCACCACACACGCCTGTACACTCTGCCACCACCACACACGCCTGTACACTCTGCCACCACCACACACGCCTGTACACTCTGCCACCACCACAGACGCCTGTATACTCTGCCGCCACCACCACACCTGCCTGTATACTCTGCCGCCACCAGCACAGACGCCTGTATACTCTGCCGCCACCAGCACAGACGCCTGTATACTCTGCCGCCACCAGCACAGACGCCTGTATACTCTGCCACCACCACACATGCCTGTATACTCTGCCGCCACCAGCACAGACGCCTGTACACTCTGCCGCCACCACCACACACGCCGGTATACTCTCCCACCACCACACACGCCTGTACACTCTGCCACCACCACACACACCTGTACACTCTGCCACCACCACACACGCCTGTACACTCTGCCACCACCACACACGCCTGTATACTCTGCCGCCACCAGCACAGACGCCTGTATACTCTGCCGCCACCAGCACAGACGCCTGTATACTCTGCCACCACCACACATGCCTGTATACTCTGCCGCCACCAGCACAGACGCCTGTATACTCTGCCACCACCACACATGCCTGTATACTCTGCCGCCACCAGCACAGACGCCTGTATACTCTGCCACCACCACACATGCCTGTATACTCTGCCGCCACCAGCACAGACGCCTGTACACTCTGCCGCCACCACCACACACGCCGGTATACTCTCCCACCACCACACACGCCTGTACACTCTGCCACCACCACACACACCTGTACACTCTGCCACCACCACACACGCCTGTACACTCTGCCACCACCACACACGCCTGTATACTCTGCCGCCACCAGCACAGACGCCTGTATACTCTGCCACCACCACACACGCCTGTATACTCTGCCACCACCACCACAAACACCTGTATACTCTGCCACCACCACCACACACGCCTGTATACTCCACTACCCACAGACCCACCTGTATACTCTTCTACCCACAGAGCCGCCTGTATACTTTACTACCCACAGAGTCACCTGTATAATCTCCTACCCTCAGAGCCGTCTGTATACTCTGCTACCCACAGACCCGCCTGTATACTCTGCTACCCACAGAGCCCCCTGTATACTCTGCTACCCACTGGCCCGCCTGTATACACACAATTCATTTCACCCTGCTCCCGATGCAATTGCATCGGGCCTTTTTACTAGTATCCCTATAAACGAATGTCCATACAAGTGCATAATGCACAAATATTTAGATCTATCCCATTGTGGATCTAGATCATATATATGACCAAAGATAACCAGGGAGAGAGCATCAATTACAGAACAACCTGCAGACAAAGCCTGAACCCTGAGACATGAGATATGGGTCACTTTATTGATAATATTGAGCACCCCTCACCTCTTCCTTCTTATTATTGGATATATTCTAATTTTATGCTTTTTGCCCCTTTTGGAACACTCGGTTTAGGTTCTACACAAGAGCAACTCAATGAATTAGAAGATCATCAAAAAGTTCATTTATTTCAGTAATTCAATAGAAAAAGTGAAAAGCATATATTATATAGAGACATTACACACAGAGGGATCTATTTCATGTGTTTATTTCTGTTAATGTTGATGATAATAGCTTACAGCAAAGGAAAACCCAAAGGTCATTATCTCAGAAAATAAAGTAAGGAGGATGAAAGGTTAAAAACAGTGCTGCTGTATTCCACAAGACATCAAGGGCGCATATAATATAGATTTATTAGTCAACGCATTTCAGGGCTCCCTGAAACGCCTTGAAACATAGCAGTATGATATTGATTTGGCCAGGGAGCCCTGAAATGCGTTGACTAATAAATCAATATTATATTCACCCTTTGATGTCTCGTGGAATATGGCAGCGTGGTGTTTAACTCTTCATCATCCCTACTCTATATGCACCACGCTGGGGACTGCAGCAGCCGTGATCTGCTTTTATAGTGGTTGTGACTCTCACAACCACTCAAGTTAAGCCTCTGATACCCATTTAGGTCACATTTTATCTCTCAGACCCTTCATCCTCCCTACTTTAATGTTTTGAGCTAATAACGACCTTTGGGATTTCATTAATCATCAACATTAACAGAAATAAACACATGAAATAAATCCCTCTGTGTGTAATGACTCTATATAATAAATATGTTTCATTTTATGTATTGAATTACTGAAATAAATGAACTTTTTGATGAAATTGTAATTCATTGAGATGCTCTTGTACGTTGCTTGAATAGGGGCTTTAGTTATTTACTGGTGGAGAATTTTTGGAGATTGGCACATCTAGCCCTTAGTCTGTTCCTGTCTTGTCCATAGAACAAGACAGGTAAAGTGCTGGAGATAGTGTTGGACCACATCACACGGCAGCCCCCCCCCCCCCCCACCTTCCTCACCCGGTGTCTCATCCTCAGGACGCAGGTACTGGTGAATACAATTTTGGTATAGGGAGTTGTCAGTCGCCTGCTCCACCTGTCGACTTGTGCAGGTACGATGACAAAACTAGACAACGCCTGCTGGAACCTTAGTCCTCAGTGTACAGAGAATACGCTGCATCGGAGATAATGGGGAATTTTTTTAATTATTGGTCATTACTTGAATGGGGAAAAGTGGGGTCATCATACTGTCTGGGGGCTTCATTCTGTGGGAGGTGGGGAGGGTGGACATTATGCTGTTTGTATGAAGATGTGGCTCCATCATACTGTGTAGCGAGTCACAGACTTACATATTGCACAATATTAAGTGATTAAATGAACATTTATTATTATTAAACAATAATTCTAAGAATAATCTCCGGACTCCCATCAAAGCGTGCTGCTCTTAAGGGAGTAGAATTAGTAAGGGTTGTGTTGTTCACAGAGGTGCCATGATCCACAAATGAGCGGACAACTCTCAGGAGATCGGCTGCGGAGGCCGCCCAGAGAGGTGGTGCACCCTCTAAGGTCTCACCATCTAAATTAAGAGATCCCCCATTGTCATAGAGGTCCTCCATAACAGCCACAGCGTCTCTTGTGGCCCCTTGGGAAAATTAAATGACCAACCTCTGAATTAGACCGATCCTTATAATAGAGGACAACATTTAATCTGATCTCTTGTGATCTTTCTCCAGGTCTACTTGGCATCTCCCCCAGACAATAAAGAATGGTTGGCTGTCAAAGTCATTGACAAAAGTTCTTGTGAAGAAACAGAAATCAAAACTGAACTCCAGGTCCTCAGTATGGCCGCTGAGCCTGGCGGCCGCTTCATCCTGGGCCTGCGAGGATACGTGGAAACAACCCAAGAACATATAATCGCCACGGAATATATGAATGGAGGAAACCTGCATCGCCACATCCTGAAGTCAACGCCGTATGACATAGAAACAATAAGGTACATTTCCAATAGTCGAATCCTAATAAATTGTAGCTCTAGAGCAATGGGCATCAACAGGAGAAGACGAGGTCATAAGTAGGCCCCGTGTGATCCTCATGTTCTCTGTATGATTGTGTATGTGACCACCAATTCATTCTGTCCTTTCTACTCCACAGGCGGTTCGCGGCAGAGATGGTCTGCGGTGTCCAGTTCCTTCATGACAACGGCGTGATACATTGGTAATGAGTTCATCTTCCTAAATCTGTCACTTCCAGCTCTGTTTTCTACTTTAGAAAGTCATTGTCAATGGTTATTCTCACAATCCGTGTCTGCTCTTCTCTCTACAGTGACCTGAAGCCGGAGAATATCCTCATCGATAAGAACGGACACATCAAGATCGCAGACTTTGGATTATCAGTCATGGATGTGGCTGAAGGGGAAATAATGCAGGATTATCGTGGCACTCGAGGCTACATTGCTCCCGAGGTGAGGAACATCCCTGTGTGATTGATGCCGATAGTAGGACCAAGTATTATTCTGATCCCTATGTGTCCTGCTCATATCTAATCATAGACCGGTCCTAATAGCCTCTGTGTATAAATCTCCTCCCCGGTATAATCAGCTCATCCCATGTCTTCTCTTCCCACAGATGATGAATGGTGACGGCTACAGCAAACAGGCCGACTGGTTCTCATTGGGCGTCATCCTGTTCGTGATGATTTCAAACAAAATGCCATTCTACAGTTTCGGCACAAAGGAAGAATACCACGAGGCTCTCCAGTCCCGCGACCCACATTTTCCACCCGGGATCTGCCCTGAGGCCATCAACTTAGTACAAGGGGTGAGTAGGATCAGATGAAGAAGATGGTGGATTATATGCAGAAATAGAAGATAAGATGTGGACAGTCCATAGATGTTGTATAATAACCTACCGTATATACTCGAGTATAAGCCGAGTTTTTCAGCACAAAAATTGTGCTGAAAAATGCCCCCTCGGCTTATACTCGAGTCAGTGGTATATAGGCCGGCCGCGCACCTCCGGGTCTTCATGCTTCTTCCTCCGGCGCACAGACAATGACGTCATTGCCTGCGCCCGCCGGTCACAAGCAGGAAGAAGCATGAAGACCCGGAGGAGCGCGGTGTCAGAGCGGCGACAGCGACATGATAAGTATAATGTGTATTACTTACAGGTGTGCGCAGCAAGGGGCCCTGTATACCACTGATGGGGGGGCGGCCTGTATACCTCTGCGGAGGGGGGGAAGGCGCCGGCCAGCCTATATACCACTGGGGGGCTTTAATACCACTGATGGGGGCTGTAACCACTCAGGGTGGGCCTGTATATACCACTGATGGTGGGGCCTGTATATACCACTGATGGTGGGCCTGTATATACACTGATGTGGGGCTGTATATCCACTGATAGGGCTGTAACCACTGATGGGGGCCTGTATATACCACTGATGGTGGGCCTGTATATACCACTGATGTGGGGCCTGTATATACCACTGATAGGGGCTGTAACCACTGATGAGGGGCCTGTATATACCACTGATGGTGGGGCCTGTATATACCACTGATGGGGGGCTGTAACCTCTGATGGGGGGCCTGTATATACCACTGATGTGGGCCTGTATATACCACTGATGTGGGGCCTGTATATTACCACTGATGTGGGGCCTGTATATACCATGTGGGGCTTACACGATGGGGGCCTGTATATACCACTGATGGGGGGCTGTAATCCACTGATGGGGAGTACCTGTGGGGCCTGTATATATCACTGATGGGGAGCCTGTATATACCACTGATGGGTGGGCCTGTATATACCACTGATGGGGGGCTGTATATACCACTGATGGGGGCTGTAACCTCTGATGGGGAGACTGATATATCATGAGGGACTGTTACCAGGGGCTGTATACATGATGGGGGGGGGGGATTGTATACAGTGATGGAGGTCCTATATACCAGTGATGGGGGATTATATACCAGTGACGGGGGTCCATTTATCATGATGAGAGGGGCTGTATACCGTGATGAGTCTGCTTCATTTTACCCCCTAGGCTTATACTCGAGTCAATAAGTTTCCCTAGTTTTGGAGGGTAAAATTAGGGGCTTCGGCTTATACTCAGGGTCGGCTTATACTCGAGTATATACGGTATTACTTAAGTATAATATAATGACCAATTGTTTAATTCATTTTACAGCTTCTCTGCAAGCATCAATTTCAACGGTATGTCACAGCATTGAGGATCCGACAACATCCATTCTTCAGATCCATAAACTGGAGTGAGGTGGAGGCCGGGAGAGCCCTGCCACCATTCTGATTAACAATGATGTAAGTATAACATATAGGGACATTCATATACCCAGTAACAACATAATCACTGCACTTATCAATACAGAGGAGCAAATCAATTCACAGGAACCTGGGCTAGCCATGATGTCACTGGTCCATAGCCATCAGACAAGAGCCCTGTAAACTGCCCACTCCTGTCGGCCTCTGACACCTCCTCTGATTAATAGGACGGTGTGTCCCCATGGGTGCCCGGCAATGATGATATCACACCGGGCCCAAAAATCAGAAGAATGCTGAGGACTTCAGCAGGCATGATGCAGATTGTAGGGCCACCATCCGATGAGCATGTGGCTAGTGGACCCAGGGTAACCAAAAATGTATAAGCTCATCTGTACTTATCATTAGATTAACACCCCCAAGCATACAGTATATATGTGCGGAGCTGATCCTTAGATCTGTATATTTCTTTTCTTACAGTCCTATTAGGCTGAACAAGATCTCAGCCCCATTCTGGAAACACCTAGGAATGAAGACTAACATTTATTGGAACTGGACAATGACACTGGATTTTCTGCACTACTTTCTTTTCATCATCTGCTCATGTATGATATGAACATCATCATCATCATCAGCCCCATTATCATACATGATACAAACATCATTTATGCAGAAGTAAAAAAAAAAAAGAGATGTGTGACCAACTGGATTCAGGAAGACGATTGGAGCTGAGCTCCTTACATACCCTGCTGATTATTATTATTATTAATTTATATAGCGCTCTTGGTTCCATGGCGCTTTACATCTGTAAGGGCAGAACAAGGACGAGAACATAAAGAACGACGACTAAACCATACAGGTACATTAGGGCAGAGATCCTGTCCACAAGGGCTCACAGTCTATAGGGGATGGGTGGGAGACAGTAGGAGGGGAGAGGTGAGATGGTGCAGTGGATTGGGTCTCATGTGTGTTATAGGCTTGTAGGAAGAGGTGGGTCTTCAGGTTTTTCTTGAAGGTTCCCAGGGTAGGGGAGTGTCTGATGTCATGTGGAAGAGAGTTCCAGAGTATGGCGGATGTACGAGAGAAGTCTTGTATGCGGTTGTGGGAGGTGGAGATGCGGGGGGAGAAGAGAAGGAGTTCTTGAGAGGAGTGCAGATTGTGTGAGGGGTGTTATCAGGAGACCAAGTCGGAGATGTATGGAGGGGACAGGTTGTGCATGGCCTTGTATGTCAGGGTTAGGGTTTTGAACTGAGATCTCTGGGAAGTAGGGAGCCAATGGAGGGGGGAGACAGGGGAGTAATGGGTGAAAGGTGGATGAGTCGGGCTGCGGAATTGAGGATGGTTCGGAGGGTGAAAGGGAGGAGGAGGGAGGCCGGTGAACAGGAGATTGCAGTAGTTGAGGCGGGAGATAATGAGGGTGTGGACAAGCGTTTTGGCAGTGTCATGGTCAAGGAAGGAGCTGATCCGTGAGATGTTTTTAAGCTGGAGGTGGCAGGAGGTGGCAAGGGCCTGGATGTGTGGCTTGAAAGAGAGAGCAGAGTCGACGATTACACCGAGGCACTTGGCGTGGGGGACGGGTGAGAGTGTGCAGTCATTGACAGTGATGGTTAGGTTGGCAGGGCGGAAGAGCGACTTGGGGGAAGACAATGAACTCGGTTTTATTCATGTTGAGTTTGAGGAAACGAGCGAGAAGAAGGATGAGATGGCAGACAGACAGTGTGGGATTTTGGATAGCAGGTAGGTGTTGTCAGGGCCGGAGAGGTAGAGCTGGTATTGGAGGCCATGGGACTCGATGAGTTGGCCTAGGCCGAGGGTGTAGATGGAGAAGAGTAAGGGTCCCAGGACTGAGCCTTGGGGAACTCCAAAAGATAGGGGGTAGGGTGAGGAGGAGGTCTGGGAGTAGGTGACGTTGAAGGTCCGGTCTGTTAGGTACGAGGAGATCAAGGAAAGGGTTAGGTCAGTGATGCCAAGGGATTCTAGAATTTGAAGCTGGAGGGAGTGGTCGACTGTGTCGAAGGCAGCAGAGAGGTCGAGGAGGAGAAGGATGGAGTAGTGTCGCTTGCTCTTGGTGGTCAGTAGGTCGTTGGTGACTTTGGTTAGGGCTGTTTCGGTGGAGTGGTGGGCTCGGAAACCGGATTGCAGGTGGTCAAAGAGGGAGCACGAGGAGAGATGGGAGGACAGTTCGGAGTAGACATGTTGCTCAAGCAATTTTGAGGCAAAGGGGAGGAGAGATATGGGACGATAGTTGGAGACTGTTGCGGGGTCGTGGGAGGTTTTTTGAGGAGGGGTGTGATGAGGGCGTGTTTGAAGGAGGAGGGGAAGACGCCAGTGGTAAGTGAAATGTTGAAGAGATGGGTTAGGGCGAGGATAAGGACAGTGGTGAGGTTAGGGATGAGATGGGAGGGGAGAGGGTCGAGGGCACAAGTGGTGAGGTGGGATCGTGCTAGAAGGGAGGAGAGGCGCACTTCAGTCATGGAGGGGAAGTTACTTTTGGTCAAGGGGGGTTGGGTGATAGAGAGGGAGGGCCGAGGGGATTGGGAATCGAAGCTTTCTCTGATTTTGCGATCTTCTGTTTAAAGAAGCTGGCAAAGTCGTCGGCGGAGATGAGGGGAGAGGGAGGGGGTGCGGGGAAACGGAGTAGGGCGCTATAGGTTATGAAAAGTTGCTTGGGATTGTGGGAGGGGGAGCTAATGAGAGACGAGAAGAAAGCTGTTTTGCAGTGGTCAGTGCTGTCTTGAAGTCGATGAGGGACTGTTTGTACAAGGCGAGGTGCGTTGAGGAGTTGGATTTCTTCCATCTCCGTTCAGCTATCCTGGACATCCGTCGAAGTTTTTTGAAGATGGCGGTGAGCCAGGATTGTCTGTGTGCACGGGTTTTGTTGTATGAGAGAGGGGCGGCCTGGTCGAGGGCTGTGGCGAGAGTGGTGTTATAAAGGGTGGCAGCAGCGTCAGCGTCATGAGAGGAGGCTAAGTCAGAGAGAGGGAGGAGGGACTCAGCGAGTGAGTGGAAGTTAATGAGCTTGAGGTTTCTTCGGGGGTGAGGGGGGGGGAGAGGGCGGAGGTCAGCAGGTTGTGGTCAGGTACGAGGGGGGCTGAGTTTGCGAGGTCGGTGAGGGAACAGAGGCGGGTGAAGACGAGGTCTAGTGTGTGACCGTTATTGTGTGTGGCTGAGGAGGACCATTGGGAGAGGCTTAAGGAGGAGGTTAGCAGAGAGGAGTCTTGAGGCAGCAGCCTGGGGTTTATCAATGGGTATGTTGAAGTCGCCCATGATGATGGTGGGAATGTCGGAGGAGAGGAGGTGGAGGAGCCAGGTTGTGAAGTGGTCGAAGAAGGTGGACAAGGATCCTGGAGGGCTGTAGACGACAGCCATTAGAGGTTGTAGGGAGAGAAGATACGCACGGAGTGTGCCTCGAAGGAGGGGAGGGAGGCAGAGGTGGGTGGTGTAATTGGGGTGAAGGGGCAGCTGTTGGCCAGGAGTAGGCCAACACACCTCTGCCGCTGGAGTTGCTGGGGCGGGGGGTGTGGGAGAGGGTGAGTCCGCCATAGGAGAGGGCGGCGGGGGAGGTTGTGTCGGAGGGGGTGAGCCATGTTTCGGTGATGCCAAGGAAAGAGAGTTTTTTGGTGATGAAGAGGTCGTGGATGAAGGTGAGTTTATTGCACACTGAGCGGGCATTCCAGAGTGCGCCAGAAAGGGGGATTGGGGGAGGGGCGGTTTGGGGGATGGGTGTAAGGTTGCAGGGGTTGCAGATGTTAAAGGTAGGGAGTGGGTGTGGGCTAGGGGTGATTGTGGGGATGTGTTGGGGAAATCGGGATTAGGGAGATGTTGCCAGCAAGGAGGAGGAGGAGGGAGAGGGTCAGGAGGTGGGGGCATGAGAGCTTGCGTGGCGGACGGGCATGTTTGGAGATAAAGGCTTGGGTGTGGAGGAAGAGTTCAGAGAAGTGGGTGAGATGGCTAGGTAGGATGGATGGGGAGAGTGTTATTGTCTTGTCAGGAGGAGGGACAGAAGGGGGTTGTAGGAAGTGGAGTAGGATAGGATGAGTGTGAAGAGAAGGGAAAACATTGCATAGGGGTATAAGATTCAGTGGGCGTGAGAGGTGGAGTAGGGGGGTGAGGTGCAGATGGGGAGTGGTGGTGGCAGGGGGCAACAGCAGCTGAGAGGAGGAAGTGCAGCCAGGGTTGGGATGGAGGCAGGGGACAGGAGGACAGTAGCAGCAGGAGGGGTGAGATAGAGGCAGGGGTCTGGAGCACAGGGGACAGGTGCAGCAGGAAGGGCATGCAAAGCGGATGAGTGCCAATCAAGTTCAGGCAATCGACAAAGCAAATGGAGGAGTACAGAGTCCAGCAGGTGAAGCAGGGTGATGCGGTGCAGTCAGAGAACAGATGTAGGTACAATAGTGGGGATGAGATGCAGCCAGGGATGAGACGGCTGCATCTCATCCCTGGCTGCATCTCATCCCCACTATTGTACCTACATCTGTTCTCTGACTGCACCGCATCACCCTGCTTCACCTGCAGGACTCGTACTCCTCCATTTGCTTTGCAATTGCCTGGACTTGATTGGTACTCATCTGCTTTGCACACCCTTCCTGCTGCACCTGTCCCCTGTCGCTCCAGACCCCTGCCTCTATCTCACCCCTCCTGCTGCTACTGTCCTCCTGTCCCCTGCCTCCATCCCAACCCCGGCTGAACCTCCTCCTCTCAGCTGCTGTTGCTCCCCGCCACCACTCCCCATCTGCACCTCACCCCCCCTACTCCACCTCCCACTGAATCTTATACCCCTATGCAATGTTTTCCCTTCTCTTTACACTCAGTCCTATCCTACTCCACTTCCCACAACCCCCCTCTGTCCCTCCTCCCGACAACACAATAACACTCTCCCCCTCCATCCTACCTAGCCATCTCACCCACTCCTCTGAACTCTTCCTCCACACCCAAGCCTTTATCTCCAAACATGCCCGCCCGCCACGCAAGCTCTCATGCCCCCACCTCCTGACCCTCTCCCTCCTCCTCCTCCTCCTTGCTGGCGACATCTCCCCTAATCCCGGTCCCCCCCAACACATCCCCACAATCACCCCTAGCCCATGCCCACTCCCCACCTTTAACATCCGCAACCCCTGCAACCTTACACCCATCCCCCAAGCCGCCCCTCCCCCAATCCCTCTTTCTGGCG
The DNA here is from genome assembly GCA_033576535.1 of Allobates femoralis. Lineage (NCBI taxonomy): Eukaryota > Metazoa > Chordata > Amphibia > Anura > Aromobatidae > Allobates > Allobates femoralis. Next base: position 69,389,675 of record JARQOC010000009.1, on the reverse strand, counting down.
CACTCTAGAAAGCCCGCTTGACGCACACCAGGGGCCAGGGTTACTCCCGGTTTAGACAGGCGATTCTTCTCCTTCCTTGTCACGGGTGGACCGCGCCTGCCGGTAGTGGGGCCCGGTGTAGTGCAGATCAAAATTGAGGTCGTCTTACGGGAACAGATTAAAGTGGTTTTAATTTGTTTTCTTCGTGACGCCACCTATGAGTAGATTCGGTAAGGGCTACCGACGCTGCGGAACCTCCCGGGGTGATGGACAGCAGCAAGATGTTACGCTCCCCACAGGCTGAGCGGTGATCCCCGGGGGCTGGAGCTGCTCAAGATGTTGTGCGGCAGCTGCGGTTACCTTAAGTTCATGACGGACAGTTCATAAGGAGACACGGACACAGATAGTCTCTGCAACGGTTCTTTACTGTAACCAGCAGGCAGTACATGGCTTACAGTGGTTGAGTAGAAGACCGGGTGGACTCAGCAGTGATAGTGCTCCTCAGAGATCCGCAGTGTACCTCCTCTCTACCTCCTTAGTTTCTCTTGCCAGCGTCGCCCAGGAATACCAGGTCGGGTACGGGGAGGCTGCTTCAATGCCCTATCCATGATGTACGTTCTGGATTCTTTGGGGAGCCTTGGGTCCCTCGGTGGGTACACCGCTGGTTAGACGACTGGAAACTGGCTGGTGGTGGGGTGCTCCTATAAAGCTGCTCCTCCACGGGGCTGGTTCGCGTGGCAGAGGTGAACTGCTGCCAGCTTCGGTACCAGTGAACCGGCTGTAAGTTGTGGGCACGGGAGTCTTTTGGGAACCCGTGTAGATATGCCCATTCCCGGTGGTTAAGGCCTCAGGTGCTAACACCCGACCGGTGACGGCCCAGGGGCCCGCACGGGGTGCGGAGCCCCCGCTCCACTCCAAGTTCTAGTCTGCTCTCTTCAAGTTCTAGACTACGTTCCGACTTGTTCTGACTGTCTAGATTATTGTGTTCTCTTCACTATCCTAACACTCCACCCACCAGGACCTATGATTGGTCCCCTGTTCTAGGTGTTGTATGTTGGGTTGGATCTCTGAGTTAACTATTTCACTGCTTTGTCTAGAGAATATTGCGGCTGCAATACTCCCTTGTGACGCACTCGTTGCGGGGCGCCACACTCCCCCTTGGTTAAATCAGCTTGTCCCCAAGCGTCAAACTACTCACATTACAGAGGTTTTTACATTTTTATACATATATGACACACTTTTATTAAAATAGAAAAACAGGTAAAGAAATGCTTTGATGTTATAAGCAAAGAAACAGGTAATCACTTTGTGCGGACCTGGCGGGCGGTCGGCTGTACTTTAACTAGAGTCCAGGCTGTAGCCGCGAGATCACACAGTCAGTGACTAACGGTAACAGAGTCATTGATGAAAGTTCAAGTTTTTAAAGTCACTGGCTCTGAGGGTGATGGCGTACCCGGATAGCAAACCACCCATCTGCACAAGCATAGCGCTCATAGGTGATAATATCGCCCCGGTATAGGTCGCGATCGGGATGTCCTCTTGGCAAGTTTGACTCAACGTCCCGGCGCCCCACAAACACCTCCTCATTCAAACCCACCTCCCAAGCGACCCCCCACCCGGTATTTAAGTTAAAGGTGGAAATTCTACCTTCACGGCGGAGTTCATCAGGCAGCGGCGGCTGGCGGCGAGCCTCGGCACGGGCCTCCATGTTGGCGCGTTCTCTGGCTTGCCACTCCTCTCGTCGTCTCTGGCGTACATCTCCGTCGTTACGGCTCGGGGTGTAAAGATGAGTAATGGAGCTGGTGGTTTGGCGGGAAGCTTGAACTTGGCGGGCTGTCTGTATCGGAACCCGGTGGAACGGCACAGGGGAAGGTGTCGGCAGTGCACCCGACCAGTGTACCCGAGCTGTGTGCCCGGAAGGAAGTTCTTTGTTGTCTCCCCAAGCGAACCCGGTGTCGAAATCCTCAGCGGTGCTGTGGGTCTCGTCGTCATCCTCTCCGACCTCTTCCTCGATGATCACATCAGGCTGCTTGTTGATGAAAGACGTTAAAGCTTGTTCCGTTGTACAACGGGGCGGTGGTGCTGCGGATCCTTCCGTAGGGACGTCCTGCAGGGCTTCCAGGCTGCCTGCCTCTTCATCTGTTTCCGCAGGTAAAGGTGTTTCAATCCCGGTTACCAGGTAGGCCTCTGTGGTTGCAGAGGAGGCCTCCGGTTCTAGGGAGAAACAAGCGACAGTCTCGGTAGTGTGGAAACTAGTCGCGGGTTCCGCAGGTGGAACCTGGTAGAGATCGAGTTCTTCCATGGAGCGTGTTATGAGCTCCGGCTCAAGAACGGAATCGGTTGCGATGTTGGTCGCTGGAACGGGTCGAGTTGCGGCCTCCACCGGAATGACACAGTCTATTGGCTCAGGTGACGGAGCAGGACAGGTGGTAGGCGAGGGTGAGGCGGTCGAGAAGCTGGTGACGTCGTCTGGGCTTGGAGAAGCTGCACCCGGTCGGCTCTGCTGCATCGCATGGTGTAGTCGTCTGCCTAGGGTCGCGCTCCAGCTGCGAATCGTCCATTCCACTGTCTCTAGTAACCGCACCCGGAGGTCTTGTAGAGCCTCTAGCCAGAAGTCGGGGCTGCCGTCTATGGTAAGGGCAGGATCCGGACCCGGTTGGCTTATGGCTGCTCTGGCCTCCGCCTCGACCTCCCGCATCAGGTCTTGGAGTCTCATGCTGGCCATTCTTCTTTGGAGGGAAACCACACCCGATCAACCGGTAAGACGTTCTGGTTGAGCTGGTGAAGATGTCTTCTCTCTCTGTCGGTGTGTCTAGGTATGACACTCCCATCTCCTCTGGGCTTTTGTAGTCCAATCGTGGGAAAAGTCTTTGGGGTCCGCCCCCATGGTTGATTCGAGCAATCAGGGCGGACAAAGAGTTTGGCGCCTTTCGTCCTTAGCCCTCCCACAGTGAGGGGGGGGGTTGACTCACTCCTGGGCTTCACGTGGCGGCTTCTTGTGGCGGGAACGCCATCTTGGGCGCCATCTTGACCCAATGGTGTAAAGGCGGGAAAGTTCTTTTAGGGACGAACAAAGTCCAATTGTAGACAATAAAGTCCAGTTTAAGCACAACATACCCGTTGGTAACGGGCCTGCTCGTATCCTGTTCGTGACGCCATTTTCTGACGCACACCAGGGGCCAGGGTTACTCCCGGTTTAGACAGGCGATTCTTCTCCTTCCTTGTCACGGGTGGACCGCGCCTGCCGGTAGTGGGGCCCGGTGTAGTGCAGATCAAAATTGAGGTCGTCTTACGGGAACAGATTAAAGTGGTTTTAATTTGTTTTCTTCGTGACGCCACCTATGAGTAGATTCGGTAAGGGCTACCGACGCTGCGGAACCTCCCGGGGTGATGGACAGCAGCAAGATGTTACGCTCCCCACAGGCTGAGCGGTGATCCCCGGGGGCTGGAGCTGCTCAAGATGTTGTGCGGCAGCTGCGGTTACCTTAAGTTCATGACGGACAGTTCATAAGGAGACACGGACACAGATAGTCTCTGCAACGGTTCTTTACTGTAACCAGCAGGCAGTACATGGCTTACAGTGGTTGAGTAGAAGACCGGGTGGACTCAGCAGTGATAGTGCTCCTCAGAGATCCGCAGTGTACCTCCTCTCTACCTCCTTAGTTTCTCTTGCCAGCGTCGCCCAGGAATACCAGGTCGGGTACGGGGAGGCTGCTTCAATGCCCTATCCATGATGTACGTTCTGGATTCTTTGGGGAGCCTTGGGTCCCTCGGTGGGTACACCGCTGGTTAGACGACTGGAAACTGGCTGGTGGTGGGGTGCTCCTATAAAGCTGCTCCTCCACGGGGCTGGTTCGCGTGGCAGAGGTGAACTGCTGCCAGCTTCGGTACCAGTGAACCGGCTGTAAGTTGTGGGCACGGGAGTCTTTTGGGAACCCGTGTAGATATGCCCATTCCCGGTGGTTAAGGCCTCAGGTGCTAACACCCGACCGGTGACGGCCCAGGGGCCCGCACGGGGTGCGGAGCCCCCGCTCCACTCCAAGTTCTAGTCTGCTCTCTTCAAGTTCTAGACTACGTTCCGACTTGTTCTGACTGTCTAGATTATTGTGTTCTCTTCACTATCCTAACACTCCACCCACCAGGACCTATGATTGGTCCCCTGTTCTAGGTGTTGTATGTTGGGTTGGATCTCTGAGTTAACTATTTCACTGCTTTGTCTAGAGAATATTGCGGCTGCAATACTCCCTTGTGACGCACTCGTTGCGGGGCGCCACACGCTCAGTATGCAATAAACCCACCTTCATTCACGAACTCTTCATCACCAAAAAACTCTCTTTTCTTGGCATCACCGAAGCATGGCTCACCACCGCCGACACAACCTTCCCCGCCACCCTCTCCTATGGCGGACTCACCCTCTCCCATACCCCTCGCCCCAGTAACTCCCGCGGCGTAGGTGTTGGCCTACTCCTGGCCAACAGCTGCTCCTTCACCTCAATTACACCACCCCCTCTGCCTCCCTCCCCTCCTTCGAGGCGCACTCTGTGCGTATCTTCTCCCCCTGCAGCCTCCAACTGACTGTAATCTACCGCCCTCCAGGATCCTTGTCCACCTTCTTCGACCACTTCACAACCTGGCTCCTCCACCTCCTCTCCTCCGACATCCCCACCATCATCATGGGCGACTTCAACATCCCCATTGATAAACCCCACGCTGACTCCTCTCTCTAACCTCCTCCTCCGGCCTCTCCCAATGGTCCTCCCCAGCCACACACAATAACGGTCACACACTAGACCTCGTCTTCACCCGCCTCTGTTCCCTCATCGACCTCGCAAACTCAACCCCCTTTCTATCCGACCACAACCTGCTGACCTTCTCCGCCCTCTCCCCCCCTGCCACGCTCCCCCCTCTCCGGAAACTCCCTCACCCCCGAAGAAACCTCAAGCTCATTAACTTCCACTCACTCGCCTCCTACCTCTGACTTAGCCTCCTCTCATGACGCTGCCGCTACCGTCACCCGCTATAACACCAATCTCGCCACAGCCCTCGACCAGGCCGCCCCTCTCTCATACAACAAAACCAGTGCACACAGACAACCCTGGCTCACCGCCAGCACCAAAAAACTTCGACGGACGTCCAGGGTAGCTGAACGGAGATGGAAGAAATCCAACTCCGCAACCCCCCTCGCCTTGTACAAACAGTCCCTCATCGACTTCAAGACAGCACTGACCACCACAAAGCAAGCTTTCTTCTCTTCTCTGATTAGCTCCCTCTAACTTTTCATAACCTTTAACACCCTACTCCGTCCCCCCGCCCCCTCCCCTTATCTCCGCTGACGACTTTGCCAGCTTCTTTAAACAGAAGATCGACAAAATCAGAGAAAGATTTGATTCCCATTCCCCTCGGCCCTCCCTCTCTATCACCCAACCCCCCTCGACCAAAAGTAACTTCCCCTCCATGACTGAAGTGCGCTTCTCCTCCCTTCTAGCACGATCCCACCTCACCACTTGTGCCCTCGACCCTCTCCCCTCCCATCTCATCCCTAACCTCACCACTGTCCTTATCCCCGCCCTAACCCATCTCTTCAACATATCACTTACCACCGGCGTTTTCCCCTCATCCTTCAAACACGCCCTCATCACACCCCTCCTCAAAAAACCCTCCCTCGAACCCGCAACAGTCTCCAACTATCGTCCCATATCTCTCCTCCCCTTCGCCTCAAAATTGTTTGAGCAACATGTCTACTCCGAACTGTCCTCCCATCTCTCCTCATGCTCCCTCTTTGACCACCTGCAATCCGGTTTCCGAGCCCACCACTCCACCGAAACAGCCCTAACCAAAGTCACCAACGACCTACTGACCGCCAAGAGCAAGCGACACTACTCCATCCTTCTCCTCCTCGACCTCTCTGCTGTCATCGACACAGTCGACCACTCCCCCTGCTTCAAATTCTAGAATCCATTGGCATCACTGACCTAACCCTCTCCAGGATCTCCTTGTACCTAACAGACCGGACCTTCAGCGTCACCTACTCCCACACCTTCTCCTCACCCTACCCCCTATCTTTTGGAGTTCCCCAAGGCTCAGTCCTGGGACCCTTATTCCTCTCCATCTACACCCTCGGCCTAGGCCAACTCATCGAGTCCCATCACCTCCAATACCACCTCTACACCGACGACACCCAGCTCTACCTCTCCAGCCCTGACAACACCTCCCTGCTATCCAAAATCCCACACTGCCTGTCCGCCATCTCATCCTTCTTCTCTACTCGTTTCCACCTCAAACTCAACATGGATAAAACCGAGTTCATTGTCTTCCCCCGAAGTCGCTCTTCTCCCCTACCCGACCTAACCATCACTGTCAATGACTGCACACTCTTACCCGTCCCCCACGCCAAGTGCCTCGGTGTAATCGTCGACTCTGCCCTCTCCTTCAAGCCACACATCCAGGCCCTCGCCACCTCCTGCCACCTCCAGCTTAAAAACATCTCACGGATCCGCTCCTTCCTTGACCATGACACTGCCAAAAGGCTTGTCCACGCCCTCATTATCTCCCGCCTCGACTACTGCAACCTCCTGTTCACTGGCCTCCCCGCTTGCTCCCTTGCACCCCTCCAAACCATCCTCAATTCCGCTGTCCGACTCATCCACCTGTCGCCCCGTTACTGCCCCGTCTCCCCCCTCTGCCAAGCCCTTCACTGGCTCCCTACTTCCCAGAGATCTCAGTTCAAAACCCTAACCCTGACATACAAGGCCATCCACAACCTGACCCCCTCCATACATCTCTGACTTGGTCTCCCGATACCTATCCTCATGCAATCTGCGCTCCTCTCAAGAAATCCTTCTCTTCTCCCCCCGCATGTCCACCTCCCACAACCGCATACAAGACTTCTCTCGTGCTTCCGCCATACTCTGGAACTCTCTTCCACACCACATCAGACACTCCCGTACCCTGGGAACCTTCAAGAAAAACCTGAAGACCTACCTCGTCCTTCAAGCCTATAACCCACACTGAGACCTAATCCACTGCACCATCTCACCTTTCCCCCTCCTACTGTCTCCCACCCATCCCCTATAGACTGTGAGCCCTTGTGGATAGGATCTCTGCCCTAATGTACCTGTATGATTTATTCATCGTTAAGATGGATAGATAAAGGTCTTATCTATCTGAAAGAAGTGGGAGTGCTGCCTATGATTTTTTGTAATATTGACTAGATAGATAGATAGATAGATAGATAGATAGATAGATAGATAGATAGATAGATAGATAGATAGATAGATAGGGCCGCTTTACACACACCAACTTCTGTGACCAACTTCTGAACAGATCTCTGGTTGCAGTGAAATCATGGACACATTGCTCCATTTGTAGACAGCAACAAAATGGAAAAATGTGTCCATGATTTCACTGCAACCAGAGATCTGTTCAGAAGTTGGTCACAGAAGTTGGTGTGTGTAAAACGGCCAATAGATAGATAGATAGATAGATAGATGTATAGATAAGATAGATAAGATAGATAGGATGGATGGATGGATGGATGGATGGATAGATAGATAGATAGATAGATGGATGGATGGATGGATGGATGAATGGATAGATAGGGACCCATCAGATCTAAGGTCACCTTGACGCTGGTTGATGGGCAAACAGGTATTGGCCAATATGTGTACTATGAACTTTTATTTTTTAAAGATAAGATGTTTCCAAAAATCCAAAAATTGAGTTTTTTTGAAAAAATTTAAGTTTTTTTTATTTTTTCTCAAATGCATAGGTGTTTTTAATTCTATCTGTATGTACATATTCACATTTGATTGGCAGTGACTGTGTGGTGCTGTGAATGTATTCTGTGTATTATTCAGTATTGCAGCTTGCACCAGTTCACACTATGCCTCGAGTGCTGTTTAGCTTTTTTTTTTCTTTCTAGATAATTGTTTTAGTTGCTGGCTTCAAAGCTTTAGTTTTCATCCTCATTGACCCCAGGGGGTCTTTGATTTAAGTGAGTCCTCCAACTGAGAAATAGTAAAAATGGAGGCTTAGCTGAGCCCAAGGAAAGAGTGACAAGGTAGGATAGGGACCCATCAGATCTAAAATCACCTTAAAGCTGGTTGATGGGCAAACAGATATTGGCCAATATGTGTACCAAGAACCTTAGTTTATAAAGATAAAATATCCAAAAAATACATAGGCGATAGACACATAGGTAGGTGATAGATACATATTGTGTATTCCTTGCATTGATGTTAAATCTTCATAAATAAACTACATACATATTCTAGACTACCCGATGCGTTAGAATCAGGCCACCATCTAATCAATAATAACCAGCCTTCAGCCATGATGACTTGATAAATGAACCCTCCATCTCAAGATTGATCTTGTGCAGCTTAGATAGGTCCACCAGAGACTTCTCTGATGATAGATAGGTCCACCAGGGTCTTCTGCAAGATTAGATAGGTCCACCAGGGACTTCTCCAAGATTAGATAGGTTCACCAGAGCCTTCTCCAAGCCAGGACAGGTCTACCAGGGTCTTACCCAAGCCAAGATAGATCCACCAAGGTCTTCTCCAAGCCTAGATAGGTCCGCCAGTGTCTTCTCCAAGCCTAGATAGGTCCACTAGGGTCTTCTCGAAGCCTAGATAAGTCCACCAGTGTTTACTTCAAGCCTAGATAATTTCACCGGGGCCTTCCAGAAGCCAAGATAGGTCTACCAGGGTCTTTTCCAAGCCTAGATGGGTCCACCAGTGTCTTGTTCAAGCCTAGAGAGGTCCACCAGGGTCTTTTCTGCCATTATCTTGATAGTATCAAGTCATCGAGTTGCTGGTATTTCTCTTCATGTTGTTCCTTCTTTTCTTCCGACCATTATGTCCTTCTCCAGTGATTTCTTTCTTCGTATGATGTGTATGTGTGGCCCACTGGGACGGGGTACTCGGTACCGGACCGGGGTACTGCTGGGGATATCATGGCAGTCTTGGTCCGGACCGTGTCCCATGCCCCACAAGTAAAAGGGGTATTTACAGGGGAGTTTGTTGTGACGCCACCCACGGGTTGTGGTCAGTGAGGTGACCACTGCTGCAGTGTACTTCTGTCAGGAGGATGGATGCATGCTCCAGCAAGGTGGATGAGCCTGCCGCGGGTCGGGCTTCTCCTGACAGGGTGTAAAGATGCAATGCAGTTCTGTATACCAGGAATAATACACGGAAGACTGAAGCAGGGTTCACCGGGTTTTACTGACACGTTCTTCAGTTTAAACAGTACAGTTCACACAGTCACTTTACACAGGTAACTCCAGACACTCTGAACCCTCTGCAGCCAGGTTATCTTCTTGAGACCCTTCACTCTGTCTTTAACCCTTTAAGGCTTGTTCCTCCTCTACTCTTCCTTGTGGATTGTATGACGGCAACTCGGCCCCTTTTTGTGGCTTCCCCCTATGTGTATGGGTAGCAAGCTGGGTCATATAGTGTTGGTGAGCCTCCAACCCGTGTAGCATGAACCCTGATGTGGAACCAGTGTTCCCCGTCGGTTTGTCTGGGGAGCCGGCGTGTAGCTGCAGTCCCCTCAGAGCCGACACTCTGGTTCCAGCCTAGCTTAAGTGTCCCTGTCTTGCAAGGGATCACCGGGCTCTTTCCAACCCGTGTGACTATCCGGTTATAACAAGGGAATTCTATCCCGCCTGTAGTCGGTCAACGCTGCCGTACTCCTCGGACCCCGGTGTCACCGGTCCGGTCTCTGTCCTTACTTTTCCTTGGGCTGCAGGCTATGGACGGGCTTTTTCTCCATGGATCTGCTTCTCTGTGGAGTCTGCGCCTCCAGGGAGCCCTATCCCTACGGGAAGTGTCTTTCTGTCTGCTGTTCTTGTCTTTACCTCTCGGCTCACTCTGGCCTACTAACTGCCTCCGCCTACTGTTCTCCTTTTGTTCCTGGTCTGTCACCTGACCTACCTTCCCACCCACTTTCCTCTAAACCCCACCACCTCTTGCCTGCCTAGAGTCCCTGGCTCCGGGTTGGGTGTCGTGCTCTAGTGGGTGTGTGTGCTGTGGAGGTGTTTGCTACACAAACTGTCTCCTACCTGCCTGGCTGCAGTTCCTCATGTGGCCACCCTGGTCGCCACATGTAGATAAGTCTTAGGCTGCCTTCAGACTTGCAGATGCCTCCGCAGCGTTTTGCAGAGGCATCTGCAAGCATCCCTGGTGCGGGCGAGAGTGTGTGATTTGTGCACAGGCTTCCGCCTGCACACAGATCACTAATGGCGGGCAATGAGAGCGCACGGCGGTCTGCAAGCATCTGCAGACTGCCGTGCGCTCCATTATAAACATAGGGGCCGCGGTCTGCATGCAGATGCTTGCAGATACCTCTGCAAAACGCTGCGGGGGCATCTGCAAGTCTGAAGGCAGCCTGAGCTTGGTGATCTTTCCTTCTAGTGACATGTCTGGCTTGATTTGTTCCACAATTGATGTGTTTGTTCTATTTGCTATCCATGGTATTGATAACCTCCTTCTCCAGCTCCACATTTTGAAAGCGTTGATTCTTCTTCTGTCTTGTCTTCTGAATGGCTCAATGCCATATCAGCTACTTACTCTTCTAATAAATGTGTAAGCCTACATGAATCTTATTACAAAATGTTAATTAGACAGTATTATACTCTATCTAGACTTAACAAAATGGACAGTGAAGCATTCTCCCCTTTTCTGGAGAGGCTGCGGAGAAGAAAGGTAGTTTGCTTCACATTGTATGGGAGCGCCCAAAAATAAGTGAAACTCTGGACAGATGTTCCGGAGCTGCTCACCCAGATTACCCGTCTGAAGAATATAATCTCTCCTCACTCGGCATTGCTATCCTTACATTTGGACTCTCTGAGTTTTCCCAACAGAGCAATCATTATACCTAGTTGTCTAATTACTAAACAACTAATTGCAAGCAGATGGAAAGATAAAACTCAGGCGCCCCCAGGCCGTGGGGTACTCAGGGCTGGGCCGATGCTGTCTCTCTCTGGGATCATGGTGGTCGTGACCCGTCCCGTGGCCTGGGTTTCAGTTGAAAAGGGGTTATTTACAGGGAGGTTATCATGACGCCATCCGGGGTATGTGGTCAGTGGGACCACGCTGCTGTATTCCTGCTGGGGACGGTGACCTAGGGCAGTGTAGATGGTAAGCCCTGTGTGTCCCCAGGGCAGGTGTACTGGAGGGGCCTGGAGAAAGGTGGTGCTCTGTATACCGCACTTACTTTGATACTGCAGCTTCTCCAGTCGATGCTTTGAAGTAACAGGCGGCTCCGCAGGTAGAGACTTGGCTGCAACGCTGCAAAGAACAGTCTCAGGCACTTGTGAGCTTACCGGGTGCTTTACTGCTTCAAAGTTCTTTAGCAGCAAGTTGCAGTTCTTACAGTCACAGTTCTTACAAGTTATCTCTGCTCCGGGCACCCGGGTTCTACTGCAGCTCAGACGGTTCCTCTGCTTGCTTCCTCCAAATACCTTTCAGGCCCTACTTGTCTCTCTCCTCGTTCAAGCGTTCGGTCTGGCCGTCACAGGCTTTGTAGTGATGACTCCCTCTGTCTTAAGATCACTAGCCCTAGTCCGATGGCTGTGTTCCTACTCCGTGGCGGTAGGTGGGCTGCTGGTCATATAGTCCTGCCCCACGCCGGATGTGTCCTGTGATTGGGGGCTTAGAGTCTCCCTGGTCACCTTTACAGAGCCGGCTCTCTGGCTGTTGTGGCTTAGCCTTCCAGTGACCCAGGTATGGTTTGGGCTCACCAAGCTCCTTCTGCCTCACTGGCTCTCAGTTTTGGGTTCCTCTAGTTAGCTAAGGTGTCTGTGAGGCGGTCGACAGGGTAGGGGGTACTCAGATACCAGGATGGGCGGTTGCTTCGATGGGGAAATCACGGCTGGTCGGTTCCCGGTTCCGTGCCCTGGACCCTCAGTGGCAGGGGATGGGGGTGATGATGATGTGTGGGGGGAATGGTATCGTGACGCCACCCAGGGCCGGTTTTAGGCAAAGTGGGGCCCTGGGCAAAAGGTTAAAGTGGGGCCCTAAATACTCACATATTGCACCGTCACACTCAGACATTTAAGTTACATTTAAAAGCGCTGAATTCAGATTGGTAAATGAGTGCAATTTATAATATTCAAGTCTTTCAGCGCTTGTTTCCTGCCTTTTTACACAGGATGTTGAAGAAGGATGGCACAGAACAATCACCGGTACAGCAATCTGTCCTCTACAGTATTATGTTATCGGCAGTACTTCTTCAGTTTGCAGCCGGCAATGTGCTGCTTAGAGCAAGGATTTTTGTTTCTCCATAAACATCCAATCACCCAATAATGTTGGGCGATTGCCGGCCTGTTTACACCTTGGAAGTCTAATCTGTGCTGCTAATGTGGCACCCATGCGGGGGATTGCCACAGGAGGGAATTACACCTTGGTCCGCACAGCACACCACACCTTTCCACCCCAGACCTGAAGGGGGAGCTCTACTGGCTGCTTAAGTCAGTTCCCCTTTAAGAACATTCAGGCCTGAGGGGAGGAGTTAGTCAGTCCCAAGAGTCAGTCTAGAGTCTGCAGTGAGACGAAAGAGAGAGGAGACGGAGGAGCTGGTCGCTGGGAGAGATCCAGGCCCAGGACCAGGGACCACTGAACGCTGTGTGCACCCTAGGGAAAGGGTCGGAGGCAAGTGGAGAAAGAAGGGAACTAAGAAAAGGGAACCAGTTACTACAGCCCTTTAGTACACCTGGACACCGGAGTCCGATGCTGCCGGCATTTAGTGCTACAGGAAAAGCCCGGAAGACTCAGGAGGAGTTCAGCCTTGAGGAGAGCAAGTAAAGAGACGCTAAAACTGACCAAGCACAGGACCAAGGGCCATAGGAGAAACAGGGACCCGCAGAAGGACCTCATTGTCAGTTTAGAGCAAAGCCCAGAGAGGGAGAAGAAGCGGTGAGTTCGGGCTCAGGCAGGACTTGCCCCAAACCACAGTACACAAGAGACGAGAGGAGGCCTCATAACTTTCTAAGGTGGAAATCCCAAGTTGCACCGGGGACCTGGTTAATACTCTGTACTGTACCTGTTACCCTGTCAGCAGTAAAAAGTACCGAAACAACAATCCCTGTGTGTCTGTGTGGCTGTCTAATTCACCGCTGTGTCAGCAAAGACTTAACTACTACTCCCCTCATCCATGCCCGCTGCCCTAATGTAAAGCTCCACCTGTGGGGAGCTGTACCACACTCTGCTGCACCCACCATCACCTCAGCGGCCGGCTGCAGCGCTGGTATACCCGTTACCAGGTACCATAGGTGGCGTCACGTTAACAATCCCCTTATCCCCCACTGTTGCCCGCCATTGAGGGTCCAGGGCATGGGACCAGGGATCGACCAGCCGTAATCCCCCATCAAAGCCGCCATCAGCCCCGGTACCCGAGTAACCCATACCCTGTCGACCGCCTCACTGGGATTTATAAATGTAGATATTGTGGTGATGCGACCCATGGCCTGGTGCATCACACAGGTTGTTGGTATATGACTCTGTTCATATGTATCCGGTTTTTACTGTGGATGTGCTGTGCTAAAACCTACCTGGAACACAGTGAGGTAACAGCTGAAAGTGAGTGCTGTAGATCAGACAGATTCATGAGCCTAATGAGCGGCAGCTGAGAGCGACGTGTGTGTGCTGATTGCCTGGCAGCTCAGGTGGGTGTGTCCATGTGGGTGTGGCAAGCAGGACTTAACCTGCCAGGTGTGTGTGAGTTGGAGACAAGCCATCAGATCAGAGCAGACTGCAGATGAGAGCAGACCAGAGACTGCAGAGTCCAGAGAGAGGACATGTTTCATGGGGGATGAAGCAGGATGCCTGGCTCTCCATGCTGGAGACGCCGGCCCCTCTGAGTCGTGTGGAGCCTGTGGCCAGACCGAGAGGTTAGTGGAGCACCTGGGTGTAAGGGGGGGTCCTGGCTGAACTTATAGGGAGCTCACTCTGTCCATGGTGGTGAGGCTGCCATCCGGGATCTCTGCCTGTGTGGTGGGGGCTTGGAGGCAGCTGGGCATCATGGGCAGGGTGGGGAGACCTTGGGGGATGCTTTGACTGCCCTGAAGCTCAGGTGGCTCGCAACCTGGTCTGGGCCTAGAGGGCGGAAGTCCATACCGGACTGTGCTTGTGTGAGTGGTCTGGGCCTGACAAGGCTGAAGTCCATGAGGGACTATGGAAGTGCATGACAGCCTATGGAAAAGGGCCCATGTATGATGTGGGACCAGGAGGTCTGTGTGTGAATGGAGGCAGAGTAGAAGCCTCTGTGGGAGAGAGAAGACCCAAGTCCTGTGAGAAATGGAGCCGTGAGGCCAGGCGACAAGGGTGGTAGAGGACCAGGAGTTGGGAAGTGGGGCTGACCCTGGAGGGGCTCGCGAGGGCGTGTTTGGTGCAGCCGCTTGCCTGGAGGTCTGGCCCTGGTGATGGTAGACTTGGAAGCGTCTGGCGACCTGGAGGCACGTGCCGAGGAGTTCTTGGGGGCCTGACTTGCCCGGGAGCCCCGGTGACTACAACCAGGTCGGGGCCTGGTTCAGAGCAGCCAGAGCGCTGTGTAGAGGGCTGGGAACAGTTAGCAGCCTGTGCGAAGGGACTGGACTCCCAAGGGGACACTGGGCCAAGGAAGGGCCTAGCATTCGGGCAGTGGCCGTAAACAGGGGTGTACCGGCGGCGATCGAGGCCCTGTGAGACGGGCACTGACCAGTGTACTCTGTATTGTGTGCCGGTACTGTCAGGTAACCTGGCGTTAGATAAGTGCAATATACTTTATGTACCGTGGAATGTAATGTGATGTGATTTGTACTATGTTATGTGATGTGAGTGTAATATAATGTATTGTATGTATTTTATATGAGAGGAGCAGTTTATATGTAATAAACTGCTGCATAATGGTGAAAAAACATGTATTGGTGTCATTGTACGCTGTCAAGCGAACCCCAGGGAAACGCTACCTCACAATATTTTACATACGATATGTGACGCATACACTATATTTTACTCGTATACACCGAGCACACACACATAGACACACACATCCATTCCCATCATTGTCTGTGTCATACAGGACGGCTCCTCCAGGGAGGGTCGCTCTTTCTAACCTCTCATCCTCTGACCAGGAGATGGGGATTCTGAACACAGGACTCCTTATATTGGTTAAAAATTACCAACAAGTGTTTAACAAAATAGGATTTACAAACTGGAGAGTCAGTAAGGAAAATGTTTCCATAGGATCATCTACATAAATGTCATCTTTAACAAAGATCTGCTATATTCTTCATATTGTAAAACAAATACACTTGAATTGAGCCCCATCCTGGTGGTCTTGTCTTGTTCGGCGTCACTGGTGGAAATATTGATCTTAAAGGAGTTATCCAGAATTCTATAAACACGACTGATTTCTTTCAAAAACAGCGCCACCCCTGTCTACAGGTTGTATGTGATATTGCAGCTGAGCTCAATTGAAGGGAATGGGCCTATGCTGTAATACCACCTGCCGCCTGTACACAGGGGTGGTGCTGTTTTTGAAAGAATGTAGTAAAGTTTTATTAATCCTGGACATCCCCTTTAATGCCTTGTAGGTTCTGCTTGATAACTGGCTACTAATGTAGGAATTAAGGAGGACCCCTAAGGCTAGTGTCACACATGGCCATCAGTTTTTTTCCCTTGTTTTCAATAACTGATCCGTTTTTTTTTTTTAGGGTGCTTTTTGACCCTCCGGTGCAGCTCTGCGTTTTTGGGACCTTGCCATTTTTTCCCATAAACAATGCTCTAAAAAACAGATCAGTTTTCCCATAGGGCCCCATGTTAAAAAAACGGATCCGTTTTTGTACTGCACCCAAAAACGTTGCTCCTGTAAAAAAAAAAACTGACACCATTCTAAGTGCTTTAAAATTGCAAAAAAAAGTGCAATTCCACAATTCTTGTTTTAGTTTTTTATTTATCATGTGAACTATATGGTAAAAGTGACTTCATAAGTTGATTATCCAGGTCAGAATAAGAAGATACTGAACATTTTTTTTTTTATTTCAATCATAAAAAAAACCCAGAAATTTGTACAAAAATAAAAATAAATAATAAAAAAAATTTGCTTTAATCACCATTTTCTGAGAACCATGATGATTTAATTTTTGAAGATACAGGGCTATGTGAGGGCTTACTTTTTGTGCCCTGAGCTGACATTTTTACTGATACCATTTTGAGTCAGATACAACATTTTGATCGCCTTTTATTGCATTGTATTGTAACAACGTGGTGGCCCAAAAAACATAATTCTGGCGTTTTTGCTTTTTTACTGTTACACCATTTACCAATTGGATTCATTTACTTCATATACTGATAGCTCACGTTCTTACGAACGCAGCGATGCCAAATATGTGTATTTTTAAATTTTTTTTGCTGTTTTATTGCTTTTTTCAGTTCAGCTCCTTTGGGGGCCCCTAAGAGAGTGGGGGCCCTAGGCAACTGCCCAGTCTGCCTCACCCTAACGCCGGCCCTGACGCCACCTGTGGTACCTGGTAATAGGGTCTACCAGCGCTGCGGCCGGCCGCTGAGGTGATGGAGGTGCAGCTCAGAGTAGTACAGCTCCTCACAGGTGGAGCTTTACCTCAGGGCAGCGGGGATGGATGAGGGGAGTTGTAGTTCTTACCCCTCTAATGATGCTGAGACCCTCTGTGCACCGGAGCCGCCACTGCTGCAGGTAACATCTGTATGAAATCTATCCATCCATCCAGGGGCGGACCCAGACTGTTGTGGGCCCTGGTGCAAGAAATTTTTCGGGGCCGCCCCTTCCCCCTGGAACTCAGTGCCAGAATAGTGCAGCGGGTGTGCAGCACAGCCAGTGGCGTAGCCACTGTTTGTGGCGCTCGGGGCGGTCGAAAAATTTGCCGCCCCTTTGGTTGTTGATAATCTGGAAGTATACATAGTATACACTGTCTGCCCCTATATACAAGAATATAACTACTATACTAAAACACAAAGAGAAGGGGTGCAATTGCCACCTCTGCACAACCCCAGTGTATGGCAACAAGCAGGACTCAAGGAGGGCCCGGGGCTGGAGCAATTTTTGCCGCCGTGCTGTGGAGTTCATAATGCAATATAAATGCAAAAAAACTTTATTCTTAATATGTCGTCACAATACCGACATATTAAGACATATTGAGACCTGCCCCCCCCCTCACCCCAGGGGGAGACCTGCCCCCCCTCACCCCAGGGGAAGACCTGCCCCCCCCTCACCCCAGGGGAAGACCTGCCCCCCCCCTCACCCCAGGGGAAGACCTGCCCCCCCTCACCCCAGGGGAAGACCTGCCCCCCCCCCCTCACCCCAGGGGAAGACGTGCCCTCCCCCTCATCTCAGGGGCAGACCTAATGCAAAGCGGTTGTTCATTTGCCCTGATGGCTCTTCTCATGTGCAGACAATACAGGAAGGCTTATACGGATGGAGACACTGATATTGATCCTCATTGGAGAGACCCAGTATTACCTCACTCCTCCCCCTCCCAATATCACCATCACCCACATTATATATAACAGCTCTCAGCCGCCATAGAGAGTGTGTGCAGCGCCATGCTGGGAGCAGTAGTGCCCTCACTTACCCCTTGGGCCTCTTGTCCTCACAGTCCTGTCCTGACACTTCTCTCCCTATAGAGGCCCAGTCATTCATCTGCTCCGCGGTCACTTTCCTCAGCGCCTCCTCTACCCTCCTGCTCGGATCTCGGCGTTCTGCTCACTGATAGGCCGGGAGCTGTCACGTGTCCTCTGTGAAAGTCTCTGTTACCATGGAGACGGGTCACTGCGGAGCGCTGCGGCCTAGAGCCTGAGCACAGCCTGCTCCTCATATTACACCAGGGGCGGTGACGGGGCCCCGCAGGGTGAAGAAGCAGCCGGCGGCTCCTGTGTGTCAGGGAGACAGGAGGAGCTGCCCCAGACTGGGCTTTCACTGTCAGTGCAGGCAGCAGGACAGCGATTAGCTCCGCCCCCTCCAGCCTCTGTGTGATGTGATTGGCAGTACTTGGCTCCGCCCCTCCAGCCTATCATCATCATCAACATCATCATCATCATCATGTGGCGGCAATGTGGGCTATGTGGACCGAAAGGGCAGCAATGTGGTCCCCGGAAGCAGCAATGTGGTCCCCAGGGGGCCGCAATGTGGGCTATGTGCACCCAGGGGGCCGCAATGTGGGCTATGTGCACCCAGGGGGCCGCAATGTGGGCTATGTGCACCCAGGGGGCCGCAATGTGGGCTATGTGCACCCAGGGGGCCGCAATGTGGGCTATGTGGTCCCCAGGGGGCCGCAATGTGGGCTATGTGGTCCCCAGGGGGCCGCAATGTGGGCTATGTGGTCCCCAGGGGGCCGCAATGTGGGCTATGTGGTCCCCAGGGGGCCGCAATGTGGGCTATGTGGTCCCCAGGGGGCCGCAATGTGGGCTATGTGGTCCCCAGGGGGCCGCAATGTGGGCTATGTGGTCCCCAGGGGGCCGCAATGTGGGCTATGTGCACCCAGGGGGCGGCTATGTGGGCTATGTGTGCACTGGAGGCAGCAATGTGGGCTATGTGGTCCCCAGGGGGCAGCAATGTGGGCTATGTGGTCCCCAGGGGGCAGCAATGTGGGCTATGTGCACCCAGGGGGCCGCAATGTGGGCTATGTGCACCCGGGGGCCGCAATGTGGGCTATGTGGTCCCCAGGGGGCAGCAATGTGGGCTATGTGGTCCCCAGGGGGCAGCAATGTGGGCTATGTGGTCCCCAGGGGGCAGCAATGTGGGCTATGTGCACCCAGGGGGCAGCAATGTGGGCTATGTGCACCCAGGGGGCAGCAATGTGGGCTATGTGCACCCAGGGGGCCGCAATGTGGGCTATGTGCACCCGGGGGCCGCAATGTGGGCTATGTGGTCCCCAGGGGGCAGCAATGTGGGCTATGTGCACCCAGGGGGCCGCAATGTGGGCTATGTGCACCCGGGGGCCGCAATGTGGGCTATGTGGTCCCCAGGGGGCAGCAATGTGGGCTATGTGGTCCCCAGGGGGCAGCAATGTGGGCTGTGTGCACCCAGGGGGCGGCAATGTGGGCTATGTGGGCACTGGGGGCAACAATGTGGGCTATGTGCACCCAGGGGGCAGCAATGTGGGCTATGTGGTCCCCAGGGGGCAGCAATGTGAGCTATGTGGGCATCGGGGGCAACAATGTGGGCTATGTGCACCCAGGGGGCAGCAATGTGGGCTATGTGGTCCCCAGGGGGCAGCAATGTGGGCTATGTGTGTGGCGCCCCGCAACGAGTGCGTCACAAGGGAGTATTGCAGCCGCAATATTCTCTAGACAAAGCAGTGCAATAGTTAACTCAGAGATCCAACCCAACATACAACACCTAGAACAGGGGACCAATCATAGGTCCTGGTGGGTGGAGTGTTAGGGTAGTGAAGAGAACACAATAATCTAGACAGTCAGAACAAAAAAAAGGAGTATAGTCTAGAACTTGAAGAGAGCAGACTAGAACTTGGAGTGGAGCGGGGGCTCCGCACTCCGTGCGGGCCCCTGGGCCGTCACCGGTCGGGTGTCAGCACCTGAGGCCTTAACTACCGGGAATGGGCATTTCTACACGGGTTCCCAAAAGACTCCCGTGCCCACAACTCACAGCCGGTTCACTGGTACCGAAGCTGGCAGCAGTTCACCTCTGCCACGCGAACCAGCCCCGTGGAGGAGCAGCTTTATAGGAGCACCCCACCACCAGCCAGTTTCCAGTCGTCTAACCAGCGGTGTACCCACCGAGGGACCCAAGGCTCCCCAAAGAATCCAGAACGTACATCATGGATAGGGCATTGAAGCAGCCTCCCCGTACCCGACCTGGTATTCCTGGGCGACGCTGGCAAGAGAAGCTAAGGAGGTAGAAAGGAGGTACACTGCGGATCTCTGAGGAGCACTATCACTGCTAAGTCCACCCGGTCTTCTACTCAACCACTGTAAGCCATGTACTGCCTGCTGGTTACAGTAAAGAACCGTTGCAGAGACTATCTGTGTCCGTGTCTCCTTATGAACTGTCCGTCATGAACTTAAGGTAACCGCAGCTGCCGCACAACATCTTGAGCAGCTCCAGCCCCGGGGATCACCGCTCAGCCTGTGGGGAGCGTAACATCTTGCTGCTGTCCATCACCCCGGGAGGTTCCGCAGCGTCGGTAGCCCTTACCGAATCTACTCATAGGTGGCGTCACGAAGAAAACAAATTAAAACCCCTTTTTAATCTGTTCCCGTAAGACGACCTCAATTTTGATCTGCACTACACCGGGCCCCACTACCGGCAGGCGCGGTCCACCCGTGACAAGGAAGGAGAAGAATCGCCTGTCTAAACCGGGAGTAACCCTGGCCCCTGGTGTGCGTCATGTGCACCCAGGGGGCCGCAATGTGGGCTATGTGCACCCGGGGGCCGCAATGTGGGCTATGTGGTCCCCAGGGGGCAGCAATGTGGGCTATGTGCACCCAGGGGCAGCAATGTGGGCTATGTGCACCCAGGGGGCCGCAATGTGGGCTATGTGGTCCCCAGGGGGCAGCAATGTGGGCTGTGTGCAACCAGGGGGCGGCAATGTGGGCTATGTGGGCACTGGGGGCAGCAATGTGAGCTATGTGGGCATCGGGGGCAACAATGTGGGCTTTGTGCACCCAGGGGGCAGCAATGTGGGCTATGTGCACCCAGGGGGCCGCAATGTGGGCTATGTGGTCCCCAGGGGGCAGCAATGTGAGCTATGTGGGCATCTGGGGCAACAATGTGGGCTATGTGCACCCAGGGGGCCGCTATGTGGGCACTGGGGGCAGCAATGTGAGCTATGTGGTCCCCAGGGGGCAGCAATGTGGGCTATGTGGGCATCGGGGGCAACAATGTGGGCTATGTGCACCCAGGGGGCAGCAATGTGGGCTATGTGGTCCCCAGGGGGCCGCAATGTGGGCTATGTGCACCCGGGGGGCCGCAATGTGGGCTATGTGCACCCGGGGGGCCGCAATGTGGGCTATGTGGTCCCCAGGGGGCAGCAATGTGGGCTATGTGGTCCCCAGGGGGCAGCAATGTGGGCTATGTGACCCAGGGGGCAGCAATGTGGGCTATGTGCACCCAGGGGGCCGCAATGTGGGCTATGTGGTCCCCAGGGGGCAGCAATGTGGGCTATGTGCACCCAGGGGGCGGCAATGTGGGCTATGTGGTCCCCAGGGGGCAGCAATGTGGGCTATGTGGTCCCCAGGGGGCAGCAATGTGGGCTATGTGCACCCAGGGGGCGGCAATGTGGGCACCGGGGGCAGCAATGTGGGCCATGTGGACCCAGGGGGCAGCAATGTGGGCCATGTGAACCCAGGAGGCAGCAATGTGGGCTATGTGCACCCAGGGGGCAGCAATGTGCACCCAGGGGGCAGCAATGTGGGCTATGTAGACCCAGGGGGCAGCAATGTGGGCCCTGGAAGCAGCAATGTGGGCTATGTAGGCCCAAGGAGCAGCAGTGTGGTCTACGTGGGCCCCGGGGGCAGCAATGTGGGCCCCAGGGGCAGCAATGTGAGCTATGTGGACCCAGGAGGCAGCAATGCGGGCTATGTGGGCCCCAGGGGCCGCAATGTGGCACTGACGCATAACGTTTGTTGTGACATAAGGCAGAAGAACGTAGTGGAGTGCCTGCCTGCTCATCCCACAACATCGGCTGGCTGAATGTCTGCCTACCCCTCACTCTGTTCAACTGTTACTAGGACCTGACCTCTGTATAGTCTGTGGCCATGTGCTCAATTTAAGGGCAATTTACAGTCAGTATTAAAATACATTGCAAAAAAGCACCCGGCTGTCTGCACAGTTTGTAATCTGGGGAGGGGGTGAGGGGCACAAGGGAGAGCCAGACTGAGGCTGATAAACAGTGATAGATAAGGTGGGGGACAGGGGCGGACACAGACTGTAGTGGGCCCCCGCCCCTCATAGTGCAACAAAGTTATGTAAATATATGTTCCCGTAAACATATAGATCACTATTAAATGTGCAGCATGTAAGGGCGCCTTCACATAGGTGAGGTGTTTTGTATCCGGCGAGATCAGGCGAAAACTGCCTCTGACTTGATATGGTTTTTGCCCTTAAGGCGGCTTTCACACTGGCGTTTTTCACCGCTAGCGGCAGATCCGGCAGATTTCCGCACCTCTGCCGCCTAACGGGCGACTTCCGGCACAGATCCGGCAAGCGCCATTCATTCTCTATGGGGCTTCTGGTCCGCCGCGGCAAGTGCAGTCATGCCAGATCCGGCACTTGCGGCACCGCAAAAAAAATGCAGAGAGCCGCAGTTTTTTCGCGGTGCCGCAAGTGCCGGATCTAGCACAACCGCACTTGCAGCAGCCGACCGCAAGCCCCATAGAGAATGAATGCAGCTTGCTGGATCGGTGCCAGAAGTCGCCCGTTAGGCGTCAGAGGTGCGGAAATCTGCCGGATCTGCCGCTAGTGGTGAAAAACTCCAATGTGAAAGGAGCCTAAACCAGATTAAACTGTAATGGAGCTTCACCGCATTCGTATACCGCTTCCGTTAGGACCCGTTCACACAATGCGTATTTTGCCACGTATTTGGTGCATATACACTGCAGATCTGCAACAAATATGCAGCTGCGTGTTTTCCCAGCAAAGCTTATGGTTTTTGACAATTCCTGTGTACGTGGTGCCATTAAACTATACAGCCGATATGCTGCGTATTGTAGTGCGGGAAAATCTGAAGCATGTCAATTTTTGCTGCGGATTTTCCCACCGTAAATGTACTGTATATCTAATATAGAGGCTATGCAGGGCTGGATATAATATCTGGAGGCTGCTGCTGGGCTGTATATATTATTTGCCAGTTGCAGCCTCCAAATTATATACATTTGTGGCCAAAAGTATTGACACCCCTGCAATTCTGTCAGATAATACTCAGTTTCTTCCTGAAAATGATTGCAATCACAAATTCTTTGGTATTATTATCTTCATTTAATTTGTCTTCAATGAAAAAACACAAAAGAGAATGAAGCAAAAAGCAAAACATTGATCATTTCACATAAAACTCCAAAAATGGGTCGGACAAAAGTATTGGCACCCTCAGCCTAATACTAGGTTGCACAACCTTTAGCCAAAATAACTGCGATCAACTGCTTCCGGTAACCATCAATGAGTTTCTTACAATGCTCTGCTGGAATTTTAGACCATTCTTCTTTGGCAAACTGCTCCAGGTCCCTGATATTTGAAGGGTGCCTTCTCCAAACTGCCATTTTTAGATCTCTCCACAGGTGTTCTATGGGATTCAGGTCTGGACTCATTGCTGCCACCTTAGAAGTCTCCAGTGCTTTCTCTCAAACCATTTTCTAGTCCTTTTTGAAGTGGGTTTTGGGTCATTGTCCTGCTGGAAGACCCATGACCTCTGAGGGAGACCCAGCTTTCTCAGACTGGGCCCTATATTATGCTGCAAAATTTGTTGGTAGTCTTCAGACTTCATAATGCCATGCACACGGTCAAGCAGTCCAGTGCCAGAGGCAGCAAAGCAACCCCAAAACATCAGGGAACCTCCGCCATGTTTGACTGTAGGGACCGTGTTCTTTTCTTTGAATGCCTCTTTTTTTCTCCTGTAAACTCTATGTTGATGCCTTTGCCCATAAAGCTCTACTTTTGTCTCATCTGACCAGAGAACATTCTTCCAAAATGTTTTAGGCTTTCTCAGGTAAGTTTTGGCAAACTCCAGCCTGGCTTTTTTATGTCTCGGGGTAAGAAGTGGGGTCTTCCTGGGTCTCCTACCATACAGTCCCTTTTCATTCAGACGCCGATGGATAGTACAGGCTGACACTGTTGTACCCTCGGACTGCAGGGCAGCTTGAACTTGTTTGGATGTTAGTCGAGGTTCTTTATCCGCCATCCACACAATCTTGCATTGAAATCTCTCGTCAATTTTTCTTTTCCAACCACATCTAGGGAGGTTAGCCACAGTGCCATGGGCTTTAAACGTCTTGACACTGTGCACGGTAGACACAGGAACATTCAGGTCTTTGGAGATGGACTTGTAGCCTTGAGATTGCTCATGCTTCCTCACAATTTGGTTTCTCAAGTCCTCAGACAGTTCTTTGTGCATGGAGAAAAGAAAGAAGACCAATGTGGTACACACAAGGACACAGGACAGAGGTTGAGTCAACTTTAATCCATGTCAACTGGCTGCAAGTGTGATTTAGTTATTGCCAACACCTGTTAGGTGCCACAGGTAAGCTACAGGTGCTGTTAATGACCTAAATTAGAGAAGCATCACATGATTTTTCTGACAGTGCCAATACTTTTGTCCACCCCTTTTTTATGTTTGGTGTGGAATTATATCCAATTTGGCTTTAGGACAATTCTTTTTGTGTTTTTTCATTGAAGACAAATTAAATGAAGATAATAATACCAAAGAATTTGTGATTGCAATCATTTTCAGGAAGAAACTGAGTATTATCTGACAGAATTGCAGTGGTGTCAATATTTTTGGCCACAACTGTATACAGCACAGCACAGCCTCCAAATAGCATACACAGCCTAGCATTGTCTCTAGGTAATATATACAGCCAGCACAGCCTCCAAATAACATATACAGCCCTGCATAGCCTCAGTTAATATATACAGTCCAGCACAGCCTTCAGGTAATATATACACCCAGAACAGCCATCAGGTAATATATACAGCCCAGCATTGCCTCTAGGTAATATATACAGCCCAGCACAGCTCCAAATAACATATACAGCCCTGCATACCCTCCAGTTAATATATACAGTCCAGCACAGCATTCAGGTAATATATACAGCCCAGCACAGCCTTCAGGTAATATATGCAGCCCAGCACAGCCTCCAGGTAATATATACAGACCAGTACAGCCTCCAAATAACATATAAAGCCTAAGACAGCCTCTAGGTAATATATACAGCCCAACACAGCCTCCAAATAACATATAAAGCCTAAGACAGCCTTCATGTAATATATACAGTCCAGCATAGCTTCCAGGTAATAGAAACAGTCCAGCATAGCCTTCAGGTAATATATACAGCCCAAAACATAATATATACAGCCCAGTATAGCCTCTAAATAACATATATAGCCCAAGACAGCCTCCAGGAAATATATATAGGCACCCCTGTTTTGCTTTCTTTCATAATGCTCTCCCCCATATGCGGTTCACTTTCGACATAGTGCTTCTCACCCATCCACTGTCCGCACATGAGCTGCAGCGTTATGGGGCACAGTCAGTGTGTGACTTCAAAGACACACTCACACTGATGATGGCGCTGCGGCTGCAGCCACTGTCCGGCCGGCGCCACGCGCACAGTGAGTGACAATATTATCACTCAGTCTGTCTACTCCTCTCCTCCCCCACAGCGGCAGGCCGGCAGCGCAGCACAGCACTGACGCTATGGCTGAGCTCACCTCAGTGCTGGCTCCTCGGCACCGGCGCTTGCACAGTCGCACTCGTCTCACTCTCAGACCGGCTCCCGCCGCCTCCCGCAGCGCTGCTCTCCTCCTTGCGCCTCAGTGCTCCACATGGCTAATTTAAATAGGTAAATAATGTGGCGCCCCACTAAGAGTGCGTCACAAAAAGGGTACTGCACCCCTGAATGAAGGTGCCATATCCTTTGTTCTGGTAATGAGTAGAAGAATCCTGAAGCTCCAACACCACACACATACACCTAGTGATAGGGAACCAATCAGACACCCGTTGCTAGGGTAACCGGTCCTGGTGGGAGGAGAGCTAGGTTATATAGTGAGTGGGAGAGCAGCAAGGAGTTAGATCAAGCAGGAAGAAGTGAGAGCTGAGAAGCCAGAAGGGAGCTGCACAGAGCCGTGCAGCACAGCAAGGCAAAGTGAAAGTAACAGATGTAGCAGAGTTGGAGAAGCTACAGAGAAGCACTGAGAAAGCTAACTGGGAGGGAACCTCGACCTGGTGACCCAGAAGAGAAAGGAGCCAAGAATAGAAAGGGTAGCTGAATATCCTTGTCCAGTCCAAATCCGGAGTACCGGCTCCGAAGTGGTCCAGCAGGCTACATCCCTGAACCACACACCCGGAGTGGTCGCAAGCTTTACAGGAGCACGACCCACCAGCCCCAAGACCATCGCAGCTTATACCAGGAGCACCCACCATTGAGGGCCAGGGTCGGCAGAGAGAACTGACGTTGCAGCAGAAACCCAACCGAGGGTCTTCAGTGCTCTTATGCGAGTATAGCAGAGCAGCGAAGTGAAGGGACAGATAGTGATAGAGAAGGAACACCAGAGGAGCTTCAGAGGGACGCTGCTCATTGCCAGAACCACCCGGTCCTCTGCCTTAGCCGACACCATCGCATACCTTGTAAAGTTGCCGTTTACCGAAGTAAAGAACCCGTACAGAGTGAGCAGCATGTCAGTGATTATTTCCGTGAACTGTGACTAATCTGCCTTGCTCCACAGTGACTGCGCTGCCGTACTACATCGTCCATTCCTACTTCCAACACCCCGGGGACCCCGCTCCTCTTGTAGGGAGCCACTCCATCTTGCTGCATACCTGAGGACGCACATCCTCGTCACAGAGCGGAAGATCACATGGCTGCTATGGGGCCCGTATGTAAAGGAGGCCCGGTGTCAGCTCCAGCAGCAGCCTACACCCCGTCCATCATCGCACAGAGCAATAAAGAAATAGGGAGCACTCCTTCTTTCTTCATCCTCCCTTTGTGCCTGTGCTCTGACATCTCAGCGCAGCGGAGCACAGTGATGTCACTACTGCACGCCGCCGTACTGAGATGTCAGAGTGCAGGACACTCGCAGGGAGAGCGAAGAAGCGGGGGAACCGGAAGAGGCGAATACACATTTCTTTTTTTTAATCAGTGAGTACACGGGAGGAGGAGAAGGGTGCATTATACTAGAAGGAGGGCTATGATGCTGCATAGATGAGGCTGAAATATGCTATATGGAAGGATATGAGGGAGCATCTACTTATAATTGCCTTGTGGTTTCCGCTTATATCCAGATGTCTATGATGGGCCCCCAGGCCATGGAGTACTCAGGCACCGGATCGCTGCTGCGGTTGGGGAGTCACGGGGGTCGTGACCCGGTCCTGTGGCCTGGGCGTCAATTGAAAAAGGGGTTATTTACAGGGAGATTGTCGTGACGCAAGCCGTGGTATGTGGTCAGTGGGGACCACCACTGCTGCAGAACCTCCGGGGATGATGGATGGCAGCTGGCGATGGAACGGCTCTCCATGGGTAAAGCCAATCCCCGGGGCAGTGTGGATAGTCTATGTACAGGGATGCAGGGCAACCGGCACAGAAATAACTGGAGTCCACAGCAGTAAACGTTTCCTTTACTTTTACTGGTCCGTTGCTACGGGTACAGTCCGGTGCACCAATTTAGATGTTACTGGGGACCCAAGTGGCCTGGCAGCAATCGGGAAATCCACCTAGCTGGGTGGGTTGGAGGCCTCCCTTCTGTGCTGTTTAGTGGCCCTTGGGGCTGTTTACCCTCTCTCTCCTGCGTGTGCCATATGACAGGCAGCTCGAGTCCTGTTTCAGGGGTCTCTCCTCAGTGGAGACCCCGGGCTCTAGTATGCTGCTTAGCCTCCTGACACTGTGTGGCTGGGAAATCTGGAATTCCCCACCTTCCGTTATTGACTGCCGGGACATCAGACTCTGAACAGCCTCGGACCCGGAGTCCGTTCTCTGCGCTTTCATCTGAGGTGAGCACGACGCTCCTCATCTCCCTCAGGCTTTCCTCTCCTTCCTCCTCAGACTCACTCCATGGCTGTTCTAACTTACCCCACCTGCAGGCCAGACCTTTATACAGGGAAGCTCCCCTTAAAGAGGACCTGTCACCCCCCCCATACATGCGGATCTAATTGCAGTACTGAATGCAGCATGTCTGCTGCATTCTATAGAGACAATTTCATATGTTGTTTTATCAGATAAAATCTTATTAGCCTCCGCTAAATAATCCCTATTCAGATGGCACAGCATCCAACACTTTCCTGTCTCCAGACCAGAAGGGGGAGCTCTGGAACCTGGTTTGCAAGTATGAGTTATTTTACAGTGCACATGATAATGCTACTGACAGCATTATGATGTGCACCGAGAATAAACGCATACTGCATGTGCATGTATGTGTTCGGCGATGCATCTCTATGGCAGCATTAACGCAAGTAAACGCTGACGTTACATTGCGTTAATGCTGATGACAAGTCAAGTCACCAGGACGGAAAGCCCAAACGTGATGTGGACCTGGCCTAAGAGATAAGTCTTCATTTTTTGCATGAGTCTGGGTAAATCTTTGCTTCTTCTTCTGTTTTTTTTGTCCATTATAGAAACAAGAAATGAGGATGAATCAAAATTTTAATGAAAAAATATTGTGGCGCCCTGCTCACGCAGGTAGCCACAGCCTTCCCTAATGCACAGCTGGGTTTCCACAGCAGGTACCAACTACATGCAACATTTTCCACCCCGTCACAGTAGGGGGAGCTGTACTCACCGCCTTTAGGTGAGTTCCCCTATAAATACTGCTGCTGGGGGAGGAGTTAGTCAGAGAGTGCAGATGCTAGGAGAGCTGTGAAGACGTCCTGGTGGTTGGTCCCCCGGTTAGGCCCGAACCAGTGACCCGGAGTAACCCTTCTGACGTCCCACAAGCCTGAGTGGGGACAGAAGGCAAGGAGTAAAGAGACAAAAGGGAGTGAGGGACCAGTGGAAGTTCCCCCAAAGACGTACCGGACATCAGATACTCCAGGACTGCAGAGAACCCCATCATACCATGGAGACTTCAGTCACCCGGTCCCCCTGTGAGTCCAGAGAGAGGGAGCCAGACACCGCAGTGAGACATCACAAGGCAGTGATCAGAGAGGGTAACCCGTGGACCGCGCAGGAGGAGAGAGCAAGGACCTGAGGAGAGAGGAGGCCGGTCTGGCTGCATGCAGACTGTGCTTCAGCTACCACAGAGGAACAGAGGAGGCCTTATACCCACCTGCTGTAGTGACGCACTGTGCACCTGGTCACCTGTCAGTGCCCTGGATGTCTTTACCTGCCGTACCACCAGTAAAAATGTAAAAGAGACTTCTACAGTGTGTGTGTCATCCCTCTCCGTTCCCGGTGCCCTTATAGACCACTCTATCATCCCCTACCCTGACTTACTGCTCCACTCCAAGCTGCCCCTTTACACTACGCTGCCCCGGAGGACCAGCTCCACTTGTAGGGAGCTTTGCCATCTCAGCCGCACTACCATCTACCTCCAGCGGACTATGGCGGCGCTGGTGACCCATCACCGGGTACTACAGGTGGCGTCACGTAACAATAACTCTTATCCCCTGTACATAACCCCTCTATTGAAGTGTCACCCAGGCCACAGGCTCAGGCGTTGCCACCCGTGACATCCCAAGCAACCCCACCGAGCCTGATACCCGAGTACCCCAGGGCCTGGGGCTCGACAATATCATCCCTGGAAAAAGAAATTGACAACTTAAAGGATCGGAACAAATTAAATAAAAATAATGTGCTGTAATGTAAATTTATATGAAAGAAAAATTACATTAATGTCCCATTGCAAAATAATAGTAAAAAAATACAGTTTTTCTGATCTGCAACCCTATAGTTTTCCATTTTGTAGGACTTCGACATTAGTAGATAGCTGGGATCAGTCTCTACTAATGATCCTCAGCTGTAATGTCTGTATACTCTTATATTCTGTGATCCTCAGCTGTAATGTCTGTATACTCTTATATTCTGTGATCCCCGGCTGTAATGTCTGTATACTCTTATATTCTGTGATCCCCGGCAGTAATGTCTGTATACTCTTATATTCTGAGATCCCTGCCTGTAATGTCTGTATACTCCTATATTCTGTGATCCCCGGCTGTAATGTCTGTATACCCTTCTATTCTGTGATCCCGGCTGTAATGTCTGTATACCCTTCTATTCTGTGATCCCCCGCTGTAATGTCTGTATACTCTTATATTCTGTGATCCTCAGCTGTAATGTCTGTATACTCTTATATTCTGTGATCCCTGGCTGTAATGTCTGTATACCCTTCTATTCTGTGATCCCCGGCTGTAATGTCTGTATACTCTTATATTCTGTGATCCCCGGCTGTAATGTCTGTATACTCTTATATTCTGGGGTCCCCAGCTGTAATGTCTGTATACTCTTATATTCTGTGATCCCCGGCTGTAATGTCTGTATACCCTTATATTCTGTGATCCCTGGCTGTAATGTCTGTATACCCTTCTATTCTGTGATCCCCGGCTGTAATGTCTGTATACTTTTATATTCTGTGATCCCGGCTGTAATGTCTGTATACTCTTATATTCTGTGATCCCCGGCTGTAATGTCTGTATACTCTTATATTCTGTGATCCCTGGCTGTAATGTCTGTATACTCTTATATTCTGTGATCCCCGGCTGTAATGTCTGTATACTTTTATAGTCCGTGACCCCCGGCTGTAATGTCTGTATACTCTTATATTCTGTGATCCCCAGCTGTAATGTCTGTATACTCTTATATTCTGTGATCCCTGGCTGTAATGTCTGTATACTCTTATATTCTGTGCTGTCCGGCTGTAATGTCTGTATACTCTTATATTCTGTGATCCCCGGCTGTAATGTCTTAATTTAATTTATTCTTAATGAATGTTTTAAGCCCAAAATAGGTGAGAAAGAATGAGATTTTTGGATTACCGTCCCTTTGTCTGTGCTAAAACCCATTCCTCCATAGGATTATAGTATCTGTAGGTATAATTCACTTGCCCTTCCTTCTGCTTGTGATGCAACATCCTTTTTCCTATAGGTGGCGATACTGAGTTCTCATGAGTGCAATCAAACCTCTTGTTTATAATTGTATATTTTTGTACATAATTATTCTAAACACCTCTCCCCCTTCCCTGGTTTTCATTGGGCTGAGTTGCTGCTCTAATTTGCACTATTACACCGTGTGCAGGCTCAATCAGCCTGCACTCACGGCAACAAATGTTGTATTACTATAGACCGGCCGGTCTGCGTATGCGCAAGCGTCGCCTAGCGACGCTACACATAGCGAGCACGGACGGCTCCGACTTTTTCGGGGCTTGGTCCGGGCATGCGCATTTGTGAGTTCTAATATCCAGTGCACACAGGAAACTTCAGAGGTAAACAAAACCCGGAAGTCACTCCGTACATGTGCACTGGATCAAGCATGATGTACTAGCCACAGCCCAGCACCCCTCCTCCTTGTTGCTCATAAAATCTCCAGAGGTTATTCATTGTATATGGAGCCTCCTCTGCAGGTGCTGCTTATTAACATGTGGATATAAGGTAACTGGGCACACCCCCTAGTGGTGCTCTACCCAGATGAAGCTGTCAATTGGGCAGTGACACGCGTAGGTCCAGAGCCACGCTTCCTATGCCTCCTTGCCTGCAGGTCTAAAGTGACTGGTGACTAATCTG
Organism: Allobates femoralis; assembly: GCA_033576535.1. Classification (NCBI taxonomy): domain Eukaryota; kingdom Metazoa; phylum Chordata; class Amphibia; order Anura; family Aromobatidae; genus Allobates; species Allobates femoralis. The sequence goes on along the minus strand of JARQOC010000009.1, from coordinate 69,358,306 downwards.
CACAAATGTGTCTTTATTCACAGGTATGCGGTTCACCCAGAGTATTGTCTCTCTTTGCTTTGTGGTCTGTTCAGGTCCTATCATTAACTAGGCAGCCTTTGACTCACTTTATAGAGTATCAGACATTTAATCAAGGCTTTTTTTTTTTATTTTTTTTTTTCCCCCCTCTGCCTTATTGAGCTTGCTCAGGTTGCAATAGATTTCTACAGTTCCAATACTCTGGGGTCTTTTTTCCGCTCCTGTTTTTTGTTGGTCTTCTTATCATGGGAACTAGTGCAAATATTTATTCACTGTTGTGTTTTGTCACCAGGTCAGCTTTGCAGGACTATTATTATTGTTAAAACTATAGGAGGCATGCATATCTGATGCTATCTGTGCGGTGTTGCACATATTTTAAATGGTTTTAAATGTTTTGTGCTTTTGTTTTACCTTGTACACACAAGTTTATTGTAATAAAAACTATTTTTCACTTTATCAAGTGTTGAATATATTTCTTCCCTGATCCCAGTCATATATACACGTTTCTTTCTTCTGTGTTGTATTGATTATGGTCAAACGTGTGACTGGTGGATCCTGTGTTAGTGCCACTCTACCTTTTTCTTTTGTCTGAATCTGATACCTGACTCTGATACATAATTCTGACACATGACTATGATACCTGACTCTGATACAGGTATCAGAGTCAGGTATCAGAATCAAGTCAAGTATCAGAGTCATGTCTCAGAGTCAGGTATCAGACAGAGTATTTCTGATGTTTGACTTTGATATATGACCATGTCCTAAAATGCACCGCCACTGTCACAGCTGAAGACACCATCACAGGTCCTCCTGTATTTTGAGACTTGTCTCATTACATCATAATAGCTATATATCTCTACTGTGCTTCAATTTCCTGTGGAACTTAAGAGATTCCTCAAATAATTAATAGGTATAACTGGTGGCCATTACTGGTCCCTACCCATAGCAGCCTCAATGTCTGCTCATAAGGTTTACCTATCTACCAGGAATAATTTTCCTTTCTTGCACTACCCGTGCAAACTCTTTTCCCCGAGATCCAACCGCCAGTATTGACACTGAACCTTGTATAGAGAATTTGGCATCCCATATGTGCTCGATGGGAGACAAGTCTGGAGACGCTGCAGCCACGGAAGCATGTTTAGGCTACGCAGGCTGCTCTCAGTGATACAAGGAACAAGGTCAAGGGTTGTGTTGACAATTGGCACTTTGGGACACTTTGAAAAATGGCGGCACCAATGCTTCAACTAATATACCTTAGTGCATCGGGAATAAAGACTCAATGGCTCCATTTTGGTGTTCAATGTGTATGCTGCAAAAATCCCAGGCTTGATTCCAATTAAATTATTTAGGGAGGTCCATTTGGGTTCCTATGAAACACCGATTGACAATGTATAGACTCCAACACAAAAAGGCCTCAGAAACTAGGTATCTTCACTGTTGGATCATCCGTTCCCACACTGGGGGCAAACTGAATCTGGATGACGGTTTAGTACATATTCTCACATTTTATCAGAGGGGCCACCATGGCAGAACCTAATAATCTCACATCTATAGGATTTCCTTGCTTATTTTCCAAATGTCCCAGATTTCCCAGCACTCCTTGGCCAAAGGATATTAAAGGGACCCATTAGTAATCTGACGCATTAAGGGCCGCATTTAGTGGCACCATATTTTTGGACACTTTTGAAAACTGTTTAACGAGGTATAAAAAATGTCTAAATTTCATAATAAATCTTCAGCGCTATATTGTTCTCTAGTTATTTGATGCAACTTGTTCCAACAATGTGCTGCATTTGGCTTAGGCCAGCTTCACACCATGGTAAAATCCGATCCGGGGCTGTCAGGGGTGAACCTGACAGCCCCGGACCGGATTTCAGCCCCATAGTATGCTATGGGGCCGGATGGCAGCTATCTGCCATCCGGTTTCCATCGGTCCAGGAGGATCCGGGTGTATTCGGATTTTTCTATTGGACACAAAAATGCTGCATGCAACATTTTTGTGTCCGGGGGAAAAAAGCTGATCCTTTCGGATGATCCTGCATCCTCCCGGTCCAGGGCAATCCGGCGCCCCCTAACATGGGGGTCTATGGCGCCGGATTGTACCGGAGCCGGACCCGGGAGCAGGATACCGGGTGCTGAAGCTCAGCGCCGGCCGGCGCTGAACTTCAGCATCATGGAGCTGTCTCCTGCTGACAGTTCAGGACCGTGGCTAGCTCCCCGCTAGCCGCGATCTTGAATTATCAGCAGCTGCGGCTGCAAGTGAGTCATCCTGCTGCACACCAGACCAGAGGGCATGATTGGCCCTCCGGTTCTGTGTCTAGATCCGGTTCGGGGCTGTCACCCTGTTCACCATGACAGCCCCGGATCGGATCTTGCGTGGTGTGAAGCCGGCCTTTGTAAATCTAATAGAAAAGAGATGTTTGGGCTCTCCCTGGTACGGGTGCTCTGAGGTAAAAAGTCAATCACTTAAATGTAGAACCTCGGCACACCAAATAACTATGAAGCCAAGAATTGTTGAAAAAAAGATTTTTTATTGGACTTGTTCCAGCATATAAATCCAACGTTTCGGCCAGCAGGCCTTTATCAAGGATTATCTATATGGATATGAACATATAACAAACATGGAATGAGTGTACATAATATGCTAATGTCTCAATACAATACATCCAAGCATTAAGTATTAAAGCATAAAAAGACCATGTAATTAAATTTGTGCATACCAGGTATGGCAAAATAAGCAAAAAATATATACATGTTGTGTTACTTTCACACAGGGTTAATAATCAGCAATAAAATAAGAGTGGAATTTTTTACCTATAAGCTGGGTGATATGCCCCCAGTTACCTTGTTATGGTGCTTGTGGGGTGTCCCCCGCTATGTGCGCCTGAATGTGCTGGTGCTCTGTGCTGGGCGGGACTTTGGTGACGTACTTCCGGCTTGTGCGTCACCGTTTCCGGTATTTGGACTGGTTGTGGAACGCATGACTAGTGCGTGTAAGTCTGTCCCAATGCGCTCATCTCTAGTCAGCATTTTTTATGATTTAGACTTTTTTATTCATATTTATTGTTTTCATTTATTCATTTTTTATAATTATTTATACATCAAAAATGTTTTTACTGTCTGTTATTTTACGCTACAGATAATGTCCGTGCATCAATCCGTATCCTGGCAGGATCAGACAATTCCCCGATCTTTGTGCAGGAAGAGGGATCGATTTCCTTCATTGTGGAAGCAACAAAAATTAGATTCATGTGGTCCAGGGTAGACGATATAAGCTCCAATTTTTACAAAAGGACTTTGAAGGGAACCTGTCACCTGATTTTCCCAACTTAAATTAAATTCACCTTCATTAATAGATCTTGGAATAATAACAATTGCCCCAATCAGATGTGTTTTAAAAAAAATGTTCCTGTGCTGAGATAATCTTATATATGTGTCCCTGCTATGTACTGGCTGACTGTACAGGGATATGGTCTGATCATACCACATCTCCTGTGCTGAGATAATCTTATATATGTGTCCTGCTATGTACTGGCTGACTGTACAGGGACATGGTCTGATCATACCACATCTCCTGTGCTGAGATAATCTTATATATGTGTCCCTGCTATGTACTGGCTGACTGTACAGGGACATGATCTGATCATACCACATCTCCAGTTCTGAGATAATCTTATATATGTGTCCCTGCTATGTACTGGCTGACTGTACAGGGACATGGTCTGATCATACCACATCTCCTGTGCTGAGATAATCTTATATATGTGTCCTGCTATGTACTGGCTGACTGTACAGGGACATGGTCTGATCATACCACATCTCCTGTGCTGAGATAATCTTATATATGTGTCCTGCTATGTACTGGCTGACTGTACAGGGACATGGTCTGATCATACCACATCTCCTGTGCTGAGATAATCTTATATATGTGTCCCTGCTATGTACTGGCTGACTGTACAGAGACATGGTCTGATCATACCACATCTCCTGTGCCGAGATAATCTTATATATGTGTCCTGCTATGTACTGGCTGACTGTACAGGGACATGGTCTGATCATACCACATCTCCTGTGCTGAGATAATCTTATATATGTGTCCTGCTATGTACTGGCTGACTGTACAGGGACATGGTCTGATCATACCACATCTCCTGTGCTGAGATAATCTTATATATGTGTCCTGCTATGTACTGGATGACTGTACAGAGACATGGTCTGATCATACCACATCTCCTGTGCTGAGATAATCTTATATATGTGTCCTGCTATGTACTGACTGACTGTACAGGGACATGGTCTGATCATACCACATCCCCTGTGCTGAGATAATCTTATATATGTGTCCTGCTATGTACTGGCTGACTGTACAGAGACATGGTCTGATCATACCACATCTCCTGTGCTGAGATAATCTTATATATGTGTCCTGCTATGTACTAGCTGACTGTACAGGGACATGGTCTGATCATACCACATCTCCTGTGCTGAGATAATCTTATATATGTGTCCTGCTATGTACTGGCTGACTGTACAGAGGCATGGTCTGATCATACCACATCTCCTGTGCTGAGATAATCTTATATATGTGTCCTGCTATGTACTGGCTGACTGTACAGGGACATGGTCTGATCATACCACATCTCCTGTGCTGACATAATCTTATATATGTGTCCTGCTATGTACTGGCTGACTGTACAGGGACATGGTCTGATCATACCACATCTCCTGTGCTGAGATAATATTATATATGTGTCCTGCTATGTTATCTCATAGTATTGGGAATCCCATATACTGTTTATGTTACAGCATGGCTGACTATGCAGATCATATACATTGCATACAAAAAAGAACAGAGTTATCCCTCACATACCTGTGTGTCCTAAATGGCTGCTGTGAAAAGTCATATATATATAACTAATAAAGTCTTTAAAATCCACAATTGTTTCTGTGATGCCATCCACATGAATCAAGCCAAGAGGACAAGCAGCTGCAGGGACTGAGGAAGAAACAAAAGAGAGTATACAGACAGGACCACACAGCAAGCATCCATGCAGTCCTTTCTGTATCCTTTCTTTTGTTTCTTCCTCAGTCCCTGCAGCCGCCGTCCTGTTGGCTTCATTCATGTGGATGTTGCAGCACATGTCATACACAGATCCCATGGAGTCTTGCACCTGCGCAGTTGAAGCCTGCCCTGCTCCACAAAAGGGCAGCGCAAAGTCCTATAATGCACAGCGCCAATTCACCTCAGAGTGCGCATGCGCAGTATGGGACTTCCCAATCTCTTTGATAAGGAGGAGCATAGAGCACCTGAGCTTCAGCTGCACAGGTACAAGATATGTGGCAATCCGTCCTCAAGGGATACTCGAATCTGTATAGAGATCTTGTGCTCATGGACTCACCAGATAAACAACCTTACATGCTCCACTGGGAGAGGGATTTAGAATTCATTGCGTCGGCAGAGGACTGGACCGACTCCGCCAGAGACCTACAGAGGTCCTCGAGATGTATAAACCATCTGGAAAATTTGAAAAAAGTTCAGTTGCGATGGTATGTGTCTCCATCTAAACTGGCTAATTTTGATAAGTCCCTGTCCCCATTGTGCTGGAGACAGTGCGGACAAAAAGGCACACTGGCCCACATGTGGTGGGAGTGCCCGAGGATAACAGCTCTGTGGGCTCTGGTGGAGGGCCTCATCCGGTCAGTTATGGGTATAGCGATGCCCTTGACTCCTGAGATGGCACTTCTCCATGTTGGTCTGGGCTCTATTCCCCCGACCCTGCGTGATGTAGTTTCCTATATCCTTGTGGCAACGAAACTAGTTATAGCCAGTAGGTGGAAATCTCCCGCCCCTCCCTCCCTCGGGAGGTGGCGGACAAGGTCAACACGATCTTACAACAGGAATATTTTCTGGCTCTGGATAGAGCGAATAAAAACAAGGCCCTGAATAGTTGGCAAGTATGGTCAGCCCACCCTTTAGCTGCAAAATCTCCGATTCAGCCTCTTAGTGTGACTGAGATTGATGCGGTATTTCCACCTTCACCTGAAGCCTCTATTGTATAGTGTTATATAGTGTGTATAGCTTGTTTGGTTTGATCTTCAGAATACTATATTGTTACTGAACCGGATTGGTGTGATTAGCGGTACTAATGTCTCTTCCCCCCTTTTAATCCTCCTACCCCTATCATACACCCGCTTTATCCCCCCCCTCTACCACCCCCTTTTTTTTTTTTTTTTTTTACCTTCTGGGTTTCCTTAGTTAAAGCCTCCGGGCTTTCATTTTTTCCTATCCTGTAATGTCGTTGTTTATTGTTATTCTAAATCTTTTCAATAAAAATTTAATGTGGAAAAAAAAAAAAAAAAAAAAAAGATATGTGGCAATCCGTGGATGATGCCATCCACATCAATGAAGCCAGCAGGATGGTAGCTGCAGGAACTGAGGAAGAAACAAAAATGAGTATACAGACAGGAACACACAGGAAGCAGCACCTGCGATTCAATGCTGTCCTGCCTGTATACTCTCTTTTTTCTTCCTCAGTTTCTGCAGCTGCCATCCTCCTGCCTTGATTGATGTAGATGACATGTCCTACATCATTCAAAGATCAAAGTGAATTCTGTACTGCCCCACTAAAGGGCAGAGCAAAGTCCTATAATGCGACAGCACCAATACACCTTGTAGTGGAGCTGGTGCCGTCGCATACACTGTACAGGTCTCTCACACTATCCTTAGTGGAGCAGAGCACAGAGCGCCTGCGCTTTAACTGTGCAGGTACAAGATTTGTTACAATCTGTGGATGATATATGACGCGACATCCACATGAATCAAGGCAGGAGGATGGCAGCTGCAGGGACTGAAGAAGAAACAAAAGAGAGTATACAGACAAAACCACACAGATCCCATGCTGTCCTGTCTGTATACCCTCTTTTGTTTCTTCCTCAGTTTCTACAAATACCATCCTCCTGACTTGATTGATGTGAATGACACGTCCTACATTATCTAAAAATCTCTGTGAATCCTGTACTTGTGCAGATGAAGCATGTTCTGCCCCACAAAAGGGCAGAGCAAAGTCCTTTAATACACCGGCACCAATTGCCTACAACTGAAATTGATGCTGGCGCATGCGCAATGCAGGACTTTGTCCTTGCTAGGGAGGAGCATAGAGCACCTGAGCTAAACTGCGCAGGGACAAGATTTTCTGCAATCTGTGGATGACATAGGACGCAACATCCACATGAATCAAGGCAAGAGGAGCCGAAAAAAGAACAGAGGACGCCCATTGGACCCGACCGCGCTGTATGCCAGAAGTCTATAAGGTATTTTTGGCTTATTCAGGGGGAGTCTTGGGCTTGTATACAGGTCAAGGGACTCTGGTAATAGAGCAGATAAGGGTGATGGCTTTAATTTCTAATAGGAAAACCTGGTGACAACTTTCCTTTATTTTTATTTTTAATAACATTACATTACACTACAAATTAAACCGCTTGGTGCACGGCTCGCCGCCCGTAATCCGTTAATTTCTCCTTGCAGATCTGACATTCTGCTATTAAATCCTTGATTCATCATCAGTTCTTGCTCCTAAAATCCACAGAAAAACAAAAGTAAGAAGAGGAAAAGATTTCTAAATACATAAAAAAATAAAACGATGACTACTTATCCAATCCAAAGCTGGATCATTTACACCCCACCCATTCCTGACTGTCATATTTTCTCTACCTTTTTTATGATATCCGGCCATATTGGTGGATAAATAGTATTTAAGGCTGAAGGAAGACCTTAAGTCTATCTAGTTCACCCCATAGCCTAACATGTTGATCCAGAGGAAGGCAAAAAACCCCATGTGGCAACACTAAGCTCCACATTGGGGGAAAACATTCCTTCCTGACTCCAGATACGGCAATCAGGCTAATTCCCTGGATCAACGCCCTATCAAAGAATCTAGTATGTATAACTGGTAATATTATAGTTTTCAAGAAAGGCATCCAGGCCCTTCTTAAATGTTAGTAGTGACTCCATCATTACAACATCATGTGGCAGAGAGTTCCATAGTCTCACTGCTCTTACAGTAAAGAATCCGCGTCTGTGATTATGATTAAACCTTCTTTCCTCCAGACGTAGAGGATGCCCCCTTGTCCCAGTCTCAGGCCTAAGAGTAAAGAGATCATTAGAAAGGTCTCTGTACTGCCCCCTCATATATTTATACATTATTATAAGATCACCACTAAGCCTTCGTTTTTCCAAGCTAAATAACCCCAAGTTTAATAACCTGTCTTGGTATTGCAGACCCCTCAGTCCTCTATTTACCTGTCTTGGTATTGCAGACCCCTCAGTCCTCTAATGACTTGTCTTGGTATTGCAGACTCCTCAGTTCTCTAATAACCTGTCTTGGTATTGCATACCCCTCAGTCCTCTAATAACCTGTCTTGGTATTGCAGACCCCTCAGTCCTCTAATAACCTGTCTTGGTATTGCAGACCCCTCAGTCCTCTAATGACTTTTGTCGCTCTTCTCTGGACCCACTCTAGTTCAGCTATGTCTTTCTTACACACCGGAGACCAGAATTGTACACAGTATTCTAAATGTGGTCGCACTAGTGACTTGTATAGAGGTAAAATTATGTTCTCCTCATGATCATCTATGCCTCTTTTAATGCATCCCATTATTTTATTTGCCTTTGCAGCAGCTGCCTGGCACTGGCCACTAAATGTGAGTTTGTCATCTACCCATACACCCAGGTCTTTTTCAGTGATAGTTTTGCCTAGTGTTTTACAATTAAGCACTTAATTATACATTTTATTTTCTCTGCCCAAGTGCATGACTTTACATTTATCCCCACTAAAGCTCATTTGCCATTTATCAGCCCAAGCTTCTAGTTTACATAAATCCTCCTGTAATATAAAATTGTCCTCTCTGTATTGATTACCCTGCAGAGTTTAGTGTCATCTGCAAATATTGAGATTCTACTCTGTATGCCCCCTACAAGGTCATTAATAAATATGTTAAAAAGAAGAGGGCCCAACACTGACCCCTGTGGTACCCCACTGTTAACTGTGACCCATTCTGAGTGTGTTCCATTAATAACCACCCTTTGTTTCCTATCACTGAGGAACATAAATGACTATTTTTCCCATTTATTTTATTTCATTTTTATCAACACAAAAATACATTAAAAAATTGGTTTCCCATTCTGTAAAAAATATTTTTTATATATTGAATGTTTTGGTTTTATTTCACAGTGACTAATAACAGCACTTTGGATTGACAGCAGCTTTTTTATTGTATTATTTATTTATTTTACATCATATCTTTTTTCATTTATTTTACACATTGTGACCCCTATAAGGTCATAAAAGAGTTTTTGAGGGAACATTTAAAAATTTTAATAATTTTATTTTTTTAATTTTTACCCTGTAACTAGGGACTGTATATTAGTCCCAGTTACAGAGGAAATTCAGCCTCCTACAGATATGTCTGTCTCCTATGACCGAGCAGCTCCTGCTCCCTCACTATACACCGCAATCCCATGACCGCTGTGTATGAAAGAGTAGGCGCCATGAGAGCTTCATATTAATGAATATATAGCACTTGTTAAACAATGTGTATACAGCAATAGAGGAGACAGAGACTATAATAAACCATCTCTGCCTTCTCTATGAGAACTCTGGCTGCCTCTGATTCCTCCAGCTACATGACTGCGTGTAACTGTTCTCCTATGTTTTAGATCATCACTGCAATATAAGAGAAGGACGTTTAAAATCTATGGGTAGTCTGAAAGCAGTAATGATGCTGATGAATTGAGATTCAGCTAGCAAACGCTTTAGATCACTCCAACTATCCCACATTTACATGTAATAGAGCCCTCAACCTTTTCCGATAGTCTTGAAGACATCGTTGGATCTTTCTCGAGGAAGCTTCAAGGCTTCCTCGAGAAAGATCCAACGGTTACTTAACCATAAAGTCTCTCTGATTTTTTGGTGAAAGAACCACCATAAAGACTTTATGGTTAAGTAACTTGATACTCCGGTAAAACTCTTAATTAACCTGGATTCTGAGTATCGTTACAGACACAACAGAAACCGATTATTACATGCACCAGAACAGACCATGTTGGGAAATCCACCTGAGCTCTACAATACTCTACCTTGAGCTTCTGAGCTATGACCAGTTCATTCTGCTGAATCATCATCTTTCTGTCTTGTTCCATCTTGTCCATGAGCATCCCCTTGTGCTGCTCAAAACTTCTTTCCTGATCTTCAATGCGTTGCTTGAGATTTTGGTTATTTTGTTCCATAATTTGCTTATCTCTTTCCGCATTTTCGACTTGAGTACGTTCCTCTAAAACAGAAAAGGTTTGTGATTACCAAGTACATATAAGACAGTAAATCACAGTGCTAGGAGTCCCACCGATCCCAAGAAAGAGAGAACTTTAGGGCTAAGTTACCAAAGTGACCCTTCACGGTAATTCTTACAACCACCTGCTCTGCGGGGACGTTCATTGTTACCCCGGCCACCCAATTTCTTGACATTTTGCAGGATAAAGCCCCCCTGTAAGGTCATAATTTCCTTGGTTTGTGGTTCCAAAATTATCACTGGGTCAAATATTGCGTCAATGTACATGACATTTGCTGGTGTCACAGCGACTGCCCATCTCTCACCTGCTAGTTGTCTCTCCTTCTCAGTCAGGGTCTCATCTGCTTGAATAATGGCAGCTTCAATGTCCTTCTTCTCAGAGATATACTCCTGCATCACTTCAAGAGACTATGGTTGTGAAAGGTGAAATTGGTTACACTGGGAGAGGGTCAACTGACATGAATAAATAAAAATGTATAAAATGGCAATTTAAGGTGTATTCCAACCTTAGGCTGCCTTCAGACTTGCAGATGCATCTTCAGCGTTTTGCAGATGCATCTGCAAGCATCTGCACGCAGACCGCGGCCCCTATGTTTATAATGGAGCGCATGGCGGTCTGCAGATGCTTGCAGATCGCCGTGCGCTCTCATTGCCCGCCATTAGTGATCTGTGCGCAGGCGGATGCCTGCGTACAGATCACACACTCTCGACCGCACCAGAGACGCGACATGCTGCGTCCCGGGTGCGGACGCGGGACACCGGAAGGAGCAGATATGGTCCGCATCCGCACCCGAACGCAGCAAATGCTGCCAAACGCAGGCACTATGCATTCCTATGTTAAACGTAGGACCGCAGTGCGCATGCGTTTGAATGCGTATGGGAACGCAGCATAAGCTGCGTTCACATACGCAAATGTGAAGGCAGCCTTAGACATGAATGGCATGTACCTCTGTGTTGGATAGATGCAGGTCATCACAAAGCATTCACTGATCTCAGGGAGACCAGTCCAAGAAAACACTGCGGGCAGCTGGCTAAAGCGCTCAACACAGTGAATTCCTAGGCGCATTGCCCCCTGGGAATTATGAATATGCGTGGAGCCTCGTTTAGGAGTCTCAAACATGGGACTAGCCAGATATCCCTCCAGGGAAGGACCCAGCCAAGGGGTGGCTCCTTGCGGAGAACACCATAACCACCATATTAAGTGGCCTTTTCAGTCAATATCCAGCTCTTTTGCAAGATTAGAGATATGACAAGTGAATACCAAGGCCAGGTATCCATCCACAGACAGCTGTTTCGGGGTGTTGCCCCTCATCAGTGTGGAGTAGGATTCTGGCTAGGTGGGAGCAAGGCCTGGTAGACCAACATCACAAACCATTCACTGATCTCAGGGAGACCAGTCCAAGAAAACACTGCAGGCAGCTGGCTAAAGCGCTCAACACAGTGAATTCCTAGGTGCATTGCCCCCTGGGAATTATAAATATGCAAATAGAGTCTGTGGAGCCTCGGTTAGGAGTCTCAAACACAGGACTAGCCAGTTATCCCTCCAGGGAAGCACCCAGCCAAGGGTTGGCTCCTTGCAGAGAACACCATAACCACCATATTAAGTGGCCCTTTCAGCCAATATCCAGCTCTTAGCAGGTGGCATCTTTGAGAATCTCACCAATCTCGTTAACAGGCCGGTGAATGGGGAGGTGGCCGCACATGTGCATCTAACTCCATTCACTTATGAAGGAGCCCCAAAACCAGTCAAACATGTTCCAGCTAAATCGAAATTGCACTTTGGAATCACTTATTTGGAAACCTATTGTAGTGCATCTGCAGAGTAAATAGAAGGAAGACCGATGAGCAGAGAGAATCAGGGAAGCTAGTCTGACCCTGTAGACTGTGGTTCCCTGGCAGACCCTAATCCCAGATTTACCCTTAAAGGTGGAGATGTCTGGGCCGCCAACCTTTCCCTGGGCTAACACTCCCTCACCTCCACCCAGGGAAAGGAACAGCAACTCCCACATTATAGTTCTCACAAAGGTTAGCGTCAGGAAAGCTTCTGCACCACATTTCTGCGTCCACACAGCACAAGGTCAGAGTAGAGACTAAACTCTTTCAACGACATCACCTGAAGGGTAATGGGATTATTTACAGACTAGGGGAGTAGAAACAGCATCTTCTGACACACACAGGAGCAGCTCGCAACCTGAAGAGCCACAGTCAGCTAATACCATGGATAGCAACTAAGGAACTGACATTAACGTTGAAGCCACCAACAGGAATAAACACATTTAATCACTGCAGAGCAGTTCAAGAAGACTGCAGCTCAGGCTACATGTGACACCTATGTTTGGCTATGAAATATACCATGTCTGGCTCACCCTATTTATGTAGAACCATGTGTGGTGGTGATCGATAACTATCTCCACGCTTATATGGAGATATGTATGGACTAAAGGTCACGGGACATTAAGTAGGACTAAGATGGTTGTGCCACTCCAAAACTAGAAAAGTAATATCTTAATTGAGGGCTCCTGGGGACAAATTGTAGTTTAGTCCACAGCAAAAGAGAAGCCAAAGAAACATAACTTTAAATATCAAATGTTAAAAACGAGGCCTCGAAAGAAAGAAAAATCCTTGGGTCCCTCTAATTTGATCCTGGGATTCACTTAGAGCTGCATTCTATATTAAGTGTCAAATGGGGAGAGCTTTTATAAATTATTGGGGACCTACATAAAGTCTCTCACTCTAGACAACAATAGGATTGATTGCCCACCTTTGAATAGCCTGACTGTGTGACTGACAGACATATAGTGCACAACGTCGGTGAAGCGTACCTCGGCATGGAGACCGGTGTCTGGCCTGGCACAGCTCCTCAGTCGTTCTTCCTTCAAAAAACTTGTTGGGCACAGGGTAGTCAGATACCCCATCTACCTGACCATCTCTATCCCGGTGAGGCTTCAAGGACAAGGAGTAACCATCTCACAAAATTGGTGAGTTCAAGCCATTTTTACTGCACTGGTTCCACACAGCCGGTTCTTGGTTTCTTTTGTATTTGTGGGGAATTTGAGGTCTGACCTTTAGGATCCCATTTTAACAATTGATATTAAAAGTTAGGCTTTATTGATTTCTCTTTTGCTGTTGATTACATCTTTGCCACAGACTACCTAGATCCTTGAGGTTCAGCTTGTACTATTAATTGACAAATTGTACTATCCCTCAAAACATTAAGTAAAATGTAAATGTCCTGCTGTTAGAAGGAGCCTCTCAGGTCTAAGAAGACTTCTGGTGTTCCCAAACTTCTCCAATTTAAGGATTATGAATGCCACTCTGCTCTTAGTAACCTTGAGTATTGCAGAATGCCACAATTCTTTCTCTGAGCTCCTTGGGCAGTTCCTTTGACCTCATGATTCTCATTTGGTCTGACATGCACTGTGAGCTGTGAGGTCTTATATAGACAGGTGTGTGCCTTTCCAAATCAAGTCCTATCAGTTCAATTAAACACAGCTGGACTCCAATGAATGAGTAGAACCATCTCAAGGAGGATCACAAGGAAATGGATAGCCTGTGACTTAATATGAGTGTCTGCGCAAAGGGGCTGAATACTTATGACCATGTGATATTTTAGTTTTTCTTTTTTAATAAATTTGCAAACATTTCTCCATTTCTATTTTTCAGTCAAGATGAGGTGCAGAGTGTATATTTATGAGAAAAAAATGAACTTTTTTTAATTTACCAAATGGCTGCAATGAAACAAAGAGTGAAAACTTTAAAAGGTTCTGAATACTTTCTGTACCCATTGTATCAATCCTCTCGGCACAGGGACTGTGCGCTGTGAAGATTCATGGTTTCTAAACCGGAAACGGACCGCAGTTATGTGGCTTGCATGTTCTTGGCTACTGTGGCCGGAGCCCCCGTTTAGTGAGCGCGGCCTCGCTCCATACAATTATATGGAGCAAGGCCACGCCCACTAATTGGACGCGTCCACTCCATACACTTGTATTGAGTGAGGCAGTGCCCACTAGTCTTGTCTTGCCGAGAACATGCATACCGCATAACTGTTATCCGTACCCGGCTTAGAAAACCGGCAAATCGTCGCAGCGTACATTGCGGGCCTGGGAGGATTGATAAGTCTTCAGTCACATAGAGTAACTGCAGAATTATCATTTTAGACCAGACAACCCCTTTAACATGTCCTAATAGTCATCTATGAAGGGTTGTCCAAGGAACCAAACACATGTCATTTATCATTTTTCAGAAACTCACCTTTATACCTTTTCCAGGTCTTGTGTTATAACTTTCCATAACATTAAGCTTCTCTATTAAATATTGTTTGTGTCCTCCGGGTACTGAATATTTGCCAGCCAGTATGTCATTCTCCATGTTGGCACTGAGCTCCTGGAGAAGCTTCCTGCAAAAATCTCTTGAAGTCTTCTCATTCTTTATCGAATATTCATTCATTTTATTATCAATTTGGTCCTGTTAGAAAAACAGAGATATAATGTTCTGAAATTGTCCATCACCATCTTGGAAACTGTAATGTTATAAATGACGATAAAGTAAAGCAGGGAGATGGATGATAATTCGGCAGACAGCTATCTCTCCCGACACTCAGGAGTGCTCGGCGGGGCTGGCTGGCCCAGGGGGCAGGGGGACAGATGCCCCCCGGGCCAGTAGTCAAGCGGCAGTTTTGGGGCCGCCCAGCCATCTGTCAGCTGGGACCTCTGGGTATTATGAAGTTGCAGCTGTGGTTTAGTTTCCCATGGGAGGAGCAGGTCTCCAGGGCTTCTGGAGTTAAGGTGATCTGGGGTGATGGGGAGCAAGCGGGGCTGAGCTGGCTGAGGAACTGGATCAGGGACACTCTTGGGCAGGCTCCTGCTGTCCGTGCGGCGTTTCAGTCTACCTCTCCTTAAGCACGAAATGAACAGTCTGACACAATGCTGAGTTTCAACCCGGTTTACTTGGCTTCTCTCGTCAGGCACTTCAGGTTACAAGCAAGTACAGTGGCGGCTCCGGTATGGCTTTTCCAGTGCACCCCCTTTGTGTTCCTTTCTCTTGGGCTCCTCTCTCAGCACTGCCTATTCTCCTCCCTCCTGCTTGCACCTCTGCATGCAGAGCCCTGGTCCAGCAGCCTTCATTGGGTGACTGGCGGGGTCCCCTGGCCCTAGTACGGCTGCCTTTTCTGCGCTGTTTCGGGAGTTGGCCAGGGGTCATACAGATCCCACGGCCTTCCCGGTTCTATGGTTGGGGCTTGAAGCACCCTCGCCACCTCAGGGTCGGGCCCCTGGTTCTTGCCCTGTCCTTCTGCTTCACAGCTGATTCGAGTGCACGGGTGGATCGCTCACTGCCCGCGCCCCTAGGACTCCTTCCATCTGCCTGCTCAGACCACCAAGTCCACGGTCTCTGTCTTCTCCATCCCTTGTCCTCCGTCTGACTGCCCACTTCCCGTGGTGTTTCCCCTTTGTCCTCTCCTTTCCCTGACTACTTCCTGCTGACTTCCCACCTACCACCTGTCTCCCCCCACTGCCCCACAGCTGCCTGAGCCATCCCACTACTTGGGTTCACCCGCTCGCTCTGAGACCGAGGTGTGTGTTTGTTGTGTTTGTGGGTGAATGGACTTACCAAACCCAATTGCCGCAAACTAATAGTGGCGACTGGGCCGCAGGGGCGCCACACTACCATGCTGACTGACTACTGCTGGACACTCCCCAGAGATGCTTCCGAAACACTGGACAAGAGACAGGCAAAAAAATCTAAGACGTGGTCTATGACTTGATAATTTTTTACAGGTATTCACCATAGTCCAATTACTATTGGCATGTATTTTGTGATGTAAACAATAAATTGCAGAGTATAAAAAAAGTAGAGCCAATTAAGGCTTAAGGGGAGCGTACAGGGAGGGCACCCAGAAAAAGTGGTGACACAGATGAGAAGGTGGAGTCTGAGGGTGTAGGTACACACCCAGCGTCAGACCTACCGGTCTGGGAGGATCCCAGTCCACGGAACGGAATACTGGCTCCGGGAACGGTGCAGGCAAGTTCAACTTTGAGCCGCCAATACCGGTGAGACCGAGGAGTGTTCAGCTTCCAGGTCACCTCAAGACCATAGCCAAACAAGGAGACAGGACCCGCGGAAAATCCCCAGAGGTGCGGCGATCCGTAGAAGGTTTCTACACGAGCGTAGAGTTATAGAGTACAGGCCAGGTCAGGCTTTATGCAGGTCAGGCTTCACCACAAACTAGGACAGAGGGCGAAGCTGAGGGACACATTTGGAAGCCACAGATGGATGCCCCATTCACCGGTTACTACCAAGGCCAGCTACCCGTGACTGTAAACCTGTCTTTGAATTGCCTAGTGACCAGTAAACCCGTAAAGACACTCAGCTACGTGTGTTTGTCATTCCTTCCCGTCTGCAGAGCTACAACACTGTGCCTGTGACAACTGTTCTGTCAGAGATCTGCCCCGGGGACTCTGCTCCACCTGTGGGGAGCTATATCATCCGGCTGCCTATCCACCATCCCCGGAGGTCTGCAGCAGCGCTGGTGCCATCACCAGATTCTGCAGGTGGCGTCACGAACATTTCATTTTTATTATTTTATTTCAACACTTTTCAGCGACTACCAGGCCCACGGAACCGGGCATCGACCACCGGTGACAGGATCTATCAGCAATAGGGATGGGCGAATACCTTACTATTCGGAATCGCTATACCCGCAACGAGTAGGTCTCGGTATTCACTACTCGTTGCGAGTATAGCGATTCCGAATACTTTTGCAGTGCATCAATACACTGCAAAAGTCCTGTAAAAGAGAGAAAAAGTGGTTAAAAAATAAAAAAATTGGATACTCACCTTAACCGACGGCTGTAGCGGGACCGGCCGATGCACATCTATTCATGGAAAAGGACCTTTCACTCTCTCAGCCAATCAGATGGCTGGGAGAGATCTGGCCAATCAGATGCCGCCACGTCACAATGACGTAATCGCTAGCGGCCACCTGATTGGCCAGATGGAAAGGTCCTCGGTGTACCTGAGAGCGATCACGTGATTGTGACGTGGCGGCCACCTGATTGGCCAGATGGAAAGGTCCTCAGTGTACCTGAAAGCGATCACGTGATTGTGACGTGGCGGCATCTGATTGGCCAGATCTCTCCCAGCCATCTGATTGGTTGAGAGAGTGAAAGGTCCTCTTCCATGAATAGATGTCCATCGGCCGATCCCGGTGCAGCCGTCGGTTAATCCTAATTTACTCGGCGAGTAGCGAGTACACGAATACCGCTACTATTCGGCGAGTGCCGAATAGTAGCGAGTATACTCACCCATCCCTAATCAGCAACACCCAGGATCAGAGTACCCCAACCCTGAGCGCATCAGCTTCTTGCTTATTGCAGCCACCGGTCTTCAAGGCTGAACTTCTTTAATGGTGCAATGGAGGAAAACAATTGGTGGGGGGGCTTTTTTCTTATCTAATGACTGACCTTCAGCTTCCGTTGATATTTTTGATCATTGTCATTGAGGGAACGTTCCATGAAGACTTTAATGGCCTCTTTCTCACATTCCATGTGCATGTTCAGGAACTCTTGTTGTGTCTCTGTTGGGAACTTCAGGACATGTTTGTCCATCTCAGTTTTATAGTTGGACAGTGCGTCTTGTACAGCTGCGGTGTTTTCTATCTCCGCCAGAGCCAGGACCGCGTTCTCCATACAGGGGACATTTCCGCTCTGAATTGCCATCACATACGAGGCCCCAAGAACGGCCAACACTGAAACAGAGAAGATTCCGATAGTCAGCATTATACAACTGCGAAAAATATGGGAGATATGATTCGGACATGCCAATAAATCATAAGCCCCCACGATATTTATGGTTGTAAGTCATAGATATTGTTACATCTGTTACCTGCACATATTAGCCATTCACCTCTGACCCTCTCCTTAGGAACCTATGCCTCAAGACCAAATGGTCTTACTTGCAGATAGTGACAATTTTAATTAAAACTGAAGAGTTTCCATTTGAAGCTAGGGCCCCCTCCTGTGACAAGCCATTACTGACATAGAAAATAGAATACCGTGGTTTTTAGGCTTGTACCACCTAAAGAAGATAGCAGTGGCTATTGAAATGTGTTGTGGCATGCAAATGTGGCTCCCCACTGGTCGGGACACCATGGAGGGATACTGCACCCAAACAAGAGTTTGTGGTATTCCTTTTACCAAGGGAACTGGGATGGTGAATAAGGGACATTCACAACACCCATTCATATACACACCCTAGGAGTAGGGGACTGTGGGTTTACCCACTGCAGGGAAGACCCAGTCCCGTGGGAGGAGTTGCGATGGTAGAACCAGTGTATAGGAGGGTTGAGAGTTAGTTAGTTGAGTTGGGGAGTGAGGAGGGAAGGACGATGCAGAAGATCTGGCTCTGATCATGGTGTGGGAGTTTAACCCCGAGCCGTTAAACCGGAGGCCCTGAACTTCTCTAGGAAGTCGTGGCCAAAGGCCCGGCGTACACCTCGAAAAGGCATACCGAACTAGGGTCAGAGGGATCTGAAGGGGAGTCCCCTACCGAAGATTCATGGGAGCTGGCTCGAGGCTCTGCACACGGAGATGCTGTACGGTGGGAAGGAGAAGAGAGCGCAGTGAGGGACCGGCAGGGAACAGCAGGCACACCACCAAGAGTCCCGAGTGACTGTACCATCTGTTAATTTGCCTGTAGTACTGCAAGTAAACCCGTTCAGAGGATAAGACTGTGTGACGTACTTTATTTCCCTCACCTGAAGAGTCGCACACTTGCTGTATTGAAAGGACAAGTGACTGAGCTGTGTGGTAAGCTGCCTCCCTGTGTAAAAACTACCACAACTGCCCCAGGGAGCGTAACCATCTGGCTGCCCTACCATCACCCCGGAGGTCTGACCCGCAGCACTGGTTAACATACCGGAACCGTAGGTGGCATAACAAAATATTTTTAGTATTTTTACTGACTCTTTTCAGCGACCACCAGGGCCATGGGACTGGGCACAGGCCCCAGTGACATTCCCCGTGAAACAATGCCCGGAAACGGGTGCCCCACGGCCCTGGGGCAGGTCACAAAGAAGTTTAATAAAAAGGTTTGTGCCTTCAAACTATAGCCTAATTCCACCTCTCCTTATTGCTTTAGTGCTCCTAAAAACCGTGGTCTTCTATTTTCTATGCATACGTCCCCCTCTGTGGGTGTGCGGTAGCTGCTCTGAGCACACCTTCACCAAAGCAAAAGGACCTGTGCTGCACAGCACTTCGTCCTGGGATTTTGGTCTCCACGTTGATCCTCGCATACACGCTCTAACTGGGGTTGTGCAGGGGTGCACAACGCCGAAAGGTGAGACACCGTGAAATAGGGGCAGGGAATTTGCAATTTCAGAAGCAGTTTGTAGACTGGCTTGCACCTTGATTTCATAAAAAAAATGGATTTACCATATATCCTAGTAATACACCAACTATGTTACCAAAAACCCCCCACACACTTAGATCTCAATTTTTCCTAGTAACCCAGGGTGAGAAGATATGGAGAATGGCTAGCACACTTGTTTGTTCCCCAAGTGTAGAGGGGACCCAGCTGGATCTGAATCTCAATGAGGGAGGGAGCACCCAAATCTATAAGTAACTGCAGTCCTTCCAAAACGTATGTTACAGGACCATCTGAGGCCCCTCAGGTCAAGGCTCAACATACCAACGGGCATGTTCTAGCTGGCTTTGTAAAATGCTGGGGAATAGCTAACTAAAAATGATGTATAGATATGAACATTTTTCGGTCTGTGGAGCGCTAGGGTTAGATATGATGAGGGGACTGAGGTTATTATTAATACAGAGATTTTATTAAGCTCTTACAGGCCACACCGCGTTTTCACAGCAAAACGCTGCCTTCATCAGGTGTGTAACTTTACATCACCTGATGAAGGCAGCGCTCTGCTGCGGAAACGTGGTGTGGCCTGTAAGAGGTTAATGAAATCTCTGTATTAATAACCTCAGTCCCCTCATCATTTTTAACCCTAGCGCTCCACAGACCGAAAAATTTTCGCATCTATACTCTATACCTTCGGGTAACCACGGCAGGAGCAAAATTCCTTAAAAACCAGGTCCTTAGCCGTAGGACCTGCTGGCCACAGATTGCAGTCACCGCTAAAGGACCTTTGGTGACGTCATGCCGTTCGGGTCACCTGACCGCAACAGGAAGTTCCCGGAGCATGACGTGATCGCAGCCAGTTGTCATCACAATACCTCCAGGGAGGAGGTTTATCTACAGGCGATATACCGGAATTGTGCAGGATGAATAAGCGATTATTAGAAAGTACTCGTAACGAGTATAACGATTATGAATATTTCGGTACTTCCACATCCTCAAGTCTCACCCCAACTTTCTGTAGAGAGAAAAAGTCCCACCCACACTTATTGCAATCTGTGTCAGCATCTTTGCTGCTACAGGCAGATTTCAGGTAGTGAACTATAACTTAGGCGAGTCTTAGACCAAAGGGAGGCACAATTTGGCTAAAACTTTAGAGGGATTTTTCGAGGATAAACCATGTAATTTTTAAATCAAAATGTATTGCTGGCTTCTATTTATCACATTAGCAAATAAGATCAGATTTTCTGAAATTAAAGCAGGGGGATTCGTGCCCTGGTCTTAGTGTTGGCAGCAGCTCTACCGCTGAGCCACAGCTCACACTGATAAACATTGGAGGATTTGGTTATCTTGACCCATAGTACAGGCAGATGTATTACAATGTATTTCTATGTTGCTTGTATACTAGAAGTAAAGAAAATGTCAGATTTTTTTGTACTTATGAAATTACTAAAAATTATAAATAGCAATTACAAAAATTTAATTTTCTCTTTTTTCATTAGTAGTGTCCTCTGTACAGTTGAACCCACAGTCTGCAGCATTAGTGTTGTGAGCCACAAGCTCTGTAGCTATGAATGGGAGATGTTTGTGCACTTGATCTGTATTCATATGTATTTGTAATATAGAGGGAGAATAAAAGATTTTTTTCATCCCATGAAAAAAAAGCAGGGTGTCCTTACTTATCCATGCCATAATATGCTAACTTACTTCTCCCAGTTACTTCAGCTCCTCCAGCGAGGGATTTAACACGTCCGTGATGTATCATGTAACTGTAGAATTTTGTCGCCTGTTCTACAAACACTTCTTCCAATTGACTTTCTTCTAATTCTTCTAGTTTCTGAAGTTGTCTCGTAGTTCCCGGCCGGTCAAATACAAAGCATTTGTGATCATGGAAAAAGTGCAGAATGCACTCCCGGGGTAAATTATAATCTTTGATTTTTTGGTTGGAACCTTGAAGACATAAATAAGAAAGAAGTGTTTGACATAGAGTAAGTGAAGGCAGGTAAGATGTGAAGACTGTTGACAAGTTTTTGACAAGTGACTTCATTGTATCACTGAATATGTAATGATCACTACGCTTGTGTATACCTGCAATGAACTATGAGCGCACATGTTTGCTCTAGAAAGTGAGCACTGTCCTTCAGAAGCAGAGGAATTCCCCAATATGCGAAATGATCTGGTGTAACTTTGGAGCAAGCTCTTGGCCAAGTCAAGGGTGCACCAAAGACTCATTTTAGGAGTGAAAGACTAACAAGAAAGGTATCCTCAGTTCTGGTAAACTAGTCAAGTCAATAATAAAATCTGTAATATAATATTAAAGGCTATGGACACCATTCTCAGATTTTTTTTTTACATATTTACCTAAATACTAAATAGATTTTAAAATCACACTAAGTTTTATTCGGCAACATTTTTTCATGTTCTAGACCCCCTGATACACTGAGAAGCAGAAGGGTACTTCTGTAATTACTGATGAGCATATAGTAAGATATTCGGGTTTGGATTATTCTTACCTAATAGTTCAGACGCGCCCCCAGGGCCGTGGGGTACTTGCAAGCGGCTGGTCGGTCTCAATCCTTCTGGGGAGTCAAGGGGGCTGAGATTCTGCTCCGTGGCCCTGGGACATCAGTTAAAAATGGGATTGCGGGAATGAGAATGGGAAATTAGGTTAGAAAAGTTTTGTGATGCCACCCGCGGTGCTCGGCCAGTGGTAGCTGACGCTACTGTAGAAGCTCTGGGGATGATGATTGGGCAGCAGTGGTGGTATCGGATCCCCAGGGCAGTGAATTGTCGGGACAGTCTTATGGGGGGGTCAGAAGATGGGAAGAGGCCCGCTACAGTACTCACATAGCCTATGCAGCTCTCTCTTCTGGGCGCAGAAATAATCAGTCTATCACAACCTCAGAGTTTTGTACCCGGTTAACTCGCTGACCAGTCAGACAATTCCGCCAGGTGCTTCCCTTTGCCGAGACCTGACTTGTTCAGTCCTCAGGGAACAGGGACAGCTCATCCAAGGCACCTTTCTGTGTTCCTTCCTTGGGTTGCTCTCTCAGCGCTACCTATTCTCCTCTCCTGTAAGCTCCTCCGCTCACAGATCCCCAAACCAGCAGCCGTGGGTCCTCTCAGGCGACCGGTACTTGTCCCCTAACCCTAGTCTGGCTGCCTTTTCAGCGGATGTGTCGGGTGTTTGGCCACAGCTCTTATAAAGCTCGTGGCCGCCGGTTCCGTGGTTAGCGCCTTCAGCTTTCTCGCCACCTTCAGGGCTGGTCCATGTTTCTCAACCAGCCCCTCCATCCGACTGTGGCCAATCCAGGATTGGGGCACACGGATGGTTCCCACTCTCCCCGAGCCCCTAGGGATCTCTCTGCTCTCACTTCTTGTTTCTGGGACGAGCCAATCACCGCTCCAGTCCCCTCACATTTCTCCTTTTCTCTCCTACTCCACTGCTGCTCTACTGCTCCTTCTCTCTCCTTTTTCTCTCCACCTTCCACCACCAACTCTCCTCTTTTTCTACTTCCCTCCCTTGCTAGGGTCCACCCAGCATCCCTGGGGCGGGATTCTAAGGGTGTGTTGGGTGCTTGGTGGGTGCCTTGGATTTACCATCCCAATTCCCCGACAACAGGAATACCACACCCTTGGAGTGGGTGCAGTACCCCTTGGGCGGCCAGGTCGCCAACCACCACCAACTCTCCTCTTTTTCTACTTCCCTCCCTTGCTAGGGTCTACCCAGCATCCCTGGGGTGGGGTTCTAAGGATGTGTTGGGTGCTTGGTGGGTGCCTTGGATTTACCATCCCAATTCCCCGACAACAGGAATACCACACCCTCGGAGTGGGTGCAGTACCCCTTGTGGCGGCCAGGTCGATGGGGCGCCACACTTTGAACTATTCAAATATTCATCATGATTAACAAACCTAATGCAAGTGAATTGGAACGCGAGCATTTTTGTGCAAGATTTCCCTGAAAAATATTCCCCATTGACTTGTATGATTTTTCTTGCTTGTGACGAATACTGGAACAGTTCAAAGTATTCGTTAAGAATAATCCAAACCTGAATATCTTACTATTCACTCATCAAAAGTGAAAATGTTTTGAACTTTTGTCTTTCAGGCTCCATGTCTCACCATCCACTGCATCTTTGAGCATGAGACTACCTTCATTTTATAGACAATCATCTTGACTATCTCATACATAAATGTGACTTGCAGTTATTTAGCATATGATTAATTATGCAGATTCTTGTCATGTTACTGCATTGTTACTGTTTTGCTCTCGTTGTTTAAAAAAATATTTTCCCCCTGTGTACAACAAATTACAACCTGTTCTCGCATTTCCTATTACAGTGGGAAAAATAAGTATTTGATCCCTTGCTGATTTTGTAAGTTCGCCCACTGACAAAGACATGAACAATCTATAATTTTAAGGGTAGGTTAATTTTAACAGTGAGATAGAATATCAAAATAAAATCCAGAAAATCCCATTGTCTAAATTATATAAATGTATTTGCATTTTGCAGAGAAAAATAAGTTTTTCACCCCTACCAACCATTAGGAGTTCTGGCTCCATCAGACCAGTTAGATGCTCCTAATCACCTCGTTACCTGCATTACAGACAGCTGTCTTACATTGTCACCTGTATAAAAGACTCCTGTCCACACACTCAGTCAGACTCTAACCTCTACAACATGGGCAAGACCAAAGAGCTTTGTAAGGATGTCAGGGAAAAGATCCTAGACCTGCGCAAGGCTGGAATGGGCTACAAAACCATAAGTAAGACAAAGCTGGGGAGAAGGTGACAAATGTTGGTGCAATAGTAAGAAAATGGAAGAAATACAAAGTGAATGACAGATGACATCGATCTGGGGCTCCATGTAAAATCTCACCTCATGGGGTATCCAGGATCATGCGGAAGGTGAGAGATCAGCCTTAAACTACACGGGGGGAACTTGTTAATGATCTCAAGGCAGCTGGGACCACTGTCACCAAGAAAACCATTGGTAACACATTATACCGTAATGGATTAAAATCCTGCAGTGCCCGCAAAGTCCCACTGCTCCAGAAGGCACATGTGCGCCCGTCTGAGGTTTTCCAATGAACACCTTGGTGATTCTGAGACTGATGGGGAGATGGTGTTGTGGTCAGATGTGACAAAAAAATGGAGCTCTTTGGCATTAACTTAATTTGCTGTGTTTGGAAGAATAGAAATCCTGCCTATGACCCATAGAACACCATCCCCACTGTCAAGCATGGTGGTGGAAACATTATGTTTTGGAGGGGTTTCTCTGCTATGGGCAGAGGACTACTTCACCGCATCAATGGGACAATGGATGGAGCCATGTACTGTAAAATCCTGAGTGATAATCTCATTCCCTATCCCAGAACATTAAAAATGGGTCATGGCTGGGTCTTACTGCATGACAATGACCCAAAATATACAGCCAAGGCAACAAAGAAGTGGCTCAAAGAGAAGCACATTAAGGTCATGGAGTGGCCTAGCTAGTGTCCAGATATTAATCCCAAAAAAACATATGGAGGGAGCTGAAGCTCTGAGTTACCAAGCAGCGACCTGAAAATAATGATTTAGAGATGATTTGCAAAGAGGAGTGGACCAAAATTCCTCCTGACATGTGCGCAAACCTCATCATCAACTACAAGAAACGTCTGAATGCTCTGCTTGTTAACAAGGGTTTTGTCAGAGGGATCAAATACTTATTTCTCTCTGCAAAATGCAAATAACTTTGTATAATTTAGACAGAGATTTTCTGGATTTTATTTTTGATATTCTATCTCTGACTGGTAAAATTAACCTACCCTTAAAATTATAGACTCTTCATGTCTTTGTCAGTGGGCGAACTTACAAAATCAGCAAGGGATCAAATACTTATTTTCCCCGCTGTAGCTCAGTGTGTTATTAGGTTGATTCCGAAGCGAGATGTCAGTGGTTTGAATCGAGGAGCAGCCATGAAGACGATTTCCCAAGAAAAGAGAAACATCATTCAGCTCAATCGATAGTGATCTCTTCTCTCAGCCAAAATGGTCAAACTTCTCTCTCTTACCTTTCTTGAGCTCCAGAGAAGACATCAGATATTCATCTTCCGTTATTTGTTTTCCATTCTTCTCTAGTAACAGACTGAAGTCTCGGACGCACCAGGTGAATGATGGGAAATATCTCTTATATTCCCCGCTGTCGTCTGACTTTGTTCCCGATTTTAGCTTGATCAGTTTTGTCAGTTCGGTTACATAACTGGGAGTCGGGGCGGTTAAGAAAAATGTTGTGGATGAGTGACAGATTTAGTGAAAAATGTTGCAAATTTTGCCTCAATTTTTTTGCCAGTATATTACTGGTTCTGGGGTGGGTTTTATTACTCAGGAGTGTCTACTTCCTGTGATTGCTCTATTACTTAACTCAACAGCTTTCCCCAGATTGCTGCCAGTCGTACATTTTGCCTGAAGTGCTGTGTGGTACCTACTCTCCTGTTTAAACCTTGATCTCTGTAAGGTGACCTGGACTGTTTGACAACTCATGTGCCAGTTCCTTGTACCTGTTATCTTTCTACTGCTATTTTGACCCCTGGGCCGGTAACTATTAAACTCCTTCATGACCTTAGATGTACCATTACATCAAAGTTCGGTGGTACTTCCTGACCTTGGACGTAAATGTACGTCCTGGTGAAAATCCGTCTCTGTAGCTGCAAAAACGGCGATCCGATGAAGGTGCCTGCTGATTTTATCAGCAGGGCACTGAAGCTCAAGCCCACAGGGGTAGATTCCCCACCACGCAACTACGATCAAATCAATGATTCAGGCAATGAAATTGCCTGAATCATTGAGTTCTAGCTATAATCGGGGGTCTAACAGCTCGGATCACAGGTTGGAGCTAGGAGACTGCAGGGTCACAGCCATCCAGCCCTGATTAGAGGAATTGTGCTCGGATGCAATAGGCGTGCAGAGGGCGAGTATGACCTGCAGTGACCGCTCCCCTGGTATCTGCCCCAATCTATTTGAAATGTGGAGAGTCTTCTTGGGATCTCTTTGTGTGCTTTCTGAATTCAGCAGGGCACTCTGAGCATGTTGTCTACACCTGTCACTTACCCCCCTGTCCCTAATCAATATTTAACCTTCAAATGCTGGACCAGGCACTGTTCTAGACCCTGTGCCATGCATGCAGTCTGTGCCATTACGCAATTTTTATTCTACATTAGATCAATTGGTGCCACTTTCATGGTATCTGGCCTTAATTTTTTGAAATGTGGAGACTGTTCTTGGCGTCTCTTTGTTGTGTATTTTGTTAAATTAGCAGGGATCTCTGAGGACCCTGCCTACACCTGTCACTGACTCCCCTGAATAATTATTCCGGTAGTAGTCAGAGAAGCTTATAATTGTGCCACCTGAGTGTGACATAGCCTAAAATTTATTGGAGTTGTTGAATGATGTATGCATGCCCTCAGTCCACTAGGCCTACACATTTTACTGACCCACCTGTATAATTCTTCCTATAGTACTTTACAGAAGGTATATTTGTGCCACCTCAGTGTGGTGTAGCTTAAAATTTATTGGAGCTGTTGAATGAAGTATGAGTCCCCAGCCCACCAGGCCTACAAATGTCACTGACCCACCTGTATAATTCTTACTATAGTACTTTACAGAAAGTATATTTGTGCCACCCGAGTGTGGTATACCCTAAAATTTATTGGAGCTGTTGAATGAGGTATGAGTCCCCAGCCCACTAGGCCTACACATGTCACTGACCCATCTGTATAATTCTTCCTATAGTACTTTACAGAAGGTATATTTGTGCCACCTCACTGTGGCATACCTTAAAATTTATTGGAGCTGTTGAATGAGGTATGAGTCCCCAGCCCACTAGGCCTACACATGTCACTGACCCATCTGTATAATTCTTCCTATAGTACTTTACAGAAGGTATATTTGTGCCACCTCACTGTGGCGTAGCTTAAAATTCATTGGAACTGTTGAATGAAGTATGAGTCCCCAGCCCACTAGGCCTACACATGTCACTGACCCACCTGTATAATTCTTCCTACAGCACTTTACAAAATGGATATTTGTGCCACCTGAGTGTGGCATACCCTAAAATTTATTGGAGCTGTTGAATGAGGTATCGTGGTCCCCAGCATGACAACATGCTTAACCACCACAGCATCAACAACATCACTATACAAAGCTGCATATGGCTTTGCATATCTCAGCATTGAACTTGTCTAACACCAGGTGTATGAACCTTGGCTTCAGAGAGGCGCATGACTAGAAGTGGGGACAACTTCCAATCATAGGCAGTGAGCCTCTCTGTTGACAAGGTTCATTCACCCGACATTAGACAAGTTCAATGCTGAGACATACAAAGCCATGTGCAGTTTTGTATAGTGATGCTGATGACGCTGCGGTGGTAAAGCATGTGATCACACCCACAGGGACAGAACAACATGCTAAGTGGTGCGACTAGTTGGGGAACTAATGCCTCCGCGACTAGTCAAAGCCCTAATTAGCATCTCATAAAAATAATTCTTCTAAAGATCTGTTTATGGATGCTACTACATAGAGGGACTGTTAGATAGTGATTATAAGATCAGGGCACAGAACTGCTCATGGTTCTGGGTGCCCAGAAGACCTGACAGGTTCTCTTTAAGCCTTTGTATAACCCCTGGATTCTCATCATGATATCCTGGAAAACATGACCTTGGAATGTTATATGACCACAGCTGTCTATTCCCTGTATACTGGGTACCCTCCTGGAACTGATCACAGATACCCTGACCACCTTATACCTCTGATCTAGTAAGGCCAGCTTCACACCACGTTTTTTCGGTTCTGGGTGTGAACCGGACAGAACTAAATCCATTTTTGTCCCCCATTTATCCCTATGGTGCCAGATGGCTGTTATGTGTCATCCGGTTTTGTGCTTTTCCGGGAGGATCCGCTTGTGTTCGTTTTTTTGCCCCGGACACAAAATCAGAGTTTGCAACATTTTTTGTGTCCGGTGCAAAAAACTAACAAAACCTGATCCTCAGCACTGTTTAGGGGTGGTCAAATAGTAGGTTTATGCCCCACAGCAAGCCTACACCTTGAGGTTCGAGGGACTCCAGAGGCACCAGCAGCTTCAAATATCTGTTTGTTGGTTTGTAAGGCCTTTTTAGCAGCTGCTCTCTTAATCCGATGAACTTGCCTGGCAGAAACCTTCCTCATTCTGCCTTTATCTGCACAAACACATCTGTGCTCAGAATCAGCCACAAATCTCTTCACAGTACGATGATCACACTTAATTTTTCGTGAAATATCTAATGTTTTCATGCCTTTGTCAAGGCATTGCACTATTTGTTGCTTTTCGGCAGCAGAGAGATCCTTTTTCTTTCCCATGTTACTTGAAATCTGTGGCCTGCGTAATATTGTGGAACACCCAGTTTTCCTTTTATTGGGCACACCTGCCAAACTAATTATCACAGGTATCTGAGATTGATTTCAGTGATCCAAAGAACTCTGAGACACAACACCATCAATGGGTTTCATTAAAAAAAAACAAAAAAAAACCCAACCCTATGACACTTAAAACCAATTTGCATAATTTGGAACACAGTGTACGCAAAATATGTTCCTAAAGAAGTGTCTTAAGGATACTGCAGCTGCTCCATAGACTGCTGATCAATGGTCCCCACACTATTAAACACCAAGGAGCTGCTGAACATGACTGCCAGGGAGAAGATCCAGGCATCGTTTTTACAGTCGCCCTACAGAATAAGAAAAGGAAAAATGTATTGCTGATCCTCAACACCAGTCATCAAAGGGAAAGACAGAGGAGGAGACGGATCAATGTCCACCATAAGAGACAAGAGAGAGGCTGAAACTCACCTTCTCCACATCACCCAGCCCCTCCGTGTCCAGGAGAACTAGAGTCTGTCCAGAATTCTCGGGGTGAGGAACGCACCACATCCAGATCCCTTTAGTTTTGGACTGAATGCTGGATCCCAGAGCAAAACCTGGGGAGATTTATACCAAAACACAACAATGTATTTATGTAAAGCAAAACAGCAAATCACTGATCTCTACTATAATACTGAGTTACCTCCTGTATTATACCCCAGAGCTGCACTCACTATTCTGCTGGTGCAGTCACTGTGTACATACATTACATTACTGATCCTGAGTTACCTCCTGTATTATACTCCAGAGCTGCACTCACTATTCTGCTGGTGCAGTCACTGTGTACATACATTACATTACTGATCCTGAGTTATCTCCTGTATTATACTCCAGAGCTGCACTCACTATTCTGCTGGTGCAGTCACTGTGTACATACATTACATTACTGATCCTGAGTTACCTCCAGTATTATACTCCAGAGCTGCACTCACTATTCTGCTGGTGCAGTCACTGTGTACATACATTACATTACTGATCCTGAGTTACCTCCTGTATTATACTGCAGAGCTGCACTCACTATTCTGCTGGTGCAGTCACTGTGTAGATACATTACATTACTGATCCTGAGTTACCTCCTGTATTATACTCCAGAGCTGCACTCACTATTCTGCTGGTGCAGTCACTGTGTACATACATTACATTACTGATCCTGAGTTACCTCCTGTATTATACTCCAGAGCTGCACTCACTATTCTGCTGGTGCAGTCACTGTGTACATACATTACATTACTGATCCTGAGTTACCTCCTGTATTATACTCCAGAGCTACACTCACTATTCTGCTGGTGCAGTCACTGTGTACATACATTACATTACTGATCCTGAGTTACCTCCTGTATTATACTCCAGAGCTGCACTCACTATTCTGCTGGTGCAGTCACTGTGTACATACATTACATTACTGATCCTGAGTTACCTCCTGTATTATCCTCCAGAGCTGCAGTCACTATTCTGCTGGTGCAGTCACTGTGTACATACATTACATTACTGATCCTGAGTTACCTCCTGTATTATACTCCAGAGCTGCAGTCACTATTCTGCTGGTGCAGTCACTGTGTACATACATTACATTACTGATCCTGAGTTCCCTCCTGTATTATACTCCAGAGCTGCACTCACTATTCTGCTGGTGCAGTCACTGTGTACATACATTACATTACTGATCCTGAGTTACCTCCTGTATTATACTCCAGAGCTGCACTCACTATTCTGCTGGTGCAGTCACATACATTACATTACTGATCCTGAGTTACCTCCTGTATTATACTCCAGAGCTGCACTCACTATTTTGCTGGTGCAGTCAGTGTGTATGTGGTGCCCCACTGACCTGGCCGCCACTAGGGGTAGTGCACCCACTCCAAGGGTGTGGTATTCCTGTTGTTGGGGAATTTGGATGGTAATCCAAGGCACCCACCAAGCACACCACACACCCTTAGGCTGCGTTCACACATCGCGTATTTTGCGCGTTTTTTTACGCGTGTATTTGCTCCAAAAACGCATGTGCGTCTGCGTTTTACAGCAAAGTGAATGAACATTCACTTTGTGCCTTGCAGACATCGCGTAATTAAACGCAGCGTTTTTGGAGCAAAAAACGCGCGCGTAAAAAGAATGAACATGTCAATTCTTTGCGTTTTTTTACGCGCGCGTTTCCATAGGCCCCATTATAAAAACGCGCGTCTAAATGCGCGATTGAAGTAGAAGCGAGTTGTTCTCTCGCGTATTCTTATTGCGTTTTTAAACGCGCGTTTTTCCCTTGAAAAGACGTGCGTAAAAAAACGCGATAAAATACGCGAATGTGTGAACGCAGCCTTAGAACCATGGCCCAGGGATGGTGGGCGGACCATAGCAAGGGAGGGGAGTAGAAAAAGGGGAGAGTTGGTGGTGGGAGGTGGAGAGAAAAAGAAGGAGAGAGAAGGAAGAGAGAGATCAGATGAAAGGGAAAATGGTGTCTCAACAGTCCGCGCTGCCACGATCATCCAATCCAAAGAAAACACGTGAAGATGGAACTTCCACGAAATACTTTATTTCCTCCTGCCTCCCTGAGGCAGGAAGAAATAAAGTATTTCGTGGAAGTTCCATCTTCACCTGTTTTCTTTGGATTGGATGATCGTGGCAGCGCGGACTGTTGAGACACCATTTTCCCTTTCATCTGATGTATCTCCACACTAGTGTGGATGGTGGAAGTCCTGCAGCGGGTATCTGGTAACGATCATAAAAAACGCCTTCAAGCCAGTTGTGGGTTACACAACTGCCCCAGGTGAGTGAATCCCTATTTTCACCGCTCACATACTTAGTGCCACATTGATAGGGCACTATTGCGCCTCTTGTTCCCCCTCCTTTTTTATCTTAAGGAAGAGAGAGAGGGATCAGTAGAGCAGCAGTGGAGTAGGAGAGAAGAGGAGGAAAAATGTGAGGCGAAGCAGAGGGGACTGGAGCAGTGATCGGCTCATCCCAGAAATAAGGAGAAGTGAGAGCAGAGAGATCCCTAGGGGTACGAGAGAGTGGGACCCACCCGTGTGCCCGAATCCGGGACTGGCCATAGTCGGATGGAGGGGCTGGTTGAGAAACAGGGACTGGCCCTGAAGGTGGGGAGGAGGCTGAAGGCCCTAAACAAAGAACCGGAGGCCACGAGCTTTATAGGAGCTGTGACCGAACACCCGACACATCCGCTGAAAAGGCAGCCAGACTAGGGTCAGGGGACAAGTACCAGTCACCCGAGAGAATCCGCGGCTACTAGATCGGGGCTCTGTGTGCAGAGACGCTTGCAGTAGAGGCGAATAAGCATCGCTGAGAGAGCAACCCGAGGAAGGAACACAGAAAGGTGACTTTGGATGAACTGTCCCGGTTCCCTGAGGACTGAACAGGTCGGGACTTGGCAAAGGGAAGCACCTGGCGACATTCCTTGACTGATCAGCGAGCAAGCCGGCTACAAAACTCTGAGGTTGTGATAGACTGATTATTTCTGCACCCAGAAGAGAGAGCCATGTAGACTATATGAGTACTGTAGCGGCTAGCGGGAATGGTGAGTACTCCACGGTGGAGCCGATGATTACATGTCCTCTGTGTGTGTATTGGTGTGTGTATTATTGTATTCTTCAGTGTTGAATGCAGCTTCCCTCCAGTCCCATCCGACTGCTGCTAGTAATTATCCGGCAGCAGATCTCACTTTCACTATCACCTGAAATGCTGCTGGCTATACAACACTGAACGGAGGGAGGTAAAGGACAAGTGCGGGGGGTGGGGGGGGGGGGGAGCGAGTAGACACAGAACCCCCCTGAGAGAGGGAGAGGAGAAAAGTCAGGGGGATGGGGAGAGGAGACACAGGACCCCCCTGTGAGAGGGAGAGGAGAAAAGTCAGGGGGATGGGGAGAGGAGACACAGGACCCCCCTGTGAGAGGGAGAGGGAAAAGTCAGGGGGATGGGGAGAGGAGACACAGGACCCCCCTGTGAGAGGGAGAGAGAAAGTCAGGGGATGGGAGAGGAGACACAGGGTCAGGGGAGTAGAGGAGACCTAGGTCACCTAGGTTGCCTAGAAGCTTGTGTTTGTGGAGCAGAACCTTTGGTTACTTTGCACTACCCTACAGACACCAAACATTTCCTATTACCACCACGCCTATTCCCCTTTTCAACATGACCATGGCTTTTACCACTCATATTTAATAGTAACAGATCTGCAAGACAGTTGTTGTAGGCCCAAAAAAATCTGAGGATGTGAATACAGCAGACCAGATTTTCCAAAAACTGGTATTAGGCAAAAAGTGTGGGTGCCTGGAGGTTGCACTTGCCAGGTGTGGAACTCAATGGTTTTAAGCACAAAATTGGTGCAGAATCTGCTGATGATCACACAAGCGCCACTGTACCACAGGGGTTTTGCCAAAAACTGGTATTTGGCAAAAAAGTGTGGGTGCCTGGATGTTGACAGATGTGGCACTAAATGGTTTTCAGCACAGGATTGGTGCAGATGATGATCAAACAAACACCACTGTGCCACAGGGGATTTGCCAAAAACACTGGTTCTAAGCCCTAATAAGGGCTATTTTATGAAGGAGATACTAAACCTACTATCTATCTATGAGACCCAGGCGACCGCCCCATAACCGACACTCCCCCATCCTACTGTATCCCCACCCGCCCCTCGTAGACTGTGAGCCCTCGTGGACAGGGTCCCCTCCCCTCCTGTACCTATTTGTCCTGATTGTCTAGAGTTATTGCAATTGTCCTTGTCTCCCCTATCCTCATGTAGAGCGCCATGGAACCTAATGGCGCTATATAAATAAATAATAATAATAATAATAATAATCTATCTCTATCTCTAAAGAAATAGATTTGCTAGCTATCTAAATAGCACACACAGGATCAGCAGCATCAGCACTGCAGCAGCAAGACTGCAACACTGAGAAAATGGCGATGAGGGGAAATGGCCGGTTCTTATATGGCAAGGACATGGGACCTGCTCAGCCAATGACACAAGGTCTTGTGTGCAAAAAGTGCAATTCACTTTATGGATGTTGATTGGCTTGCCAGATCGGACCACCCACATTAAGTGCGGGGGAAAGAAAAAAAAATTGGAGACCAGCGCTTATCTGACCTGAGACTCTGACATCTCTCCCCCTTTTCCCTTCCACCCGCTATCCTAGACACTGACACTCTAAAAGTAGTGCTCTAAAATTGAAGCCAGGCGACATTTGTCTTATCGCCGCCAAATTTCCAATTTACACGCCGCAATAAGGAGGCAATTTGGCAGCGATATTTCCAGGACGAAATATCGCCTCCAAAAATGTCTCCCGCGGTTGTGGTGTGAGAAGGTACCCTTAAGGTACCCGAATGTAAATGATTATTTGTGATACTGACTAATTAATCAGTACTGTGGTTTCTGTATGGCCTGATGATGACTGGTAACAACAACTCCCAGTAACTTCTTACCGTTATTAAGGACGTACTGGAAGTTGTAGGATCATGAGATACAAATATGTGTACAAGGATGACAAAACGTCCAAAATTCCTCTGCTATATAAGTAAAAGTAAAAAGCAAGTGCTAAAGAGTGTCAACAGGGACGTTTTTTATACTGTCTTTTTTGTGATATAGACCCTTG
Source organism: Allobates femoralis (assembly GCA_033576535.1). Classification (NCBI taxonomy): domain Eukaryota; kingdom Metazoa; phylum Chordata; class Amphibia; order Anura; family Aromobatidae; genus Allobates; species Allobates femoralis. The sequence goes on along the minus strand of JARQOC010000009.1, from coordinate 69,323,564 downwards.
GTGGTGTGAACACGGTTCTACAGACCTGTTCACATTGTTTCTGGCTCAGTTATCAGTATTCATTTATTTTATTGTTATGCAAGTTGGGAAGTGCCCCACCCTTCCTTACTGAGTCAGACACATAAGTGTTGTTTCTCCCCTGTGCCCATATTGGATTCTGGCCCTGCTGCATCCTGCATCTTTGAGGTATGTTCACATTAGATCAGGTTTTAAATACGTTAGTTTTAATGACCGTTCTGATAAAGGGTCACCGTGACGGGGTAGAACGGCTTTCGTACATTTTTTGCAAAAAACATATTCATTAAGTACCCTATAATTTTTTTTTTTGCACTTGGTTTTTACTTTTACTTATATAGCAGAGTCATTTTAGACATTTTTTATACTGTCTTTTTTGTGATATTGAGAGAATTAGGTAGAGCAGCTCATCAGCACCTGAGTGTGAAAATCACAAATGAATGATTGGTCACAACACGACTGCTCAAGCTGGCTTCACACTGCGGCAAGATCCGATCCGGGGCTGTCCGGTGTAAACCCGGACGGGATTTTGTCTCCATAGTATTCTATGGGGCCGGATGGAGCCGGATGGCAGCTATCTGCCATCCGGTTTCCATCTCTCCGGAAGAATCTGGGAGAATTCGGATTTTTGTCCCAAACACAAAAAATGCTACTTGCAACGTCCCCAAATCTCCCCAAATTGGCGTCTCCCGGATTCCGCCGCATCCGGGGCAATCCGGCGCTCCCTAACATGGGAGTCTATGGGGCCGGATTGCCCCGATCCGGGAGGATCCAGGAACCGGATACTGGCGGCTGCACGCCGCTGTTATTTCAGGACCGCGGCTAGCTCCCTGCAAGCTGCGGTCCCGAATTATCAGCAGTGGCAGCTGCGTCCGGCTACACACCAGACCGGAGGGCATATTAGCTGTGTGTTGATCCGGTCCGGGGGTGTCAGGGTTATCCCTGACAGCCCCGGATCGGATCTTGCCGCGGTGTGAAGCCAGCCTCAGACTGCTGAGGGGGAGTGGAGTGCAGAAGTGGAGTCTTTTCAGAGTGAGCAGTGCTACTGTGGTAGGTTTGAGGGGTGGAGGTGGAGCTGGGGTGGAGGTAGAGACGGAGTTGGGGTGGAGACTGGGTGGAGCCTCAAAAGGGCCCAAAAATGTTATCAGCATGGGGCCCTGAAATAAAAAGAAGAAACCAGTTCTGTACCAATCTGTTTTAGGAAAAAAGCTATTCTGAGCTTACATACATAGTACTTTAGAGTGTTTTGTGTGAAAACAGGCGTACTGGTGATGCTCATTCCGGGTTAAGGCATATCCACTTGTAGAAATAAAAATGGCACTCACCAGATCTTGCCTCATAAGATTCTCTTTATTTTATCAGGATGACAGCTGTTTCGTGTCGGCTCGACACTTCTAAAGATCTCTGCTCCTCTGGGAGGATCTGTAGAAGTGCTGACACGAAACAGCTGTCATCCTGATAAAATAAAGAGAATCTTATGAGGCAAGATCTGGTGAGTGCCATTTTTCTTTATTTCTACTAATGGGGCACTGAATTTCCTAGAGTCAGCCCTGTACCCTTTACTACTCACCCGTTCTTTTCCCGGCCAGTTTGTTCATCAGATACGATTTTCCTGTCCGGTATTTTCCTACGATTGCGATCACCACCACCGGCTGGGTGATTGCCTGAAGGATTTTCTCGGCTTCTTTATTGAGGACCAGCTTATTCTCATCCACATTCTCTATCAGGCAGACCGGCTGCTGCATAGGAAGGAGCGGAGCCATCATCAGCTGTGTTCTTCTCCTATTACTTCTGTAAGACAGAACAATAAGTCACTATAGGAGATGGCAATGATCAGAGACTGTCCAGCAAATGGCGCAACACAAGGGAAACAACAGGGGTGGAAAGAGAGAAAGGCGCTAGAGGTAAGGAGAGGGGAGACGGGTCCCCTCCTGACACTCACACTGAGCTCCCTAACGTCCCTATACGGGTCCTTCCTCCTGTCTCCGTTGAGTTCCTAGTCCCTCACTGTCCCTCCACTCTCCCTGGATAATGCAAAGGTCGGTAAGCGTGCTAGTCTTACCACTGCTGTAATCAGACACAAGGGAAGGAGGACATACTCCAACTTCAAAACTGCAGTATAGCACCAGGACTGTAAGTGTCACATCTCCAGCAATTTCAAGACACTTTCTCATTCCATGATGGTCAGCATAGAAATGGATTCTATAACTGGTAGCAGATCAAGGAACACAGCACTATTAAAAGTGCAGGGGAGTGGTCAAAAATGCTACACCTGAGATAGGACTAACAAAGAACTACCATCAAGGAAAGAGTCCTTAACATCACAGTACCAAAATAAAGAATATACATCTATATAATTGCGAGTTTGGCTCCTCCTGGATGTCCGCCTGTGTCACTTTCGCCTCGGCCTCGTACACCCTAAAAGGGACCTTTACACGCGGCAACTTTTCTAGGAATTTCACTGGCAACTTACTGGTTGCAGTGAAATCATGGAGATATTGTTCCATTTGTACACAGCAACAAGATAGAACAATGTGTCCATGATTTCACTGCAAACAGTAAGTTGCCTGTGAAATTCCTAGAAAAGTTGCTGCGTGTAAAGGTACCCTAATGGGTATAAGAATATGGATCCTAGCGCCACCCACCACCACCAGCGCTCCCTCCCATCTGGTCCCCGCCCCCATCCGGTCTCCGCCCCCTGTACGCCTCAGACTCACCTGCGTACACCTTGGTGTCTGCAGCACCTGTTGTGATGTCAGAGTCATGTGATTGATCACATGACTCTGACATCACTACAGGTCTGTGACCGCCCCACACTGCACCAGCGCCGTATAGAGGTAGGAGAGAGAGCAGGGGAAGAGACAGCCAGAGATGACAGACAGGGAAGAGACAGCCAGAGAGGACAGACACACAGGGAAGAGACAGCCAGAGAGGACAGACACACAGGGGAGAGAAAGCCAGAGAGGACAGAAAGACAGGGAAGAGAGAGCCAGAGAGGACAGACAGACACACAGGGGAGAGACAGCCAGAGAGGACAGACAGATACACAGGGGAGAGACAGCCGAAAGGTGCACCATGTCTTATTTTTTTTGGGGGGGGTAAAGGTGTCTTAATTTAGCCAAAAAAAAATTGACAGAAAAGCAGCCTCCCATCCCAGTACCGTATCCCACTGCAGTAGCCTCCCATTATCCCAGTACCATATCCCACTGCAGCCTCCCATGTGTGTACACACACACACCACACACACACACACACACACCACACACACACACACACACACACACACCACACACACACACCACACACACACACCACACACACACACACACTTTCTTACAGTACTTCTTTCTTTTCACTTTCTTTCCTCTGTGGTGCTGCTTTGGTGGTGCACAGTGCAGGAGCCCTGGGCCAATAACAGCGCAGGAGCCCTGAGCCAATCAGAGCGCAGGAGCCCCGGGTCCAATCACAGTGCAGGAGCCCTGGGCCAATCACAGCCCAGGAACAATCAGAGGCTACTGACGTCAGCTGGCCCATGATTCCTGCACTGTGATTGGCGCAGGGCTCATGGGCGGAGACCAGCACAGAGCTCCAGGGCTGTGATTCACGGCTGCGCTCCTGGGCTGTGAGCACTGCAGCGGCAGAAGAGCGGTACTGAGTGGCGGGCACCGAACAGCAGGGAGCGAGACACAGATGCATGCCCCGGTCTTGTGAACGGTGGCATGCTGAGGAGGTACGCCTTATAATTGGGGGGTGCCTTATATTAGGAGGTTGGGAGCCCCCCAAGCATGCCTTACATTCCAGGAGCGCCCATTTTTCGGGGAAACGCAGTAGTTCCTCTGCCTGGCCTTGACGGCCAGCTGCAGATTCGGGTCTCTGGCCTGGGATTCGCAGCTGACCCATGTGTGTCCCCAGCTCCTGACTTCTCCTAGAACTGTCTCTTTCTAACTGCCTCCCACCTCTAACCTAACCCCTCTCTCCCCAGCCAGTAGATGTGGACTGCTCTGAATGTGAGTCTCTTCCGCACAGCATCTCCCTGGCCTGGAGTTCAGGTTGTGTTGGGTGTGTGTTGGGGGTCTCAGTAAAGTTTTCCTTTTTTACCTGTAAGCAAGATGCCACACCTACTGGATACGTGCAGTACTATGGCAGCAACCAAATTGCATGGGCGCCACACATATAACAGAGCCCACATGATAACAGCGCCATATACCACCCATATAACAGAGCCCACATAATAACAGCGCCATATACCACCCATATAACAGTGACCACATAATAACAGTGCCATATAGCCGACATACAACAATGCCCACATGATAAGTGTGTGGCGCCCCTGCAATCAGGGTGGCCACAGGTAGGAACTGCAGCCAGGCACATAGGAGCCAGGTTATTTCACAAACACACCTTCAAAACACACACCCACAGAATACAGCACCCAACCCGGAGCCTGGGACTCTAGGCAGGAAAGGGGTGACAGGGTTTAGAGGGAAGTGGGTGGAATAAAGGTCAGGTGACAGCACTGGGATATAAAAAGGGAACACTAGGAGGAGTTAATTAGTAGGCTGGAGTAGGCTGAACTGAAAAGACCAGTAAAGACCGGAATAAGACAGTGACTTTCCTGAGGGTCAGGGCTCCCTGGAGACACCGTTCCCTGGAGATAAAGCCCGCTCCATAACCTGCAGCCCAAGGTGAAGGGGAGAGAAGGACCAGGACAATTGGGTTCGAGGAACACGGCAGCGGTGTTAGAGAACGACGGTGAGGAGAATCCCTTCCCAGTGCAGAAGTCACACAGGTAGGAAAGGGCCCGGTGATCCCTTGCAAGATAGGGACACCCAGGGCTAGGCTGGGACCAGAGAGTCGGCTCTGGGTGACCGTAGCTACACGCCGGTACACGAACACACTGACGGGGAGGCACAGATTCCAGGTCTGACCACCCAACACATGGGCTGGAGGAGGATCAGCAGCACATAGGACCCAGGCTTACCACCCACACACAATGGGGGAAGCCAGACAAGGGACTAAGCTGCCACCATACAGCTCACAGGGAAGAGAAGCACAGAAGAGAGCCTGAAAGGAATACAGAAAGTGAAGGGTCTGAGAGAGGAAACCTGGCTGCAGAGGGTTCAGTGAAAGCACAGAGTTATTGGGTGTACAAGATCTGCACTGTAAACTGTTGCACTGAGAAAAGAACTGCAAGTAAAACCCGGTGAACCCTGCTTCAGTCTCCCGTGTGTGATTCCCTGCAAACAGAACTTTATTACATCCTTCCACCCTGTCAGGAGCAGCCCGACCCGTGGCGGGCTCATCCATCTTGCTGCAGCATCATCCATCCATCTTCCTGGCATCGTACAGCAGCAGCGGTGGTCCCCTCACTGACCACAACCCGTGGGTGGCGTCATGACAAATCCCCTGTAAATATCCCCCATTACTTCTGGGCTTGGGACACGGTCCGGACCAAGGTCTGCCATGATACCCCCTGTGATACCCCGGTCCGGTACAGAGTACCCCGTCCCAGTGGGCTCCACAAGTGCTATACAGCAGCCATGTAAAAGAGCCACATAATAACAATGCCATATAGTGGCCATTTAACAAAGCCCACATAATAACAGCACAACATAGCAGCCATATAACAGAGCCCACATAATAACAGTGCCATATAGCAGCCGTATAACAGCCCACATAATAATAGTGCCATATAACAGCCATATAACAGAGCCCACATAATAACAGCGCCATATAGCAGCCGTATAACAGCCCACATAATAATAGTGCCATATAGCAGCCATATAAGAGTGCCCACATAATAGCAGTGCCATATAGCTGACATACAACAGTGCCCACATGATATCAGCGCCTTATAGCAGTCATATAACACTACCCACATAATAACAGCGCCATATAGCACCGTTATAACACTACCCACATAATAACACTGCCATATAGCAGCCATATAATAGAGCCCACATAATAGTGCCATATAGCAGCCATATAACAGAGCCCACATAATAACAGCGCCATATAGCAGCCATATAACATTGCCAACATAATAACAGCACCATATAGCAGCCATTTAACAAAGCCCACATAATAACAGCACAACATAGCAGCCATATAACAGAGCCCACATAATAACAGTGCCATATAGCAGCCGTATAACAGCCCACATAATAATAGTGCCATATAACAGCCATATAACAGAGCCCACATAATAACAGCGCCATATAGCAGCCGTATAACAGCCCACATAATAATAGTGCCATATAGCAGCCATATAAGAGTGCCCACATAATAGCAGTGCCATATAGCTGACATACAACAGTGCCCACATGATATCAGCGCCTTATAGCAGTCATATAACACTACCCACATAATAACAGCGCCATATAGCACCGTTATAACACTACCCACATAATAACACTGCCATATAGCAGCCATATAATAGAGCCCACATAATAGTGCCATATAGCAGCCATATAACAGAGCCCACATAATAACAGCGCCATATAGCAGCCATATAACAGTGCCAACATAATAACAGCACCATATAGCAGCCATATAACAATGCCTACATGATAACAGCGCCTTATAGCATTCATATAACAGTGCCAACATAATAACAGTGCCATATAGCAGCCATATAGCAGTGCCCACATAATAACAGCGCCATATAGCAGCCATATAACAGTGCCCACATAATAACAGGGCCTTATAGCAGTCATATAACAGTGCCAACATAATAACAGTGCCATATAGCAGTCATATAACAGAACCCACATGATAACAGTGCCATATAGCAGCCATATAACAATGCCCACATAGGCAGAAGAATTTATTTGCCTAAGATGTAATCTTGCCCTAATTATATATACGGTAAGTAAATTTGATGATGGTTGATGTGCTCATCTCCCCCCCTCTGCCCAGTCAGAGTATAAGGCAGAGCACTATATGGCCCTCACCTTACAGCTCAGCTCTCTTCGGTCTCCGGTGTCGTCTGTCTTTTCTTTTAGTTGCGTTTTCCTTTTATATCAATGACTCAAAACTTGGATTAAATCCCTCAACTCATGATGAAAGTGAAAGAGACGGAGTCGATAATGCTGAAATATTCTTTGTTTCACCACAGTTAAATCGGCTACAGGAAATAACAAAAGACTGAGCCCATCGGTTCACAACACTCGGCTTGGGATTGCAGGACCCACCTTTTCCTTATACCGTAGCAGTCGGAATAATACAAACACACCTTCGTTGGCAGGAGATGGCCGTGAGGCTTTATTGAGGGTTACTGAAGGACAAGTCAACTTTAATCATTTAGATGAACTTCCACACCAAACTTTAGCTTAGTCCAGTGATGGCTAACCTATGACACATGTCAGAGGTGACACGCATGTCCTTCTGAGAGTGCGGCATGAATGACGGCGGCCATCTTACCTCCAGGTAAGTTAAGGCACATAGGCCGTGAAGCCAGAGCTCCCACCCGCACTAAATTTATTGCAGACTGCACAGTCAACTGGGAACACTAGAACTGTGTCCCACATTGGCCCTGTCTGTGGCAGACGGCGGGACAAAGGTCTATTCCAGTGACTACAGAGGGATGGGACAGTCATCTCAGGCATGTATGCTCCTTATACCATGGCCATTATCTTAACCCAGATACGAAAATCTCACCCTGCTGCTAGTGTACCCACCAGCAATACTAGGCGTAGAGAACACCCCATCGGAGGCAAAAAGAGGACCTGTCACCCCCCTGGTGCATGGCAATCTAAATGCACCACTGAATGCAGCATGCATGCTGCATTCAGGGAAGGGGTCCGCCATGGCTCTAGCCCCACTGTACCCCAAGATATAGACTTTAGAAATCTTACAGATAGTGAGTCCAGTGGGCCTTCCTGAGTGATGAGTCATCACTGGCATGGAGGTTCTCCCCACCTCCAGCCTTCTGTGCGCCACCACCAGCCCCCCCCCCAGTAACGCCTCCAGCCCCCCCAGTAATGCCTCCAGCCCCCCAGTCAGGCCCAGCGTCAGCATCTGGCGCACCCGGGCAACCAGTGGGTTTCTATGGGCTCAAGCGCATAGCATTAAATCTGTGCGCAGCAGCCGAAAATATTTGCGTCAGGCTAAGGTCACAACGCAAGTGTGACCCTAGCCTCAGGGGCCCTGAGCACTGCCCCCACAGCCAGGGCCATATCCAGGGGGCAGATGAGGGGTCATTTGCAGAGGGGTCATTTGCAGCCTCCTGCAGCGCCGGAGGTCTCCCCCTCCTTGGGAGCCGACAGAGCCGCACACTGTGCTGACAGGACCTGTGATGATGTCAATGGAGGGGAGGAGTCAGGGGTCACATGATCAGCTCCTCAGTGTATGCAGGTGTGGCGCCGCTGCGGCTAGGCGCCACAGGGTAGTATTACACTTTAATATAATGTGTTTAGTTTTCCCTGTAAAGTTGTCAGTTCGGGGTTAAACCTTATTGAGTCTGTACTTACACCCACTTAGGACCACACCACTTAGAATAGGGGGTTCGGTAATTTAGTAGGTCCCAGGAGGGTGGGGGTGGAGCCTAGGATAGGGTAGTGTGAGGAAAAGCTTAGTTTACCTCAGACGGTGCTGGGAAGGCAGGCAGGAAGGTCAGGCCTAACAGCCCAGCTGAGAAGAGGGAGCCCCATCTTTAAGTGGGGGCCCAGGACAGTAGGCAATGGACCAGGACTGGTTGGAGCCGGCTGGTCACGTTGAGGGAACACCAGCAACGCAGGAAGCCGAGGCGGCCAGGAGTTTAGCCCTGACCGCAAACTGACGAGCTGCAGGCCCATAGGAACCGGGTTGCTGACAGCGTCACAAGGTACCTCGCCCCTCAGGACCATAATAGATCCTAGACCGCCGGGGTAACAGCCCAAGTACCGACGTCAGTGGAGTGACCGATCTCCTCTTAAATCCGGGAAAGGACACCCGTGCCCCACCGTGGCAGATCAAGGGACTGACGGGAGATCTCTGCGAGGTTGGTAGAAGTGAGGAATAAAGGAGACCCTGAAAGACATAGACAGAGGACATCTAAAACTCCATAAGGGGAACCCTGAGCTGGCAACATCACCCTGCAAACCAAACTGTACCGTGTTCCGTTTTACCACCTGCCGGTACTCAGTAAAGTGAAGTTAAACTTGAACTGGTTTCCGTTATTCTTCCAGCTGGTCCCCAGAGGTCTCAGCATTACCAGCAGCTCAGCAGAGGGGTAAGAACTGCAGCAACAACCATCATCTCCATTACTGCCCTCCCTCACTATCTTCCTTCACTGCTGCCCTGAGGTAATAGTGTAGGGAGCTGCTCCACACTCTGCTGCACCCACCATCACCTCAGCGGCCGGCTTGCAGCGCCGGTACCAGTTTACCGGAACTACAGGTGGCGTCACGATCCCCTGTAAATACCCCCCTTCCCCATCATCAACATCTACTTCAAATGATAACCAGGGCACAGAACCGGGTTCCCGTCCACCCGTGACTCCCTATTCAAGTCATCAGCCCCGGTGTCCGAGTACACCCCATCGCCCACTCCACATCACAGGACTCTGCTGTGCTGGCCATCATGATGCTGGATTAGGTGAAGTTTGTGTGGGGTCAGGAGGGATTTACAGTGTGAATGTAGCAGAGACGAGTGTGTACTAGGTGTATGGAATGTACCGAGTGGGTATTAGGTGTACGGAGCGGAACCGTGTGTGTACGAGGGGTATGGAGCGGAGCTGAGTGGGTACTAGGTGTACGGAGTGGAGCCGTTTGTGTATGAGGGGTATGGAGCGGAGCCAAGTGGGTACTAGGTGTACGGAGTGGAGCCATGTGTGTACAAGGTGTACGGAGTGGAGACGCGTGTGTACGAGTTGTTCAGAGCAGAGCTGAGTGGGTACGAGGTGTATGGAGCGGAGCTGTGTGTGTACGAGGTGTATGGAGTGGAGCTGTGTGGGTACGAGGTGTACGGAGCGAAGCCCTGTGTGTATGAGGTGTACAGAGCGGAACTGAGAGTGTACGTGGTGCACGGAGCGGAGCCGCGTGTGTACAAGGTGTATGGAGCGGAGCAGTGTGTGTAAGAGGTGTACGGAGGGGAGCCACGTGTGTACAAGGTGAATGGAGTGTAGCTGTATCTGTACTAGGTGTACGGAGTGGAGCCGTGTGTGTACAAGGTGTACAGAGCGGAGCCACGTGTGTACGAGGTGTACAGAGCAGAGCCGAGTGGGTACAAGGTGTACGGAGTGGAGTCCTGTGTGTACGAGGTGTACAGAGCGGAGCTGAGAGTGTACAAGGTGAACGGAACGGAGCTCAGAGTGTACGAGGTGCACGGAGCGGAGCCGTGTGTACGAAGCGTACACAGCGGAGATGTGAGTGTACAAGGATAACGGAGCGAAGCTCAGAGTGTACGAGGTGTAAGGTGCGGAGCCGCGTGTGTACGAGGTGTACAGAGTGGAGCCACGTGTGTACAAGGTGTATGGAGTAGAGCTGTATCTGTACTAGGTGTACGGAGCGGAACAGTGTGTACGAGGTGTACGGAGCGGAGCCACGTGTGTACAAGGTGTATGGAGCGGAGCTGTATCTGTACTAGGTGTACGGAGCGGAGCCGTGTGTGTACGAGGTGTATGGAGCGGAACCGAGTGCAATGGGGTGCAATGCTCTGCAGCTCTGCTGTCCTGGGGTGCAATGCTTTGCAGCTCTGCTGTCCTTGGGTGCAATGCTCTACAGCTCTGCTGTCCTGGGGTGCAATGCTCTACATGAGCAGGGAGGAGGGGAGAAACAAAGCAGGATGAACAAGGGGGGGGGCAGGAGGCGTTACAGAGGGGGGGCTGGTGGTGGCACACACAAGGCTGGAGGCGTGGAGAACCTCCGTGCCAGCGATAACTCATCACTCAGGAATGCCCTCCGGACTCAGTGTGTAAGATTTCTAAAGTCTAAAGATATATCCGGGCACTAGGCTCCTGACCATATATACAATCCAAACCGCTGGAACCTGCGCACATAGGGCTCTATTGAGGACAAGGTGTTGCACAGTCCTATAAGTCCATTAGTATACTGCTTTAAAGGGATCCTGTCACCTCCAAAATGCCTACTAAACTACTAAAACATGTCCCTGCAGCATATTATCACTAATCTCACACTCCTTTTGTCTCCTAAAAGCATCCTGTCAAAGTAGATAAAAACGATTTTATACTCACTCATTAGGCATTATAATTAGTAGGGGCTATACTCTTTAGACCTTAAGGGTGTGTTGTTTTGCAGCCTCGAGGATCCACCCTCTCTCTATCTGTGCTACTGTGATGTGCAGCTGAAGGCAGGACTAATGATTTGCATTCTGTGAGTGACAGAGAGAAAAGAGCACACAGACAGAGAGAGGGTAGATCCTCGAGGCTGCAAAACAACACGTCCTAAGGGCTAAAAAATATAGCCCCTGCTAATTATAATCACTAATGAGTATTAAAACGTTTTATGCACTTTCACAGGATGCTTTTAGGAGACAAAAGGAGTGTGAGATTAGTGATATGATGCTGCAGGGACATGTTTTGGTAGCTCAGGAGGCGTTTTGGAGGTGACAGGATCCCTTTAAGTGTCACTGCGTTTTTCACAAACGCTATGCCTTTTGTTCAGCATCCAAAAAACGCTGCTACCAAAGTTTTTGGGTGCAGTAAAAAAACGGATGCGTTTTTTTAACTTGGGGCCCTATGGGAAACACATGTGTTAACGCATGGTAGATATAGGTACCATCCGTTAATGTGGAGCCCACTGGGACGGGGTACTCGGTACCGGACTGGAATATCACGGTGGGCTTGGTCCGGACCGTGTCCCGGGTTCCGCAAGTAATAGGGGAATGTTTACAGGGAAGTTTGTTGTGATGCCACCCACGGGTTGTGGTCAGGGTGACCACCGCTGCTGCAGAACCTCCAGGGATGATGTTTGGCAGCTGGAGATGGAACGCCTCTCCGCAGGTAGAGCCTGGTTCACCGGGGCAGGGATAGTTAAAGTCTATGGTGGATGCTATAGATGTTGCAGGTTAGGGATGATAGTGGAGACGATGGCTGCTTGTGAGGGAAAGTAGGGCTCGTGTACGAGAATCTGACGCACTCACGGTTTTGTAGTTTTCCAAGGCTTTACTGCAGATGTTGTTAGCAGAGTACTGTCCACAGAGTCTGTACCGGGGCCGGGTTGCTCCCACCCTGTCCGGGTCCTCAGCTTCCCACTGCTGCACTGTGTGTGTGGCCCTGCTGCTGCTTTAGCTGAGCTGCTGGCACTGTCTCTCCTCACAGGTACCCCCTTTGCTAGGCAACTTGAGTCTTCCCGTGTGCTTCTGACTCCACCGTGTTGCTTCGCTGAGGTACAGTGTAGATCTACAACCTCCACTATCTTGGTGTTTACTGTGCTGCGTGTGTCAGTCACAGTTTCGGATCCGGTATCCAGTCTGTGCGCTCCTCCGGGGCGAGTTGTGAAGTAACTCAGTCTCCCAGATGTGTTCCTCTGTTTTCCTGTGCTCCTTCCCTCAGACCCTGGCTAGGCCTGGAATCGAGGAGCAGACTGTAGAGAGTTAATAGTGTGAATGACTGGCATCAACCTCAAAGTGTAGGTGCAAGCGGAAAAAAAATAGAGGCATATAAACCCATACACATTGCATACCTTCGTTAGTCATAGTGTTAGGACCCGATGAGACGGAAGCACCTTGGCGTTGGTCATCGGGCACTCCACAGTGGCCACTGTTGAAGCTAAGTCTTCCATTTTACATTAGAACTAGAGCAGTGATTGCTATAACCCATTTTCATTGCACCTGTATTAGCTGTGCAGTCCGGCCACTCATTGCACTCATCTATGTGCACACATAGTGTTTAAGGTTGCAGCAGATCACCCTTCTGTAGAGAAGCCTGAGGCAGCCTCTTTACACTACAGTCTTTCTTCCTCAGTTCTCCCAGGAACTGAACTAACTACTTCCTCTTGGCATCAGAATATATACAGGAGCTGCTTTAGCTCCCCCTTCTGACCTGGAGGTGCTAGTGCAGTGTCCAGTGTTGTGTGGGGAGTGAACCCGTGTTGACCTTACTGTGGCACTTAACCCCTGGGGTGCCACATTAACGCATATGCGTTTTTTTGTAAAAAAATTACTAAGTCCAAAAAATGTTGAGGTGCACAGGAGGCTCAAAAAGCACCCTAAAAACAGATTTGTTATTGAGAACACTCTGAATAACGGATTGTCATGTGTGACCCTAGCCTATCTCCTGTATGTCAGTAGAATCACGGCACTCGTACAAGATGATTTGCTTCCTTTAAAGTGAGTTTATTTCACACAATCAGGAGTGGAAGACACGACAAGCAGGGCTAACGTTTCGGCCAACTAAGGCCTTGTTCACACAGTCGCTAGAATCAAAACAGGATAACAATAAGTATCTTACAGATTATACAGTGAAAGATATGCTATATACAGTATATACAATGGAAACCAGTCTAAAGGCATATAGCGTAGTGTGTGGAACTAGGAACTATAGCTGGAAGTCATTATGTGTAGGGCATCATGAAAGTACATCAAGATAAGGAGAAGGAATAGAAATATTTGAGGAGAGATAGAGGTGGCGGCTTGGAAATTACCTGCGGATGATGTAACGTCAGGGTTTCTTATGTAGAGGTAGAGCCCAAGTGAATGTCAAGGTGGTGTTTGGGTATTTTGTGACCTGGGACATGGAAAGGTGTAATTAAATGCTCCTTGTGAACGGTTCCTTGTAGCATAAGTATCCCTGGAACGGTTATAGCAAGTGGTCTCTTACTACAGAGGTGTATCTAGGTTTTCTGGCACCCGGGGCAAGACTTCAGTTTGGCGCCCCCCCCCTTCTCCCAGCGGTCTGGGTAGCCATCATGTGACCGATCATTCATATACGATTTGCACACTTATAGTCATGTGCCGACAAGCTGCAATACCTAATTCTCTCAATGTTCAATGAAAAACAAAGTATATTACAAGTGACTCACCGTGGCCGGGACTCCGGTTTAGACAGGCGATGCTTCCTTCCTCCTTGTCACGGGTGGACCGCGCCTGCCGGTAGTGGGGCCCGGTGTAGTGCAGATCAAAAGTTGAAGACGTCTTGTAGGGAACAGATTAAAGGGGTTTAATTTATTCTGCTCCTACTCCAAGTTCAAGTTCTAGACTCCTTCTCGGTCTGTTCTAGACTACTCTACTCTACAGACTAAGTGTCTGTTCTCCCTACACACTTCCCTAGCACTCCGCCCACCAGGACCCTGGATTGGTCCTCTGTTCTAGGTGATGCATGCAGGGTTGGATCTCAAAGTTAACTAGATCACTGCTGTGTCAGAGAATATTGTGGCTGCATTTATGGCTGCAATACCCTCTTGTGACGCACTCGTTGCGGGGCGCCACACTCCCCCTTGGTTGAATACGCTTGTCCCCAAGCGTCACACTACCCACATTACAGAGGTTTTTATATTTAATACACTTTTATTAATGACGAAAACAGGTAAAGATATGCTTGGTTGGTATAAGCAAAGTAAACAGGTGAAACACTTGGTGCGGACCCAGCGGGCGATCAACTGTCCTTTTTTTTTTTTTTTTTTTAAAGTTCAGGCTGTGACCGCAAGATCACACAGTCAGTGCTTAACAGGGACAGAGTCATTGAGTGAGTCCAAGTCTTAAAGTCACTGGCGCGGAGAATGATGGCGCACCCGGATAGCGAACCACCCATCTGGACAAGCATAGCGTTCATAGGTGATTATATTGCCCCGGTATAGGTCGCGATCGGGATGTCCTCTGGGCAAGTGTGACTCAATGTCCCGGCGCCCCACAAACACCTCCTCATTCAAACCCACCTCCCAAGCGAACCCCCACCTGGTATGTAAGTTAAAGGTGGAAATTCTACCTTCACGGCGGAGTTCATCAGGCAGCGGCGGTTGGCGGCGAGCCTCGGCACGGGCCTGCATGTTGGCGGGTTCGTGGGCTTGCCACTCCTCTCATCGTCGCTGGCGTACATCTCCGTCGTTACGGCTCGGGGTGTAAAGATGAGCGATGGAGCTGGTGGTTTGGCGGGAAACTTGGACTTGGCGGGCAGTCTGGGCTGGCACCCGCTGGAACGGCACAGGGGAAGGTGTCGGCGTTGCACCCGACCAATGTACCCGAGTTGTATACCCGGTAGGAAGTTCCTCGGTGTCTCCCCAAGCGAACCCGGTGTTGAGATCCTCAGCGGTGCTACGGGTCTCGTCGTCATCCTCCTCGACCTCTCCTTCGATGACTACATCAGGCTGCTCGATGGCTGGAGATGTTGAAGCTGGTTCCTCTGTACAACAGGGCGGTGTGTGCTGCGG
Organism: Allobates femoralis; assembly: GCA_033576535.1. NCBI lineage: Eukaryota > Metazoa > Chordata > Amphibia > Anura > Aromobatidae > Allobates > Allobates femoralis. Next base: position 69,308,244 of record JARQOC010000009.1, on the reverse strand, counting down.
ATCCTTCCACAGGGACGTCCTGCAGGGCTTCTAGGCTGCCTGCCTCTTCATCTGTAACTGTAGGTAGAGGTGTCTCAATCCCGGTTACCAGGTAGGCCTCGGCAATAGTGAAGGAAGCCTCCGGTACGGGGACGAAACAGGCGACAGTCTCTGCAGCTGTGAAACACGTCGCGGGTTCCTCGGTGGGAACCTGATAAAGGTCAAGTTCTTCCGTGGAGCGTATTATGAGCTCCGGCTCAAGAACGGGGTCGGCTACGGTATTACTCGCTGGAACGAGCTGAGCTGTGGCCTCCACCGGAATGATGCAGTCAATTGGCTCGGGTGACAACGCAGGACAGGTGGTGGGCGACGGTGAGGCGGTTGAGAAGCTGGCGACGTCGTCTGGGCCTGGAGTAGCGGTACCCGGTCGGCTCTGCTGCATCGCATGGTGTAGTCGTCTGCCTAGGGTCGCGCTCCAGCTGCGAATCGTCCATTCTACAGTCTCAAGTAACCACACCCGGAGGTCTTGCAGAGCCTCTAGCCAGAAGTCGGGGCTGCCGTCAATGGTAAAGGCAGGACCCGGACCCGGTTGGCCTATGGCTGCTCTGGCCTCCGCCTCGACCTCCCGCATTAGGTCTTGGAGTCTCATGCTGGCCATTCTCTTCCTTGGAGGGAAACCACACCCGTTCAACCGGTAACCGTTCTGGTCGAGAGCTGGTGAAGAAAGGTCTGCGACACTCCCATTTCCTCTGGGCTTTTGTAGTCCAATGGTGGGAAAGGTCTTTGGGGTCCGCCCCCATGGTTGATTCGAGCAATCAGGGCGGACAAAGAGTTTGGCGCCTTTTGTCTTTAGCCCTCCCACGTGCGTGGCGGATTCTTGTGGCGGGAACGCCATCTTGGGCGCCATCTTGGCCCAACGGTGAAAAGGCGGGAAAGTTCTTTTAGGGCCGAACAAAGTCCAAATTGTAGACAATAAAGTCATTTTTAAGCACATTATACCCGTTGGGTAACGGGCCTGCTCGTATCCTGTTCGTGACGCCATTTTCTGACTCACCGTGGCCGGGACTCCGGTTTAGACAGGCGATGCTTCCTTCCTCCTTGTCACGGGTGGACCGCGCCTGCCGGTAGTGGGGCCCGGTGTAGTGCAGATCAAAAGTTGAAGACGTCTTGTAGGGAACAGATTAAAGGGGTTTAATTTATTCGTGACGCCATCTATGAGTAGTTTCGGTAATCGTTACCGACGCTGCGGAACCTCCGGGGGATGAACAGCAGCGAGATGGAACGCTCCCCACAGGCTGAGCGGTGATCCCCGGAGGCTGGAGCTGCTTAAGATGTTGTGCGGCAGCTGCGGTTACCTTGTAGTGCGGACGGACAGTTCATAAGGAAGCACGGACACAGAAAGTCTCTGCAACGGGTCTTTACTGTAACCAGCAGGCAGTACATGGTATACAGTTTATGGGTAGTGGACCGGGTGGATTCAGCAGTGATAGTGTCCCTCAGAGATCCGCAAGTGTTCCTCCATTCTAGCTAAGTGATTTTGCTATTGTGGCCCAGGAATACCAGATCGGGTACGGGGAGGCTGCTTCAATGCCCTATCCATGATGTACGTTCTGGATGTTTTGGGGAGCCTTGGGTCCCTCAGTGGGTACACCGCTGGTTAGACGACTGGAAGTTGGCTGGTGGTGGGGTGCTCCTGTAAAGCTGCTCCTCCACGATTCTGGTTCGCGTAGCAGAGGTGAACTGCTGCCAGATTCGGTACCAGTGAACCGGCTGAAAGGTTTTGGACACGGGAGTCTTTTGGGACCCGTGGTGATGATGCCCGTTCCCGGTTGTTGAGGCCTCAGGTGCTGACACCCGACCGGTGACGGCCCGGGGGCTGCACGGGGTGCGGAGCCCCAGCACCTACTCCAAGTTCAAGTTCTAGACTCCTTCTCGGTCTGTTCTAGACTACTCTACTCTACAGAGTAAGTGTCTGTTCTCCCTACACACTTCCCTAGCACTCCGCCCACCAGGACCCTGGATTGGCCCTCTATGTTAAGTGATGCATGCAGGGTTTTGGATCTCAAAGTTAACTAGATCACTGCTGTGTCAGAGAATATTGCGGCTGCATTTATGGCTGCAATACCCTCTTGTGACCCACTCGTTGCGGGGCGCCACACAAGCTGTTAGGATTGGGCTACAGGGCTTAGTGTTTGAATTAAAGGGCTCATCCAGGTGCGAGATGAGTCTGTAGTGCCTCTAGGTGACTGATGGCCTTGGAATTCTCACAGCGCGTGGTCTGCACACTGTCAGGATTCTCCTGTGTTAATAGCAAGATTGGACGGTCGTGTGAGCACAAGAATGTAATTCTTTATTCTTCGTTCAGTTCATTTTCATTGATCGAGACCTCGCATGTCTAGTCAGTATGTGACTGCATGTATGTAAATCGCATACTTACAGTTTCATGACCTCTCACCGCCACCAGCAGCAGAGAATCCTGACAGTGAGCAGTGTGCGCTCTGTGAGAATTCAGAAGTCTGCAGTCTCATAGAGGGACACATGGAGTGACTGCAGACTTATCACAAATGTGGGACAACCCTTTTAATGCTTCTAACAAATAAAAACAGAACCCTTAAATTGTCAGAGGGCACAACACTTTATGAACGTAGCCATGTGTCACATAATCTTACAGGTTATAGATTGTTACATGTGTATAGGATCAGAACCAATAACAGCACAAAACTGCATCACCGGACCCACCAGAGGTACAGACATACATCTATATAACCTTCATCAGTACAGAAACACAGCATCACAACCCTCATCAGTACATAAATACATCACCAGACACACCAGAGGTACAAAAATGCATTCTTATAGCCCTTATCAGTACATAAATATGTGGCGCCCCGCAACGAGTGCGTCACAGGAGGGTATTGCAGCCAAGACAGGAGCAGCAATATCCTCTAACCCAGCAGTCATTTGGTTAACTTAGAGATCCAAACCCTACATGCATCACCTAGGATAGAGGGCCAATCAGGGTCCTGGTGGGCAGAGTGTAAGGGTAGTGTGTAGGAGAAGTTTACATAATTAGAAAAGAGGAGTTCTGCGACTGGAGAAGCAAGGAGAGTAACGTAGGAGCGGGGGCTCTGCACCGTTGTGCAGCCCCCGGGCCGTCACCGGTCGGGTGCCAGCACCTGAGGCCTGAACAACCGGAATCGGGCGTTAAACACGGGTTCCCAAAACCTCCCGTGCCCAACCTACAGCCGGTTTGCTGGTACCGAAGCTAGCAGCAGTTCAGCTCTGCTATGCGAACCAGAGGAGTGGAGGAGCAGCTTTACAGGAACACCCCACCACCCGCCAATTCCAGTCGTCTAACCAGCGATGTACCCACCAAGGGACCCAAGGCTCCCCAAAACATCCATCACGTATACTTTGGATAGAGCATTGAAGCAGTCTCCCTGTACCCGACCTGGTATTCCTGGGCGACAACGGTAACACTTAGCTAGAATGGAGGAACACCGCGGATCTCTGAGGGACACCTATCATTGCTGAGTCCTCCGGTCCACTACCCGTTAACTGTATACCGTGTATTGCTTGCTGGTTACAGTAAATTACCCGTTACAGAGACTTACAGTGTCCGTGCTTCCTTATGACTACGTCCGTCCGCACACAAGGTAACCGCAGCTGCCGCACAACATCTTACGCAGCTTATGGCTCCGGGGATCACCGGTCAGCCTGTGGGGAGTGTTCCATCTTGCTGCATTCCATCCCCCGGAGGCCCAGCAGCGTCGGTAGAGTTACCGAACTACTCATAGGTGGCGTCACGACAAATTAACCCCTTAATCTGTTCACTAATGACGTCTTTCAAGCTTTTGATCTGCACTCAACCGGGCCCCACTACCGGCAGGCGCGGTCCATCCGTGACAAGAAGGAGGAAGAAAGCGCCTGTCTAAACCGGAGTCCCGGCCGCGGTGAGTCAAATACATCACCAGACCCACCAGAGGTACAAAAATGCATTCTTATAGCCCCTATCAGTACAGAAACACAATGTCAAAACCCTCATCAGTACAGAAATACACCAGACCCACCAGAGGTATAGAAATACATCACCAAAACCCTCATCAGTAACAAAATTCATCATTAGAACCACCAGAGATGCAAAAATACATAACTAGAACCCCTATCAGTGCAGGTATACATCCATATAATGCCCATCACTATAGAAACACAGCATCACAATCCTCATCAGTACAGAAATTCATCATTAGAACCACCATCAGTACATGGTAAAACAATTGTAATGTCAGGTCAGATCTAAACCCATTTGTGCTGTTTGAACCTACAACTCCTACTACATCCTTATCAATGGTAAGGAGGACTGGGAGTTGTTGTTACCAGTCACCATCAGATCATTCAGGAACTACAGTACTGATGAGAATTAGTATCATAAATACGGTAATCATTTATATCCAGGTACCTTATAGATGACCTTGTCTCTGATCGGGGTCATCTTTTCCTTTTCTTCATCTTGTCCAGACACCATAATGACTTTTCACATCCACAGCTCATCTCTGGAGATGTCCATCTTCTCCGGTCTTCAGCACATCCCGGCACAATATCCTTAAAAATAGAAAAATTATAAAAATTGTCATGAGTAAAAATATCTGCCCTACACTGTGCCCCGTAATAAATAATTGCTCCTCCTCACTGTTCCCTGCAAAAAATATGATTTACACACTGTTCCTCTTCTGGTGCATGCCCTCCACACTGCCCCCTCATCACACTGCCCCCTCATCACACTGCCCCCTCATCACACTGCCCCTCACCACACTGCCCTCTCCTTTCCATACTGGACTCCCTGGTCACACTGCCCTCACCTTTCCTTACTGGGCTCCCTGGTTTCACTGTTCTCTACACAGTGTCCCCCTATACTGCCCACAGTTTCTACTGTTCTCCCTCATCAAACTTGATCTCCTTCTCACTCCACATACTGTATTGGCAGCCATCCCCCTCAATCCTCGTATCCCTCCTCTCCCTCCAGTTTGGCTCTCCCCCCCTCCAGTTTGGATCTTATTCTCCCCTCCCCCCAGCTTGGCTCTTATTCCCCCTTCTCCACCTAGTTTGGCTCTTCCTTCCCCCCCCCAGTTTGGCTCTTATTCCCCCTTCCCCTCCAGTTTGGTTCTTATTACCCCCCTCCCCCAGTTTGGCTCTTATTTCCCTCCCCCCAGTTTGGCTCTTATTCCCCCCCGCCCCCTAGTTTGTTTCTTATCCCCGCCCAGTTTTGCTCTTATTCTCCCCTCATCCCCAGTCTTGCTCTTATTCCCCCCCTCTCCCCCAGTTTGGCTCTTATTTCCCCCATCTCTTCCCCCCTAGTTTGGCTCTTATTCCCCCCTCCCCCCTAGTTTGGCTCTTATCACCCCCTCCCCCCTAGTTTGGCTCTTATTTTCCCCCTCCAGTTTGGCTCTTATTTCCCCTCCCTCCCCCATAGTTTTGCTCTTATTCCCCCCTCACCCCAGTTTAGCTCTTATTCCCCCCTCCTCCCAGTTTGGCTCTTATTCCCCCCACTCTGTCCCCCTTCCCCTAATTACTTCCATCTTCAGGGTCTTCAGCTCCTGCAGCTGGAGCACTTTTCCCCATCCTGCTGCCTCTGCACTGCAGGGCCGCCGAGTGACCTCAGTAACGTGATCAGGTGACCTGATCACGGTACTGATGTCCCCCTAACCCGGAAATGCCTGGTAACAGGTTGCTATTCCATCCTGCAGAGCGATTTATAGCTGCTCTCTACCATGGATAGCAGGAGCCGGTGCCCGGCACTTTCTCTGCTCCTGCTGTCACCTGATAGTGAGAGCAGAGAGAACTGCCAGCTGCCAAAGCAGGGGGAAGGGGTGAAAGATGTGGCCAGCGGGGAGACACCTCGGGCGCTGCAGCAGGAAGCCAGAAGGTGCCCCCCTGCCTTCTGCGCCCGGGGCAGATGCCCCATCAGCACCCCCCTAGATACAGCCATGCTTACTAGTTCTGTGGAAGTTGGTTACTATGGTAAAAACTGGCAAAAGCAATACAAATATAGAAAGAGCACTATTAAAAATGAGTAATGAGCATATACTTATCTTTTAAGAGTCTGGGTCTGTGGGGTGTTTCTTACAGGGTCCCCGTTGCATTGCCAACACAGAAGAAAATCATTGAACTATAACAGATATATCCTCAACCTCTAAGGAGGGAGTTGCATCCATACATCTGCAATAGACAGGACTAACACCTCTACCTATATTACTACACATACTACGTATTATATTCCAGGTAACCTCCATTCGTTGCTCCATAAATGTATTTATACATAAACCCATTTGGTGTTTTAACACTAGCATTTAATTACACCTTTCCATATCCCAGGTCCCAACATACTCAATCACCACCTTGGGCTCCACCTCTACATAAGAAACCCTGACGTTACATCATCCGCAGGTAATTTCCAAGCCGCCACCTCTATCTCTCCTCAAATATTTCTATTCCTTCTCCTTATCTTGATGTACTTTCATGATGCCCTACACATAATGAGAACCAGCTATAGTTCCTAGTTCCACACACTACACTATATGCCTTTAGACTGGTTTCTATTGTATATACTGTATATAGCATATCTTTCACTGTATAATCTGTATTATCGTGGATCCAAGGATCTGTTCCACGAGCACCGTAACCTACAACAAGTTGTGTGCTGGTCATCAACCATTAGACTGGCAATCTCCTGTCACGGCCCCCCTGATGGAGAACACAAACAATAAAAAGCATCATTAAGTAGAGGACGTCCTAGTAGCAGTAGCCGATCCTTACGAGACATATGCACCGAGATGTATAGGAATTATCGATTGAAGATTTAGCAAATAAAATTCAGCAGCAAAAAAGTCACTAAGGTAAGGTAAAGCATGATTTGTTTTTGCTTTATTACTACATACAGTACATGCTGTATATTAAAAATATAACTTTAAGATAAAATTACAAATATTACAAAATTATGTTTTTTTTCTAGAAGTGACACACCACACGTGTCATGCTCGATTTATTTTTTTACGAATTTTGACACACCGAGCTCCAAAGGTTGGTCATCACTGGCTTAGTCCAAGGCTTGACTTAGCTGGACCACCTTAAAAACACCCAAAAACATGGCCTAATTTTTCCCTACAATAAAAACAAACGACAAAATAACAAAACGACAAAAACAAAGTTTTCCGGTATTTCTCTTCCACATCATGACAATCCCACAGTCCCTGAGGGGCTATGTATAGTCCGGTTTCCCGCAAATTCCACTGTCCAATCATGTCGAAGATCCAGTCAGATGGCTTGGCCAATCATATTCCTCTAGCCTCTGTTACCAAGCAAATACACACAAATTTTTCCTCATAAAATAACCGTAGTCAGGGCCGCACCGTCCATTGGACAGTGTGAGCCCTTTAACTCAGGCGGCAAGCTGGCAGGGGGGGCGGCGCCATATCCATACAGCACCCTCCTGCCCGCCGGGCGGTAAGACACAGCCTCTCCTTCTGCTGCATAGACAGACCTGTGGCGCGGTGGCGCAGATAGCAACCTCCCCCCCCCCTTCCTCACTTGCGGCTGCTGACAGCAAGACCCCCCACTCCACACTGTGTGGCTCAGGCAGCAGGGGGGCTTGATGCACCCCTGACCTTAGTGCCAAGGGGATAAAAACAAAGAATTTTAAACAAACATCAAATCCTGTCAGATTCCTTCATTGAAACTAAGTATTAATGTACGAGACCCACAATCCCACGTGGCTCCTTAGGCTATATCTCCCAGAGGCCATTCATTATTTTATTTTTTTCAGGCCGATGTGCCGCAATTTACAGCAGGAACGCAGGGCCTGAGAAATCAGCTTTACCCTATCATGGTGCCTCCGATGGCTCAGGCAATCCACAAGTTGGTAAGCAAATAGGACTGCTGCTCTGCCCCCCCACACCCCACGTCGCTTCTCAGTCTAAATGCCGCATCGGGGCCCGCCAGGCTCAGGTTCCGCCACTGGCAGCAGTAATCCATACCTCGCTTTGCTTTGGTTGTTTTTTAGGTGATTCGGGAAGCACACTGTAGCATGGACTCTGCTTCTCCTAAGAAAGTTTGCTGCCTAAAGTGCAGCCTTCCTACTCTTTACCGCGTGTAATCACTAGAAGACAGGAGTGATCTGGAGCAGACCCACCGTCTCCAGCATTTATACACCTCTCCTAAAGACGTAGAGCTTCCATCGTCATTATTGCAGAATACGCTCACCACTCCCAACTGCTGGATAGTCCCCAACTTTTGCTCAGCTTCCTTAACACATATAAGGAAATGGTAGTCTTGAGAAAAGCCAGCAGAGGGCAGTGTGGGATTAGATAGGCAACAACTCTCAGAGCTACAGTGCAGGAGTTACAAGTAAGGCACAAGATTGTAGAACGCATGGCAGATCATGGAACATTTTAGTATTGCTTACTCTGGGTTACTACAGGTGCAAAGTGGAATACGTCAGAAAAAGACTGTGACCACAGCCTTATGGGGGTTGTCACATATTCTGGATAACACCATTTATGGTTTTAACATCACTGATCACAGGAGTCAGGTCTAAGCTACTATTAAAGGGTTTGTCACGGTTTGGAGTCCAGATCTGCAGTCACTCTGTGACGGCGGACTTCTGAATCCACACAGTGTGCAAGCTTATGAGATTCACCAAGAGGTTTTCATCCAGGAGATCTCTGTACTTAGCTGCATTCATGTTTCCTTCAATGGCAATTAGTCGTCCTGTCCCTGCAGCTGAAAAACACCCCCATAGCATGATGCTGCCACCACCATGCTTCACTGTTGGGATTGTATTGGGCAGGTGATGAGCAGGGCCTGGTTTTCACACATACCACATAGAATTATCACCAGAAAGTTCTATCTTCGTCTCATCAGACCAGAGAATGTTATTTCTCATAGTCTGGGAGTCCTTCATGTGTTTTTTACACACTCTATGCGGCTTTCATATGTCTTGCACTGAGGAGAGGCTTCCGTCGGGCCACTCTGCCATAAAGACCTGACTGGTGGAGGGCTCCAGTGACAGTTGACTTTGTGGAACTTTCTCCCATCTTGCTGCATCTCTGGAGCTCAGCCACAGTGATATTGGGGTTCTTCTTTACCTCTCTCACCAAGGCTCGTTTCCCACGACTGCTCAGTTTGGCTGGATGGCCAGGTATAGAAAGACTTCTGGTGGTCCCAAACCCCTTCCATTTAAGGATAATGGAGGCCACTGTGCTCTTCGGAACCTTGAGTACTGCAGAAACTGCTGTGTAACCTTGGCCAGATCTGTCCCTTGCCACAATTCTGTCTTTGAGCTCCTTGGGCAGTTCCTTTGACCTCGTAATTCTCATTTGGTCTGGCATGCACTGTGAGCTGTGAGGTCTTATATAGACAGGTGTGTGCCTTTCCAAATCAAGTCCTATCAGTTTAGTTAAACACAGCTGGACTCCAATGAAGGAGTAGAACCAACTCAAGGAGGATCACAAGGAAATAGACAGCATGTGACTTAAATATGAGTGTCTGAGCAAAGGGTCTGAATACTTAGGACCATCTGATATTTCAGTTTTTCTTTTTTAATAAATGTGCACAAATATCTACATTTCTGATATTTTTCAGTGAAGATGGGGTGCAAAGTGTACATTAATGAGAAAAAAATTAACTTTTTGAATTTACCAAATGGCTGCATTGAAACAAAGAGTGAAAAATGTAAAGGGGTCTGAATACTTTCTATACTAACTGTATCTTTATTTTCTGTTTCAGCTCTTTTTATAAATGCAGAAATATCTACTTTCATTTCCTTTTTTTTTTAAATCTCAGGAGTTGGAAATAAAACAAAGTTCTTCATTTCTCACTTTATACTTCCGATCAGTTGTCCAGTCATACCTACCGGTCACGTACAACTTGCAGTGAAATTTCATAATGCACTTAGATGCCCAAATGGACAGACAATACTCACAGGACTGTGAAGTCAGACTCAGAGTCGGTGTCCATTTTGATGGAGTTGGTGTCGGATTCAGGGAAATAGAGGAGTCGGAGTCGAATGTTTGACTTACTAACTTCACAGCCCTGGTTATGCAGTCGGAGTTATGGAGTCGCAGTTGGTGTCCATTTTGGCAGAGTTGGAGGTGGAGGCGGATTCAGGGAAATTGAGGAGTCGGAGTCTATTGTTTGAATATGCAAATAGTCTCTATAGGAGTCTCAAACACGGGTCTAGCCAGATATTCCTCCAGGGAAGGATCTAGCCATGGGATGGCTCCTTAAGAAGACCACCATAACCACCATATTAAGTGGCCCTTTGAGTCAATATCCAGCTCTTTACAAGCTTAAAGAGATGACAAGGGAATACCAAGGCCAGGTATCCATCCACAGACAGCTGTTTCGGGGTGTTGCCCCTCATCAGTGTGGAGTAGGATTCTGGCTAGGTGGGAGCAATGCCTGGTAGACCAACAAAACTAAGTATTCACTGATCTCAGGGAGACCAGTCCAAGAAAACACTGCGGGCAGCCGGCTAAAGCGCTCAAACACAATGAAATCCTAAGTGCATTGCCCCCTGGGAAATACGATTATGCAAATAAAGTCCATGGAGCCTCGATTAGGAGTCTCAAACACGGGACTAGCCAGATATCCCTCCAGGGAAGGATCCAGCCAAGGGGTGGCTCCTTTTGAGCGCTTTTGCCGGCTGCCTGCATTGTTTTCCTTGACTGGTGTCCGTGAGATCAGTGATTTGTTTCATGATATGAGTCAGATGTTTGGCTTACTGACTTCACAGCCCTGGCTGTGGAGTCGGAGTCGTGGAGTTGGTGTCCACTTTGGTGGAGTTGGAGTCGGAAATTAAGGAGTCGGTTGGATGTTTGGCTTACCGATTCCACAGTCCCGAATACTCACCCCAAATGTCCAACAAAGTCAATAATACATTATAATACTGCCGATTTTGGGATCATATGTGTACAATTATTTTGCTCGGTTGCTTTTTTTCAGATGGGACACAAAAGACTGAGCTGTTGTGCAACCAACTTAGAGGCCATCAAAAGGATGCCTTTTAAGTGAAAGGACATTTTTTTTGACCAATATTGGCCAAAAAAGACAAAACATAAAAAAATACATAAAAATGAAGCCTAATTTATTAACGAAAAAATGGCAAAACGATTGGATAACCCAACAATTTTTAGTGGGAAAAAGTTGGTATAAGATAAGTGGGATACAAAGACCAGCGGGATGTCAACTCAATCTGATGATCCTTATGGTGAAAGTTAATGCATGGAGTTTTTCTTTAACATTAGTCATTCATTTTAGGAGAATTTTAGGGGCTATCTGTGTTTTTTTTCTTACCTTAAACCCCTATACAGAGATCTGGTCTTTCCATACTGGATCACCAGAGTAGTTGCTGGCCGGTGCAGCAAGATATGAAAAAATAAAACTGTCCGAGAACATCCGGACAAGACATGGAGTCATGCCAAAGTCCAGGATTTGAGGTAGAAGAAAACAACAGAGAATAGTCAAGGGTTTAACCGGAATGTGTATCTTGGGGTTAAAAAGGAAAAAAGCCTACACCACCAGGAGACAGCTTGCAATAAAAATTGTGCAAATGCACATATTACTTCCAGACTGTATAATATAGTAAATATTGAGACATTTAGCAAAAAAATGATCAATCTTTTTAGCCACCCTACCAGAGTCAAGGCATTCTCAAATAGGTTGGTCCTACTCTATACTTTTTTTTAAATTTAGTTGTGTCGTGCGACCTCAAACATATACAGTGGACATAAAGAGATAACATTTACCTCGTGTATCTCCGGACTGCTCCCATGGTGCCAGACAGTTCAAATGAATAAATGACAACTCAGGCTCCCACACCTGTAGCGAACATCACATATGTTTGAGCTTTTCAGAGTTAACCCTCACCGCCCTAGTCTAGCACCCATGAATGAGGGCAGGCTCAAGGAACTGGAGCTTGAAATAAACTAAGCCTGAGGGCAGGGTATAATAAATATGTGTGAGCAGTTACCAAGAATGCCACTAATAATACAGATGGAAACAAGTGAAAACCGGCGTTCAGGGTGCATTGGTGGTCAGCCATAGACCAATCACAAGGATAAAAAGGAAAATAACCAGCACCACCAGGAGATAGCTTGCAATAAAAACTTTGAAAATGCACATATTACTTCCAGACTGTATAATGTAGTACAAATTGAGACATTTAGCAAAAAAATTGATCAATATTTTGAGCCACCCTGCCACCGTCAAGGCAATCTCAAATAGGGTGGTCCTACTCTATACTTTACTATTTTAGTTGTGTCTCGTATCACATTAGCGCAATCTACTTCACTGTAAAAGTTTTTTTTTTTTTTGGCCAGATTGTATCGTACTACTCATGTTCATTATATACCGGTAAGTGAATTGTGAAAAAAAATCGGACCCCTGGCACTTTTTCCTTTATCGTTTCCTTTTGACCTTATTTTGGATACAGATCTTACATCACTAGGACCCCAAAATTAGAATTTTTTACCCAAGACAGTATTTGAATGTAATAAAAAGTATATTGAAATGCATTGACAACAAGTAAAGATTACTGTATTATTTGCATTACAAGACACACTTTTGTTCCCCCAAATTATGGGGGAAAATGGGGGGTGCATCTTATAATGCAAAACTACTAGGTTGTGCAGTAGGGGAGGGGGAGTTGTGGAGCGATGTCCGGGGGCTCTCAGGAGACTGGATGAGGCTGCAGTGGCGGGTCCATGGTCACTTGGGGCCGTTCATTAGGCTCATGTAATATGCTCTGCATCCCGCTGTCAATCAACAGCGGGGGAGCAGCACATATTACAGGAGCCCAGGAGCATGTCCGCAGCCGCTAGCTGCGCTCCTGCGTGAATAGTCAGTGCTCTCCACGCCTTCAATGCGTGGAAGACAGTGACTATCCAAACGATGTCATACTCACCTAGCTCCACCGCTCCCTGTAGCTCAAGCCATTCCCGCAGTCTGTGCTGTGCCGGCCTCTGGTCCTGTGAGTGTCATTGCATAGTGATGTCATCAACGCGCACTGCTCACAGGACTGGATGACGGTATAAGCAGACAGCGAGGATGGTGCGAGCTGCAGGGAGCGATGGAGCGAGGTGAGTAGGATATTGTTTGTTATCTTTAAAGTGTGTGCCATGGGGGAACAGTGTGTCAGCATGGGGACCGAGTGTGCCGGGGGGGACAGTGTGCCAGCATGGGGACCCAATATACCATGGGGGACAGTGTGCCAGCATGGGGACCCAGTATGCCAGCATGGGGAGACAGTGTGCCATTATGGGGACCCAATGTGCCGTGGGGGGACAGTGTGCCAGCATGGGGGGCAGGTTGCCAGCATGGGGGACATATATACCAGCATGGGGGGGCCATGTACCAGGATGGTGGACATATATACTGATTGCAAGATGGACACTGGCATTATAAGACGGACCCCATTTAACATTACAGATGTATTTTTCTTTCTTTTTTCCTTCACCAAATTTGGGGGGCGCGTCTTATAATCTGATGCGTCTTATAAAGCGAAAAATACGGTGCCTGAATATTTTACAGGGGCCATAATGTAAAGGCATTATACTGTACTATGGGGGAAAAATGTATCAGAGTTCATGAGGAATGAGGAATAGAAACACAGAAAGTACAGTAGAAAGTTGCAAAACTTTCCATTACACAGAAATGTCCTTTAATCACTCTGAACTATCATGAGTTCTCCAATTTCTCCAGGAAATGTGCAAATTGTCTCTTCAGCAAGGTAGAGAACTTTAACTCTGGAGCCACCTATTAAAAAGTCAATAAATACAAAAATAAGTCCAGGTGGAACACACGAGTGCATCTATTACAATTAATGGTGCATTATATAGCAAACAGACAGCGTACTCTACGCGTTTCTGGCATAACACCCTTAATCATGACCTTGTCCCCTAAAGGGTGAATATTGACTGTTAGGATCACTACTTCCAGTAAGTTTGAAGTTCTCTCGTAAGACAGAAACCAGATTTAAGCAGTAAGTAATTTTCTGATGACAGGACAGGGATTGCCAGTTATTATTCTTAGAAAAGCTCGGTCAGCTGCTCGGTCATGGAGACCAAAGTTATTTCTCTCAAAAGGAAGGGAAAATGAAAGCACAAAAATAAAAAATTGCTAACAACAGGAAGGGATTTGACATTTTTATGGGTTCAGAAAAAATAATAAGTTATGGGCCTTTAAAAAAGGAGACAAAATAATGAAAGCAAATTGTTATGGATGTGATGAAAAATCTATAAGACGTCTCATAATAATCATTATGAATAATGAAGCAGGCTTACACTCAACCTCCATATAAAGCTGACCCCTCTTTTGAGAAACAGGTAACTAAAGAGAAAAACTAAACTACCGTTTATACTCGTGTATAAGCCGACCCATGTATAAGCCGACCCCCCTACTTTTGCCCCCAAAACCTGGGAAAACCTATTGACTCGTGTATAAGCCGAGGGTGGACCCCAGCACAGGTATACAGCAGCCTCCCCAGTGGTAGTATACAGCAGCCTCCCCAGTGGTAGTATACAGCAGCCTCCCAGTGGTATACAGCAGCCTCCCCAGTGGTAGTATACAGCAGCCTCCCCAGTGGTGTATACAGGCCCCAACACTATTACAGCAGCCTCCCCAGTGGTGTATACAGCAGCCTCCCCAGAGGTGTATACAGCAGCCCCAGTGGTGGTATATACAGGCAGCCCCAGAGGTGTATACAGCAGCCCCAGTGGTGGTATATACAGGCAGCCCCAAAGGTGTATACAGGCAGCCCCAGTGGTGGTATATACAGCAGCCCCAGTGGTGATATATACAGGCAGCCCCAAAGGTGTATACAGGCAGCCCCAGTGGTGGTATATACAGGCAGCCCCAGAGGTGTATACAGCAGCCCCAGTGGTGGTATATACAGGCAGCCCCAGAGGTGTATACAGGCAGCCCCAGTGGTGGTATATACAGGCAGCCCCAGTGGTGGTATATACAGGCAGCCCCAGTGGTGTATACAGCCGCCCCAGTGGTGGTATATACAGGCAGCCCCAGTGGTGTATACAGCAGCCCCAGTGGTGGTATATACAGGCAGCCCCAGAGGTGGTATATACAGGCAGCCCCAGAGGTGTATACAGCAGCCCCAAATGCTGGCACTTGCCTCCCTGCTTGTAAGGCCCCCCCCGGCTGCTTATCTTACCATCCCTGGTCTCCTGCATCGCGTGCGCAGGTCCCTCTGTGCTCCCATCCTCCGCGCTGCCGGCGTCAGCTGCATCCGGGGTCCCCGGCCGTCGCATAGCGATGACGTCATGCGACCGGCCGGTCACATGACCCCGGATGCTACGGAGGACGGGAGCACGGAGGGACCTGTGCGCGCAATGCAGAATACCAGGGATGGCAAGATAAGCCGCCGGGGGGGGGTGGCCTTACAAGCAGGGCGGCAAGTGCCAGCATTTGGGGGATATATATATAGATATGCACTGCTTCCCCCTGCCGATGATTGACAGGGGGAAGCAGTGCATATATAATGAGCGGCCCCACGTGATGGGGCGCTCATTCAGCAGCCTCCCCCCGCCTCCTCCAGCCTCCCCAGCCCGGACACAGCCCCCACCACAGCAGCCTACCGTATTGACCCGTGTATAAGCCGAGGGGAAGACTTTTCAGCCAATTTTTTGGGGCAGAAAAACTCGGCTTATACACGAGTATATACGGTAATTATAACTGAGGAAGTCAGACAGAGGATACTTTCATTGAAGCTAGGACCCCTTTACCTGGACAAGCTTTAACAGAATGAAATTGGCTGAGAACAAGACACCAGCTCTGGGTTTTGTATACACAGAGGTGGAGAACTGCATTCCAAACTTTATCAGCTTCCTTTTATCAAATACATTTTGCAGCCAGTTTGGAACCGTAATATAGTTATGAATATTGGGGTGTGCAACTGCGTCGGTCGACAGGGTAGGGGGTACTCGGATACCGGGATGGATGGGTTATTTCAGCGGGGATCACGGCTGGTCGGTTCCCGGTTCCATGCCCTGGACCCTCAGTGGCGGGATGGGGGTTGTAACGATGGGGAAATTGTTTGTGGTACCTGGTAATCCGGTTACCAGCACTGCGGATGGCCGCTGAGGTGAGGTGATGGGATGGCAGCTCGGGTGTTACAGCTCCCCACAGGCGGAGCTTTACCTCAGGGCAGCGGGGTGGATAATGGGGATAGTAGTCCTCACCTCTGTTACCCTGTAGACAGCAACAAAGAAGCTGGCACACACACAAAAGTCTTTGTTTCAGTACCTTTTACTGGTGTTCGGTAACAGGTACAGTCCAGGAAGACAACCAGGTTTTCGGTACAAGCTTGGATATTTGCTTTAGAAATTTGTGAGGCCTCCTTTATCTCTGTCTGCGGTTCTCAGGGTAGTTCTGCCTCTAGCTGAAACTGCCGCTGCTTTGTTTATCTAGTCCATAAACAACAATGAAGGCCTTTTTGTGGGGGTACCTACTCTTCTCTAGGGCCCCTGGTCCTGTGCTTGGTCAGGTTTGGCAATTCACTGTTACTTCTACCTCAGGGGAATAGATCCTCCTATTCTGTCCGGTTTTCCTTGCTACTAATAAATTGATAGCAAATACACCATCCAAACTCATCGATGTTGCAATCCTTCATCAATTTGTCACTGCCGTCCACATCCAGGGAGATTAGCTACAGTGCCATGCGTTGTAAACCTTTTTATTATGTTACGCACTGGGGGCAAAGAAACATCAAGATCTCTGGAGATGAACTTGTAAGCTTAAGATTATATTTTCCTGCTATTTTTAGTTCTCAAGTCCTCAGACAGTTTTCATCTCCCCTTTCTATTCTCCATGCTTCGTGTACAGGAACTGGATCAAGTTAGTGGAAATCAACTGGGATGCTGTGCAAAGACAAAAGTCCAAAATAATGTGTGATAAATTAAAAGGTGGTTTATTCAATGTGTTTCCCCACTTCTCCATCAGTAAATCCACCCAATGGGTGGGCAAAACTGTGATGAAATCAATTGAAACGCGTTGAATAAACCACCTTTTAATTTACCAGACATTAGTTTGGACTTTCATCTTTGCACAGGAGCGTAGATGATTTCCACTAACTTGATCCGGTCCAATGAAATATTTTTTTCTTTTTTCTTGTGTGTTGTTCTAATACACAATAAGGAAATAAACGTGTGTATAACAAATCATATAATTGTAATAATTTTCTGGAACGATTTCGATGGGGTTAAAACTCTCACCCTTGACTGAATATATCCCATACCCAGGCCCGGCTTCAGCACCCAGCGTACCTGGGCAGGTGCGGGGCCCTGATGAAGTGAGAGGGCCCACTGCTGACTGTGAGTGGAAGCAGTCAGGAGACCCGATCACACACTGCTGCCCTCTTTCCCTCTGTTGTCTCCTGCTCTCCACTGAATCTATGTGATCTGTACACAACTGGAAAGAAATCTTACCGGGAGCTGAACGGAGGCTGCAGGACCTTCCAGTCATGTGGCTGATCACATGACTGAAATCAAGTCCCTGGAAGATACTGCTGCTGCTCAAGTTCTGCAGCCTCCATACAGCTCCCAGTGCCTCCTGTCTCCTGCTCTGCACCGATTTAGAACAGTTACGGCAATGTATATTGTGCGTGTATCTGAATATACATGTATTGTACATGTAGCTGATCTGTGTGTGTTTGTATGTGCATGTAGTAGAGCTGTGTGTATTTGTATGTGCATGTATTGTACATGTAGCAGAGCTGTGTGTATTTGTATGTGCATTTAGCAGAGCTGTGTGTATTTGTATGTGCATGTATTATACATGTAGCAGAGCTGTGTGTATTTGTATGTGCATTTAGCAGAGCTGTGTGTATTTGTATGTGCATGTATTATACATGTAGCAAAGCTGTGTATATTTGTATGCGCATGTATTGTACATCTAGAAGAGCTGTGTGTATTTCTATGTGCATTCAGCAGAGCTGTGTGTATCTGTATGTGCATGTATTGTACATGTAGCAGAGCTGTGTGTGTTTGTATTTGCTGTATACCTCTACAGATGCATGTAGGAGAGCCATCTATGTATATTGGCATATAGTAGAGCTGTGTTTGTCATATATAATTTGCACAAAGATACTAACTATAGATTTAGTTATTCCAGATTTTATCCTGGTACATTAAAATGAGTGTTAATGATACATACATGAGGCAACCATTCAACATCAATTCCCAGGAGAGAAGGACCATACAGTCTTTGAAAACCAACAGGGATGCAGCAGATCACCGCATTGCCATTGTGTATGCTGGGACTTGTAGTTCAGCAAGTTATGCTCTCCAATAGAAACCCAGAAAGGTCACTATTGGACTTGTGGTGCCATAAGAGTTAAGTATGCAAGTGCTGAGAGCAATGGCGTACCATCTGCGGTCGCAAGTGAGACCGGGCCCAGAGGTACAGGGGCCCGTAGTCCGCCGACCCATGCTACCACTGCGCCAGAGCTGTGTGGCGCTCTACCCGGCCGGTCCCCAGGCGGTTGATCTCGGCCGCCGGAGGACTACTGGCACTCACCGCTGACGATGCTGCCACCCCGCCCCCCTTCTTCCTCTCGTAGTCAGACTGCGGGAGCAGGCTGGGGACTGTAGGAGTGGAGACATGCAGTAGCACGGCCTACCTGTGTGCCGAAGAGGAGCTGGTTAGAGTCTTCCGGCCTGGCCTGCTCTCCTCCTCACACAGCACCGCTTTAGTCACTGCTTCCTGGGCCTGGCATGAACACCATCAGGGAGTATGGAGCACACAGGAGAGAGTGTGCAGTGCGCTGTGCAGAGTGACTGTGTGTGCAATGTATGTGACTGTGTGTGCCGTGAGCAGGCTGTGGGTGTAGAATTATATTATCTGAAGCGGCTGTGAAGCGGCATTATATTATCTGTAGCGGCTGTGAGGCGGCATTATACTATAATTGAGGATCATATATACCAGGATGAGGGACATTAATACATTATGAAGGGGAGAGGGGTCAATTTGTGAGTCTTTATAGGATTTAGAACATTACATGTGTGGCACCCCTGCAGGGGATTGCCACAGGATCCATCGCTGCAAGGAGGGATTTACACCTTGGTACACACAGCACACAACACCTTCCACCCCAGACCTGAAGGGGGAGCTCTACTGGCTGCCTATAAGTCAGATCCTCCTTAAAAGATCCAGGCCTGCGGGGAGGAGTCAGTTAGTCTTAGTTAGTCCCAGTTAGTTAGTTCCAGTCAGGCAGTGGAGAGAGGAGTGAAGAGCTGGTCACTGGGAACGATCCAGGCCCAGGACCAGGGAACACTGACCCAGCTGTGCTGCACCCCTGGGAGAGGTTCGTAGGCCAGTGGAGAATAGGAGAATTAAAGGAGGGAACAAAGCTGGATTCCCTGTAGCTCACCTGGACACCGGAGTCCGGCGCTGCCAGCATCCAGTGCAGCAGAAAAAGCCCAGAAGGACCAGGAGGACCAAATCATCCCTGAAGAGTACAAATAAGAGACACTCAAAACTGACCAAACACAGGACCAGGGGCCAAAGGAGGAATAGGGACCCCGCAGAAGACTCATTGTCAGTGATAAAGTAAAGCCCTGAGAGGGAAGAAAGCGGTGAGTTCAGTCACAGGCAGGACTTACCCCAAACCACCGTACACAGAGACAGAGGAGGCCTCACAACTCTCTAAGGTGGAGGTCCCAAATTGCACCGGGGACCTGGTTACTTCTCTGGACTGTACCTGTTACCCGTCACCAGTAAAAGGTACCGAAACAAAGATCACTGTGTGTGTGTGTGCCTGTTTAAACCGCCGCCATCCACAGCGTTAACTGCAGAGACGCTACTACTACTCCCCTCATCCATCCCCGCTGCCCCGAGGTAAAGCTCCACCTGTGGGGAGCTGTACTACACTGAGCTGCACCTCCATCACCTCAGCGGCCGGCCACAGCACTGGTATACCTGTTACCAGGTACCACAGGTGGCGTCACGTAAACAATCCCCCTTCACCACCATCTTCCTCCTCCAGTCCCCGCCATTGAGGGTCCAGGGCACGGGACCGGGGACCGACCAGCCGTGATTCCCCATCCAAGTCGCCATCAGCCCTGGTACCCGAGTAAAGGGGGGAAGGGGGGGGCAGGTCCAAATTTTGCACCGGGGCCCTGCGGACTCTAGTTACGCCACTGGCTGAGAGTATGGGTGTGGCTCATACCTGATGAGTGCTGTGTGAGCACATGGGGTGACAGAGTCTAGGAATGTCTCTGTGATGCAAGGAAGCTGGCTGTGTGTTTGTAAGTGACTGCAGACACCATTTTTCCTGAAGACACATGGCCAGGAGACTGTATCTCTCAGTGCTTGTGAGCAGATGTCCCTGGCAGGCATGAGGGCTAGAGAACCTGGGATGGCTCTCTGAGTTCAGGAGACTAGAGTCCACTGAGAGTCTGGATCAGACGGGAGTCTGTCTCTTGTCTACCTGACAAATCCTTAGGAGCTGCTGACCTGATACCTGGCACATTCTACATGCTTCCCAAAATCCACAAATCTGAAAATCCAGTAAGACCAATCATTTCATGTGTGGGTACCCTCACCAAACAAATTTCTGGACGGGTAGAGGGTGATCTCAAACCCCTGGTAAAGAAGACACCCAGCTACATTCAGGACACAACTGACCAATTGACTGAACTATCAGCAATAGGATCTCTACCAGGAGGAACCATCATCGCCACCATGGATGTGGAATCTCTGTACAGCAACATTCCACAACAGGCAAACACAGGGATTGATGCTGATTCTGTGGAGAAGCTTACAAAATTCATCATCACTCACAAATACTTTATATTTGACAACAACATACAGTATATCTACAGGAGACTGACACATCAATGGGAAGCAATATGGCACCACAATATGCAAATATCTTCATGACCAAGCATGAAGGTGACTTTTTATCCCCATGTCCTATCAGGCCTCTGGCCTATTACCGTTATATCGATGATGTGTTAATCATCTGGACGGAGTCTGAGCAACAGCTGAAGACGTTCCATCAACACATTAATCAGTTTCATTCCACCATCAACTTAACACTCAACAACTCCTACACTGAAATCAGCTTTCTGGACACCATCATTAAGCTACGGAACAATGAAATAGAGACATCCCTGTACCAGAAACCAATTGACCGTCCAACATATCTTCAATGGGACAGTTTTCATCCCAAACACATAAAAAACTCTATTGTGTACAGCCAGGCCATCAGATACAATCGGATATGTTCCAACCCTACAGATAGAGACAATCACCTTGAGGACCTCAGAAAACCTGTCCATCTATAATGACAATGGACGAGATAAAGATTCCTGGCTCACATCAGGACTATAAGATCCCCGGTACCTTCAGCTACACCAAAACCAATGTGATCTATTTAATTACATGTACTAAATGTGTGAGTGGGAATCTGTATGTAGGGGAGACGGGGCGACAACTCAGAACTTGGATGAACTCTCATCACCACACAATAAATGACAAAATTACAGATCTACCTGTGCCTAAACACCTCTGCAGCTCTAATCACACCTAAATGGACATGAAAATACTAGTTTTGAAAAGTAACTTCAAATCTCAAAGAATCAGAAAAGTCTGGGAATATACACTTATGATGACCTTTGACACATTCAGAGCAGAAATGAATGTATCACATGGATTTATGTCTTTTTACATCAATTAAGGAAATTTCAAATCTTGGACCACTAGTCAAAGGTCTTTTTCAGTTAGCCATTAAAAGGTATCAACCAATGGGGACTCTCAGATTCTAATATACATTTTCCTATCTACTGGCTAACACAGTACAAACAATTTTTAACTCAATAAAACATAATTTTTAAATTTATAATAATTCAGAAACATAAGCAGAGATGTAATCAAACTTTATTTTGCATTAGAACATGTTTAACAGATAGAGTTTAGCTATAACATAAACTTGGTCTCGTCGTTGTATCAAGAATCTACATACTAACATGAATAATGGCAAATGTGTTACAGCGATAGGTCGCTAGGTTATAGGACTCACTGGCTCTACTTTGGGGAAAAAAGCAGGGGAGTAACTACAACAGATGCAATTGCATATGGGCCCTAAAGCCTAGGGGGCCCAAAAGTCCCTTTGACCTATAGAAAAAGACTATTACCGTATTTGCCGGCGTATAAGACGACTTTTTAACCCCTCAAAATCTCCTCTGAAGTTGGGGGTCGTCTTATACGCCAGGTTCAGAAGCCGGGTCGTCTTATGTGCCGGGTACATAAGTGAGAACAGCCTGACAAAACCTCTAACAGCTGTTGTGCCTCTGTTAACAGCTAGCAACACTAAGCCTGCTGCTATTGTGGCCCCTGACAACCTGATGTTTACCTTCACAACTGATTCCAGACTTCCTCCTCCACACCGCTCTTGCAGCCCTGGGACGGCACACACTGCCCTGGACGGAAGCATCACCGCCGCATACCTGGGGTGCGGGGAGCAGGGTAATCACTCACAGCCATCGGGGAAGAAGTGGCAGCAGTGACTTTTATGAGGCACCTCCCCCAGCAGCTCAATCACAAGGCAGACGCCTTAATACCTTGTTGTCTATTCAAAGCTCCCGGAGACTTTAGGACAGCACACAGGAAACCGCTGCAGACTGCGTTTCCTGTGCACTGTCAAAAGCTGTCTCCGGGAGCTTTGAATAGACAGTTGAGAAGGTAGATGTAGCGACCGGTGGTAAGGCCGCGGGTGTGTGTGTATGATCTTTCACAACAGAATCCCCATACTCAGGTTTAACCGATAATAACATTTCTTTACTGTAAAACATATTTATCTCACAGTCAACCGAACTATATGCGCACTTGTATATATTAGAGTCTCTGGATCTTCACTTCTTCCGGGTACGCAGCAAGAAAAGAAAAAACACAACAATGAAGGTATCTTTCCCTAACTTTCCCTAAAATCACGTACCAGTCTTATCACAGAAGAAGATGTCGCTCCCACGTAGCAGGCCTGGGGATCTCCTCACTCTTCTTCTTTGGTCTCCTTCTGCAGGTAACAGTCTGTCTCTCCCAGTCTCAGGGCACACAGAGCAACAGCAGAAGGGAGATCACAGCAGCACAAATGGCTCCCTTATGTCGGTCACGGCCCCTGCACATGCACTCTGGGTGCTCGGCGGCCAAGGTTTTGCAGAGCGGCCAGATACACAGCACCAATGTCCAGTGGCCCAGGATCAGTCACAGGGGCTTCTGCGGGGTGATTTTTCCGGCAAGGTGTAGCAAAATAGTCCACTTTAAACAGACATCCGCAGGTAGATCTTCTCAGCTCTGGATTTATACTGCTCTGATTCTCTGCCTTCACTTCCTGGTTAAACAACAGAGATGGCTGGGAGTTTCCCAGCTCTGTGATTGTACAGTCCACTGATGCCCCCTGGTGGACAAGTGCGGACTGTGCACAGTTCCTTTCAGTTTCAATTTCAATAATACAATCTGAATTGTACACCTCATTACATAAACATCAGATTGTCAGGGACCACAATAACTACTGTACCGTAACAATCCACCTCTGTGCCTCAGTGAGCTCCTGTGGCTTGCAGTGAGGAGAAGCCTCACTGTACTCACCGATGGTGGGTGCATGGTAGGCAAGCCGCAGGTCAGGTAGGGAAAGTGAAAGTGCCCGCCTTTTTGTTTTTCTGCTTCTCAGACGTGATAGGGGCAGGCTGGGTGGAGGGGGTGTTCCAAATGGGTGAAAAAGGCTCTGCTGGTGGGATACAAGGGCAGGCCAGGGGGATGCATTACTGCTCTGATAGACAGGAAGGGCTGGGCAGGGAGAGCTGACCAATCCAAGGAGGATTTGTAAGCAATAAACAACCACTGGTGAGGTACATTACTGGGTACCAGATACCACAGTACATCACCAGTATCTGTACCTGTTCATACAATATACAGTACAAATGTCCAACAATCAAACCCCCATCATGGCTGCACCAGCAAGAAGAAAGAAATATGAAGCCAGTTTCAAACTTAAAGTTGTGAACTTTGCTATGGAACATAACAACTGCGCTGCTGCAAGACAATATGGAGTAACGGAAAAGATGGTTCGGGACTGGAAAGCAAATGAAAAAGCATTAAAGAGTATGCCAAGGGGTAAGTGTGCATTAAGAAGAGGCACCCCACATTGGCCAGAACTTGAAAAACATGTAGCTAATATGGTGAACGAGCATCGCCACAACGGTTATGTAGTGACACGAAACAACATACGTTTGTTTGCACTTCAGTGGGCCAAATCTAACCCAGAGCACAGCAGCAGGTTTAAGGCCACTGTATCCTGGTGTAGCAGATTTATGGCAAGGCATAATATGGTACTGAGGCATAAGACGAAAATTGCCCAAAAGTTACCTGCAGATCTTGATAGCAAAGTAACGAGTTTCCATCGATACATAATACAACAGCGCACCAAACATGGCTATCCGTTAAGTAGCATTGGAAATATGGATGAGACTCCAATGAATTTTGATATGGTTGGAAATAAAACTGTCCATCAAAAAGGTGAAAAAACTATTTTATTGAAAACAACAGGACATGAGAAGTCCAGTTTTACAGTGGTATTGGGATTCACAGCTGATGGCGCCAAACTGAGACCAAAAAGAAAAACAATGCCGAAACTCAAGTTTCCTGTTGGTTGTTTTGTACATGTGAATGAAAAAGGCTGGATGGATGAAGAAGGGGTAAAGCTTTGGCTTGATATTGTATGGAGCAGGCGACCAGGTGGACTTATTCATAAACCTAGTCTACTGGTGTGGGATATGTTCAGGGCTCATTTAACTCCCAGCACCAAGGAAAGGCTTGCAAGACTAAACACGCATATGGCAGTTATTCCTGCAGGATTGACGTCATTGGTACAGCCACTGGACGTGTGCCTAAACAAGCGCATTCGAGAACAGTGGAATGAATGGATGGTTAGTGGCGAAAAGTCATTCACAAAAGGAGGAAATATGCGTGCTCCACAGTTGGATGTTTTGTGCAATTTTGTCATAAAAGCCTGGAATGATATTGATGCAGAAACAGTAATCAAGTCTTTCAAAAAGTGTGGCATATCAAATTCATTAGATGGTATGGAGGACGACTACTTGTGGCAAGAAGAAGATGAAGCCGAAGCTGAGACCACAGCATCTGATACGGAATTTGATCCATATGATGATTGCCTTACCAATGTATCACAAGATTTCATTGAAGAGAAATGATGGGAGTGATGGTGTGCCACGGTCCGCGCTGCTTCTGGATTAAAAACTCACCAAAGAGCCCAACAACCTTTCATCCTCTTTATTCCAACGCGTTTCAACGCCACAACCCGGCGTCTTCCTCAGGGATACGCCGGGTTGTGGCGTTGAAACGCGTTGGAATAAAGAGGATGAAAGGTTGTTGGGCTCTTTGGTGAGTTTTTAATCCAGAAGCAGCGCGGACCGTGGCACACCATCACTCCCATCATTTCTCTTGGAACATACCACGATCCAGTGGTAGGTGGAGGTCCTGCAGCAGCTTGGAACATTGATTCCTAAACGCAGTTAAACCAGTTGTGGGGACCACAACTGGATCAGGTGAGCGGCCACACAGCACCACCGTTTTACATACTAGTGTCACTAGTGATAGGGCACTATTGCGCCTCTTGTCCCCTCCCTTTATGTTTTGCAAGATTTCATTGATGCACTTATGATATCAGATGACGAACAGGAGGATTTTGAAGGCTTTTAAAGGGAAACTGCCATGCAATCAAAATTTGTAAAAATACTGTAGCTTGCAGTTATGATGGGCGTTGCTAACTCGTCAGGGACTTGACTGGCACTTGTTCTCGCTCTATTGTTTGTTTGTTTCTTCCTTCTACCTTCCTTTCAGCTTTATTTAGAGCCAATACGGAAATGTTTATTCCACTTGCACTGTTTTACATTTACATGTTTGATGACAAACAGCCTTATTTTTATAAGTGACAGTTTTCTTGCTAAGTACCTGCATGTCATAAGCATTTAAATTAAAATTACCATATTGAAATCCATTCTGATTTTTTTTTTTAAGTTTTACCATAGTGGGTTGGAAGAGGGGGTAGTCTTATACGGCGAGTATATCCCAAACTCCATATTTTAAGTGGAAAAGTTGGTGGTCGTCTTATACGCCCAGTCGTCTTATACGCCGGCAAATACGGTACTATTAAAGATGTGCAATGATTGGGGGCCCTGTTGAAGCTTTTGCATTGGGGCCCATGAGCTTCAGGTTACACCACTAGATCGAAACCTAGAACTGGGTAGAAGAATGAATCTTTCTTTACGAAAACAAACACAATTTGTTTCGACCCTGAACTGAGGTCTTCATCGGTCAATGGGTCTCTATTCCATTGCAGAACCATCAGGGCTTGGAATATAGGAGGAAAATGATCCCCGGTGAGACACTTGTCTTGGAAATCTAAAAAAATGCTAAGATGTGAGATTAATATCTATTAATCTTTACCAAAAAAAGCAATTTACAAAATATCACGATATGGGTTGGACCTCCCATTTTCTCTATACACAGCCACAAATGATTAAACTTTGGTTCCTAGACGGAGTTTATTACATATTTAGGGAATGGAACAAATCAGATGAACCGAGAAGAAGACACTTCAGGAAAGCGTGGCGTTCGTTTTCATGAAGCATCTAGTTTACTTTAACGTTTCTGGACCCTACAAATAAAATAAGATGTAAAATAAGATGTTGACTTTAAATATTTTGCTTAGAGAATACCGGTTCTTTTTAACAAATTCCCGATTGCACCAGGTAAAATCCCGGTTAGTAGGTCTCCAAAAAAAGATGACGATGAGTTCTCGTTTTCTTCTTTTATTCTCTTGATGTCCTCCTCCATCATTTCTGCTTTTCTTTTAAACCCTTGTTCCAGCATTTCCTTTTGTTCCTGCAAAGACCACACTGGATTAATTCCTTCATCGGAATTTGATTCATTACATGATAAACCCCCCAGTCCCGTCATGGGTATTATAGTGAGAAAAGTTTGAAGCAACTCCTTGGCCTTGGGCAGGTGGTATCTACATCCTTTCTAACCAAAGGCCCCCTTTTCTTGTCTACAAACCCTTCATGTCTAATATTTCCCAATATTTCGGACATAAGATAGAGCGCCGGAGCCGTTATCATGCAATGGGAGTTTTCGGTAGAGCCCGGGAGATTTGCCAACTCTCCCAGGAGTCTGGGGTCTCTCTGTTTCCGGGAGCCTTTAAGAAATTCCAGGAGATTTGCCAACTCTTTCCGGAGTCTGGGTTGTCTCCATTTTCGGGAGCCTTCAAGATATTCTAGGAGATTTGCCAACTCTTTCAGGAGTCCGGGTCTCACCGTTTCTGGGAGCCTCCAGGACATTCCAAAAGAGTTGGCAACTATTGGATAAGTAATGGGAACCTATAATGTGACCTGTTACCTTGAGTTTCTCTTGTATCATCCATTCATTTTCCTTCCTCATATTCTCCTGTTCTTCAGTCATTTTCTTCTCCAGCATTTCCACATGCATCTTATATGTTTGCTGGTCATTCTCCTGTTTCTTCTGCAGCTCCATATGGTTTTTTTCCAGGATCTCCTTCTCCCGTTCTGCAGCTTCTGCCTGCTTCCTCTGCTCTGTTGAAATAAATTGATTTATTGATATAATTATATGATAATTCTGTGTGATTGACTTTCTTAAAGGCATAACATAACCATTTAGAAGGGTCACTTTTTAGCCTCTTAAAGGGGTTGTCTCCTTTGGGAAAACCCTACTGGGGTCCATCGTTGAGTCTCTGACCTCATATCAACATCGCTGCAGCCAGTCATGGGCAGAGCACTTAGAACAGTGATTGGCTGCAGTGCTGTCTATGTGACGACAGCATTACAAGTAGTCAATGACATGGAGCAATGGCGCATGAACCATTAAAGATGAATAAAGAACAGTTTTTTTAATAACAAGCTTTAGATATCTGATAACATTTTCTCAAAAGGGATAAACCCTAAAACGGTCTCCTTTCCTGGGTCATTTAGTCGGGCTCAGATGAGGAGCCGCCACAAGAGAATTCAGGTAGAGTTTGCCTCTACCATCAGCTCATGTCAATTACGTAAACACATATTTAAGATGACGCTAACGAGGCCGAAACCCCACCCACTTACAGCTAGCGATACGCTGATGAGTGGGCAGTGTTTGGGTCAAATGGGTGAGATTTCGTCCACCAAAATTCTATTCCCAGTGAGACCCATTTAGGCTGGCTTCACATTTGCATTTGTCTGCATGCTGATCGCATGCAGACACAAACGCAGTGCAAAGCAGGGCCGAAAGATGTGTCCGCAGCGGAGAATGTCCGCCTGCGGACACATCACTGTGGAGCCCAGCAGCCAATCAGCGGTGTCCGGGGGCGGAGATCAGCGCCGGAGATCTCCGCCTCCCAGCCGCCGGTAAGCTCCGGGACATGTCGGCGGGGAGAACAGCTGATCTGACAGCTGTTTGAATCTTCCCGCGCCGACACCGAGAGGAGATGTCGGCGCGGGAAGATTCAAACAGCTGTCAGATCAGCTGTTCTCCCCGCCGACATCGCTAGCAGATTACCAGCGGCGGGGAGAAGGAGATCAGCAGAGGCTGAGCTGATCTCCCGGTGGCCGTCGGTGAGCTCCTGTGACATCACCGGCGGCCATCGGGAGATTTTTCAATGAGTCTGCAGCGTTCTCCTGCGCTGTCAAGCGCTGAACACCGCGGACCCATTGAAGACCATGCAGGTTTTGTGCGCTTGGGGACGCTTGCTGATTTTCCAAGCTCCCCGAGCGCACAAAAAAATGCAACTGGCTGCGTCCCGGGTGCGGATGCTGGACACCGGAAGGAGCAGATATCGTCCGCATCCGCACCCGAACGCAGCAAACGCAAGCACTATGCGTTCCTATGTTAAACATAGGAACGCAGTGCGCATGCGTTTGACTGCGTATGGGAACGCAGCATAAGCTGTGTTCACATACGCAAATGTGAAGCCAGCCTAAGAGCATTAAGTGGCTTTCACTTGTATGCCACCTCCCATCGTTCACAGCAGGGAGCCGGTTCTTTGTCTCAGATTCTTCCCCAGCGACACATCACTAGTCAAAAAAGTGCAGAGAGCATAATCTAGCAGAAAACATCTAGAAGATTCTGACCTTTTTGTTCCAGTAGGTCGAATGGAGCACACCAATCCAAGGAAAATTGGGGCAGCACATAGAATACTTCTACTAAAAGAAAGTAGAAACATCCTGGTTCCCCAGAGCACACAGTCTAGTAAAAAATATGCCATGGACGCAGGAGGAGGACTCATTGATAAAAGTAAGTTGCTCATAGCAAATGGGAATGTTAGCTACCCACACATAAGAACGGCTGATGGGAACTGGGATACTGGGGCCCATTAGGGTAGGTGGCCTTAGTGAGGTGGAAGAAGCTCCATAGGGTCAGTATTGGCCTTCTGCTTGGACACCTGGATGGACTTGCACCACCACCGGTGACACTCCAGAAGCAGGGGTTCCCAAACCTGTGGCTCACAAGCCGGTGATGTGTGGCTCACGACGGTCTTCCAGTTTGGTGCATAAACACCAGGGCTAGCAACAACTATGAAGAGCAGATGTCCAGATAGTGACTGTTGTTAGTCACCAACAGAAGAGCAGATCTGAATATGGATAAGGTAGGAACCCCTGGACCTTGGTATACTGCCTCAATGTGATTATACCGGTATTGGGGGTCTTGGTGTTACTCCGTGAGGGGACAGGAGCTGGAAGTGGCTTTCAAGGTCAGAAAGGTTGAGGATCTGACACATACCTTGTGTATAATTGTGTACTGCAATTATAGGGTATTATTTATAAGTGTCATTTATAGCAGAATTTATATAGTTTAAAGTTGTAGATTAAAAAGTTTACTTTTTTCAGTTAATCAAACATTTTACCAGCTAACTTCTTCTCTTTTTCCTCCAACGACTTGTCAGCCAGCAAGATGGTGGATTCAGTATGTTCCATTTCTTTTAAGAACTCCTGCAGGACCTCGAGATGCTGTGAAGAAATTCAATAGTAATACGGATATAGGAAATTGTTAATAAGGTGAATAAAAGAAACAGGTAAATTCAGCACTGCTTTGTAGGGGAACATTAGTGCATTAGAGAAATTAGAGACTCCATTTGGATATTTCTGATCCCTCAAAAAAATCTTAGCACAAAGAGGCAACTAATGTGAAATTTTGGGCAATTCGACAAAATGGTGACCGGATGCCATTCGGCTTAACTCATATGGGCCAAAAATGGAATAAAAGAAATTAAATATTATTATTATTATTATTTATTTATATAGCGCCATTAGGTTCCATGGCGCTTTGCATGAAGATAAGGGAGACAAGAACAAGTACACTAAATCTAGGCGATCAGGACGTACAGGTACAGGAGGGGCAGGGACCCTGTCCACGAGGGCTCACAGTCTACGAGGTCAAGAATCTCCTTCCAATGCTTCTTTGCTGCCTTTCTAAGGTATCCCACCTTTGGAAACGGTCTATACTTAACTTATCATTGACCCTTCCGGTGCCAGTAAGACCTTGATGGGCTTTCTGATGCAATGACCTGCACAACCCAACAACCACATGGAGAGATGCATTCACTGATGTAATGAGTCTGAATGTGTATCAAAGTTCCAGATGTTCAAGTGAAGAGACCAATGCCAGCATAGAGAAATTGTGATGTTTTGGAGTCGGAAACCTCGTTTGTTATAAATGGCTTTTGTTAGTGGCAATCGAGGCTTATTCAATGCGCGTTGAATATTTTGATGCACATTAAATTTGACAACTGAACTGGAGAGACTCTACCGAATTTGGCAAATTCACTCGTCTCTAATGACGGGTTCGTACATTATTCAATAAGGGAAGGGATGAACTTCACGGTAGAATAGGGTAGGTTGGCGTAGGATACTTAAAATATAATTCTGGATCAGGAAGACATTGAAGTACTGGTTGATGAAGAGCCTTCCCTGTTCCCCTCACCGTTCCATCTCGAAAACAGTTTGACTCAAATAATTTCTTGATATTTAAAAGGAAATATATACCCCTATAGGATGTATGAAATGTTAACACTATGTACCTTTAACCCTTTATCAGTTGCCTTCATATAATTAACCTCCAAGGCTTTCTTCTCTTCAATGAATAACTTATATCCTCCGGCCACCGAGAACTTGCCATCTTTTATAGCCGTCGTCATCTCAGTACTGAGCTCCTCTAGTAAGGCTTTGCATTTCATCACAGACGCCTCTTCATTTTGCCTTACATATTCTGCCTTTTTAATTAGCAAATCTTCCTACGAGAAAATAACATTCAAGGAAAACTCCAGTCAATTAATGCCCAATCTGCAAAATGTAAAAATTTCTTGAAGATGAGGTGGCTGGCAGCAGGTCATCATATAGAAGTGTCCATAAGATGGAGTCCTTTGTGGGATATGAGCTCCAGCAACCCATGGCTACAAAGCAACAGTGTTGACCACTGAGCCATGGTGCTGACCTGGGTAATGCCACATTGAAGCTTATACACTACTGTAGGTAAGCCATCAGATACCATGTGATCTGGAGAGTCCTTTGAAGGAAGCTTATAGATGTTGTCAACAACTTTACCCTTGATGGCCTAGACTTAGGATACAGAGACAAAAATGGGAGATGGAGGCTGGACTCCAGCACTAGTAAGATACTCTCAAATAATAAACTCACATATTTATTGAAGATTCATATTTTATAAAACATGCCAGAAAAACTAAGAATATATGCACCTTACGCTTTTCGGACCCATCTATGTCCTTATTCATAAAATTAAGTTGGGTCTGAAATGCGTAAGTTGCATGTGTCTTCAATAAATATGTGACTTTATCATTGATTGTATTTGAGTGCTGATCTAACTCCTTTCTCATTTCTCACTGCACTCTATCCAGTCACCAACCGCGCATTATCCTTCATTCCGTGTCACAGTGTGACGTAACTGATTTTTGCTTATGTGCTTATAGCTATAGGATAAGCATCAGTGTCTGATCGTGGGTGTGACACCCTGCAAGATGTCGGGGCGGCCATAATGATAAGTTACGACTGCACAACAAACTCCGTCCACGGTATAGTGGCCAGTACTGCATGCAGTGGCGGACCTTCACCGGGGCTCTGGTACAGCTTAGGTGAGGACCGGGGTGCTAGCATCGTCAGTTGAGCTAGCATCGTCAGTGAGGAGTGGGGGGGGGGGTGCTAGCAGCGTCAGTTGAGCTAGCATCGTCAGGTTGAGTGCGGGGGGGGGTTTGATGTACTAGCAGTGGGAATTGCATGCGGCTCTTACCATGCGCCAAGCGGCGCATTGTAATCTGGGAGGTGGGGCTGGAGAGGAGGGGCGGAACAGCCACAGCCAAGGGACGTTCCTGCTTCCCTCAGTTAACCTTCTCTCTCTGACATAGGGTCACGGGACCCCCTACAGGTTCTTGAGAGGCCCCTACCGTCGGGGCCCTGGTGCAGCTGAACTACCTGCAACACGGTAGGTACTGCCCCTGCTGCAGTGATTTGAATAAGGGACGGATGTGCAGTTCTCGGCCGCAGCTACTGTACTATACATTAGACGGAGTTGTGCTGTTCAGCTCCATATTTGTGCGTTGGGTACAGCTGATCTGCGTGGGTGCTAGGTGTCACACCCCCACTGATCACATTGATCAATCATTGATGGCCTAGCCTAAGGATAGGTCATCAACGTAAAAGTAATGCACAACCTCTTTAAGTGAGAACCAGAATTGATTCTACACCAAGTGATGAAATGTTCAATCGTTCTTCGTGGCCCCGAAAGCCAAGATAGATAAGAGTATTAAAGAATATTTTTATCTCTGATAATGATAGCATGGTATAATGATAGAAAAATTGACAGAAGAGCTCTCAGACAAAAAAACAAACAAAAACAAGCCCCAGTAAACCCAGAATTTATAAATTACAGAGCTAGCGCTTGGATTAAAATCAAATTGGCCATTCATTAAGACAAGGACACCCAGTGTAAAGAGTGACTGATAAAATATTTGTTTGCGGGAGGTCTCAAGAGTTAAAACATTGTTGATCAGGCTTTTATTTATAACTTTACTTACAACAAGCTTGCCCTGGTATTCTTGATTTTCATCCTTGAAGGAAAGATTCATAAAGACTTCCAGCGCTTTTGCATGACATTCCTTGTCCATGTTTAAGAACTCCTCACAGGTCTCGGTTGGAAATGTGCTCACATTTTGATTCATCGTCTCGTCGTACTTAGATAAAGCTTCTACTATGGCTCGAGAGTTCTCAAGCTTGGTCAAAGCAATAACTGCATTTTCCATGGAAGGAATTGAACCACTACGGATCGCCTCTACGTAGGAGACTGCGAGGTCCCCAAGACCTAATATAGAAGAGTGAGAATGAGACCATTGTATGTTGAAGAATCATATAGAGAAATGAGAAAACTCTTCCCATAGAGTGAGGACTTACCTCTCCCGGTAATCTTGTACCGCCCGATAGGGATTTCACTTGACTATTCCCATAAATGTAGTCACAGAATTTGCACGTCTGTTCTACAAAGGAAACTTCTAGCTGAGAGTCTTCCACATTATCCATGTTTTGGAGATCCGTCTTAGATGCCGGACGATCAAACACAAAACATTTGTGCGAATGGAAGTAATGGAGGAGACACTCCCGGGGAGGTTGTACATTTGTACTGTTTTATTCAGGCCTGGAAAGAGATTGTAGGAGATGATTTACATCGACAAGTAACATAAATCATCAAATTTGAATTTGGGGGCGTCTCTCTAGACGGGATACACGTTACGGTCACACATCTAATGGAGAAGACGAAGGCCGATATCGGTTGAATATTTGTTACTGTTGACTTACTGCTGGAAGTTAATATATAAATGCCTTAATGTAATGTAGACATTTACTAATATGATATGAATGTGATAGGATGCCTTTAATTTGTATTGTAATATTTTTTGTGGCAGTTGTTATATAGTTTCCCTAGCACTTTAGGACTATGTGCTGTCGCACAGCACAACCTGGCCAGCGATGTCGGAAGCGATGCGCGGGTGCCCGCTCGGTTCCGACATCGCTGGCCAGCTGTCACACAGCACGGCTGCGGCCGGCGATGCCGCAGCGATGCGGGCGGTGACATCGCTCGCCGACAGCGCTCTGGCGATGTCACACGGCGCGATCCAGCCTAATCGCAGGTTGCAGGTTGTCAGGTTTACAGTTCTTCCCGTAAACCTGACAACCTGCGACTAGCGATAAAACGCGGTCGCGTCGAGCTGTCACACAGCGCGACGTCGCTAGCGACATCGCTGGTACGTCACTTTTCCGGCGATGTTGCTAGCAACGTCGCCTGGTGTGACAGCACCATTATACTCGGAGGAGTGACCACTAAGTCGGTCCCTGTAGGGTCAATTAAAGCAAAATTTAATGTATCTACAACATTCTCAAGAGCTGTGTGACAGTGAAGAAGAATTGAGCTAAAGAGAGTAAGGCCACATAGAGAGTGTGAGAGGGAAGTAAAAACAGAGATAGCAAGCCTATAACTGAATCTGATATGTGGCTGTGCATCTACAATATGGCTGGCAGTTTTTGAGGACCAGAATAGTGAGACTGAAGAAAAGAGAAGGGAGCCAACTCCAGTGGAACAGAGCTGGAGATCCATGAGATGTGCTGTGGATTAGAGTGGACTCCAAGACAACATACGGTGGGGTCATAGTCTACGTGTAAGCGGTCTACTGGAGGTAGGCTGCAACTGAAGAGTAGGAGGAAAATCTTCGAGCTGGAGAGTCAAAGCCAGCTATGCTTCATAGTGTATATAATGATGAGTACATTTGGCTCTGAGCTCATATGTCCCTATGGTACCCTGCTGCTTCAGGTTTTTTTGCTTAAATCAATGCTGAGTATTTTGACAAAGTATTCATACCCATAAACTTTCCTAACTTTTTCCATAATACACTCACAAATGGAAATGTATTTTATTGGGATTTTATGTTATAGATCAACATTATGTAGAAAGGATTTGTGAAGTGTAAATGAAACAATAAAGGATTTTCTAAATATTTTAGAAATATTAATATGAAAATTGTGACTTGCAGTCGTATACAGCTTCCTTGAGTCAATACTTTGCACTTTTTGCTTCAAGTCTTTTGGAGGATGTCTCCGCCAGCTATTCACATCTAAATATTGATATTTTTGCCCTCTCTTCTTTGCACATGAGCGAGATTGGATGAAGACATCTGTGCTCAACAATTTTCACATCTTGTCAGTGGAATTTGGGTCTGGACACACATGATTATGCTTTAATCTAAACTCTTCGTTGTAGCTCTGCAGGATATTTAGGGTTGTTGTCCTGCTGGACGATGAACCTTCAACCCAGTCTCAAGTGTTTTGCAGCCTCTAACAGGTTTTTCTCCAGGATTATCCTGTATTTAACTCCATCCATCTTCCAATCAACTCAAACTAGCTTCCCTGCCCCTGCTGAAAAAAGTCTCCCCACAGTAGGATGCTTGCTCAGTGAGATTGAATGAAGACATCTGTAATCAGAAATTTTCATGTCTTGTCACAGATTCTCTGGGTATTCAATCTAGATTGTGACTGGGCCAATTACACACAACACTATGCTATGATCTAAGCCCTCTATTGTAGCTCTGCAGGATATTTAGAGTTGTTGTCCTCTTGGATGGTGAACCTATGCAGCAGTCTCAAGACTTTTGCAGCTTCTAACAGCTTTTCCTGCAGGATTGTCCAGTATTTAGCGCCATCCATATTCCCATAAACTCTGACTTGTTTTCCCTGCCCCTGCTGAAGAAAAACCTCCCCACAACATGATGCTGCCTCCACCATGTGTGATGGTGGGGATGGTGTTATCAGTGTTAGTTTTACACCACACACAGCACTTTGCATTTAACACAAAAACCTCTACTTTGGTCTCATCTGATCAGAGGCACTTCATGCCATGAAGGAGACACCGTAAGCTGCCTAGTGACAAGGGGGTAACCTTTAGTTGTGAAATTATAAACCAGCACAACACAAAGTTTCAAGAAATATATGCTCTAAAAGCTTTATTACCGTTCTTTAACTTCAAGGCATTTTTCAGATACTGATCCTCGGTGACGTCCTTTCCATCAATTTTCAGCTCTAGGTTAAAATCTCGAACGCACCACACGAATGATGGGAAAGTTCTCTTGAACTCTGATGAGTCGTCATCTAAATCTGACTCCAGCTCGGACGATTTTATTTTTATCTTCTCAGTAAGTTCTGTGACATAACTAGCAGGAGTTAAGGAATTATTTATATATCCGAGAAGAAAGGGGTTATCTTTCCAATTAGGCTGTTTCACATTGCAATTTTTTTCCTGTCCGTGGGGATCCTACTTTTTGCAGGACCCCACGGACAGGAAAAGGACCACATCGGAGGTGACCTCCGGATGCCATTTCTGTGTCCGGTCCAGGATTTTCACGGGTCCGCACACAGAAAGCCTGAGTCTGCAAAGTGCAGGCAAACCGGGCACTTTCACTCCCGCAATGTATATACATACATTGCGGGAGTGAACTAAGGGTTAAATAAAAAAATAAAAAGATCCTCACCTCTCCGGCGTGTGTCCCGCGCCGTCTAGCTCCTGGGTTAAGGACCTGGCGTTTGGTGGAACCCGATCAGCTGATGTGTTATATGACTGATCAGCTGATCGGGTTGTCACATGACCGCGTGGTTTAAATCTCCCGCCTGTCCAACGTGAACGCACATCATCAGCTGAGTGGTTTAAATCCTCTGCCGTCAAAATTGATCGGAGGCGGGAGATTTAAACCGCGCGGTCATGTGACAACCCGATCAGCTGATTGGTCATATGACCGCATCAGCTGATCTGGTTCACACAACGCCAGGTCCTTAAACCCCAGGAGCTAGATGGCGCGGGACACACGCCGGAGAGGTGAGGATGTTTTTTTTTTAATTTTTAATCCTTTATTAATTGATTTCACTTCTGCAATGTATGTATATACATTGTGGAAGTGAAATTAAAGGGGGACATAGCAGTTTGCATGCTCAGTACACTAAAATCGGTACAAGAAACGATTCAATGTTTTCCCGGACCCGTGCTCCATAGGCCCCCATGTTATTTGCCACGGATGGTGTCAGATCCGATTTGGTCCGCTGTGCCCAAAATTGGAGCAGTCTCCGATTTTGGGTACAGGAAAAAAATCGGACACAATCGGTTCCGACACAAATCGGATGCCATTAAGGGCAAATCCGATATGATCCGTTGCTCATAGGGATACATGGGGGCCAAATCTGATTTGTGGCTGTCCGTTCTACAACGGACAGCCATGGATCCCCAAAAATCGCAATGTGAAAGCAGCCTTAAAAAGGAAATGACCCACCACCACCATCAAAAAAAGTCAATAAGGCAAAATGTTAACTAGAATTTTCTGCAATGTAATAGATACAGGGCCGTAACCACAATAGGGGTAGGGGTTGCAATCAAACCCGGGCCCTTGAGCCTAGGGGCGCCAAAAGTCCCTTTGGCCTATAGAAAAAGACTAAGCCTATTAAAGATTTGCAATAATTGTGGGCCTCATTGGAGAGTGCGCCCAGGGCCCATGAGCTTCAAGTTACGCCGCTGAATAGCTACTTATACTACAATGCAACAGAACTTCTGTAAAGGATACTGGAGTTGGTCCATGGCCTGTTGGTCAATTGTCCCCACGCTATTAAATACCAGAGTGCTGCTAAGAAGAACAGCAAGGGCGAAAATCCAGGAATCGTTCTGGCTGTTTCCCTGAAATACAGAAAAGTTTTGTAACAAAATTTACAATCAACCCCCAATTCCAAATTTAAAACTCAAGAATCCAAGATTACGGACTAGGTAAAGTTTCTGCCTGCCTGTGTAACCTGAATCTTCTTCACATGAGTAGATATATCATTCGCAAGTCAAGGAAAAGAAGGAGTTAGGTTCTGAATGGTGGCTCCTAGAAGATGGTCCCCAATGGAGAACCTTCTTCTAAAGTAGATTGATTGTCCATTTTCGGGCAAACTCCTTAACTTGTATGTATGACCAGCAAAAAAGGTGGGACACGCGACATTCCGGAATCTAGTGATAATGTTAAGTTATCGATATTGTCATGCACTCGTAGTAACTCAAATCACCATAACACTACCACTCGATTCCAGTACAGATTAAGGTTCCTAGTTGCACAGTCCCTAGTGCCCCTGCGTAGGCGGAATAACCCTAACCACAGGAGTGGGAGATGACAATTCTACCTGGCTTCCTAATTGGACTGCAAATGTTCCTCGTTCCTCCTTAAAAAATAGGGGCAGAGGGGAAAAGCAATAACACCCTGAATCAGGAAGTCGTGCAGAGACAGAAAGGACCCCTGAGAAAGACGATGTGAAACCATGAAAACAAAGTGAAAAAGTGAAGTACAACTGCGGGAAAGAAATTACACCTACCTCCTAGGTAAAGAAAGCAGAAAGGAGTAGGAAAGATACAAGAAAAAGCAGAGATAAATAACCAATCTGACTGGCAGAATTACAAAGGTAGTATGGCCGTAACTCCAGGAAGAATCCACAAAGAATATCACCAGCAGGAAAGATCAGCCAGGGGAAGGTTTAAATAGCCGCACCCAGAAGATGATAGGGCAGACTAAATTAACAAATGGAAACACCTGTTGTCTGAAAGGAATTAAACAACAGATAATAAAAAAGTGCAAAGGAACACAACCCACTGGCTCAGGGAAGAAAGAAAGAAATCACACCACACAGGATCGCTGGTTCAAATCCCAAGGCTTGACCGATCTGCATAGAGTGGATCATGTATGATAAAATATGAATTACCAATCTCTCTACCTATAAACGGCCAACTTTTGGTCCATTAATGCTTAGATTTCCACTGACCTTCTCCACGTCCCCCAGTCCTTCTGTATCCAGCAGCACCAGGGTGTGATCACTATTCACAGGGTGAGGGACGCACCACATCCAGATACCTTTAGTCATGGACTGCACTGTGGATCCTAAGGAGAAGCCTGTATGGACAGACACAAGATGGTATCAGGAATTTGTTGTGCAAGAAGAGACAGATGGTAAAATGGCCGATAATGATGTCCATGAATGGGAAAAAATGATGGCAATGTAAGATGATGGAGGCCATAATGGTAGATACATCCTACACAGCCTTATTGTCTTTCTATGAGTTTGGAGGGCATTGTGTATGGTAAACCTTTATTTTTAGTATTGCCAAAATGGGACACACTATTCTTAACAGAGTACCCCTATACATTACATGTCACGGGGAGAAGCCGGAAGTCCTCATCGTGTTCCTCATATTTTCAATTAATGTCAATGAATCACCACTAGTTTATATACATATGTGGATAGAGAATCTTGCTCTATATACTTATTTCTGCTCTCTACCATACTCCACTTGACTCCTGCTTCCATTTTACTTCCCCCAGTCTGTTTCATCAGATAAGACTTCCCAGTACGGTATTTCCAACTTATGGCCACAACAACCACCTTCTGGGCAATGTCAGATAAGATTGTCCAGAGCATCCTGATTAACTTGTAATGTACCATCTTCATCGTTCTCTATCAAACACCACGGGATTCTCCATTTTTGAAAAATCTGTAAATAAAAAATAATAAAGATTAAAATAATCTGTTGATCTGAGTTACCTCCTGTATTATACCCCAGAGCTGCACTCACTATTCTGCTGGTGCAGTCACTGTTACATACATTACATTACTGATCCTGAGTTACCCCTGTATTATCCTCCAGAGCTGCAACTCCTATTCTGCTGGTGAGTCACTGTGTACATACATTCTGATCCTGATTACCTCACTGTATTATACTCCAGAGCTGCACTCACTATTCTGCTGGTGCAGTCACTGTGTACATACATACATTACTGATCCTGAGTTACTCCTGTATTATACTCCAGAGCTGCACTCACATTCTGCTGGTGCAGTCATTGTGTACATACATTACATTACTGATCCTGAGTTACTCCTGTATTTACTCCAAGCTGCACTCACTATTCTGTGGTGCAGTCACTATGTACATACATTACATTACTGATCCTGAGTTACCTCCTGTATTATACTCCAGAGCTGCACTCACTATTCTGCTGGTGAAGTCACTGTGTACATACATTACATTACTGATCCTGAGTTACCTCCTGTATTATACTCCAGAGCTGCACTCACTATCCTGCTGGTGCAGTCACTGTTACATACATTACATTACTTATCCTGAGTTACCTCCTGTATTATACTCCAGAGCTGCACTCACTATTCTGCTGGTGCAGTCACTGTGTACATACATTACATTACTGATCCTGAGTTACCTCCTGTATTATACTCCAGAGCTGCACTCACTATTCTGCTGGTGCAGTCACTGTGTACATACATTACATTACTGATCCTGAGTTACCTCCTGTATTATACTCCAGAGCTGCACTCACTATTCTGCTGGTGCAGTTACTGTGTACTGTGGCGCCCACACACGCCTAGGGGACTGCTTGGCCGCTCATTAGGCTCATGAAACCTCCTCGAGAACTGCTTGGCCACAGAAACTGGGCAAACAACCAGGTCTTAAGGTAAAACAAAGTCCAACGGTTTATTCTCAATCCTCAAACTGCATAAGGTATACAGGGCATTCATGGACAGGACAGGTACACTATGTCAGGCTGTCCACACTGACCAGGACGACACCTGGTTAGTCCATAACAGCAACCACTGACCTTTAGTCCATCAATGGGATCGCTGGCTACGGTCTTAGCTGGGGAGAATGCCTTCTCTTTAGGCTCACCGACTCTGGTCCGGTCCGGGCTCAGACGGGGTGCAAACTTCCAGAGTCCAGGGTTATCCAGGCTTCCTGTGGCTTCCTCAGCTCCTGTGGATGCTGGGAAAATGCCACCCTTATTCCTCAGGCTCCTTCCTTTCCTGTGGTGAAGGACCTTTCCTGACCTCACAGCCCATGTGACTGAGAGGGAGTCTGCTTATCTGTGTTCTGTCACACCCACAGGAGGATCCAGGTTAGACAGCCACTCCCCTGGCTTCCAACCTGCAGCCCCAACACATCTAAGGTCTCATTCACATGTCCGTGCCTCCAGCACGTAAGCAGACCTTGCCGACACATGCTGGAGGCACGGACATACGGGGACACATGTTCCCCTGTAGACCCATGCAGACGTGTCCGTGTGCTCCACACAGCGACAAGTCTGTTTTTATGCGGAGTCACGGACCGCATTTACGTCCAAACGTCCTGCACACGGATGTTCACACTGTGACACTGTGCACGGACCAAGGATAAAAGGAAAAAGCTTCAAAATAAAGAATTTCACACTCACCTCGCTCCAGCGGTGTCTGCTCCTCTCTTTTCCGATGCCGCTCATTAGCGCTCATGAATATTCACTTCACTGAGCCCTAGAGCGGCCCGGAAGTGAGAGGAACTGTCAGCGCTGGAGCGAGGTATGCGGTGACATCCTGTCCATGTGCTATCTGTGGATGTACGGATTGCACACGGACAGCACCCATTGTGTCACACGTCCGTGACACATGGGTCTATGCCCCGCCCCCAAACGGCCTTGTTCCACACATCCGTGGTAACACGGATGTGTGAAACCGGCCTAATGCCGTACCAGAACCCTGGAACCGCAAGTCCAAGCACCAACCCCTGTGGGGCAGTCAACCGCTGCACCACAGTACATATATTACATTACTGATCCTGAGTTACCTCCTGTATTATACTCCAGAGCTGCACTCACTATTCTGCTGGTGCAGTCACTGTGTACATACATTACATTACTGATCCTGAGTTACCTCCTGTATTATACTCCAGAGCTGCACTCACTATTCTGCTGGTGCAGTCACTGTGTACATACATTACATTACTGATCCTGAGTTACCTCCCTGTATTATACCCCAGAGCTGTACTCACTATTCTGCTGGTGCAGTCACTGTGTACATACATTACATTACTGATCCTGAGTTACCTCCTGTATTATACTCCAGAGCTGCACTCACTATTCTGCTGGTGCAGTCACTGTGTACATACATTACATTACTGATCCTGAGTTACCTCCTGTATTATACTCCAGAGCTGCACTCACTATTCTGCTGGTGCAGTTACTGTGTACTGTGGCGCCCACACACGCCTTAGGGGACTGGCTTGGCCGTCATTAGGCTCATGAAAACCTCTCTCGAGAACTGCTTGCCACAGAAACTGGCAAACAACCAGGTCTTAAGTGTAAAACAAGTCCAACGTTTATTCTCAATCCTCAAACTGCATAAGGTATACAGGGCATTTCATGGACAGGACAGGTTACACTATGTCAGGCTGTCCACACTGATCCAGGGACGACACCCGGTTAGTCATAACAGCAACCACTGACCTTTAGTCATCAATGGGATCGCTGGCTACGGTCTTAGCTGGGTCAGAATGCCTTCTCTTTAGGCTCACCGACTCTGGTCCGGTCCGGGCTCAGACGGGGTGCAAACTTCCAGAGTCCAGGTTATCCAGGCTTCCTGTGGCTTCCTCAGCTCCTGTGGATGCTGGGAAAATGCCACCCTTATTCCTCAGGCTCCTTCCTTTCCTGTGGTGAAGGACCTTTCCTGACCTCACAGCCCATGTGACTGAGAGGGAGTCTGCTTATCTGTGTTCTGTCACACCCACAGGAGGATCCAGGTTAGACAGCCACTCCCCTGGCTTCCAACCTGCAGCCCCAACACATCTAAGGTCTCATTCACATGTCCGTGCCTCCAGCACGTAAGCAGACCTTGCCGACACATGCTGGAGGCACGGACATACGGGGACACATGTTCCCCTGTAGACCCATGCAGACGTGTCCGTGTGCTCCACACAGCGACAAGTCTGTTTTTATGCGGAGTCACGGACCGCATTTACGTCCAAACGTCCTGCACACGGATGTTCACACTGTGACACTGTGCACGGACCAAGGATATAAAGGAAAAAAGCTTCAAAATAAAGAATTTCACACTCACCTCGCTCCAGCGGTGTCTGCTCCTCTCTTTTCCGATGCCGCTCATTAGCGCTCATGAATATTCACTTCACTGAGCCCTAGAGCGGCCCGGAAGTGAGAGGAACTGTCAGCGCTGGAGCGAGGTATGCGGTGACATCCTGTCCATGTGCTATCTGTGGATGTACGGATTGCACACGGACAGCACCCATTGTGTCACACGTCCGTGACACATGGGTCTATGCCCCGCCCCCAAACGGCCTTGTTCCACACATCCGTGGTAACACGGATGTGTGAAACCGGCCTAATGCCGTACCAGAACCCTGGAACCGCAAGTCCAAGCACCAACCCCTGTGGGGCAGTCAACCGCTGCACCACAGTACATATATTACATTACTGATCCTGAGTTACCTCCTGTATTATACTCCAGAGCTGCACTCACTATTCTGCTGGTGCAGTCACTGTGTACATACATTACATTACTGATCCTGAGTTACCTCCTGTATTATACTCCAGAGCTGCACTCACTATTCTGCTGGTGCAGTCACTGTGTACATACATTACATTACTGATCCTGAGTTACCTCCCTGTATTATACCCCAGAGCTGTACTCACTATTCTGCTGGTGCAGTCACTGTGTACATACATTACATTACTGATCCTGAGTTACCTCCTGTATTATACTCCAGAGCTGCACTCACTATTCTGCTGGTGCAGTTACTGTGTACATACATTACATTACTGATCCTGAGTTACCTCCTGTATTATACTCCAGAGCTGCACTCACTATTCTGCTGGTGCAGTCACTGTGTACATACATTACATTACTGATCCTGAGTTACCTCCTGTATTATGCTCCAGAGCTGCACTCACTATTCTGCTGGTGCAGTCACTGTATACATACATTACATTACTGATCCTGAGTTACCTCCTGTATTATACTCCAGAGCTGCACTCACTATTCTGCTGGTGCAGTCACTGTGTACATACATTACTGATCCTGAGTTACCTCCTATATTATACTCCAGAGCTGCACTCACTATTCTGCTGGTGCAGTCACTGTGTACATACATTACATTACTGATCCTGAGTTACCTCCTGTATTATACTGCAGAGCTGCACTCACTATTCTGTTGGTGCAGTCACTGTATACATACATTACATTACTGATCCTGAGTTACCTCCTGTATTATACTGCAGAGCTGCACTCACTATTCTGCTGGTGGAGTCACTGTGTACATACATTACTGATCCTGAGTTACCTCCTGTATTATACTCCAGAGCTGCACTCACTATTCTGCTGGTGCAGTCACTGTGTACATACATTACATTACTGATCCTGAGTTACCTCCAGAGCTGCATTTATAACTCTGATTGATGTTGGACCCTTGTTATTAGACACATTTGATACTTTGCTATCACACATTGATTCACTAGTAAGAATTGTGCAGCAAATGTATGAGGAATATTACTGTAATTGCAGTTTGTTGTACAGATTTCATGCAGTTAATAAATGTGTGGTCTGGAGAATCAGCGCCCCACTGTGGCTGCAGAGTGTAATTGCAACTTTACAGCTGAGCCTCTAATGC
This sequence comes from Allobates femoralis, assembly GCA_033576535.1. NCBI lineage: Eukaryota > Metazoa > Chordata > Amphibia > Anura > Aromobatidae > Allobates > Allobates femoralis. The sequence goes on along the minus strand of JARQOC010000009.1, from coordinate 69,263,643 downwards.
AAAGGAACAACAGGGACAATTCATCTTTCATATTTCACAGTACAAACCCCCATGTAAAGCCCAGAATGTGGAACACTTTGGGGATCCTCATCTTCCTTAACAGCAGGAGATCCCTGATCCACCATTCTGATTGGTTCTCTGGAGAGGTGAGAGCCACATCTGGGAGATGTTTACACTTCTATTATATATTTATCTGTCTATTATGCTCATATTAAATGCAAGAGTTTTACCCTATGTTACATTAAAGCGAGAAAGAAAGGAAAGAAAAGAAAGAAAGAAAGAAAGAAAGAAAGAAAGAAAGAAAAGAAAGAAAGAAAGAAAGAAAGAAGAGAGAGAGAGTAGATAGAAAGGAGAGAAAGAGGTGAGAGCGATAGAGAGGGAGGAGAGAAAGAAAAGAGAGGAAAAGAGGAGAAAGAGAAAGAGGTGAGAGAGAAACAGAGAGGGAGGAGAGGAATAAGAGAGAAAGGGAGAGATTGAGAGAAAGAGAGGAGAGAAAGAGGAAAGAGAGAGAGGGAGGAGGGAGAGAGAGAAATGGATAGGAGGAAAGAGAGAGAAAAAGAAAGAGAAAGGAAGAAAGATTTTTTATTACATGTAAAAGTTATGACTTTGTTAAAGAAGGATCAGCATAAAATACCGTAATAAAGTAACACTTGTTATTCGCCTCTTTACCTTCCAGAGATCGTCCCTCTGTTGTTCCCGGATGATGTGGACTGTGGACGTCTCTCGCTGCTTCGCCTGTTTATACTGTGAAAAATGAAAGTAAAAGTATCTACAAGACTCAAAATATGAAACTGCATTAAATAATGCAGCCATTTTCAATTAAAAGAGTGAAAAAAAGAAAGGAAAGAGAGAGGAATGACAGAAGCGAGGGATGGATTAGAGGTATTAAAAGAGAAAGATAGAGACAGGAAGAAAGAAAGAAACAAAGAGAAAGAAAAGAGATATAGAAAGAGAGAAGAAAAAAGATAGTGAATGAAAACAAAGAGGGAGGACTGGAGGGAGAGAAAGAAAGAAAAAGGGAGGATAGAGGAGATTGAAGGAGGGAAGAAACAAACATAAAGAAAAACAAGAATGAAAGAGGTGGGAAGGGAGGAGTGAGCGAGAAAGAAAGAGCAGACAAAAAATGAAAGAAAGAAAAGAAAGAGGGTAGGATGGAGGAGGGAGTGACAACGAAAGAAATAAAAAGAAGGATGGAAGTTAAGAGAAAGGGAAAACAAAGTCAAAAAGGAGGTCAGGAAGGATGAGAGAGAAAGAAAGAAAGAAAGAAAGAAAGAAAGAAAGAGAATGGAGAAGAGAAAGGAAGAAGAAAGAAAGGAAGGAAGAAAGAGAAAGAAAAGTAAAGAAAGAGGGGTGTGGGAGGACAGAAAGAAAGATAAAGAGATAGGAAAGGAAATGGTAAAAAAATGAGGGATGGAGGAGGAGAAGGAGAAGAAAGAAAAGAAATAAAGAATTAGCAAGAAGAAAGGTAAGATAGAAGAAGGGAGGTTGTGGCACCCCAGAGTCTGGTTGCCACAATGGCATTGCCTCCCTCGAGGGTGATGTCATGCTTGGAAGCAAGAAGGGGTATCCCCACCAGATAAGCCCACAGCATGCAACACGTTTGTGACTCCAGACCAGAAGGGGGAGCTCAGAACCTGGGTTCAGGGGAGCTCCCCTATAAATTCTGGCCTGGGGGCGGGGTTTGTCAGTGTAGTTCCTATGAGCACTGTGGAGAGGTCCTGTGGACTGGAGCAGAGTAAGGCTCGTCTCAGGATAGAGACCAGCAAGCATGAAGGACTCGAGAGGGTCTGAGGAAGGAGAGAAGAGGGCCTGGGGAGTGGAGCTAGTTGACAGGCTCACCCCAGAGCAGAGCGCCAGAAACAGACACCGGTGTCCGAAGTTGTGAGGGCATCACAGGCCCAGCAGCTAAAACCAGAGGACAGGAGACTCCACGTCTCCCCACCACAGCAAAGCACCTGTAGGCACAGCAGCACTGGAGAGCTCAGGGCCAGTGCCAGAAGAGTGGTGCCTGAGAAGGGCTCAAGCTGCCTGCCATACTGGTGAGAGACTTACAAGCAGGAGGAGAGGGTCGCAGCTTAGCTACAGGCAGCCAAGAGTAGCACAATAGGGAGGCCTCAGAACTCGCCGGGTGAGGAGATCCCCAACTTGCTTCCAGGCCACCCGGATTCATAACATCTCCTGTGGGCAGTGCCTTGATCTGAACCTGCTACTACCAGTAAAGGTAAAGGAGACTACGCACTGTGCCTACCACCACCATAGACTATACTCGTCTGGGGAACCGCTCCACCTGGTTCGCACAGCACATAACACCTTCCACCCCAGACCTGAAGGGGGAGCCCTACTGGCTGCCTTAAAGGGATCCTGTCACCTACAAAACGCCTCCTAAGCTAGCAAAACATGTCCCTGCAGCATCCTATCACTAATCTCACACTTCTTTTGTCTCCTAAAAGCATCCTGTGAAAGTGCATAAAAACGTTTTAATACCCATTAGTGATTATAATTAGCAGGGGCTATATTCTTTAGTCACCAAGGCGGGCTGTTTTGCAGCTCCAGGATCCACCCTTTCTCTGTCTGTGCTGCTGTGATGTGCAGCTGAAGGCAGGACTAATGATTTGCATTCTGTGCCTGATAAAGAGGGGGGAGGGCAATGCCTGCACAAGCAGAGCACACAGACAGAGAGAGGGTGGATCCTGGAGCCTGCAAAACAGCCCGCCTTGGTGACTAAAGAATATAGCCCCTGCTAATTATAATCCCTAATGATTGAGTATTAAAACGTTTTTATGCACTTTCACAGGATGCTTTTAGGAGACAAAAGGAGTGTGAGATTAGTGATAATATGCTGCAGGGACATGTTTTGCTAGCTTAGGAGGCGTTTCTGGAGGTGACAGGATCCCTTTAAATCATCCAGGCCTGAGAGGAGTTAGTTAGTCCCAAGAGTTACCGTATATACTTGCGTATACGGCGAGTTTTTCAGCCCAAAAATTGGGCTGAAAAGTCCCCCCTCGGCTTATATGCGAGTCATATATTTTTGTATATGTATACAGGCCCCCCCCCCATCGGTATACAGGGCCCCCCCCTGCTGCTGCAAACCTGTAAAGGAATGCATCATTATAGTTATCCCTGTCGCCGCCGCCGCCATCGTGCTCCTCCGGCTTCATCCGGCTTCCTCCTCCGGTGGGCGCAGGCCTCCAGGCCTGAGGGGAGCAGTTAGTTAGTCCCGAGAGTTAGTTCCAGTTAGTTCCAGGAGAGAGCAGGAGTGGGGAGCTGGTCACTGGGAAGGATCCAGGCCCAGGACCAGAGACCACTAACCGCTGTGTCGCACCCTAGGGAAAGGATTGGAGGCAAGTGGAAGAAGCAGGGAGTCGGTTACTACAGCCCTTTAGTACATCCGGACACCGGAGTCTGACACTGACAGCATTTAGTGCCTCAGCAAAAGCCTGGAAGACTCAGGAGGAGTTCAGCCCTGAGGAGAACAAAGTAAGAGACGCTAAAACTGACCAAGCACAGGGCCATAGGCCATAGGAGAAACAGGGACCCTGCAGAAGGACCTCATAGTCAGTTTAGAGCAAAGACCAGAGAGGGAGAATAAGCGGTGGGTTCAGGCACAGGCAGGATTCACCCCAAACCACAGAGCACAAAGACAGAGGAGGCCTCATAACTTTCTAAGGTGGAAGTCCCAAGCTGCACCGGGGACTTGGTCATTACTTTGGACTGTACCTGTTACCCTGTCACCAGTTAAAGGTACCGAAACAGTGATCCATGTGTGTGTGCCTGCTTATCCACTGCAATTCACTGCCTCTCTGCAAAGACGCAACTAGAACTCCCCTCATCCATCCCGCTGCCCTGAGGTAAAGCTCCACCTGTGAGGGGCTGTACCACACTTTGCTGCACCCACCATCACCTCAGCGGCTGGCTACAGCGCTGGTATACTCGTTACCAGGTACCATAGGTGGGTCACGTTATCCATATCCCTTATCCCTCATCGTTCCCCACCATTGAGGGTCCAGGGCATGGGACCGGGGGATCGACCATCCGTGATTCCCCATCAGAACCGCCATCAGCCCCGGTTACCCGAGTACCCCATACCCTGTCGACCGGCTAAATTCCACTTTTGAAAAGTTTTTTTCTTTGCGGCATATTTTCCACACCTGCCTGAGACTGTGTCACCGTGCTGTTCTTAGCTCCCTCATCACTCCAGACAGAGGCGTAAAGATCGCGGTCACGACCACGATGGGGACCTGGGTTGCAGCGGTATGCCGACCCCTGAATTTGCTTCAGCTGGATGTGTGAGGTCACACATCTAATTTAGCAATGACGCAGACCATGCAGTCGCTTTGGGGCCTGTGAGTCAAGGAGTGCAAGCTCCGGCACTGGCCCCGCCCCCCCACCGTCACACAAAACATTGATGAAAGAGGGAGCGCTCCACTATCTGGTCTCTCCTTCATCATTGTTCGCTGTGCCAGCTCTCTGACATCTCAGCACAGAGGAGCGCAGTGACATCACTACTGAACGCCGCTGTGTTGAGATGTGCAGAGCACAGGACACTTGCATGGAGATTGGAACAGCTGGGAACCAAGGAGAGGTGAGTACACGTTTATTTATGTTTTTTAATCAGTGAGTACACAGTGGCCAGAGGACCAGTGGCGGATTATAATGAGGACAATATGGGCGACTGCCCTGGGCCCAGGCCTCTGGGGGATTCCATGGTAAACTGCCCCCATTATCCGCACAATGCAGCAGCGAGCAAGCACCGCAGCACTGAATCTGAGCATACGGTAGCTGAGGCCGTGGCTGCCCCGCCCCTCCTGTTTCCCGTGCGGGAGGACGTAGCAGAGAGACCGCGGGTGCCTGCTGGAGCCTGGAGGAGACGTACGGCACCGCCTCTCTGCCTGCTGGAGAAGAGCTCAGTCTGCTCTCTTCCCACAGTCATCACCTGCTTCACTCCTTCCTGGGCCTGGCTGAATACAATCATCTACTGCACAGAAGGAGGAAGGTGCTGTGTGTATAGTGTGTGCTGTGTGTTTGTATAGTGTGTGCTGTGTGTATAGTGTGTGCAGTGAATGCTGTGTGTATAGTGTGTGCGTGAGTGTGTGCAGTGTGTGCTGTGTGTATAGTGTGTGCTGTGTGTGTATAGTTGTGTGCAGTGAATGCTGTGTGTATAGTGTGTGCAGTGAGTGTGTGCTGTGTGTATAGTGTGTATAGTGTGTGCAGTGAGTGTGTGCTGTGTGTATAGTGTGTGCAGTGAATGCTGTGTGTATAGTGTGTATAGTGTGTGCTGTGTGTATAGTGTGTGCAGTGAATTCTGTGTGTATAGTGTGTGCAGTGATTGGTGTAGTGGTCAGTGGTGCTGTGTGTAGTGTGTGCTGTGTGTGTATAGTGTGTGCAGTGAATGCTGTGTGTATAGTGTGTGCAGTGAGTGTGTGCTGTGTGTATAGTGTGTATAGTGTGTGCAGTGAGTGTGTGCTGTGTGTATAGTGTGTGCAGTGAATGCTGTGTGTATAGTGTGTGCAGTGAGTGTGTGCAGTGTGTGCTGTGTGTATAGTGTGTGCTGTGTGTGTATAGTGTGTGCAGTGAATGCTGTGTGTATAGTGTGTGCAGTGAGTGTGTGCTGTGTGTATAGTGTGCAGTGTGTGCTGTGTGTATAGTGTGTGCTGTGTGTATAGTGTGTGCTGTGTGTGTATAGTGTGTGCTGATCTGGTTATGTGTATGAATGCGTGTAGTGTGAAGTGTGCAATTGACAATATAGTGGGTGCTGTTTATAATTAGGTGTAATGGTATGATGGCTATATGTGTACTGTTATAGTTAGTGAGTAGTGTCTAGTGGGCTGCTGATTATATATGTGCGTGGTATATGTGTGCTGATTTAAAATATTGTGCTGTCGGATTATGAAGGGAGTTCAATAAGAAAATAATGGGGCTGCTTTAATATAGAAGACTTGAGCACATGTTACTGCAGGATACTATATAGAGAGATGGGGCTATTATATATGGAGGGATATAGGCAGCATTATAATATATGGAGGGAATAGAAGCAGGCATTATAATATATGGAGATAATGGGGCATATATAGCAAGATGGAGACCATTATAGCAGAATAGGGCCATATATGCAGATGGAGAGTATCTATAGCAGAATGAGGCCATATATGAGAGGGAACATGGAAGGGATCCATATATATAGCAGGATGGAGGCATATCAGCAGGATGGGACCATATTAGTAGATAGGTTCATATATAGCAGAATGAGGCCATCTATAGCAAATGGGCCATATATAGCAGGATGGGGGACATATATAGCAGGATGAGGACATATGTCAGCAGGATGGGCCTATATATAGTAGGATAGAGACCATATACAGCAGAATCAGCCCATATATAGCAAGTTGGGCATATATACGCAGGATGGGGACATATATAAGTGAACATTACGATGGGCCAATATGTAGATAGAGACCATATACAAAACACCATATGCATTGGGCAAAAGACCAGATGGAAATTGGACCATATTAGCAGGATGGAGAGCATATAAAGCAGGATGGGTCCTCTGCTGGCTCAGACAATGGCTCGTCCCCCTCATCCCCTTAATCCCATACATTGGGGGCCCTTCTGTATTGGAGTCTTTGTGGGGGACGTGGAGGATCCTGATTTTGCCAACCTCTAGCCATGTGTTGTTGCGCAGGGGACACTGGGGTGTTTTCTTGGGGATGGCAATGGACCACCCTATCTCAGTGCCCCATCCACGCCCGCTTACAGGACCCGAATGATGGCCCTCTCGGCGATGGCACGTTGTTCTGGCTCCAGCGTCACACCCACTCACTGGCCATGTGCCCGATAGAAGTGGCGGGGGTCCTGTCTCAGTTCAATAGGACACGTTTTGCCCAGGTACCCAGCTCAGTTTTGGGTGGGGCTGGTGTGCGTCGCCTTTGTATTCCTGAGCTGGGCCCTGGGCACGGCCCCCCACCACTGGGATCAGGCACCTGTTCCACCAAAGATGTTGAGCGTGGAGCCTGGCCAGCGGGTGGGTCCTCGGCACTGGAGCCAGACTCCCGAGGGCCTGTAAATCAAACATAAAAAAAAATAATTAAGAGTAGCAATGTACTGACATCAATTTCCACAACCAACTGGCCGGTCAGGTGATGCAGTGATGTAGTGAACCCGTGACGCCTGCAGTTAGGCAGCAATCCGGAAGACGGTGTGAGCGTCTGGAATCCACGCCACAATGAGCGAGCCAGCTGATCCGATCCCCGCTCCTAACCACCGACTGGAGCCTCCATCATCGCTGAAAATTCCGCAGGCACGGGTGAGTGATCAATTAGACCGCATACAGCTCATTTTTTGCCGAAAGCACTATTGTGACAAGACAGTTAAGGTATACGAAGGGGTAGGTAGTATATTACCCCATACATTTGTAAGCACACCCTGGCTTAATTATACAAGGGACTGAATATGCACAGTCAGCTAATCACTAACTAGCACTGCATATGAAGGGTAAATTAGTCACCTCACTATTATGTAAGCAGATCCTTGGCTTGAATATCGCACAGAAAGCTAATTACAGAATAATACGGTCATAAGGGTCACATTAAACTGTGATTATGACAAGATAGGTCAGGGTTTAGGACACACTATACCCCTGAAGTTTAAGCACATCCAGGGCTTGAATACAGGTATTGCACATATAGCCATATTTATATCACACTAAAGCAGAAGTATTTAGTCACTTAACAGAGGTAAAAAATTCACAGTCCTTACCAACCTTAGTATAAGGAAGTGTCTCCTTAAATTATCCACCTACCACAGGTACAAACTGACTTAGGGTGCTTTCACATTAGCGTTCCCCTCCGCAGCGTTCTGCATCCGCCTGCGCACAGATCACATACGGGAGTGAATGGGTGCAGAACGCTGCGGAGGGGAACGCTAATGTGAAAGTAGCCTTACTTAGTGTGCAGATCTTCCATGTTAATTGTGTAATACACAGGGAATACACCTCTTTCTCTAGAACGATTTAATGTGCTGAATTCACCTGAGTCACAGCACAGTTAGGGTACCGTCACACGGGGAGATATCGCCGGCGATGTTGCCGGGAACACAGGGGCGTGGCCTAATTGTGGCGACATCACCGGCGAATTGCCGCGTGTGACAGGACGATAATCAGGTGATGAATCGCCTGAGCAACATCGCCAGGTTTCCCAACAATGTTGGGAAACCTGGCGATGTTGCTGAGGCGATCATACCTGATCGCCCTGTGTAACGCGGCAACCTGCAATGTTGCGGGCGACACCGCCTATCTCCAACATTGCGAGTTACCGCTCCGGTAAGTTGCTCCGTGTGACATCTCCCCGGCGATGTTGCCAGGGATGCGCGCTCCCGCCCATCGCCGGCAACATCGCCGCACCCGTCGCCCCGTGTGACGGTACCCTTAGGGTAAACTAGCCATATCCTTTACAAACTCACTCATCTAATATTTATCATTATAAATTGATTTTAGGAGATTAAATTAGCCCTGCCCTAGGTGGGAGAACCACTTGGAGTCCATACGGATAGAAAATCAAACAGTATCCTTCTATCAGGAAGGTAAGCAACTATTAATTCACCCCCACATCATAGAATTATATTAAATTAATTTTAAATTAATCTGATTAATGTGCCTAAAAATGTAGGACATGTAAGAAAAATCTAAGACCCATTGATCTATCATATTAAGATGGCTTCTTAATAACGCGATCATTGGAGAGATGAACAAAGCATCGTGAGGATCTAATACAGATCACATAAATGTATTAATTTATCCATAGGAGCTCATTTATATGTCATTTTATGATATATTGTTTTAAAATATGATACAATTTTATCACATAAAATGTTTTTTATCCTAAACCGTTGACTTAGAAGCATTGCCTTACATCTAGTGCGCTGAACCCCAAACCCTAATTTTAATATGATTTGTGATATGGCTGTGTATAGTGTTACAAACATCTTTGCATTACGGATCGTTATTGTGTACAGCAGTAGACGCCCAAGTCCTGGTGTATGTAGTTTGTAATGATGATGTGTTTGGTGGATCTATTGTGTGGCGCAAAATGGATGGCTGGCTTTCCTTGCCACAAAACAACATTCTCATTGACAATCCATTTTGCCTTCGCCATACAGGATCATGTACCAAGGAGGCCTCTGTGGTTAGTCTATTGGAACATATGAAATGTGGCCACATAGTACTGGCCTTTACCAGACAGAATGGAATACATCTGGCCATACTGAGATGTGGAGTGGCCCATGTGGCTTGGGAATGTCTGCCTGTGAAGATCCGGCCTTATCACCACCACAGGGATGTGTGTTGGACATGATGAATATGCGATTGTCAGCTACGTGGGATGATAATTTTTAGCATTTTCTTACCACAGCAGATTCTGGTCAGACGACCATTACACTCAGTGCTGTGTGCAGCTTTGCCCAGGTTATAACTGAAGGCATTATGAATGCAAGACACCAGCCCCAATCACTAGCAACCTCCTTTTTCACAGAGGGAGTGACCACTGGTTGTCCTGCACACACAATGGGCTTCATATGGGGCGCAGTTCACACAGGCCTGCACAGTGTATGCCCAGCCTCTTACATTAGCCCCCATTTCAGTAGGCGGGCTGTTACGGCATTCAACACCGCTACCTGCGCCGGAACAAACTCACCCACATGACCCAGCCACACACAGCAACAAAAGAGTGCAAAAAAAGCACCACAATGACAAGTGCTGAAATTGTGGAAAACTAGTTAGTTTTAAAATATAGCAAATTGTGGGGTATTAGTTTATCTTTTGGTCCAAAACACGTAAGCTTGTGAGCCCCTACACGGCTCCCCACGGATCACAAGTCCTATCCACTAAATTCTCATTTAACGCGAAAAAAGGACACAAATAGAAAATACATTTTCTTAGGCTGCTTCCACACTGCAGTTTTTTCACTGATCAGTGTCCATCAGATTTGTGTGCCAAAACCCGGAGAGAAACCAGGAGAGGAACTTGCAGAGAAAAACTATAATTGAAAGATTGACACCTGTTCTAGGTTTTGGAGACACTCCTGGTTTTGGCACACAAATCTGATGGACACTGATCAGTGAAAAAACTGCAGTGTGGAAGCAGCCTTACCCAGCAGATTCAGGTCAGACGACCATTACACTCAGTGCTGTCTGCAGCTTTGCCCAGATTATAACGAGGGGCGGGCTGGCCCAGGTGGCAGGGGGCAGGTGCCCCCTGGGCTGGTGGTATAGTCCACATTTCGGGCCGCCCCCTACAGAAACGGGCCGCGGGAGTCGGCCGGCGCGGCGATAGCACATGACGCTGGAGGTCCGGGATGAGGTAAGGGCCGTGGCTGGCTGACAGCACCCCCCCCCCCCCCCCGGTCCTCAAGTCAGGCTGACAGCACCCCCCCCCCCGGCCCCCGGTCCTCAAGTCAGGCTGACAGCACCCCCCCCCCCCGGTCCTCAAGTCAGGCTGACAGCACCCCCCCCCGGTCCTCAAGTCGGGGCCGGCAATGGAAATCTCTGCCACCCGGGTATAGAGGCTCCAGCCAGCCCCTGATTATAACTGAAGGCATTATGAATACAAGACACCAGCCTCAATCACTAGCAACCTCCTTTTTCACAGAGGTGTGAATGCCATAACAGCCCGCCTACTGAAATGGGGGCTAATGTAAGAGGCTGGGCATACACTGTGCAGGCCTGTGTGAACTGCACCCTATCTGGAGCCCACTGTGTGTGCAGGACAACTAGGAGGTTGCTAGTGATTGGGGCTGGTGTCTTGCATTCATAAGGCCACTTCACACACACAGATATCTGAGTCCAATATCTGAACAGATCTCTGGTTGCAGTGAAATCATGGATACATTGCTCCATGTTGTACACAGCCACAAAATGGAGCAATGTGTCCATGATTTCACTGCAACCAGAGATCTGTTCAGATATTGGACTCAGATATCTGTGTGTGTGAAGTGGCCTATAATGCCTTCAGTTATAATCTGGGCAAAGCTGCACACAGCACTGAGTGTAAGGCCACGTGCGCACGTTGAGTATTTGATGAGTTTTTACCTCAGGATTTGTAGCCAAACCCAGGAGTGGATAATTAAATACAGAAGTTGTGACGTGTTTCTATTATGGTGGGGTTACACGTCCCGATATCGCCGCGATATCGGAGGCAACGCCGCGGGAGCGCGCATTTTTTGAGCGCTTTTCCCGATATCGCATCGCCGGTTTACACGCTGCGATATCGGGAAACAACGTCCCTCCGATGTGTACGCCCACCAACCCAGTAACGACCATTTAACATGGGAGTTAATGGGTGAGGTGCGAGTACGCATCGGAGTTGGGCTGTCACACGCAGCGATGCTGCTACAACGGCCTTGCGATATCGGGGAGGTGAATAGCTCTGCTATTCAACTCCAATATCGTTTTGGCATCGTTCCAGCATCGCGTTGGATGCTAAAACAATACAACGCGCACCCAATATCGGCTCCAACTCGCGACCCACGTGACTTTTTGTCGGAGTTGGGTCGGAGTTGGACGCCGATATCGCGGCGTGTAAACCCACCATTAGACTTTTCCTCTGATTGTTCCACTCCTGGTTTTGTCTACAAATCCTGAGGTAAAAAACTCATCAAATACTCAGCGTGTGCACGTGGCCTTATGGTCGTCTGACCAGAATCTGCTGTGGTAAGAGAATTTATTTTCTATTTTGTCCTTTGCTCACTTGAGTTAATAATTTAGTGGATAGGACTTGTGATCTGTGGGGAGCCGTGTAGGGGCTCACAAGCTTATGTGTTTTGGACCAAAAGACAAACCAATACCCCACAATTTGCTATATTATAATTTTTAGCATGTTCTTGTATGTAATTGTTAATAAGCATCTGTCTGTGTGGTTGCCCTTTTTCATTTCCTAGGCCTTGTGGTAGTACATAGACATTATGGGCAGCTATATGGGGTTATGGTAATGATGTCACAATTTGTACGATGGAGGTATAGTTGTGGAGGAGGCCCATGGGTGTAGTGATAACAGGTGTTGTGTTGAGGCAGTGTAATGTTGTTTGTGACTGTTCAATGGTGCAATATATCTGTGTGGGTGGCCATATGAGCATAGTCTGCTAGGATGTGGGTAACTGGGTAGGAGATGTGTAGGGAAGGAGGTAGGCTGCCTTCACATTAGCGTTTGTGTCTGCATGCTGATGGCATGCAGACACAAACGCTGTCAGAAGCAGGCTCCAAATGATGTGTCCGCAGCGGATAATGTCCGCCTGCGGACACATCACTATGGAGCCCGGCAGCCAATCGGCGCTGTCCGGGGGCGGGCTGGGGGCGGAGATCAGCGCCGGAGATCTCCGCCTCCTGGCCGCCGGTAACCTCCGGGACTGTCGGCGGGCGGAGAAACAGCTGATCTGAGAGCTGTTTGAATCTTCCCGCGCCGACACTGTGAGGAGATGTCGGCGCGGGAAGATTCAAACAGCTCTCAGATCAGCTGTTCTCCCCGCCGACATCGCTAGGAGATTACAGGCGGCGGGGAGAAGGAGGACAGCAGAGGGTCAGCTGATCTCCCGGTGGCCGTCGGTGAGCTCCTGTGACATCACCGGCGGCCACCGGGAGATTTTTCAATGGGTCCGCAGCGTTCTCCCGCGCTGTCAAGCGCTGAACACTGCGGACCCATTGACGGCAATGCATTTTTTGTACGCTTGGGGACGCTTGCTGATCTTCCAAGATCCCCAAACGCACAAAAAATGCAACATGCTGCGTCCCGGGTGCGGATGCTGGACACCGGAAGGAGCAGATATCGTCCGCATCCGCACCCGAACGCAGCAAATGCAGGCACCATGCGTTCCTATGTTAAACATAGGAACGCTGTGCGCATGCGTTTGAATGCGTTTGGGAACGCAGCATACGCTGCGGCGCCAAACGCTAATGTGAAGGCACCCGTAGTGGTTAGTTTTGATGCCTGATAACGTGTTCTTTTGATGATAGGCTTTTTTTGTTCCTTTTTCAGGGGTTGGTAGGTGAGATGATCATGGACCCTGATGGAGATGTTACCGTGGCTCTTGCCTTGGTGGAAGAGGACTTGTGGCTGGAGGATAGAGTTGAGAGGTTGCGGGCTCACAGACCCCGGCGTGTGTGGGTTAGGGACTGGCTTTGGCAACGGGACAACCTAAGTCACATGCGCCTGCTGCATCAGCTGGAGGATCGGAGTCCGCATGATTTCAGGAACTATCTCCATATGTCCGAGGACTCTTTCACATTCCTCTTGGAACGCATTACGCCATTGATAGCCCGACAGGACACTTTGATGCGTCGAGCTGTGGCACCTGAGGATCGTTTGGCTGTAACTTTGAGGTTCCTGGCAACAAGTCGTTCGAGGACAGACCTGCAATACTCTGCAGCAGTCTCACGGCCACTGTAGAGCCGCCTGATCCCCGAGACATGTGAAGTCATCGTGAGATGTCTGCTGCCATCCTACATGCAGTTACCAACAACCCCCGCTGGATGGATGTTGCCAGAGGTTTTGTCGATCGCTGGCAATTTCCAAACTGCGGCGGTGCATTGGATGGTAAGCACGTGAGGATCACGCAACCCCCCATTTGTATTTTAATTACAAAGGATATTTTAGCGTGGTCCTCATGGCCCTGGTGGATGCGAACTATGGGTACCTTTACACGCGGCTACATTTCTAGGGTGGCTACAGGTAACTAACTGGTTGCAGTGAAATCATGGAGACAAGGTTCTATCTTGTTGCTGTGTACAAATGGAATAATCTCCGCATGATTTCACTGCAACCAGTAAGTTACCTGTAGCCACCCTAGAAATGTAGCCGTGTGTAAAGGTACCCTATGAGTTCCTGTACATGGACGTTGGTATGAACGGGCGAATCTCAGATGGGGGTGTGTTCGCAATCTGCTCCTTGGCCCAAAACCTAAGGACAGGTGCTCTGAACTTGCCCTCAAATGAAGAGACAACCCATCATCTCAACTTTGCGTTTGTGGCGGATGAAGCCTTCCCACTTCAGGCTCACCTACTACGGCCATATACCCAAAAGACCCTTACTTCAGAGGAGCGCATTTTCAATTACCGGCTATCCCGGGCCCCCCGTGTGGTTGAAAATGCGTTCGGGATCATGGCCAATACATTCCGTTTTTTTCATACACGTCTGCATATGAAACTGGAATCTATTGATGTGGTAGTGCTGGCCTGCTGTGTGCTGCATAACTTCCTGCGTCGTAGGGATCGAGCATCATACACGCTGGCAAGTTATGTGGATACTGTGGACCCCGCAACAGGGAGGTCTGTCCCGGGGATTGGCGTACTACCAACCATGGTGTGGCGCCACTCCAGCCGCTGAGCCAGGGTTGGACTCAACAGGATGCCAGGAACAGCAGAGACGCATACTGCTCCTACTTTAATGGCCCTGGGCAGTGGCCTGGCAGCACCAGCAGGTGTAGTGTGGCTGATGTTGTCAGGCAGCAACATCAGGAGGATGGTGGAGTCACCAGGGTGGCTGCACCAGGAGGATTATGGTGGTGTTTTGTTTATTTTGGGTGTTGAAGCATTAGTTAGTTAGTTTTTTTTTTGGGTTCTGTACTGTGAAATGTTTGGGTATGGCCATTCTTTATCATCATTTTGTATTTATTTGTGTGATCAGGGGCGTATCTAGGGGGGTGCAGCCGGACCTTTTGCCCTGGGCGCAACTCAGCGGGGGGCGCCGGCGCCATCATCAGGTCAGCGTCCGGCTGTGGCACTGCAGCGCCAGCACTAATCTCCTCTGCGCCGCCCTGCATATTGTGCACGGGCGGCACTGCGCGTGCACAACTCCTGCTGCTGGTCCGCCCCCTGGCAGCAGTTAACACACCCCCAGGGTCACGTTGCGCCGCACGCAGTGAGCGCGCGGCGCGCGTAGAGTGGGACAGAGAAGAAGAGGAGCTGCTGCAGCCTGCCTGCCTCCTCCTGAGTCCTGACTGAGTCGTCTGGTCCGCCCAATAAAGTAACCTACACACACAGGCGAGCGAGCGGACGGGCGGGGAGGGGGGTTTGTGCCTGTCCTGGGCTGGGAGTCAGGAGAGAGAGTTATGAGGTGTGTATATATGTATACATCAGGCGCAGGCACACACTATGAGCTATTATACCTCATAGTGTGTGCCTGCCTGGTGATGTATACACATATACACCTCATAGTGTGTGTGCCTGCCTGATGTATACATATATATACCTCATAGTGTGCCTGCCTGATGTGTATAAATAAAATAAATCCTTGCCCCGGGTGCCAGAAAACCTAGTTACACCTCTGTGTGTGATGTTCACACTTCTGTTGTTAATGTTTTGTGTGTGTTGTTCAAAATCATTTTTTTGTGCACAAAAAGTACCACTAAAAAAAAAAAAAAAACTACCTGTGTGTGTCGTTACTTTTGAATACAGGGCAGTTGCACATAGCTTTATGCTGTGCACAGAGGTATGTGATACGTGAAATGGTCTTGATGGGTCCATGCAGCATTGTCTGCTAATGTCCAGTACACAGGTCCAGCCCTTTGGCCCACACTGTATGCCGTGACTGTGTGTACATGTCCATTATGATATGTTTGGCCACATGGGAACGTGTCAACACACATGGAGAATGCAATGGTGTTTGTGCGGGATATAGGTAGACTTCAGTACACACACGCAAAATGTGTGCACACACATAGTTCAGCCATGGCAGCTCTGGCATGGCGTGAGTGTGGCACCCCGCAATGAGTGCGTCACAGGAGGGTATTGCAGCCAAGACAGCAGCAGCAATATTCTCTGACTAAGCAATGACATGGTTAAAACTCAGAGCTCCATACCCTACATGCACATCAGCATAGAGGGCCAATAAGGTCCTGGTGGGCGGAGTGTAGAGGTAGTGTGTAGTGGAGAAGGACAACTTGAAAAACAACGTAGGAGAAGGGAGCAGAAAGAACGAGTTCTGCAACATAGGAGAGGGGACCTGCACAGTCCCGTGCAGCCCCCTGGCCATCACCCCCGGTTGGGCACCATTATCCCGGTGCCTCAACAACCGGACTCTGGGCGAATGCATATGGGTCAAAACATCCCCGTGCCCATTTACAACCGGATTACTGGTTCCGAAGCTAGCAGTTGTTCAGCACTGCTATGCAAACCAGGAGTGGAGGACCGCTCTCCAGGAGCACCCCACCGCCGCCACACACAGAGTTGTCTTGCCAGCGGAGTACCCACCAAAAGGACCCAAGGCTCCCCACAAACACCGGTCAGAATTCACCGGTAGGGAAATTGAAGCAGCCTCCTTGTACCCGATCTGGCACCCCAAGGCGACAACGGCAACACAACTAGCTTAGAATAGAGGAACACCGCGGAGCTCTGAGAAACACTGGTCATTACTGAGTCCTACCCGGTCCATTACCCGCTAACTGTATACCATGTATCACCTGCTGGTTACAGTAAAGTACCCGTTACAGAGACTTTCATTGTCCGTGCCTTTTTTCAGAACTGTTCCACTCCGCAAGTAGAAGGTAACCGCAGCTGCCTCACAACATCTTGTGCAGCTCCTCGCTCCGGGGACTCCCGCTCATCCTGTGGGAAGCGTTCCATCTTGCTGCATCCCATCCCCCGGAGACCCAAGCAGCGCCGGTGGACATCACCGAACTCTCACAGGTGGCGTCACAAAACAATTAACCCCTTAACTGTTCAGCCAACAACTCTTTTGTATCTGGACCACCGGGCCCCACTACCGCAGGCGCGATTTCTGTGACAAGGAGGAAGAGAAAACGCCTGTTCCTCGGAGTCCCGGCCACGGTGAGTCATGGACCAATGCAGGCACATGTCCATACTGTTGTTTGTAGCTTACCGCCATCACCTACAGATGCACACCTTATCATTCGTAGTATAATTTACTGTACTGCACAAGGCCGCTCCCGTGTGACACTATGGCGCCTCGAAAGTGTGTTGCAGGAGCCACAATTGAGGACATGAGTGTGTATTTGTGACAAACTCCGATAGACAGTGGCGTCATGTATTAGCCGGCCTTCCAGAGCAGGCTGACCAATCGTAACGCTGTTGCGTTGTCCAATGAGCGTGTATGGGGCGCGGTGTAAACCACTGTGGCACGTCCTATCTCCTCGCCGTGCTGAACATGTAGCCCACATTGCCTTTGAGATTGTGGCGTGTGAAGCGGCGATGGAATGAGGCAAGCTTGGTTCCGCTGTAGGTGAGCCGATTTCCAGAGCAACACATCGCCTTAGCTTCAGGGCGATATCGCAGCGGGTGAAGCCGCCATCGGCAATCTGAGGTGAGCATAAAAAAACGTGAGCGCGCACGTTAGATCGCCACATATCGCCAGGCGACATTGCGGTGTGTGACAGTACCTTTAGAGAGTTATCACTGTGTTATCTGTGGTGTTACATAGGACTGCCAATGAGATCTACTACATTGCCTGCACTCAGAGATATCACCGTATTTCTGTGGTGTTACATAGGACTGCAGGTGACATCTACTACATTATCTGTACTCAGATATCACTGTGTTAAATATGTTATTACATAGGGCTGCAGGTTACATCTACTACATTATCTGTACTCAGAGATATCACAGTATTTCTGTGGTGTTACATAGGGCTGCAGGTTACATCTACTACATTATCTGTACTCAGAGATATCACTGTGTTATATGTGTTATTACATAGGGCTGCAGGTTACATCTACTACATTATCTGTACTAAGAGAATTATCACTGTGTTATGTGATGTTACATAGGACTGCAGCTGACATCTATAACATTATATTTACTCAGAGAATTATCACTGTGTTAGGCTAAGGTCACACTTGCATATTTCCATGCATTTTTCACACTTGTCTTTTGTGAAAAACGCATGGAAAAACGCATCCATAGACCCCCATGCAAAAAACGCATGCCCCAATGCCAAAAACGCATGTCTAAAGTGCCATGAGTTTTTTGGAGGCGTTTTTGGCTCAGCACCAAAAAATGCATCATGATGCATTTTTTGGTGCTTTTTCAAAAACGTATGCGTTTTTTTAACATGGGGTCCTATGGGACACACATTGAAAAACGCATGGCACTAAATGGTACCTTCGTTTTTGCATGCATTTTTTAAGGCTGCTCCACACCTAACAGCAAAAACGCAGCCCAAAAACACAAGCTGTAAAAAGCAACCTTAAAAAACACATGCAAGTGTGACCCTAGCCTTACACAGGACTGCAGGTGACATCTACTACATTATCTGTACTCAGAGCAATCACTGTGTTATCTGTGGTGTTACATAGGACTGCAGGTGACATCTACTACATTATGGCTGGGGTCACACTTGCGGCTAAATTATTAAATCCTGATCCGGTTTTGAGCTGTCATAAAGCTCAAAACCGGATCAGGAGCCGCTCCCCATTGAGCCCATTATAGTAACCGGATTGCTCTACATGCAATTCGGTTACCACTTGCGGATCTGCAGCCTGAGGTAAAAATCTTGCAGGCTGCAGTTTTCGCAGTGGTTAGGCAACCGCAGCAGGGTTTGCTATAATGGGCTCCTATGGGAATGCCTGCAGCAGCCGTATGCTTTGTTCATCCATTCCTCCGCAGGGATGAACAAAGGGTTAACTGTGAATAATAGCTGTCGGCAACATGTCTCTAGGGGGTGCCCACCCTCCCTAGAGACATGCTGTCCAGTTAAGTGGGCATGAGAGGGGTTAATGTAGTCAGTATAGTATTGCCGGCTATTGTTGACTTTGTGAATTTTATGAATGAATGCGGCGTCTCCTCACTGTAGAGGAGATACTGCACGTAATGTACGTAGTGTATGAACCACTAGCCTTGGTCCTGAAAGTTCTAACATTAGTTCTATGGCGGTGCGCTGCCCACAGACCTAATTTTTTAATACCTAGTTTTTTAATACAACAGTTAGGACCGCGTCAGAGATGGGTACACTTTGAAGTTAGTGACGTGGCTTGATATAACTTTTTTTGCGCAAAAAAACGGATAGACTAAGTACCCTGTATTTTTATACTATTTTTTTATACTGCACTTGCATTTAATACTTTTACTGCAGTGTACTGTTGTTTTTGGTCGCATTTAGCTTTTTGGTCTCCAAATATGTTGGCGGTGTGAACATGTTCTTACAGACTTGTTCTCTGTGTGCAGGACTCATTTGTTTCTAATTAAGTTGCCTCTTGCTTTGCAAGAGATGGAGTCTCCGCCCTTCTCTGGGCCCTGCACACATAGAGCCCCGTCGCCTTCAGTCCATCTCAGACACAGGTCTTGCTGGTTCCTGCTCACTGGTAAGTATACACACTAGTCAGGTTTTTTAATACAACAGTTAGGACCGCGTCAGAGATGGGTACACTTTGAAGTTAGTGACGTGGCTTGATATAACTTTTTTTGCGCAAAAAAACGGATAGACTAAGTACCCTGTATTTGTTATACTATTTTTTATACTGCACTTGCATTTAATACTTTTACTGCAGTGTACTGTTGTTTTTGGTCGCATTTAGCTTTTTGGTCTCCACAGACCTAATGTTACAACTTTCAAGACCAAGGACAGTGGCTCATACATTACGTACATTACATACAGTATCTCCTCTACAGTGAGGAGACGCCGCATTCATTCATAAAATTCACAAAGCCAACAATAGCCGGCAATACTATACTGACTACATTAACCACTCTCATGCCCACTTCACTGGACAGCATGTCTCTAGGGAGGGTGGGCACCCCCTAGAGACATGTTGCTCACAGCTATTATTAACAGTTAACCATTTGTTCATCCCTGCGGCAGCAGGGATGAACAAAGCAGGCGGTAACCGGATTGCTCCGGATTACACATCTGGAGCAATCCGGTTACCGCATTCCGGTTTCCAGGACACATTTTCTCCAAAAATATGTCTGAAGGCAAGAGCGGTTACCGCATCCGGATCCGTTACATCTACTACATTATCTATTCTCAGAGAATTAACACTGTTATCTGTGGTGTTACAGCTGCAGGTGACAGCTACTTAACACAGGAGTACCCCTCTGAGGACAGATAATTAAGTAGCTGTCACCTGCAGTCCTATGTAACACCACAGATAACACAGTGATAATTCTCTGAGTACAGATAATTATCTGTGGTGTTGCATGGGACTGCAGGTGACATCTACTACATTACCTGCACTCAGAGATATCACTGTATTTCTGTGGTGTTACATAGGACTGCAGGTGACATCTATTACACTATATGGACTCAGAGAGTTATCACTGTGTTATCTGTGATGTTACATAGGACTGCAGTTGACATCTAGTACATTATCTGTACTCAGAGATGTCACAGTGTTAGCTGTGGTGTTACATAGGACTGCAGATGACATCGATTACACTATCTGGACTCAGAGAGTTATCACTGTGTTATCTGTGGTGTTACATAGGACTGCGGGTGACATCTATTACACTATCTGGACTCAGAGAGTTATCACTGTGTTATCTGTGGTGTTACATAGGACTGCGGGTGACATCTATTACACTATCTGGACTCAGAGAGTTATCACTGTGTTATCTGTGGTGTTACATAGGACTGCAGGTGACAGCTACTTAACACTGTAGTACCCCTCTGAGGACAGATAATTAAGTAGCTGTCACCTGCAGTCCTATGTAACACCACAGATAACACAGTGATAATTCTCTGAGTACAGATAATTATCTGTGGTGTTGCATGGGACTGCAGGTGACATCTACTACATTACCTGCACTAAGAGATATCACTGTATTTCTGTGGTGTTACATAGGACTGCAGTTGACATCTAGTACATTATCTGTACTCACAGTTATCACTGTGTTATCTGTGGTGTTACATAGGACTGCAGGTGACATCTATTACACTATCTGGACTCTGAGAGTTATCACTGTGTTATCTGTGGTGTTACAGAGGACTGCAGGTGACATCTATTACACTATCTGTACTCTGAGAGTTATCACTGTGTTATCTGTGGTGTTACATAGGACTGCAGGTGACATCTATTACACTATCTGGACTCTGAGAGTTATCACTGTGTTATCTGTGGCGTTACATAGGACTGCATCTATGGCGGCCGTCACACGCACAGATATCTTTAGCGATATTGTAAGCGATCACGTGCACGCGCAATCGCTTACAATATCGCTCACATCGCTGGTGAGATGTCACACAGACAGACTCACCAGCGATGTGGAGCCGCGATCTCGCTCGTTACTATGGTACACATCGGGTAACTAGGCGCCGCGCGTCGCTTAGTTACCGACGTGTACCATAGTTACCATCTCCCAGCATAGGCGCGGTCACTGGGAGATGGATCATCGTGGTGTCATACACCACGATGATGCAGATCGTTGCATCGTTCATCGCTAGATCTGAGAACCGAACCTCAGATCAGCGATGTCACGATCAAGCGATTTACCATCGTAAATCGCTTGATTACATGCAACGATATTTTGCCCGATATCGCTTAAGCGATCAAAAAGGAGATCGCTTAAACGATATCGGGCAAGAAATCGTTCCGTGTGACGGCCCCCTATAACATTTGCAGACAGGGTGATACCTGACCTCTTGGTTAGCGGTTTGGCGAGGTCTATCAGACAGACACTGACACCTGGTATAATACATCGTGATGTCCAGTAGATTGTCTTTCTGTTCTTTCTTTCTCTCCATTAATGGGTTCGTCTGTCATTCTCCCATTATCTGGCACAAACCAAATAGAGGAAGCAGAGCCGGTTATTTCCCTTCTACACTCATCTGTTTTGTCATCTTTAATGTCTCATTCCAGTAATTAAAACAGAAAGTGAAAGCAGATGAGGCCATTTCTTGTAAACCCTCAAACAATCCGATGCTGCCAGGAATAACATCACGCGCCTCGCTCAGCACTGGAGGGAATTTAGGGTTACATAACCCATGAATAACATGCCTGTCCGGTATTTTCACATATAGAACATGTATCCATTACCATCTATGTTCACACATCCATTGCACGTGGATGACATTGAGGTGCGGTCTATGTTTTACATTTTGTAGGTAGGGGAAGATTTGCAAGTATTTTTTATGTGTAGAAAATTGAGTGTAAGGGCACATGGCGGGACCCTGTTGAAGATTTTGCATTGGATCCAAAGAGCTTTGTAAAAGGCACAATGAAAACAGCATAATGGGGACACCAAACACTCTGTATTTTCTTTCACAAGAACTCTTCAGTTTTATCCCTTTGAATCTTTTTTCAATGCTTCTTCTCATTTTACCCACTTTTACGTGGTTTGACCTCCATTGTTCAGCGAAAAATACTTGTGCCAGTGTCACGCTGGACTAAGGGGGAGTCTGGCCACCGTGCGTGACAGTGGCGCATGGACCAACAATGTCTGGCGAACTTCACAAAACTGCAGATGGGTTAACACCAGGGGGGACGAACACAGCGGGGGGCCCTACTGGTACAGAACGGGGAAAGGTGACCTTCTGCACTCACCTGATCTCCCTACCATCCCTATACGGGTTCTTTCAACCTGTCGCCAAACAGGATACCTAGTCCCTCAATGTCCCTTATGTTAGCCCTCAATAGGGAAATGGACGGCGGGAGCACTAGTCTCGATCACTGCAATAATAACAACACGAAGGAACGGGAGACAGACAGGAAGATGGCAAAAACAACTTCACGCCTGTTGCCATGCTCCTTGACAGCAGAAGGCTTGGCAACAGTCAGGTTCTCCAGAGAACGTCCTTCTCCTTAGGAAGCTTGGGTTCAATCACCAGCAAAGCATGCTGGAACCATGTGACCATATAAAGGGGATGGGAGTAATCACAGAGGAGCCACACCTGGACAAGAACTAAGAAGTCTGCTAGCAGCAGAACTGACATTAACTCCTGAACTGCCAAAGTAAAAAAACATGTTTAAAATGAAATCTCAATACAGACATTAGACAGATGTCCCATACCAGTCACAAGTTTCTCAGGTAAGAGAGACCATCATGACAGCCAGTGATCAATTAGAAGCTGTAAGGAAGAAAAGACAACAAGGTCTTATCTGGTTTAACACTGTGGGGTTTTTTTTGTTTTTTTTTGTATAACAAATTTTTATTGAAGTTTTTCAAATATTACACAATCCAAAGCATGTAACATTATCAGTTTTGATACTTGTTAAACATCATCCAACAACAACTTTCCCCCCTCCCCCCATCTGATCATTACTCAGCAATGTATCGCCACTCCGTCGGCGATAAGGCATATGACCATAAGGTCGTTGTCCTCAGTGGTGTAGTCCTTCGCATCAGGTCTCACCACTTGCTCCCTCTATATTTAACTTTCCCAGCGACCCTTGGAGGCTTTCCAGAAGGTACCATTCCGTATTTCGAAATGGCGTTACAGATCGCACAATTTCAGCCCTAGATAAGTAGGAAGACATAAACATTCGCCCATCACGGCCCTGTGCATTAGCCTGTATTGCGAATCTTTCCATCTTTCGCTAATTACATTTTTCTTCACTACCGCCCACCCTTCCAGTATGATTTGGCCTATATCCTCCTCCCCCAATCTAGACACCCAAGCCCTGAAAGTTTCTGAACTGGCAGAAGAGCCACCCCCAGGGCAGTATAGATTGTAGAAATCGAAATTGGGCCCATGTCTCCCCTGAGCAGATAATCCCAGGACGAGTCCCCACACTCCCGGTTTACACCCACCAACGACCCCAACAGATGATGCCTCAGCTGATTGTATTGTAAATCATGCACCAGTCCTAATTGCCATTTATTTCGTACCTCTTCCCCTGTCATCCATCTTCCCTCCTGACGATGCAGGATGTCTCCCAGTGTCTTAACCCCTTTGTCTCTCCAAATCCTGAACAAGGCATTTTCCCTTCCCAGCTCGAAGTCTGGGTGGCGCCAAGGACTAAGATATTTAGATATCTTCCAGGACAGTCCCAGTTTCCTTCTTATCGCCTTCCATGCTCCCCTAGTGTCCCGGAACAATGCCGAGTTTTTGATGTGGGGTTCCAGTCGGGCGTTGGAGGAATGCAGAAGGGTTACCGGATCCCAGGGCGCACACATTGCAGATTCCAGGTCATAGTCCGAAAATCCGCTTGATTTCTTAAACCAATCAAAAATGTGTCTTGCCAGACTTGCCAAAATATAGCCCCTGACATCCGGCACCCCCAGCCCCCCCTCGGCCCCCCTGAGCATTAACGTTCTGAGTCGAATTCGGGGTCTCCTGTTCCTCCACAGGAATCGTGAGAACGCCCTATTGAGCCTCTTGACATCTGAGTGTTTGAGAAGGAAGGGGATGGTCTGTAGGGGATACAGAAGCCTAGGAAAACTGATCATTTTGATCAGGTGGCTCCTTCCTAGTAGCGATAAGGGGAGCCCTTCCCATCTGACCAATTCCCCCTCAATTTTCGTGATCAGAGGGTTGTAGTTCAGATTATAGGTTAACCCCGGAGTTCTTCCCATGTGGATTCCCAGATATTTAATTGATGAGTGGGCTATGGGGATACCGTGTAGACATCTTCTATCTCCCGATCGTCCACCCCCCTCCCATTCTGTTGTCTGAGGAACATAAGCTCGCATTTTGATGTATTTAACCGAAAGCCCGAGAAAGACCCAAACTGCTGTATAGTAGCCAATAAACTGGGCAAGTCTCCTCTGGGGTCCGACATATACAGGATGATATAACACTGTGTTTTAAGGTAAATCAGATTGACTCACCTATTAGTGTTAGACCCAATAAGAGCATCGGCGGCAGCTGCAGACCCAAAGAAAGGAGATCTTTGCTTGCAGTTGGGATAGGGCACTCAGTTGCACTGCTCGCCCATCAAAGAATGCAGCATGGACATCCAAGGTTTTGTTTCGGTGAAAATAGGCTATGCCATTCACAAGTTCATCATTGCTCCCAAATTGTCTAGGAGGCTCCAAGGAAGAGAGAAAACCTCCTGGACTCTAGGAAGAGTTCCCAGGTAAAGGTGATGTGGAGCGGTCCATTGGCCACTTGGGTAATCTGTGAACCAGAGTTCTGAGAATCTCCTCCTACCTGATGACTTCTGCAGCTCTACTCTTTATTAGCAGGCAGGTATGGCGTGATGTCACAGGCCTGTCAGGCCACAATGGTGTTACTTGCAGGATATGTCAGTAGTATGTGACTGATGGATGGGAACCCTGAGAGTTATTATCTCTCGACATAAGCACCTCCTTTTTTGATTAGCCGGCTTGGTGCAAAGACATCGCTGTGACCTGATGGACTAGGCCAGCTAATTAAAAAGGGAGGTAAAGATGCTGGGAGATAAAAGTGTTTCTCAGGGATCCCATCCAGTGGCCACAGGTTTCTGACGTGACCTGTGAATTGACTTTAATCTCAGACATATTGAATCTGCTAGAAACCTCCTGGAAACTGTTATGCACATGAGATTTCCAACACAGATAAATAAAGCCTATCTCTTAACTACTGCACCTAGCCTAACTGGTCCCTGTACAGACTAATGTTGCTAGCTGCACAGTCCCTGTGACACCTGCACAGGCTGGATAATACCTAGCCATAACACTAGGAAACCACAACTCTGACCTGGCTGCCTGAAAGGCCATCGAGTTGTTCCTCGCACCGAACCAGAGGGAGATAGCAGAGATAGATAAGGACCCAAGGTGTTGAAACATAAATCACGGGCACTAGTGGAAAGAGGTAAAGTAGCTACTGCCAGTAAGAATAGCCTCCTACTACCTAACTATGAAAGGAGAAAGGAGTACGTTAGACAAGTGAGACAACAAAGAGGTCTCTTTTTGACAGGCAAAAATTCTTAACAGTGGGGCTGAAACTCCTTAGGATCCACATAAGAATATACCCAGCAGGGAAAGCCAGCATCAGGAGCATATACATAGCACTTGGACAGGAATCGACTATGCTGTGGCTCAGCAGGTAAAGAAACTGACCATACAGCACAAGGTCACCGCATCAAATCTTAAGGCATGACAGAAACAATGTAATTTGGGAGGTGAAGAGGCCATTTTGGCAAATTCTGTACGCTGTGTAGTGGTTATTTCCGTGTATTGCAGCTCAGCTTCCCTTTAATACAAAATGTGCTGAGCTGCAGTACCCAAGCTCTGTGTACATTGGGCTATAGCAGTTGATCGGTGGGGGTTTAAGGGGTCAGACCCACTTGCCAAGTTTTGTGCACAACTGTCATTCATCGAGCACCTGTTCTACTAATGAAAGTAGTGTATGTGCACGGTACCTGCCGATACCTGTCAAGCAGCTGACAGATGTCCACAGCTCCTCCCAATACAAAAATGTCAGACTCTGGAAAATTCCCTTATCAGTAAAGAAAATATTTCCTTGATACACATCGGGCATTGTATTCTGTAGAAACTGCAAAAGCAGCTAAAAATAAGCCCCAAAGACCAGGCGTAAAGGAATGTTCTGAATCTGAAAAAATACAGTGCATTGCTGAAATAATATTGTTATTCATAAGCTCTACCAAGAAAACTTAGATCTTTCTGCAATTTCGCTTGTAAATAGGTCATAATGATGTCTACCCCACAGGACCACTATCATGAGACAGATTGTATGGCTGCAATAGTGGTCCCACCAATCCATATTGCTATATTTTTTCTGCAGCAATTGGGAAAATGTTTGACCAGAGTGGCGGTTTGCCCACTGAGCGTGTTGGGGGACACTCAACGGTAGCGGGATTGAGGCAAACAGGCCCATTTTCCAGTAAAATAAAGTCTAGCAGCTTATGAACACATCATGAACCACATGTAGTGCACAGTTCATTTACAATACATCCATGGAACATTGGTGACATATATCAGTCTGTCCCAATGGCAGATATGCCCGCCTGGCAGTATTTACATAGTTTCTTTTACACTGATGGTTACCTTACAGGAGCTATTCCCAGCTCCATTCACTGACTCCTGTCAGTCCATCATTCAGGAAACTGCCTCTCTGGGATCACCAACACCTGTCAGTTCCAGATCCTCAGCAGGACTGTAGCTTCCTTAATATCCCTGTGGTCTCCTTGTCGCGAACCTTCCAGGACGCTGGCCATTTTCACACTTCCATACAAGGTGCGTTTCAGGACAACAGTTGCTCCAAGCACCAAGAGTGAGCCCTCACAGGTTCCTTCCAGGGACCCAGCTTGTCCGCCTGCTTCTAAGGATGAGATCTGTCCTTCTAGCCATATATCTTCAAGGGCAACTCCTGCTGCCCAAACGCACAGGGACAAACAAATCCCATTACCACAGAGATTATATTCCCACAAACACCCAGGTGTGTGAGGAATCAGTTAGCCAGACACTCCAATGTCTTTTAGCTCACCTACAGTCTAGCACTTGTAATGCATTATCTGAACCTGTGGAACCTCAATTCTCAGCATACATATTTGCAATGCAGAAAGCTGCTGCATCACACCAGATACAGGGGCACAGGTGCAGGGGGTGCAGATGTAGCAGTCACATCCAGTTATTGGTGCCCAAGAATACCTGAACCACATAAGAGGGCGATGGTAAATGGCGCAGGGTGGGCGAGGGCTCAGACTTTATGAAATATCCTAATTCAGATTTGGCTGCCCTCAGCTTCTTTTCATGTTAAAAATACTTTCACCAGTCTGTAGTGGAGTTTAGAGGAAAACACAAAGGACCACTGGGGACAACTAAAGGGGTTATCCACTGATGACCAATAAATATCAGATCAGTGGGAGTCCGACACTCATAACTGTAATCAATCAAATGTTTTGACGTGGGATGTAAATTGTATGGAGAGGAACAACACAAATCCGCATAATGCGTAGTGGTCTCTACGGAGAACTGCAGCCCAAGTTTTACTATCTGATCACAAGTAGAGATGATCGGATCTTTTCAAATTTGAATTTGCCAATCCCTGAATCTTCATCAAAAATTAAATTCTCTAGTAAATTTGTGCAAACCTCAATAATGGAAAAATTGTAATTGTTTAGAAAAGGCATGTTGGGGAGAGAAGAGAGGTCCCCACTGATTATAAGAGCTTACACTCTACAGGAGAGAGAGAGGTCCCCGCTGATTATAAGAGCTTACACTCTACAGGAGAGAGAGAGGTCCCCGCTGATTATAAGAGCTTACACTCTACAGGAGAGAGAGAGGTCCCCGCTGATTATAAGAGCTTACACTCTACAGGAGAGAGAGAGGTCCCCGCTGATTATAAGAGCTTACACTCTACAGGAGAGAGAGAGGTCCCCGCTGATTATAAGAGCTTACACTCTACAGGAGAGAGAGAGGTCCCCGCTGATTATAAGAGCTTACACTCTACAGGAGAGAGAGAGGTCCCCGCTGATTATAAGAGCTTACACTCTACAGGAGAGAGAGAGGTCCCCGCTGATTATAAGAGCTTACACTCTACAGGAGAGAGAGAGGTCCCCGCTGATTATAAGAGCTTATGTCCCAACCCAGGGCAGGGGTGCTTGGAACCGGGCCCTCTCTTTAGTCTGCGGGGGACTGTCACGGCGACGTGACCCGGCTCCCTTTGCCCAGGTGCGGCAATAAAAAGGGGTAGTAATGAAAGGGGATTAAAGTTTAAAGGAATAGTTTGTGATGCTATCCGTGGCTTGTGGCCAGTGTGGGCCACCGCTGCTGTGCAGACCTTGGGGGATGATGATGACGGTGGCAGCCAGGATGTTAAGGGCTGGGGTCCCTCAGGGCAGGTGCTGAGATCCAGATGTCGCACGCCGTTCCTTACAGGCGTTCGTCTCCTCAGTTGGAACAGTCAGTGTGCGGCTCCGCAGGTGAACCTCTGCTGCAGCCGCAGAAATAACAGTCTCACTCAAGCAGCGTCAGGCTTATCCGGGTACTTTACTCAGGAGGCTCAACAGGTTACACACAGTTCATGCTGTTTCACACACTCTTGCAGCTGGGACCTATCAGGCACTACATGTCCTCTCTTGTACCTTACCAGGTCTCTCTCTCTGTTCCAGATGCTAGCACCAGCCAGTGATCATGGGTCTCTTCCCGGGAGATCTCAGCCTGCCTCCCCAACCCTATTTGACAGCCTTTCCTTCGCTGCACTGCAGTGTAGGTTCCAGGCATAAAGTCCCTTCACCTCACTGGTTAATTTACAGTTCGAGCATAAAGCGTCCTGCCGCTTCTGCAGGGCCGCCACCCTGGCTGTGGCCCAGTCCATGGTGCAACAGAGCTTACATTTTACCCGACGGTCTAACTGACCCTTTATAACAAACAAATTAACTACCAGAGCATTGTGGGTATAACAGGCTGGTACTTTATTAAGATTTAATAATGTATCCATTTCCATTTGTTTATTCAACAATTTCTTTAAACACATGTTCGTTCCATAGTCATGTAACCAAATGACTCTTTTGTTTGTAAATACTGAATTATAACTTTATTAATGAACTGATCCCCCCAGCAGAGCTGGGTGACCCTATCTCTAACAAAGTGCCAGCAAAAAATTTAAACGGTGATAACCATTCCATGGGGCGGGCGGGCGGGAATTTCAGCAACTGGTGTTCACTGAACTGTCCGTCCCAAGATTGCCCCCTTTATATATACCAGCCAGAGGACGGCTGGCCAATGAAATAATTCAAATTTGGCGGGCTTCTTCCCGCTCAAATTTCGTCATTTGACCCAGCAACCAACCTGCTGGACCAATGAGTATCCTTCTTTATCAGTTTAATGCTGCAGCCCGTTGCCCCAAGATGGCCACAGCCCTATGCGAGCAGTTGCCAATTCATGGTGCAACAGAGCTTACATTTTACCCGACGGTCTAACTGACCCTTTATAACAAACAAATTAACTACCAGAGCATTGTGGGTATAACAGGCTGGTACTTTATTAAGATTTAATAATGTATCCATTTCCATTTGTTTATTCAACAATTTCTTTAAACACATGTTCGTTCCATAGTCATGTAACCAAATGACTCTTTTGTTTGTAAATACTGAATTATAACTTTATTAATGAACTGATCCCCCCAGCAGAGCTGGGTGACCCATTAGGACGGTACCTTTAAGGTACCGGCCCCCCCAGCCATGCCTCCACAATGCTCTGTGCCCCGACATTGAAAATGTCGAGGCCAACATCCGACAAGTGTACCATATCTTGTCGATATAAACCCGGAACAAAACCTTCCAGCTCTTTGTGTCTATAGGAAAACATACCTATTGATGGCAGAAATTTTTCCATCTCTCTATTCAATCTTTTCCTCATTTTTTCCAGGAACATATTGTTTCTGGTTTTCCACGATAATCGTGGTATTATTTCTGAGAATACAAATGTAGAGCCCTGGACCTTCTGGGCGAGCCAGCAGAAATCCGATTTAACACGCCACAGCAGTTCCAGGGAAGAACCCTTACCCAAATCGTTTCCCCCGGCGTGACAAATCACTAAGTCGGGCCGGGGAAAAAGATCAAGCAGTTGTAAAAATAGATCGTTAACATTATGCCACTTCAGACCCCTTACCCCGTGCCAGTGAATGATAACTTCGGATTCATTAAACGAGAGATTCTCGGAGTAGCCTCTGTTCTTAGCCCTCCTGTGTGCCCAATAGATGAACGAGTGGCCGATGATCCAGACTATTTTGGGGCCTAAAGAATAAATTGATCGTTAATGTACGCTGTGCGAAACAACAAAAGCAAAAGAAACGTGGCAAGCTAAACATTGTGGCTGATTGGCCGTATGTATTTTTTAAATGAATTTGATGTCCATCTGCCCAGTTTCTTAATGCACGACTCATTCAGACCTTGTTGCGCGGCTAAACTTGCAGCACCAATGCGGAATGAATGTGACGTCAATTTGAGGTTCTCCACTTTGAGTTGGTCCAAGCACCTCTGAAGAACTACCCGAAATTGGAACACAGTTAATGGGGTGCCATCAGTATGTATAAATAGGCTGCCTGGTAGTGGGTTACGCGTATCAATCCATGTCTTCATTGCTGTAAATGGGCAAATTCTGACGTCGACAGAGGGGTGAAGTACGATTACTTGGCCTCTGCCGATCTGGTCAGTTTTGGATTTACGCAAATAAATACACAATGTTTTGTGCAACCATGAAACATCTTCCAATCTAATCCCAGATGCATTAGCCTTACTGGTTGACACCAATTCGCTAATCCTCATTGCCGTGAAAAATAAAGTAAGGAACGCTGCCCTAAACATGTTTGCCTCATAGGTATTGAAGCAAACATCGTCGAGGACGCTGCATATCTTTGGTAGAATTGACAATGGCATAGGGGATCTAGTATCTGGTGTACAGAAAGACTTTTTGTACCCTTTCAAGAACTGTTTAACTATAAACGGTTCGGTAATTGCCGGGAATCCAGCCACCTTTAAAAAGAATGAAATCCCGGCAATTATTTTTGTTACGGAAGAGTAAGATAAACGCTTAGCTGCTAATGATTGAAGGAAGGGGAGGGATGCCTGGTTTGCTGCTGTTGTAGGAGAGGCTCCGTATTGTATACAAAACTGCACCCACGAATGCCAGGACGAGCAATAGGACGTCCAGGTCCGTGGTGCGAGTGACTGCTGTATGAATTGTGGTATCAACCCAAGAGGATATTCCATACCTCTGTTGGGACTCGTATGCTGTTCGGTTCCGCCCATGGACATCTGGCTTGGAACTGTGCCGTGTCATTGCGGGAAAGAAGAGCACACAAAGAATGACCATCAGGGATAGATAGCTGAAGCTTTATCCAGCTATTACATTCTAAGCACATAATAGACAATCTCTTTAATAATTTTGAAATTAAATAAGATTTGGAAGATAAAGAATTAACAGTGAATGCAGATATTTTATCATTAGTATTAAAAATTATCCGTCTATTCGTTAACTTGCTACCCCAAAGAGTGAATATGACCGTCAATGCGAAGACGTCACGCAGCGGGGGAGAATTTACAAATGCGTCTTCAAGCTCATTGGGCCATGCAGTGGCTATCCATTTGTTTCTAAAGATAATGCCCATACCCTCCTTAGCTGTGTGGACATCCAGTAGTATTTCGGTAGAGGAGAGAAAAGGTTTCTGGCAACAAGTCACCCCATTAAAGCGAGATAAGAACTGGTACCAAACATCCAGATCAAATTTGAGGGATTGCGTAATTAAAATGGGAGAGGTAGAATGAACTGCAGTCATGCTTTCGTACAATCGCCGTAGAAACGGCCGACCGGCTGGTATTACTCTTAGTGCAAAATTGAGGGATCCTGCCAACGTCTGAAATTCTTTCAATGAGGCTGACTGTTTTGCACGGAATGAATCGATCAGACCTCGCAGTTTAATGAGTTTATCTTCGGGGAGTCTAAATTCCATCTTTTGGGAATCGATTAATATTCCCAAAAATTCTATAGATGTATTTGGAAATGTGGTTTTATCAAAGGCTACCGGGACTCCAAAATGATCCATAAGGGATAGGAACGATTGTAGCAAAACTTCGCAACATCTTGACCCAGGAGGACCAATAAATAAAAAATCGTCCAAGTAATGAGATATCCCTCCCTCTGGCGAATCTTTCTGAATGCACCACTGAAGGAAAGTTGAAAAAGTTTCGAAATAATTACATGACATAGCGAAACCCATCGGGAGGCATCTATCAAAATAATATTTTCCTTCAAAGGTGAAACCCAGGGAATTAAAGCCAGAGGGATGGACAGGGAGTAGCCGAAATGCCGATTGTATGTCAGATTTTGATAATAGTGCTCCCCTGCCAAATTTTTGGAGCAGGTTAACTGCGGAATCAAAGGAAGCATAGGAAACCGATGCCACCCTTGGGTCCACTTGATCGTTTAGTGATGCACCCGCAGGATATGATAAATGGTGTATCATCCTAAACGATCCTTTCTCCTTCTTGGGTACTATCCCGAGTGGGGATATCCTAAAATCTTTAAACGGGGGGTCCGAAAAGGGGCCGAGGCATCTACCGGCTTGTAATTCCTTTTCAATTTTTTCACTAATTATATTTGGGAACTTGTTTGCCGAGGGCAAATTGTTACGGGACGTACAGCCAGATCCTAGGAAAGGCGGAACGAAAAAAACGGATTTAAACCCGGAGTATAACATTTCCGCACTAACCCGATCCGGGTATTGGTTTAGCCAGGGTATTAGATTTATGAGCCTCACTGGGCTCGGTGCCTTTGAGAAAGGGCTCTTTAACTGCTGTGCCTGGCCGCTTGTAACATTTTAATGCAGGATGCGCTCCCCCGCACGTTGAACACTCATGCCGGTAGCGGCAATTTTGCAGCCACCGGCAGGAAGATTCATTAAATGCGAAACAGAAACCCTTCTTTACTAAGGGTGAGCTAAATTGTTTCGCCGGGGGCTGACGCTGGGGGATCATCATTTGTAGCCAGAGGCCTACGTCCTTGGTCCCCCATTTTAGTGACGGATGTACCGCTAACTTCTGACGAAATGCTTCGTCGTAGTTGAGCCATCCCGTGCCCCCAAAATTCCTGTACGCTTCAAGTATTGTGTCTATGTGTTGGCATAAGCCTGAACACAAATTGGGGGATTTTTCGCCTAACACCGCAGCATAAATCAAGAATGCCTGCAGCCATGTATTAAACGAGCGGTACGTTTTCTTCTTATTGTCTCCTTCTTTTTCGTCTCGCCCCTCGTATTTAAACGAGTCGCGATTCGGGAGAAGGGAAAATAAATCTAGAAATTCACCTCCCCAAATTTTTTCTTTAACATTGTTTGCTAAATGAAATCCCAGCGGGGATACCTCGCAAGGAAGGGCCTCTTTCAAATGTGCTTGGGAAACTCCAGCACTAGCTCTTGTTTGCGAGGATGCCCCGGGGGAGGGGGGCACTGATAAGGCTGCCGCTACAGTTTGTCTAACTAAATCTGAAATAGATGATGCTAATGATGGCATTAAAGGATTAATTAAATGAGCGTTCTCACCATATCCTGGCATCGCTGTACTTCCTCGTGTCGGGTTGACCTCTGTCATCGGAAGACCCGGAAAGCTGACCCCTTCGTCACGGCTGCCGGTCTGCTGTGGTCCTGGATCCACTCTGTCGCTTCGGGTTGCATGGTGTACGCCCCAGACTTGGAGTGCCGGGCTCGCACTCCTATGGATGGAGGTAGGAGTGCTGGACGGACCTGATCCGATCTCTGTCGCAGGATTGCTTCGCAGGTTTAGCTCTTGCGAGTCCGTCCCTCTGCCCCCAAAGGGCATTGCGTGCAACAGAGGAGACGGTGGGGACCTGGGTAAGTATACCCCTTGCCCCTGGCCAAGGCCTGCTGGTGCTACAGCCTCAGGGCCTGGTTCCATAGCTCTTTGTGCCCACAGCTGGGCAGTTTCCCTCAAGGGAGTTAATGCACCTCTCTGTACAAAGGTGCCAGGGACCGTAACCAGATTACCTGCCCTGATAGGTTTGGCTCTATTGCTAGGGAGGGCTGGGTGCCCCTCCCGCTTGTGTGCAGGTTAACACCTGCGCCATTGCTGTGTGCAGGGGCTAATACCCCGCTTCCCGCATCGGTGAGGTCGGGGCCGCGTGACGTCACTTC
The DNA here is from genome assembly GCA_033576535.1 of Allobates femoralis. NCBI lineage: Eukaryota > Metazoa > Chordata > Amphibia > Anura > Aromobatidae > Allobates > Allobates femoralis. The sequence continues at coordinate 69,229,181 of JARQOC010000009.1, read as the reverse complement.
CGGCGGGCCGGCTGACGTCATTTCCTGCGCGACCCCGGGAAATGCTCCTGCACTCGGATAACGCGGCCCGGCCGGGCGGACGCTCCGTGCTCGGCTCTGGCGGCTTCCGCTGCTACTGCCTCCTGACCGCTGTCCGCGATTCCTGCCTCGGCTCGGTGGTGAGTAGTTCTCCTTCCTCGGTCTCTTCTGACGCTGGCTCCTCCGCCGCAATACCGGGTCCTGGTCCTCGCAGTTCGCCTCCTCAGCTGGCGGTCTCGGCGCAGCATCGTCTTGTTCGCCGAGGCATTTGCGGAGCCACTCTTCTCCTCCTTGCTGACCTGCCCTCGCTAGTAACCGTTCCAAGAGAGCTTCCATAATTTCAGCAACTGGTGTTCACTGAACTGTCCGTCCCAAGATTGCCCCCTTTATATATACCAGCCAGAGGACGGCTGGCCAATGAAATAATTCAAATTTGGCGGGCTTCTTCCCGCTCAAATTTCGTCATTTGACCCAGCAACCAACCTGCTGGACCAATGAGTATCCTTCTTTATCAGTTTAATGCTGCAGCCCGTTGCCCCAAGATGGCCACAGCCCTATGCGAGCAGTTGCCAATTCACTCTCTCTGAGCTCCCCTAACTTTGTGTTCCTAGGTTTTATTCTAGTTCCACCACTTTCCTAGGCTTTTCCTCTTGCTCCACCCTCCACAAGGTTCCCCTCTTATCCCCTGCCTGACAGAGTAACTAGGACTAGGGATTGGGGCATGTGTTGGGTGTTTATGCGAAGTGTCCTGCCTATATGTCCCAGCTGCAGTACCTTACTGTGGCCGCCAGTCCGCAGTGGCGCCACAATTACACTCTACAGAAGAGACAAGACCCCATGACATGAAGAGCTTAAACTCTACAGGAAAGAGAGAGGACCCCACTGACCATAAGAGCTTACACTCTACACGAGAGAGAGAAGACCCCGCTGCCCATAAGAGCTTACACTCTACACGAGAGAGAGAAGACCCCGCTGCCCATAAGAATTTACACTCTACAGGAGAGAGAGGGGACTCTACTGACCATAAGAGCTTTCACTCTCCAGGAGAGACAGAGGACCCCGCTAACCATAAGAGCTTACCCTCTATAAAAAGACAGAGGGAGGACCTGTTGACCAGAAGAGCTTACATTCTACATAAGTGATAGAGAGAATCCTGCTGACCATATGAGCTTACACTCTACAGAATAGAGAAAGAGGACCCTGCTGACCATAAGAGCTTACACTCTACAGAATAGAGAAAGAGGACCCTGCTGACCATAAGAGTTTACACTCTACAGAATAGAGAAAGAGGACCCTGCTGACCATAAGAGTTTACACTCTACAGAATAGAGAAAGAGGACCCTGCTGACCATAAGAGCTTACACTCTACAGAATAGAGAAAGAGGACCTTGCTGACCATAAGAGCTTACGCTGTACAGAAGCCGTGGTTATCAGGAAATTAGACTTAAACTCAATTCTCCAAGGATTGACAGTCTCATCTTGAGTTACAAATGGGAGAAACCATATTCTGGGGAAAGTTGCACGACTTGCACTATTGTTGCTGTTTCAGCTTCTATTAAAGTCGCAATGTCCATATAACTTCAGTTGAATTGTGTTGGCCAAGTAGTGGTCAGAGACCACGTTCCCTCTATGTATAGAAGATATTACCAGTGTGCATGTCAGTATGTTAAAAAGTTAGTGGTAAGGAGGAATTCCTTGCGGAAGAAGGTGGCCTAGATGTGACGATCATTGGAAGCACCAGGGCCACCATTGCATGAAGGTGCTGGTGCAAACTTGTGAAATATGTGTAGGGGAAGACAGCTGTGGCAGGGGGTAGCATTCCTGATTTTCGTACCAGCATGGTTGGCCCTGGCAAGGACCATCCACTTTTCTGAACACAACCTAACCCATTGGAGGACTCCGGGTTTGGTGGAACCATGGAGGACCATTTGCTCAGCGTAGGTTAAACACATCTGGAGCGAGATGACTGAACACCGAAGAGGTGGAAAAACAGTTTGAGGGGTTTCTGATATCATGACATGCAAAAAAGAGAGATACAAGCAACTTTATTACTTACTTTAGGTCTCCATACACATTGGATTAATGTTGGCTGAATCAATGGGACCAGCTGCCTAATCTGTATTTTATTAAACTTGTATCAAACAGCTGCAGTCTGAAACACTAGGGTGTTCAATCATTGAATAAAAGAATTAAGACATACATTACTGCAAAGGAAATACATTGAAGAATTGAGTCACTTGGCGCATAAATAAGGCCAGTTTTATATGAGCCCAGCAGCCAAATCAAGGCGCATCTCTTTGCTAGGTCCCTAACTTATGCCTTTATCGTGTTAAAAAACCTTCAATTTATGAGCGGGCTTGCTAATAGAAAATGTAAAATGACCTTAAACTGGTGTAAAGAAGAGCTCAATCAGAAGGCAGGACCCCATAATCTAAATAAGAAAACAGTCAGCATTTCCTAACCCAGACAGAGGCATTAGATAGGGATCCAGCAAAAAGATACGCCTTGTTGTTGGCTGCTGGGCTCATAAAACCGGCCTTTTTTATGCACTGTCTCAATTTTTCAAAGTATTTCCTTAGCAGTATAGCATGTCCATATTCCTATATCCAATGTTTGCAAACCTTAGCGATTCAGAGTGCAGCTGGTTATTGTTTGAGTATATTTCATGTTCAGTGTGCCTCTGTATTAGAACATGCCATCAGTTTTTTTCATTTTATCAAATGGATTTGATCGTGTCGAGTATGGGAGTCTTAGTCCCAGATGTGTTTATTGATTTGATGTCACAAAGACGTCCATGGCTTTTACTACATGTGCTAGAATGTGAATGTCTTTCGGCAGAACAGACCAACCAGCTTTTTGTAATGGGGACCTCCATTCTCTGTCTCAATAGATGAAATCTGGGAAGAGAAGGAACCTGTAATTAGAATTCCAAAATCTGATCTTTTGGTTTTCAGGGGAGAAAAGCCAATGCCAAAAGGAGCCTGTCAGCAGCTTTCTCCTCTCCCCATTGAAAAGACATGAACACGTGGCGGAGCTGAGTGCTCATAAGTATGGAGAAGTCGAAGGGACAGTTGTCTGGCTAACGATCATTTGGCTGACAGTGGTCTCATGTGTATGGCCTTCATTAGTGGTGCAGCCTCAGTGTCACAATGATCTCTCTTACTTTGAAGACTTGTCATAGTTTGGGGATCTGTGTCTCATTCCTGTATAGAGACTTCATATTTTTGCTTTCCTTTGGCAGTTTAGAAGCTAACGCCAGTTTCTGTTGCAAGCAAGCTAGCTAGTTCTCTTCCCAGGTGTGGCTACTTTGTGGCCACTTGCATCTCCTTTATATAGTCACCTGTTCCAGCATTCCTTGCTGGTGATTGAACATCATTCCTGGCCTGGCTACCTGAGATGAAGAGGCTATACTGCCAAGATGTGTGCTGCTAAGGAGCATTGTAGCAGGTGTCAAGTTGTTTGTTGTTACTTTGTGTCTTTCCTTCCCCTCTTGCTGATTATTGCAGTGGTTGGGACTAGTGCTCCCGCTGGCCATCTCTCTATTGAGGGTTACCATCAGAGATGGTGAGGGACTAGGTATCCTTTTCGGCGATGGGTTGAAAGAACCTGCATAGGGACGGTAGGGAGATCAGGGCACAACTGCAGGAGGTCTCCTCTTCCCCATTCCCTATGAGCAGGGCCCTCTGCTGTATTTGTCCTCCCCCATCTGTTATTTGGTGTAGTGCGCCGCACACCATTTATGCATCCCTGTCACGCACTGTTTTTAGACATTCCCCACGCCCAGCGTGACAGCTTTGGGCCTACACCATTAAATGATTATATCCGTGTCCCTGTCCTGGCCGCCATAATCAAATTTTGGTAATATACACTTAATGACTCTAAAGCATAAAATGTCTTTGAACAAAACAATCTTTATTTATTATCGTACATAGAAATCCAGGAACAAAAGGGGAGCACAATACAGTAAATGTGGGAATGTCATGGCAGTGGTACATATTCCGCTTGTCCTTTCCATGTTCTGGTGATCTATAGATGATTTGTTCTTCTATATCTTGTGAACTATTTAGTTCATAAAAGCTATAAAGGCCTATTCCACAGATAAAGGGATCACTCCCAGTCTGCATAGCAACAGTCCAAATCCAAGTAGGCCTTCCCTAGCAACGGGGGATCACCACCATCCTGAGACTCTCGGAATGATTCTGACCCCTTTCTTTTATCTGTGTTTAAGCTGTGACTACACCCTATTTGACTCCTGCAAACAATATGGCAGCTCTAAACTGGCATTATAATAGTTAAAGCAAACTAAAGGCGAATAAGGGCAGAAATATGGTTTTATGTAAAGCCGAGCAAAAAGGGCATGTTCTAGATTGGATTTAACCAGTACTTGGGACGGGACTTAAAGGAGTTCTCCACTTTTGGAGAAATTTTTATGTTACTTAACTAAAATATTTTTAGTTGGTTTCATTAAAATTTTTAACCCATTGCTTTTTGTAGCCTTTGTATTTCTGGCTGCAAAATGAGTTAACTGAGAATCGATCAGTCAGCTCACTATGCTGGTCCGACTAGGAGTTTGTAACTCTTATCTGTCATTTTCTGAGCTCCTCTCGACTGATAGACCATATCAAAGTTGATTGTGAAGGGCAAAAAAAGCCAAAATAATTTATTAATCTCAATTGCAAAATTATTTTTAACCCTAAATATAAGCATTTATAGGGAATCTGTCAGGTCAAAAATTCATATGTAACTGATATCATTTTCTAATTGAACTAGTGAAGCTCTTTCTAGTCATGTATTTCTTTTGTTTATACTCCCCATCCTTATCACTTTCATTCCATCTGTCAATCACACAGTGAGTGATTACTTGCTTCTCTGCTGCACACTCCCTAAGGAATGAATATTCATGTAGTGACATCACTGCACTACCCTCCTGTGGGTCGTATCCTGTTGTGTGGTCTGCTCCCCATGTGCAGGCACAGTGCAAAGGAGAAAGGAGGGGGGGAGGAGGTGTGTGCTCTTAGCAGCTGCACATCTGACATCTTGATTGTGTTTACCTGAGGCATATGTATAGTGTGGGCTGGAGATATTTCTATGTGTTTATAAGAATATTTATGCATTTGCTCAGGAGGTACATACATTACATGTATGTAGGAAAACCAAAGTTCATATAAACACATAGAAATCTTTAAAGGCCGCACACACATTGTAGCACAAAACACCTCCCCACTCCACTGTCTATCTCTTAACCTCTGAAGGAGCCTGCAGAAGCCTGATATTTTCAGTGTAACTTTAGCACAGAGGGGAGGGACAGAACACCAGCTTGGATAGGCATGGAAATTGAAATAACATTTACATACTACAGACTATTCACTAGTTCGGTCAATTACTCTTACTGCTGAAGCTGGCTGCCTGCTGGGTGTGAAAGTGATTATAGCAAGAGAACTATAAAGGGTACAGTTATGATTTTTTTACATGTTTTAAAAGGTCTGCCCAGGCCCTATTCAAGGGTACTATAAGTATCATACTGGAAAATGACCTGATAGAGTCCTTATAAGTAAACAAATGTTTCCAACACTTTAATGTCTCTATTTTACCTACAGTAATGTTGGCATGCATGACATTAAGGCGAGCAGATCTCCTGGTATGACTACTATTAGAATACTATGTTTCTACATGCTAACGCTCATCCATAATAATACTGCTAAACAATGCGACTACGAAATTCCTCCTATAGAAGCACTTTTTTAACAATTCTTCCTAAAGTTCCAGGCAAGAATGTTGTGATGAGTTCCTCCATTAAGGACGAGGGTTGGTTGTTGTCCCGTCGTAATCGGCTTATTTCATCATCAGCATTTGACATTTGTTTTGAACCCTCCTTTCATCATTTCTTCTTGTTCCTGTAGAGAAAAAGTACCAGTTAGTCCTTTCATTGTAGTTATCATTCTGCGCGACAAAGATTTCTGCTCATATCCTGGTCCAGCTTTTGGCCTATAAAAATTGCCCAAGTTCATGGTTGGTATACCCTTGTATTAGTCCTCTACTGAATTTTTTTTCTGGCCAAATGTATCTCTAGTTCCAAGGAACGCCAATGGGAGCAGCTTGTGCCCCATCATGTGCCAAACCTTCCCTGGAGTCTGGGAACAAGATATCTTCTCAAGCAACCATATCAATCAGATTGTCAAAATAAAAAATTGGATCCGGTACATTGACGACATCTGGTCCATCTTTTTAATGGCTTGAAATAGGCCCTGCGTGGCAAAACGTTGCATCGTCTACATCTTTTTATATGTATATCAGGATCAATAAGGTTTATGTGAAGGAGGATTTACGGTGCCTTCGACTCTTTGGAATTTGTCTAGTAATGCAACCATGTAGAGCAGGGTGGCAACTCCAGCCTCGAGGGCCGTACACAGTGCAGGTTTTCTGTAATCCTTAGCATTGACAGCTGGTAATTTAATCTCCTGCACAGGTGATGTTCAACTGTCAAATGCCAAGGATATCCAGAAACCGACTGTGTGCGGCCCTCGAGCTGGAGTCCACCTGATGTAGAGGTTGTACCAAACTGCATGAGTCGTAGAGTCATGCATGGAATATAGCTTGATATATTTAAGAACATAGTATGGTAATAAGATCAAATTTGATCACTAGAACATCGATTTGTAGGACCCAGTCCGGTGCCACCTCAGACCTCTGGCCTGAGCCATGGAAACCACCTGTCTCGTCTCACCTCTTTTGATTAGCTGGTCTGGTGTTACATACATGTGATATCACGCCAGCTCAACTAATCGAAAGAACAACAGATGGCGGCAGGTAGGGGGGGTTCTTAGGCCTCCCTGACTTGACAACTTGTTGGGTCCTGCATATTGATTTGCATCATCTCAAGTGTTCACCATGTTTGAGGATTTGGTCAAACCTAGAATAACAAACATGATAAAAAACCCAAAAATTGTAGACCATATCGGGACAATGTGACCATTCACCTGAAGTTTCTCTTTAATCAGCCATCGTTTTCTTGCTTTATCTTCTCCCTTTCTTCACTCATTTTGTTTTCCAGCATTTTCACATGCATGTCGCATCTTTCCTGTTCATTCGCCAGGTTCTTCTCCAGCTCCATGTTCGTCTTTTCCAGAATCTCCTGCGCTCGTGCGGCAGCTTCTGCCTGTGATTTTTGCTCTGTAGTAATAAATGGATATTACAGTTCTTAGAATGTCTATGCCTTCATATTTAATAAAATATTCAGATCTGTAGAAGTGCGGCTTGTGCTATCTGTGTGGCTGCAAGTAGAGCCACATTGTTAGGAAACTGATCAAGAGACAGATGGTGGTTATTTATGGGAACTCTGTAGTTGCTGTTTCTATACTTTAGTAGATGGGTGCCCGATGTAAATGGCATCAGGAGGGCAATGATGTCACGATGGCCGAGGGCTCTGTGGCTCGTGCGATGGTGGCATAACTCATGCCGATGCAATGTTTGTTCACCTTGTAATGCACAGTAGTGGACCAGGTGTATAAACATGGCGGCCTTATGCGCTTTTGCAAACAGTGTGACATCACGATGGGGCAGGCTTGTGAGGGATTATGGGAGGGGGCGGTGCAACAACAAAGGCGGTAGAGGACCCAAAGGACAGCAGCAGCATGTGGCGCCACTGGTGGTACTGCGCAGTGTGCTCCATCAACTACGCAGTACCACCACCGGCCACCATCTTGGCACAACCATCACTCCGCAACTTTTTTTTTGCATTTCAGCTGGCCAATCAGGGGGCCTTTATTGGGGACATCCCGACGCCAAGGCATTTATGTAAGGAGATGCTCCCACTAAATTGATGGCATCTTGTGAAATTTGGCAAAAGGCAAATCGCTCTATCAACCAGACAAATGATGAATTGGTTGTTATCATTGGAAGTCTTCACTAGTTCACGTAACATCACCGCCGCGGCCCCACAGGTGAGGAGCAGGGGAGAGGGGGGGGGTGAAGCTGGTGTGGGACTTGCCTTGAGGTGCCTCCCGCGGTCAGATTCAGCGCCGATATGAGGAGAGGAGGGGCGGGCGCAGCTGCAGGAAGTGAGGCTTCACTCACTTCCCGTTCTCCCTCCTCTCCTCGGACAGATGTGATCGCGGTCGCGGCGGGCGGCTGAAAGCACGGGCCCCCCTACAGGGGCGGGCCCGGTCTCAGCCGCGACTGCTGCGACCGCGGTAGTTACGCCACTGGACACCGTTCTATTGTATCATTGGTTCACATAGGTTCAGCTCTAACATGGAGTTAGAATTTCCTTTTAAATTCTTACCAGCTAGTTTTTTGTCTTTTTCTTCCAAAGTTTTATCTGCCGTTAGGATGGTGGATTCTACGCTTTCCTTTTCTTTGAGGAACTGTTGCAAAACTTCTAGAGCCTATGGTAAAAATCAGATATTGATAAAGATAATTATTTGGTTTAACTCGGAGCTATGAATGTGAATCTGCCTGAAACACGTCAGCAAAGTTATCTACTTTTAGTATGTATTGAACAGATTACCTACTTACTTACCTTCACCCCCTTGCCTTTGACCCTTAGATAATCGGCTTCCAATGATTTCTTCTCCTCGGTGAACTGCTTATATCCACCGGGCACAGAATACTTCCCTTCCCTTATTCCTTTCTCCATTTCAGCACTTAGCTCCTGCAGTAAGCCTTTGCACTTTACCTCCGAAGCCTTCTCATTGTGATTCTTATATATCTCCTTTTTAGCAACCAACTCATCCTACAAGAGAATGACATTAAAAATAATATAGTTCAATTCGGGCATTTGGGCTCCCTGTATTTTGTGCTACTAGGCACAAATGTTCACATGCAAGTTTGAATGTAAGGGGGATAAACTTATTAATGTAATCTGCCGTTTTGCATTATGCATGCTTCAACTGGTTGCATTGGTTGGATCAGTTGAAGTGTGCATAACGCGAATTGGCCGCCGTCTCTCTTCGTCCTGCTTCCTGCCACATGTTTTAATCATTTTTCCCAATAAATTCTTTTTAGACAATAAGATTAGCAGGAGGAGAAACAAGAGCAGGAAGGAAGCTACAGAACAGGGGAGAACGTCCATAACCTCACCAGGTATATAACAGAGCTTTCTCCAGAAAGTCTGGGACACCACACCTCACAGACCAACATAGGATAAACTATAGCTGACATGGATAGATGGATTCCTCCAGCATAAATAGGAGGGGAGCCGCTGTGATAGGCCTCCCCACAACATGTGATAATAGCAACAAGTAGACAGCAGAGATTAACTCTTGTTAGCCTGTCTATAAATCAGCACATAGCCGGTTGATGTCATAGTCTGCCTTTGTTGATCCCAGACACCAGAGATACCATTGGGCAGAGTGTCAGAATCTGCAGTCAGGACAGAGCCCAACACTGCCATGACAGTCAACAATATTTGTGCGTTAAGAAAGACTAAAGGTGCTGTCACACGCGGCGATTCTGGCCTCCGATGTCGGAAGCGATGTGCGGGTGCCCGCTCGCTTCCAACATCGCAGGCCAGCTGTCACACGGCACGACGTTGCCGGTGACGCGGCGGCGATGTGGGCGGAGCCATCGCTCGCTGGGCTAAGCCCAGCGAGCGATGGCTCAGAAACATTGCGATATAGGCTGGATCGCGCCGCCGCCAGTGTCAGACGGCGCGATCCAGCCTAATCGCTGGTCACAGGTTGACAGGTTTATGAACATGTTCATAAACCTGTCAACCTGCGACCAGCGATAATTTGCAGTTGCGTCGCGCTGTCACACAGCGCGACGCACTTGCAATATCGCCCGCGACATCGCTGTTACGTCACTTTTCGGCGATGTCGCGGGCGAAATCGCCACGTGTGACCCCACCTTTAGTATCCAAACAATACCAATTATTCAAGTTAACTAAAAATGATGCTATGAATTAATTGTCTCACTTTACTTACTATTAGCTTGTACTGGTATTCATGATTTTCATCTTTGAAGGAAAGATTCATAAATATTTTCAGTGATTCTGCATGACATTCCTTCTCGAGGTTTAGAAATTCATCTTGTGTCTCGGTTGGGAATTTGCTTACTTGTTGACTCATCAGATCTTCGTACTTGGATAGCGCTTCACTTACTGCTCGGGAGTTCTCAATTGTTGCCAAAGCAATAACTGCATTTTCCATAGATGGAATGGATCCACTTCGAATTGACTCTACGTAGGAGACTGCAACATCTCCAAAGCCTAATAACATAAAATGGTTAGAAGAAGACTTTTCAATGGCAGAAAATGTTGTAGAGAAGGGCTAAGTCATATAATAAGGTAAGGACTTACTTCTCCCGGTCATCGTGAAGCCACCTGATAGGGATTTAACTGGACTTGTATCATAAATGAATTTACAGAATCGCTTTGTCTGTATTACAAATGCTTCATCCAGCTGACACTCGGCCACATTATCCAGGTTCTGGAGATCAGTCTTAGATGCCGGACGATCAAACACAAAACATTTGTGTGAATGGAAGTAATGGAGGAGACACTCCCGGGGGAGGTTGTAATTTCGTACAGGTGCACTCATACCTAGAAATACATTGTCTCATAAATAACATATGTCACCAATCCACAGGATAGTTAATAAGAGTATGATCATTACGGGTACTGTTGCTGAATCCCCTTATTAATCCCAAGAAAAGCAAGGTCAAAAGTGCTATTTGTGAACAAAGCATTACTGAGCATGTGCAAACAAGTGTTTGCACATGCTCAGTACCATTTAATTCATAAAAGATACTTTGGGCGCCCGTTGTTGAGATCCATTTCAGCAATCCTATATTATTCATCTATTTTTAAGACAATTTAAGCAAATCTTTTAGGAACATGTCAACACAATGTTAACTGGTGACGACAGTAATCTGCATAATCTTGGAATGCAAATATAGGCATTAGCAAGTATCAAAATTAATTAACATCTTCAGGTTCATGTGTGTACCTGTCTTTAGCTTCAGGGCATTTTTCAGGTACTCATCCTCAGTGATGTTCTTTCCATTGACTTCCAGTTTTAGGTTAAAATCTCGGACACACCATACAAAAGACGGGAAAAATCTCTTGAACTCCCCCGAATCATCGTCAAGTTCTGATTGCTGCTCGCTCGCTTTCACTTTTATTTTCTCAGTAAGTTCTGTGACATAACTACGAGAAGTTAAGGAGTAATGTATAAATGAAGCAAATATATGTCACATCTTGTCCGGGACCTGCTCTGGCGACATCTACGTCTGTCACCAAGTACCATCGTATTCATTCTCCAGACTGTGCTGGCAATGGAGGACGTGTCAGGCCCAGAAACGTTAGGTGGTGCAGGCAATGTCAATCCACTAAGATTGTGGTGGCTGGGTGTGGCGGTGCTGTCCAGTCTAGCTGTATGGGTGTGTGCTATCCAGCTGAAGTAATCAGCTCTCTGCACTTGGACAGCACCACACCCTATTAAAACTCCCAGCTTCTGTTGGTAGCTGCCAGATATAGTTTATCTACTGGTTCAGTCCCCACGCAATCTATTCCTCCTTGCTTGTTTATTCTCTTGTTGTCTGACCATGACCCATTTCCCGACAATCTGATTTTGTACCGTAACTGTCCTCCTGGTTGTGACCTGGCTGTCTCACCTCTCCGGCCAGCCTGCATAGCCGGCAAGCAGCTTACTTCCGTGGCCATAACCCAGGGGCCCTTATACAAGTCCAGATTCCTGTATAGGGGTTAAAGGGTGAAGATCAGGACAACCCCTGGGATGTGGTGAATGGAGTGGCTTGCACTAGATTGTCGGTGACCACTGATACCCTGTTTCCCCTAAAATAAGATGGGGGGGGGGGGGAATATTGCATGGGGATATTGGTGCTGCAAGGGGATGATGGGGATATTGGAGGCTGCATGGTAAATGGGAATATTGGGTCTTGCAAGGGGATAATGGAAAAATAAGGCATGCTCTGAAAATAAGACCTAGGAGCAAAAAGTAATATAAGAAGGTGTCTTATTTTCAGGGAAACAGGGTAGAGCCTTTCTACATTATCTACTTACCAAATTTTCTGATGGGTTTTCAATAAATGATTACCAAAATAAAAAAAAGTTAAGACGTTTGCACTCATAATATGGCAGTGTGACATTTGATAAAGTCAGACATATTTGACTTGCATTTATGGAGAAACCCACAGGAAAAACACATTGAAAACCATCATACCTAGAGCGCGTGCGTAAGATTAAACACCTCTGATCCAACAGTACAAAGAAAACACCAATAAAAACAAAGCATGTTACCTTCTCCACCATTTTTTATTGCTTTAGAGTTCAATACCTGGTATTGATTCACCGGCTTGCGCCTGTCTTACGTTGCCCTACTTATCGTATAAAAGTAAAAAATGAGTTGTTGATGTTGACTGTCTGTGTGTCAGTGTGTTAGTTCAGCAAATTTATCGGGAAGCCCATAAAGATAACATCGGCTACAGCGAAATTGAAGTTCAGCTCATGTTCTGCTCAAGTGTCACTCAAGGGAAACTCATAACAACCGAGGTTCTGTAACATTCGAAGAAAGCGGGGTGAAAAGACTGTTCATAAACATATGAGAACTGTTGGACAAAGGTCGCTTCGGCAAACACATCTTTCCCAACACCCCATACTCCGGTTAGACATGTGTTCCCTTTATGAAGAGATGAGCAAGCTGCAGTCATACATTTGTTGGTGGTCTATCTTCCCAACAACAAAAGATCTAGCAGTTACACCCAACTATTTGATCCTTATCTCCTCAACTGTGGAATGGAGAGCCGAATAAACATTAGATGGTAAACCGGTGCCCCAAAATTTGGTGGGTTAACCCAATTCACATCTAAAAGCACCCCTTTCTTTTTGATGACGATAAGACACCATCGGAGGTGGAAGCCATTTACTTCTCTATAGAAGTGTATTAGCCGGGCAGATGAGCACTCCCACATTCGGGAACCAATCAATTGAACTTCAATTTCTTTCCTCTTTCTGAATTTGGGCAGCCATCAATTTCTTATGGTAAACTTGTATTAGGTTGATACAAGTTAACCATAAGAAATTGATGGCTGCCCAAATTCAGAAAGAGGAAAGAAATTGAAGCTCAATTGATTGGTTCCCGAATGTGGGAGCGCTCATCTGCCCGGCTAATACACTTCTGAAGTCAATCCACGGACTCCCGGCTTAGAGTTCCGCTTTACCCTGGACTGGAGCAGCATACCATAGGAGCCTTACCAGATCCTAAGAGATCGATGTGCCATTGTATTTATTATTATTATTATTATTTATTTATTTATATAGCGCCATTAGGTTCCATGGCGCTTTACATGAGGATGAGGGAGACAAGAACAAGTACACTAAATCTAGGCGATCAGGACGTACAGGTACAGGAGGGGCAGGGACCCTGTCCACGAGGGCTCACAGTCTATGAGACGAGGGCTCACATAAAAGGTACACTATAGGTGAGTGCGCTTGCCTATAATTTACATGTATAAAACCTCTACACTTAGGTCTGCTTTTTTATCCCCTCTAGACCTACAGCCTAAGGTCTCGTATTTACTTTTCTATGTGATTAGAGGAGGCGGAAAAATAGCTGAAGGACAAAAAAAAAAAATGTTTGACCTGCAGTTGGCTAATGTTTAGACTTCAGCTATTTTTCCATCTCTTCCAATCACATAGCGGAGAGAAGTAAATGATTTCCACCTCCGGTTGTGTCTTATCGTCATCAAAAGCAAAGGGATCAGGCACTTGAATTCAAATTGTGCGACCCTTCTCTGCCCCAATATCATCTGTAAGCAGCGGCGTGCCTAGGTTTGACGGCGCCTGGGGCAATGATCTATTATGGCGCCCCCCCCCCCCAAAGCAGGTGAGGACCGGGGGGGTGCTGTCAGTTTTCAGCCCCGCCGCCCCTGCTGCACGCGTGGTTGAAGACCGGGCTGCATTACCTGACAATTCCGGGATGCTGCTGGAGTATAAAGGTGGCCGCCAAGGCATGTCCGGTGACGTCACGCAAGGCGGTACCATTGCTCCCGGCCAGCAGGGGGTATTATAGATAGGAGCTCAGTGTGCGGTAGGTGCAGACTCCTCCGGAAATGCCTCCGGAAGTGGCCGACCACTCGGGCCCCACATACAATCTGTGCATATCACGCACGGTGATATACACACCGAGCGGGAAAGGGGACGGGGGGGTGCCGCCGGCGCCCCCCCGCTGAGTTGCGCCCAGGGCAAAAGGTCCGGCTGCACCCCCTAGATACGCCCCTGTCTGTAAGGGAAAACTCATGGTCGTGAGATGATGTGATCAGTCCCTTGAAGTTGGAGGATTTTGACGATTTTGGTCTAATCCATATCGGACCTTTATGCGTATTACCGTTTGAACAGTTTGATACCACAGAGATAAAGTATTACTCTATCTACGCATGTAGTGAGGAGCCATAACGACTCCATGTTGGGTTTTCAATGCACCAGATCTTCTAATACAGTAAATCCCCCCATTAAAGTCATATAAAGGATACTGGAGTTGGTCCATGGCCTGTTGGTCAATTGTCCCGATACTGTTAAATACCAAGGTGCTGCTAAGAAGAACAGCAAGGGCGAAAATCCAGGAATCGTTCTGGCTGTTTCCCTGAAATAAAACAAAGGTATTTCTTAAATTAATTGGATTCATGCTGCCTGATTCATTGCAGCCAGGTAGATTGACTAGACCATTCTCGGACATGTTGGTTGACACACAGGAAAGACTTTTTCAATGAACTAGACCATGGAAAAGCTGGTCAAATTAGCCAGGTCTCTGCCTATAGTCCTCGTCGACTCATCAGACTAAGTTCTGTTTCTTTTGTAAGTGTTGCAGCTAAGCACTGAGGCCTTCACAACGAATCCCTTTAACTTGGTCTACAGAGAGAAAGTACTAAAGTGTTTCCATAGTAGAACGGTAATCCGAAATGTACCGCCTATAGAGAACATGAGCTATAAAGAATCCACAGAAAAAAAACAATATCATATTTATTGAGTTAATAAAAGGTGCATAAAAGACACACATAGGCTACATGACTAGCCTTATTGACGCCTTTCAGGTCTTAAACCCTTAATCATGACCTTTTATTACCCCAATTAAGATGATATTGTGTGTATGAGTTGGACCTCTTTTCTGGCTTTTCCTTGCATTTGGCTGTGGTGAAGCTGATACCTGAGTTCTGCATTGAGGAACAACTGGTGAGCTGGACATTGAACATTTTTTTGCTCTAACGAATGGTTTGGTTCATGGGTCTACAGTTTTATGTAGGGCTGTGGAGTCGGAGTTGATTTCCATTTCGGTGGAGTCAGTCGGATTTAGGGATATTGAAGAGTAGGATATGTGGCTTACTGACTTGGTTGTGGAGTCGGTGTCCATTTTGGTGGGTTGGAGTCGGATTCAAGAAAATTGAGGAATCGAAATCGGATGTTTGGCTTATTACTCTACAGCCTGGTTCTATGTACACAGCTCCTCTGCAGACCTACAATATGTATCTCAATGACTGCAATCTACAGACAAACTCTTGCCAATGATCTCAAAGGTTGGCTTTTTGAGGGCAGAGATTATATGTTAGGAATGTTGTCCCTAGATCTTTCCTTATCTGCTGTTGGCGTTGGAGCACAGTGGAATCACGCGTGACTACAGGATCAGGGTTTGTTTTTAGTCTGGTGTCATGGTGATACATGCGGTTGTGTCCAGTGTATATCTGCACTTTTGTGTTACTTGGGCGCCCGAGCGCTGCCTACACAATATTCTGTATCTGCTCCATATGGCCTCTGTAGAGATTGCTATGCAGGTCTGGAGAAAGAGCTCTTGGCTGGGATCCCAAAGATTCCTCTATAAGGATCTGATAACTCAGTCTGCAGAAATGTTTACACTGACCTTCTCCACGTCCCCCAGTCCTTCTGTATCCAGCAGCACCAGGGTGTGATCACGTTTCACAGGGTGAGGGACGCACCACATCCAGATACCTTTAGTCATGGACTGGACGGTGGATCCCAACGAAAAGCCTGTATGGGAAAAACATAAACCTTATGGATATTACACAGTAGAGATCAACCACAAATAATAAGGTGTCCAGTTATATCCAGTGTGGGCCCTTAATAAAGTCTAATTAAAAACGTACAGAAGCGGCTATGTCAGGTGCTCAAACGCAAAGGCAGGGGCAAAGATTCCAAGATGAACTCTTCTTTAATGGTTATTGATCACAGGGTCAATTGATCCCTACAAGTTATGACGGTGAACCACTTCTTTAAGTTCCTAATTCAGCCTTTCCCCATGAGGGTAAGAGGCCAGTGCTTCACGAAATTGCTGGAGGACCTGGAGCTGGAGTACCTTTGGTGATGTCATCACCGGCATGATCACTCACGTGACCATCGTGTTGTGAGCGTTGTCACCGAAGACTCTAAACCTCAGTTACGCATCCCATACCAGGTTAGTTTGGCTATAACTAAAGTATCCTCCACTTGAAGACTGGGGAATACTCTCGGAGCGCTCCCTCTCTTCTTGTTTTTGTCTTCTTAATACAGCCCAGTTCTAAAAAGGTCCAGGAAGAAACATACCCATTTGGGGGTCACCAGATTACTAGGACCAAATCACTCTCCACTGGTGACGAAGCGCATCGGTAATCATTGTTTTCCAATACCCCGACTCTCTTAACATCAACTACCCATTTTTATCAAATTGAAGTTTGACTCGTGTTTCCATGTAGCATAAACCCTGTTTTTTTTTATGGTTGCATATTTTACCAGTCCCAGCATGAGTGGATGAGATTTCTTGACCAAGGCCCATTGTGCTTTTAAGGAGGCCGTAGAACTTTGCATTTTTTGTTGGTTCTTTTTGTTTTTCGGTATAGGCTTTTATTGGGAGCATGAGAAAAAAATGCAGTTGCCGCATTCCGTACAACAAGTGCAATAGACATGGGACTAAAAAGGCATAAAATAACATGGAAATGAGCAGATTGCTTATTCATGGTGAGTGAGCACTACCATGCTTGGGGGGCTCAGTACTCGAAATGAGAAGTCGGACGCTACTCGAAAGCCCAAGTCTAATGGAAGTCAATGAAAAACTCAAGTACTTTTACGGAAGATCTTCCCTATTCCCTTTCAATGTTTCCCTATTTACTTCCATTATGCTTAGTTTACGAGTTGAGCCCATCCGAGCGTCAACTGCTCATTTTGAGCACTGAGCATCTAGCACCCAAGCAAGTCAGTACTCTCTTATCACTAGTGCAGATGACTACAGATGACTGAGAACTTTCCCTTAGACGTCATGGGGTTTTAGAAGGCTTTGGCATCCACCAGGAGATTTACCAGCTCTTTTGGTCTCCTCTTTTCCTGAGAACCTTCAGGACATTGTGGGAAAATTAGAAAGTATACAAATACTGTAAATACTAGAAATCTTACACTGAACAATTATTGGAGGTCTTCTATACATTAAAGGCCCCTACACACTTTAAAGAAGTCCTAACCCAGCGATTTCGGCAGATCGACCAACCATCTAATGTGTATTGGAGCCTCCTTACTTTGCCAAACACATAATGAAGGTCCATGGGGAGTCTTACCATTTTTACGTCCCGCTAGCTTGTTCATCAGATAAGACTTCCCAGTACGGTATTTCCCGACTATGCCCACAACAACCACCTTCTGGGTAAAGCGGGATAAGATTTGTAGCGCTTCTTGATTAACTTGGATTGTTCCATCGTCATGGTTCTCAATTAAACACACTGGATTCTCCATTTTTTTGTTTTAAATCCTGTGAATTGAAAAATAAAATAAAGATATAAATGTTACTTCCACTGCAGCCATGGTAGGTTGGTTGTGATTTCTTGGAAAGGGCACCACTCTTGATCTTTGGTTCTGTCTGGTATTGCAGTTTGAGTGTTTGATTCTATTAGGCTACATTCACACTGTGCATTTTTGGTCTGTTTTGTCTCATCAGTTTTTGTAGCCAAAATCAGCAGTGGGTGATAAATACAGAAGTGGTGACGTGTTTCTATTACACTTTTCCTCTGATTGTTCCACTCCTGGTTTTGGCTACAAATCCTGATGAGCAAAAACAGACCAAAAAGTCAAAGTATGAATGGAGCCTTAGATATAGGCAAATAATTTTACGGGACTCCCGTCTATCGGGCGGGCAGGCCAAAGGTTTGTGCTCACTGGACGAGAGTCTCCCAAATCTTTTACCTGATTGGCTGGTGACCATTCATGTAATTTTTTCTATCCCCCACTTCCTCAAGATGCCTGGACCACCAGTGTAATAAGCCCCTGTGCTTTGTGTAACCCCCATCTTGTTGTAGATTGTAAGCTCTTTTGAGCAGGGTCACCTTTATTTTTGCTTTAATTATTGTATTGTATTTGTTACATTGTTTCTCTGCTTTATTATATTGAATTTTATTACAATACACTAATTGAAGTGGAAAATCAATGTATTTTTTACATTGTTTCTCTGCTTTAATTATTATACTGCATTTTTTACATTGATTCTCTACTTTAATTGCTGTATTGTATTTTTACATTGTTTTTCTACTTTAATTATTGTATTGTATTTTTTTTACCTTGATTCTCCACTTTAGTGTATTGTATTCTTTACATTGTTTCTCTGCTTTAATTATTGTATTGTATTTTTTATAATTGTTACTTATGACCATTTGTAATATGAACCAATGAATTGTAAAGTGCTGTGGAATATGTTGGCGCTATATAAATAAAGATTATTATTGCTGTTAAGATTATTATTTACCTTCCAGAATCTATGGCGTAGCTTTTGATTAGTGAGAGCTGACACCAATGACATAACTAGAATCCAATGGACCACAAGGCAAAATTTGGGTCCTCCATCCTGGGCCCTTCCCAGTAATAATGCCCCCCCATCCTGGGCCCTTCCAGTAATAATGCCCCCTATACTGGTATAATGTCCCCAAATCCCGGGCCCATGTTTCAATAATGTCTCCCATCTTCGGGACCTTCCTTGTATAAAGTCCCCTATCCTGGTATAATGTCCCCCATGCTGGGCTCCTTCCTTTACTCCCCAGCATACTTTTAAAAGAAACAATTATTCTTACCTTCCCCCACTGCCATGACATTTTGCATCCTACATAGCCAGCGTAATAACCGGCAGCTGACTTTGGAGTGGTGTCATCAGACACCGCGTAACATCACTGCCATACGCCACCAGCAAGGTGATGGCTGCTGCCAGCCTCAAATTTGCCGGTGGCTTGTATTGCAGTGCAGGGAACCATTGGGTTCTGTACACCTCAATATATTTCAGAAGAATGCAGTGTACATCGAAAGTCGCACATTTAGGTAAAATTGGCACTAGAGTCGATGAACCCGGTCTCGGTCGCATTATTGTTATCGTTATGAGGATTCTGGAATCCTGTCCAGAGGCCAAACATTTTTTTCTGAATATAGTGTTTAGGGACTCGTAAGCGTGAGGATCCTTGACGGGGATTACGAGTTTACGTACTTTGGCCAAAATATCCATAAATCCCTAACATTATCATTCATCAGTTTTTTGCACTTTTCTATCTATATGCAGGATACAGTGGGGCCCCTGGGGGTGTCTGTCCGGTGTGATGCATGTATATAGTGCTGGCCAGCCTGCCTGGTCTAATGGTATGGGCATGACCAATAGGCTGCATACAGTCATTCTGCATCACACTTTCATGTGTGACTGACGCCTTATGGAAACCTCATCATTAAAAGACCAACAATCACCTCCCCCATGTTGTGGCCGGTGGACGGTGAAGTGTGATTGCAGCATCGCTATTATGCACTTTATGTTGCCTTATAACTGGGTTCACGGTGTCCTGCTGAGTGCAATGGATGTAAGATTTTTGGTAAACTCTCTAAAGCTTTTTTGATTGAATTTTTTTTATTTATGTCCTTGTAGTGTTTTTTCTGAGGCCAGAAACTAGCATACTGGTGCACCGGCTTTGTGGAGCGTTGCCATATTGATTGCATCAGCTGTGTGGAGCACTGCCATATTGATTGCACCAGCTGTGTGGAGCGCTGCCATATTGATTACATCAGCTGTGTGGAGCGCTGCCATATTGATTGCACCAGCTGTGTGGAGAGCTGCCATATTGATTGCCCCGGCTGTGTGGAGCGCTGCCATATTGATTGCACAGGCTGTGGGGAGCGCTATCATATTGTTTGCACCGGCTGTGTGGAGCGCTGCCATATTGATTGCACCAGCTGTGTGGAGCACTGCCATATTGATTGCACCAGCTGTGTGGAGAGCTGCCATATTGATTGCACCGGCTGTGTGGAGCGCTGCCACATTGATTGCATCAGCTGTGTGGAGCGCTGCCATATTGATTGCATCAGCTGTGTGGAGCACTGCCATATTGATTGCATCAGCTGTGTGGAGGCACTGCCATATTGATTGCACCAGCTGTGTGGAGAGCTGCCATATTGATTGCACCAGCTGTGTGGAGAGCTGCCATATTGATTGCACCGGCTGTGTGGAGCGCTGCCATATTGATTGCACCAGCTGTGTGGAGCGCTGCCATATTGATTGCACCAGCTGTGTGGAGAGCTGCCATATTGATTGCCCCGGCTGTGTGGAGCGCTACCATATTGTTTGCACCGGCTGTGTGGAGCGCTGCCATATTGATTGCCCCGGCTGTGTGGAGCGCTACCATATTGATTGCACCAGCTGTGTGGAGCGCTGCCATATTGATTGCATCAGCTGTGTGGAGAGCTGCCACATTGATTGCATCAGCTGTGTGGAGCACTGCCATATTGATTGCATCAGCTGTGTGGAGCACTGCCATATTGATTGCCCGGCTGTGTGGAGCGCTACCATATTGTTTGCACCGGCTGTGTGGAGCGCTGCCATATTGATTGCCCCGGCTGTGTGGAGCGCTACCATATTGTTTGCACCGGCTGTGTGGAGCGCTGCCATATTGTTTGCACCGGCTGTGTGGAGCGCTGCCATATTGATTGCACCAGCTGTGTGGAGCGCTGCCATATTGATTGCACCAGCTGTGTGGAGCGCTGCCATATTGATTGCCCCGGCTGTGGGGAGCGCTATCATATTGATTGCACCAGCTGTGTGGAGCGCCGCCATATTGATTGCATCAGCTGTGTGGAGAGCTGCCATATTGATTGCACCAGCTGTGTGGAGAGCTGCCATATTGATTGCCCCGGCTGTGTGGAGCGCTACCATATTGTTTGCACCGGCTGTGTGGAGCGCTACCATATTGTTTGCACCGACTGTGTGGAGCGCTGCCATATTGATTACATCGGCTATGTGGAGCGCTGCCATATATTGGGATTCAGTCTTCCACCGGGAGTCATGTGTTTCATATGACAGTGAATGTTGCATAAATGTTAGGCGGTTTTCGCTGATGTGCAGCAGATCCGGCAGGTGGTGCCGCATCTGCCGCCTAACGGCCGACTTGCGGCCCGGTTCCGGCAAGCCCAATGCATTGTCTATAGGGCTTGCGGTCCGGTGCAGCAAGTGCGGTTCTGCCGGATGGGGCAGATCTGGCACTTGCGGCCGCAAAAAAAAAAAAAAAAAGAACGCTGCTTGCAGCTTTTTTATTAGTGGCCTCAAGTTCCAGATCCAGCCGATTCAGGGTAACCGCACTTGCCGCACCAGACCGCAAACCCCATAGACAGTGCATGGGGCTTGCCGGATACGGGCTGCAAGTCGGCAGTGAGGCGGCGGATCTGGCAGATGCGGCGCTACCTGCCGGATCTGCTGCACATCAGCGAAAACCGCTGATGTGAAAGGTACCTTTACAGTTGAAATTGAATGAACCTGCATGAGCCGTTAAGAAGAATTTGGTGCAAATAAAAGCAGGGAAAGAAGAGTATGTAAAGCGCATGATAAGAATAGGAAAGCAAAACATTCAATTGATGAATTGGATCTTTGATGCTTATTGAAAGGAAACACTAAAGGTGCTGTCACGCAGCACGATCTGGCCAGCGATGTCGGAAGCGATGCGCGGGTGCCCGCTCGCTTCCGACATCGCTGGCCAGCTGTCACACAGCATTGCTGCGGCCGGCGACACCGCAGCGATGCGAGCGATCCGCAACGCTGCGGTATAGGCTGGATCGCCGCCGACATCGCTCTGGCGATGTCACACGGCGCGATCCAGCCTTATCGCAGGTCGCCGGTTGACAGGTTTATGGTTCTTCCCGTAAACCTGTCAACCTGCGATAAAACGCGGTCGCGCCGCTCATTTACACAGCGCAACGTCGCTAGCGACATCGCTGATACGTCACTTTTTCGTCGATGTCGCTAGCGACGTCGCCAGGTGTGACACCACCTTAATGTGCAGGTCAGCCTCTACCCTTGCATAGAGACTTGTTACAAGGTCAGGGACTTGGCACATAGTCAGGTTCTTGCCCTTTATCATTGTTTCTTCCTGTGTGAACTTAGCTGATAAATTGGGCATTGACTCCACACTATGGTCACAGTCTCTCTATGCCAAGCTGCTCAATGCTAATCTTAAGGTACCGTTACACGCGTCAATATTGCATGCAATTTCACTTGCAATTTGCTGGTTGCAGTGAAATCATGGACACATTGCTCCGTGTGTACACAGCAACAAAATAGAACAATGTGTCCATGATTTCACTGCAACCAGCAAATTGCAAGTGAAATTGCATGCAATATTGACGCGTGTGACGGTACCTTTAAGGTACCTTCACACACAGCAATATTGCTAACAATTTCACAGGCAACTTACTGGCTGCAGTGAAATCATAGACACATTGTTCCAATTGTACACGGCAACAAAATAGAACAATGTGTCCATGATTTCACTGCAACCAGCAAATTGCCAGTGACATTGCCTAGCAATACTGCCGCGTGTGACGGTACCCTTAGGCTGTTCTCTAAGAAAGAAATGCAAGGAAGAAATAAAACCCCATTACCTTGCAGAGATCCTTCCGTCCGCCCTCCGAGCTCGGCTCTCCCTGCTATTCTTTCTTCTTCGTCTTTATTATATTATGGAAACTGAAAGCAAAAGTAGACATTCCATTTCCCAATTTTCCTTCCCTCCCCCTCCTGTCACATATTTCTAACTCATGCACTAAAAATAGGATTTTTTCAATATTTAATCCCTTAAGGCTTATTTATCGCATTTTTTATGCATTTGTGAGTGCAGTTTGCAAGGAAATCCTTATGGCAGCAAAGTCAATGAGAATCCAGATGTTTGTGCACACGTTGCTTTTTTCTCCTTGCAGATTTGGTGCAGAAATAGATCTACAGCACGGCGTTTTTTCCACCCCAAGAATGCATGAAAAACACTTGCAAAAAATGCATCACAAAATTGCTTTATTTCTGCCAAGAAATGCAGATTTGGTGCCGAAATGTCTGCATCCAAATACCCAATGTGTACACACTAAAGGGGGTTAAAAAAAAAATTGCTGCTTTGTTCCAAAAACAGCGCCACCCCTGTCCACAGGCTGAGTCTGGTATTGCAGTTCACATTAATAGAAAGGATCTGCAATACAGACAGAAGGGAATAGCAAGAGGGTCGGGGGGGGGGGCAGCTAGGTACTTACCTACAGGTACAGAAGAAAGGAGGCATGTAGGACATGGGTTGCTAAAAGTCCACCAACATCGCGATGACACGGTCTTGTTGAATTACGTCAAGGTTATTCCAGATGCAAAAAAATTGAATTACGTAAAAAAAAAAATTTGCATATTGAGATTAAGTCCCTGACGTTAATATGTGAGATGCATGCGGGTATGTTGCATGCATCCGCATGACTCACCTGGAACGGCCCCTGCCTCTCTGAACGAGAGAGTGGAACTCTATAGAAACACAAGCAGCACCACGCTCCCAGATAGAGAGCCGGGTGCCTCATGCATAAGTGTATCTCTGCCCCTAGTGTCCACATGCCACCACTGCTCATAGTCCCCATGCACTGACAGACACACAGAAGAGGGCCCCTGTGCAAGAACAATATATGGTCCCTTTGTAGTCCAATAGCTCCTCCTAATGCCCAATTACACATATTTTTATGGTTTTTGCCAAGGGGATGTGGCTCACAGGATAATTATGCAGAACAGCCTAAAGACACGCCCCTGAGGATCCTGGGAGCCATGACCCTTTAGTGTATAATATTAAAATAAGAACCAAGTTAAAAGCCTGTATTTCTCAAACCATCCAGAGGATTTTAAAGAAAAGAAGAAAAAATATTGAATAGTTGTGAGAGCAGCAGGAAGAAAACGAGAGCAAAAACTGGCCACGTTTGATTTGATGACAGGTCCTATGAATATATCAAATGATCAAGAGGTATAGTAAATATTAATTTTTATTTATATATAGTGCCAAACATTCTACATCCATTTTCCATTCAGAGGGGACATGTACAGACAATATGAGACAATACAGAGTAACACAATTCACCAGACACCAAGAGGAGTGAGGTCCCTGATCAAAAGAGCTTACAATCTTTGAATGCACAGACACATAAAAAAGCAACTGGGGTGCAAAGAACCACTAATGTTCAAGAAAGAGAAGAAAACAGCAATACAGAGAAATAGTGCACACAGGGCAATACATTTTATTAAAGAGGTTGTCCACTACTAGGATAATCATTTCTAATCACTTCTGGCTCCCCCAGGTAAAATAAAAGAGCCTATACTCACTTCTCATGCAGCTGCTGTGGCGCTCCCTGCAGTCTGGTCACCACAGTGGTATTTAAGATCATCGGTACGAATGCCACGTCTGATGGGAATTCAGGTACCCTGTGCAAGACTCCTAAAGCAGACACACACAGCCTGAACTCTGATCAGAAGATTGGTCACTAGAAGGCCTGTTTTAGGCTGTGAGAGACTCTGGTTGGAGGGAGGGGCTAGCAATAACGGGTAGTAGGGAGTGGTGACAACAGGAGTCACTTAAGGTACTGTCACACACAGCGATATGACTTCCATATCGCTGGCGATTTGACGTGAACGCGCACGTTTCGGGCACTTTTTTCTGATCGCTGTGGAACTGTCACACGTAGCGCTGTCGCGGGCGATCTTCGGCGATCCTGTGTTCCGGAAATGCCTGCAGAAGAGTGGAAGTGATCTTCCCCTCACACATTGCCGCGTCACACACCACCATCGTAGCAGCGATGTGGGTATACTGTTTTGATAGGGGCGTGCTAGAGTGTGTTTCACCGCGCCCCTATCACTGCGATTGGTGGACGGAACTGTGTTCCCATTGTTTAGCCTTGCGTGAAGGCACAGGTCATCCAATAAGGCTTCTCGGACACGGCCAGCCAATCGAAAAGCAGTATCACCCACCAATTGCCGCAGATGCACCGCGAAAAAAACAACATCTAAGCACGCCTCCGGGATTTATTTCCGGATCGCGGTGTACGTCGCTATCGCCATATCACACGCCACGAAGCGCTGAGATCGCCTGATGGTTATCGCCTGATTTCACTTCACTCCAGGGCAATCAGGCGGCGCTCCACCGGTGATTTCTCGCCGTAGAATTGCCCTGTCACACGCCACTGCACACAGGCGATGTGGTTTCCACATCACCGAATTCTGGAATTGCCAACGAAAAAAACGGCGATATCGCCGCGTATGACGGTCCCTTTAGGGTTAGACAGTGAAAGAGAGCAGAAGTCTGATGACGGTGTCTCGCCCCAGGCAGGGACCTTGGGATACTCGGAATCAGGCCCTCTCGTCGTCTGCAGGCCACAGGCTCTCAGTCTGTCCTCCTAACCCTAGTTAGAATGTCTTTCCTTCAATGCATGGGAGGGTGGGTTCCAAGCATAGAGTCCCTTCGCCCCGCCGGTTAATCTGTGGTTGGGGCATACAGCACCAGACCACTTCTAAAGGGCCGGCACATTGGTTTCGGCCTGGTCCCCCGGTGTCCCCGCTGACTCGGACACACCGTGGACCCCTTTTTGCTTCCCTCGGTACGCAGCCTGGGACCCGGGCTAGCCATACGGTGGCACAGGCCGCCAGGTCTGGGTTCTTCCTGTCCGGTATTTCAATGACTAGGCTGCCGTGTGTCTCTGCTTAGGCATTCTGTTCTCTCTTCCTTGCCTCTTCTTTTCTCACTTCTCTTCTCTTAAGTTAGTGTTCCTGGGTTTAAGTTCAGTTACTCCACCCCTTACCGGGCTCTCCTCTCACTCTCCACCCCCCACTTGGTCCCTCCCACTATCCCTTGCCTGACATGAAGTAACTAGGACTAGGGATCGGGGGATGTGTGGGGTTTTTGTGCGGGGTGACCAACTTACCAGTCCCAGCTGCTATACCACTTAGTGGCGACCAGTCCACAGGGGCGCCACATCAGCTTCCAGGCCAAGCAGCAGCTCAAGCTCCAGGAGGGTTGCCAGAATCCCAAGCTGCCAGATCTTCATGACTGGCAGTGAACTGGAAGCTACTTGGCTTTAAACTACAGAAGCCACAGTTTGTGGAACTATCCAGGGCACAGCAACTATCAAAGGACTAGAGAGTCGGGGTGGGGTTGGCTGCTCATAGAGTCTGTATTGCTTGCCTGTCTGGAAGTCAGCCACGAGGAAGCTAAAGGGGAACAGGAAAGCTATAGGCACCTACAACCCAATACCAAGGAGAGGTCAACTGGTAGGCCATATACCTGTCCGGCAGGGTGGTCACCAGTTCTCCTCAGACTGACCAGACTGACTGCCTGGTGAACCAGTACCCCGAACTTGCTACTAAACTGCAAAGTACGTTAAATACAATGAGTTTTTGTATAGGAGATCCCAAAAGAAAAATTGAGTTATGTCCCATTCCTAAATAGGACGTAGTTCTGCTGTGTTATGGGCTGCTTCTTTCTATAAACGTAATATAGGAGCTGTGTGTGTCCCGACCACATGTGTTTTTAATTATTGTGTATTTTTTCTTTTTCTTAGGAGAACTGATGACCATTATGTAACTATGATATGAATGTATTTATTATAATGTAGTTCATGCCTTCGTGACATGAGCACATGTATATGGATAAATGATGTTTTTTATATACTTAATTCACAGTTTATACTGTGTCTTATTCGTGCACATGTAAATAACGTCAGTATCACCACATGTATATTATGTATACTATTTATCAATTTTGTGTATGCTGCTATGCACTTATTCACTTTAATCATTTTTACCTCACTGTCGTGCTAATGTATTGTGCTGTATGAGTGTGTTAGTATGTATGTGAATCGATATGGGATGGAATATAGATAGAGAGATCATCAATGTAGACAAATGAGAACGTGTTCCTATTCTTTGGCATTGTATATTGGTCTCCTCTAAGATGGCCGCTGGAGACATTTGTGGTGCAGGCAATGTCGCTCCGATCAGTGGAACTGACTAAATTGAGCTGCGCAGGCGCGAGAGTGTCCGGGACTCTCGCGAGCGCACGCTCTTCACAGTTTCCGGCGGAAATGACGTGCCGCCCACACTGAGCGGCGTCTTGGCGCCATTAGCCGCTATAAATGGCGTGAAATCACATTAACTAACCATCCCCGTGATCAAGCGTTGCGAAACGCGCGTAGGGAGCTCTGCAGGGCGAGACAGTGCAGGGGGAACGGAGGAAATCCACTATAGGCACAACCTTAATGGGTGAGTGATAACGTATGTATTGGCTGTTATGACTACGATACTACCCTATGGGCTGTTGATGACTAATTCCACTGTGACACCTGTGTAATGTGGATAAACTCTGTACCTGCACTGGGACTACTGGTCCTGCAGTATCTTTTGGGATCTCCTATACAAAAACTCATTGTATTTAACGTATATTTTTCTGCTTTTAATTAATAAACATTTACATTTACCTACATTTGTTCCCTGGCACTAACTATATGCAGCACCGGCAATCCCCAGCAGGACACCTCAGCTGGTGTCATGAAATTACAAACTTTACAAACTAGTCTCCCCTGTAAATACATCCCCTTTTTCACATGTTCGCCAGTGCCACAGCACGGGGCGCCGCCATCGTGATATAATCCATCTGCCATGCTGCCGAGAATCCCGATCCTTCGTGCAATACACTGCTGTTCCAGCGCTGTCTTTAATCGCGGTTCAGGGCTCACATGACATTACACGAGCTCCGCATCCAATCACTTGTTCCCGCCTTTGAGCCTAATGAACAATCAACAGCAAGTGGGTGGCAGCCTGTTGATTAACTCATTTGCTCCCAGAGGTGTGGAGACCGAGACCAGCAGTGATTGGAGGTGGAGCTCGCGTGATCACAATGTCACGTGAGCCTTGAACCGCGATTAACAACATCGCCAGAATGCCACCAGTATGAAGAATAACGCAAACATGAGCAATATCCAAATCATATTACAAGACCCATAGCTCCATAGAGGAATCAACGGGGGAACTCTCGTTCTAGGTCCTCTGAATGTATGTGCTTTTATTTATTTTTTGGGTCCTTTCGGACTCCTTCAACCGGACAGTGTGGCCCCAGAGCCAGGAAAGGTTGTGCCATCCATCCCAGCTTTAGATTTATAGAAGGGCCAAGATTATAGTTTTTATATAAATATACAAAAAGATGAAACCATCGGCACACTTTAGAGACAAGCTCCATAGTTATGGATATATATGTTTTCTTCTGTCGTCTTTCGAGAAAGCCTAAGTCTTTGAGGGAGGCACCGATGAGCAGTCACAAGGCCAAGACCCAACGGCTTTTTGGATCCGGGGTCTGATTGACAGTCATCTCCGCTGGGACCGGTTTATCCAGTCACATTCTTTCTGGATTCTATATTCTTTTCTTACATTCCACTTTCGATGAAACACCGGTATTTTTAATGTGGAAACTCATCTTTCATTCATGTTGTCAGTGAGTCGGGAAATGAATCACCTGAAGGGTTCTCTTTAAAGCGAAACACATCCACATGTCGGTAAAAACAACATCAAGTGCAGTCAGGATTTCAATGAAAGGTAACAACTGTATTATAAATCTAAAAAGTTCCACAATTCCTGATAAGTGATGGTCACATTTCACCTCCTCTCCCTCTCCGCACACTGACCTCTGCACAGCTCACAGGGCATGTCCACAAAACTCTCCGGTAGAAGTCAATGAATTATCTTCATTCAAAGTTCTCTGAAAACGATACATGCAACAACTCATCGTAAATGAGTAAAATCTGTACACTCGGGCGGGGGTGAACCATTATGTCAGACGTTCTATTCCTTTGTTCAGTAAGTCAAGGGACATGAGCCATTGTTTCATGTGAGATTGCTTGGTGTCACTTTCTGTGTGTTAATTTGTAGAATGCCTGCTGATTATGGATTGCATCAGCCCCTTGCGGTGTAGCAGTTTCCATCATTTGGAGATAAATTATGCAGTCTAATTAAACTAGCGAAAAATGAGGGAATAGCCATCGTCAACCAATCCTGTGGGGCATAATGCACTGAAATGAAAGCTGAGGGTTGTAAAAGGGGCCTGCTCCCGGCATCGG
Source organism: Allobates femoralis (assembly GCA_033576535.1). Taxonomy (NCBI): domain Eukaryota; kingdom Metazoa; phylum Chordata; class Amphibia; order Anura; family Aromobatidae; genus Allobates; species Allobates femoralis. Next base: position 69,199,783 of record JARQOC010000009.1, on the reverse strand, counting down.
TGAGATTTACAGGACCTCAGCCTAGGGACCATGGTTCCAGCTAGTGAATTACAGAACTACCATAATGCATAACACTGAGCCCATGAATTCATTTGGAGAACCCAGGTTGGGACAATTCGGTCACTTGGACACATGTCCTGCACCACCGAACCTGCTGTTCGGTGGTGCAGGTTAGCAGGAATGGTCAAGTAGCTGCATCAAACTAGGCAGACAAGGTACAAAAACATCTGGTAAGAGAATGGATAGCAAACAAGTCAGAGGTAGGAAAATCCACTAGAAGCCAGGAGCTGACAATCAGGGTGTGTGAACCAAACAAACAGAGCTATATCTGGCAGCTTCCAGCAGGAAACTGGGAGCTTTTGTAGGACGTATATATGTCAAAGTGGACAAAGCAGGAAGCTGATTATTCCATCTGACAGCCACAAACACGCATACTGCCAGACTAGACTGCACTACATATCCCAGCCACCCTAGTCAGTGAGTGGACAAAGCCTGCGCCACCCAGAGCTTGTGGTCCTGATGTCTCCACTAGTGCCGCTAGCAGAATGAATACAGATGCAATGGGTGACAAGAGCAGACATCGCAGATCCCAGAGGAGATATGACATCTATTTATGTAAGCCAACTTTCCTCTGTTCAAAGCTGTTATCTCTTAAAGAGGACATCACTTGCTCAAAAAAATTAGCTAAATACTTGTTAAAAAGCCCTGAGCTCCTCTGATCTTATTCGTTTTGCACTGCGTCACCCATTTCAGAGAATTCCAGATTTTTTGCTTTTTTTGTAGAGCAGTATGTGAAATCTTGCCTTGCAGACCAACTGGGCATTTATTGAAATTTTCTCTGCGGGCGTAGACCTCCCTCATTCAGATGCTGTGAATCAAAGCTTAACAGCTGATCTATATCTAGAGGGTTGAGAATGCGCACATAGGGTCTTATCCTTTATAGGCAGGTAAATGTGAAAAAATCAGATTTGCTCACCTGGTCCGGTTGTGTAGCACACAACCAGCGTAATCGCTCGAACAATGCAGCTGCTGCAGGGACTGTACTTCCACAAGGTGCGGTGCTGTGATCAGGTATTTTGGACGAAGTACCTTAATGTCCGCGCTGCTGCCAGAGAGGAAAATACACCAACGACACTGGGACGTCTGAGTACTGGTAGTAGAGGTTTATTTCCAACGCGTTTCGGAGCCACGTACCGAGCTCCTTCCTCAGGGAGCTCGGTACGTGGCTCCGAAACGCGTTGGAAATAAACCTCTACTACCAGTACTCAGACGTCCCAGTGTCGTTGGTGTATTTTCCTCTCTGGCAGCAGCGCTGACATTAAGGTACTTCGTCCAAAATACCTGATAAGGCTGGCTTCACACTTGCAGATGCATCTGCAGCGTTTTGCAGATGCATCTGCAAGTATCAGCATGCAGACCACGGCCGTGGTGTGAATGCTCTCATTGATTCCTATATGTGAGCCGTAAGCAGGCGTATGCCTGCTTACAGATCACACTCTCCCGCCCGCACTATGGACGCGAGATGTTGCGTCCAAGGTGCGGGGCGGGAGTGTGTGATCTGTCAGCAGGCATACGCCTGCTTACGGCTCACATATAGGAATCAATGAGAGCATTCAGACCGCGGTGCGCCCTATTATAAACATAGGGACCGCGGTCTGCATGCTGATACTTGCAGATGCATCTGCAAAACGCTGCAGATGCATCTGCAAGTGTGAAGGCAGCCTAACAGCTGATCTAGACATCTAGCAGTTGCAGACACTATCGGGCTGTGATTGGTATCATCACACCTCCAGAGAGGACTCTGAAGAAATACCCAGTTGGATCGCAATAAGGAATTTCACATACTGTACTCCAGAAGTAACAAATGTCAATATGGTGACAATGCAGTCACACAGCACAAAATGTTAAAGAGCGGCAGAGTCAGGGGTGTCCTGAGATTTAAGATATATGTCTAAATATTTTCCCAAATCATAAATCCTCGTTAAAGACAAGCTTCTTATCTCCAAGTGAGTAAAATTGACATGAACCATTGCTAATATCCAACTGCATTGTTTTTGCTATCTATCCATGGGTGGGGACACCAATTTGGCTAATGAAGGCCAGTGTATCCATACCATTTAAAGGGAATCTGTCATCAGGTTTTTACGATGTAAGCTGAGGACAGCATGATGTAAGGGATAAAAACAAAAAGCAACTGTGCCTATCTTATCAGTGTGTGTGTTATTGTTTAAGTAAACTAAAAGCTTTATCATGGGGTGATTACCATTACAGCACTACTTCTTCAAGTGCAGGGCAGTCCGATATGCCCCATGCTGTGATTGACAATTTCTATTGAGAGCCTGGTGTGGGTAGGGGCAGCTCTCCTAGCTCTGCTGTGATTGGACAATCTCTATAGAGAGCCTGGTGTGGGCGGGGCAGCTCTCACCTCTGCTACATGCATAAAGCTAAATAAAATGGGAATGGTTGGTGATATCTACTTCCTCTTTGTGGCACATTACTATATGTGAGGGGAAAACCTTTCCAGATAGGTGGTGACCATGGCGGCCATTTTGAAGTCGGCCATTTTGGATCCAACTTATTTTTTTCAATGGGAAGAGGGTCATGTGACATCAAACTTATTAAGAATTTCATAAGAATAAGAATGGTGTGCTTGGTTTTAAAGTAACTTTATTCTTTCATGAGTTATTTACAAGTTTATGACCACTTATAAAATGTGTTCACAGTGCTGCCCATTGTGTTGGATTGTCAATACAACCCTCTTCTCCCACTCCTGACACACTGATAGCAACACCGCAGGAGAAATGCAGCACAGGCTTCCAGGATCCGCTGTTTCAGATGCTGCACATCTCGTATCTTCACTGCGTAAGCAATTGCCTTCAGATGACCCCAAAGATAAAAGTCTAATGGGGTAAGATCGGGAGACCTTGGTGGCCATTCAACTGGCCCACGACGACCAATCCACTTTCCAGGAAACTTCATGTAGGAATGCTGGACCTGACACCCTTTAATGTGGGGGTGCACCATCTTGTTGGAAAAACTCAGGGAACGTGCCATCTTCTGTGCATAAAGAGGGCAACACATCATCATGTAACAATTTCAGATCTCCAGTGGCATTGAGGTTTCCATGAATGAACAATGGCCCCTCTATCTTTGTACCCCATATACCACACATACCATCAATGTTTGTGTTCCCGACAGTCTTGGAGGGATCTATCCACTGTGGGTTAGTGTCAGACCAATAGCGCTGGTTTTGTTTGTTAACTTCACCATTCACAAAAACATTTGTTCCAATTTTTGTTTTGCCCATTTTGCAAATTCAGTACGCCGATCTGGGTCATCCTGGTGAGATGCTGCAGATGCTGGATTTTGTAAGTGAGTAGACTAATATCGCCTAATGTTAACCTCTGCGACATGTCAATGGCTGTAAACAAAGAGAAACTTGAAAATAACTCATGAAAGAATAAAGTTATGTTAAAACCAAGCACACCATTGTTTTTCTTACACAATTCTCAATAAGCTTGATGTGTCACATGACCATATTCCCATTGAAAAAAATAAAGTTACATCCAAAATGGCCGACTTCAAAATGGCCGCCATGGTCACCGCCATCTGGAAAAGTTTTCCCCTCCCATATACTAATGTGCCACAAACAGGAGGTTGATATCACCGACCATTCCCATTTTATTTAGGTGTCTCCATATAAATGGCCCACTCTGTACATTATGACGTCCTAGACACTCCGTACATGTGCATGTGGCCGTCTTTCTTAACACTTCACATAATAAGAGCTTGCAGATGTGTAGATCAGCGATTTATATTATTTCAGTGGAAAATTCAGAATATACTGTTTCAGAAAAAGTTCCTATATGGAGTTTTTAGAATAAAGAATATTAGAATGTTTCGTATCATTTCTCAAAAACCTTCCGTGATAGGAAAAAGCTGAAATCATTTCTGAAATCAGCATGGAAAGATCTATCGGGAACACTCAACATTGTCCAAGGGACAAAACCTTTGTGACACAGTGCAATCATTTCCACTTTGCAGAACTCCTCACTGTAAACAATACAGAAGGGTTGGAAAATCCGGTATCCTGGTGCTTTAAGGCTTTTCTACTTTTAGACCTCGTGAGATCATCATCCTACAACGTTTCTTAACTCTCACATTCTTCTCTTGACATAAGACAGATTGTAGGGTTTGTACATGTTTACCGTCTTATTTCTCCAGGCGTCGTCCCTATCGCATCATTATCCACCGCATCTCCCAACCTTTCAACAGGAGAGGCCTTCAACTACTGTATATAACATATCATTCTCAGAAAAGCTAGCTATTAGTATTCTTTATTTAATAATGCACCCTTAAAAGCAGATATGGGCCTTAGGCCTAAGGGCCACTAACAGGTCATGATCTCAGGATTTCCTTAGTATTGCACAGGTGATAATATAATCATCTGCACTGTGCAACGCTAAGGAAATCCTGAAAACGTCCTGTTAGCGGGCCTTGCGTCTAGGAGTTCCCCGCCCCTGTCTCAAAGGGTATGTCTGGGATTTTTATTAAAAAAATGTGCCTAAGCACTAACAGGTAGGTGGTTGCTACCTACCTGCCTGTTGTGCCCGACACCATTCATAGACCACTCCTTCCAGCCTGGGACAAAATGGCTGTGTCAAGAGCGGCGGCTTCTTTTCCGCTATACTTACACATGGTGCGGGACAGCCGATACAATGCTGATTGACAGCTATGAGTAAGCATGACGTAGGCTGTGACGCCTGTCAACTTGACGTAAGCGGACGCTGCAAAATCACCAACAGGAACGATCTAAGACCACTCTGTCGACGGTGAACGGTACCGGGCACAACAGGCAGGCAGGTGGCAGCTCATTTATTTTTTTAAATCCCAGGTATCCCCTTTAAGTAAAATATATAATGCATTCTAATAATGCTGCCTAAAATTGTACAAATAAACATCCTATATAGACACACCATGATATTGTTGTATACCGCCCAAACAGAACCATGTAAGGCCAGAATGGTGCCTAGGTGTTAACTTTCCCAGGAATTTCTGCCATTACTTGTTCACAAGGTACATGGGTTTAGGTAAACCTGCGGCACCCCTAAGGGTCCAGTCGCCACAGAGGTTCTGCACCTTAGCCAGAGGTGTGGTACCCCCAACCCCGAGTAAGGAGGGGACACTACCGGGCACCCACACACCAGCATCCAACACTACATCACTCCAGGCCAGAGGATCTGGGCGGACCCTGTTGAGGGAGTGCCTCATTCCAGGCTGGAGGGGGAAACTAGGTAGAGGGTGTGTGGGTGGAGGATATAGTTTAGGGGAGCACACTAGAAAGTAGATAAAAGGAAACACCAGGAAGTGGGGGAGTTCAGTCCAGAAGAAAGTGGAGAAGTAACAACGAAGAAAGTTGAGCTCCAGTGAGGGAGCTGGAAAGGACCAGAACTAGGGGACTGGAGCCGGTGGAGCTCGTCCCAGGTAGGGAGCCAGGCCGAAGCTCCAGAGAAGGAAGGGGTCCCAGAGGCAAGGGAAGTGAGAGATCCACCCGTTGGGCTCGCATCCATTGCCAGTCGCAGGCAAGTCGAGGGACCAGAACCGGCGAGGGTCACCGGGCCCAGGTACCATCACATGCGGCAATATTGCTAGGCAATTTCACTGGCAATTTGCTGGTTGCAGTGAAATCATGGACACATTGCTGTGTACAAATGGAACAATGTGTCCATGATTTTACTGCAACCAGCAAATTGCCAGTGAAATTGCCTAGCAATATTGCCGCGTGTAACAGTACCTTTAAAGCCTCAGCTAGCAACCCGAGGCTGCAGCATCTCCAGGAGCTGTAGCTAGAATCACACCATTTGCTGCAAAGGTGGCCGGATAGGGCCAGAGGGGACAAAGAGAACGTCGCCTGGGAGGGTGCGGGGACACTGAGCTTGAAGTGCAGGGCAGGAGGGAGAGAGCCAGCAGGAGAGGGAGACGACCCGGCAAAGGTACACAGAACGGGGTGCCAGCTAAGTGTTTTCCAATCTACCTGGGAGTGGCTGGACCCCTTGCTTGTAGGACACAGCACCCGGCTAGACATGCCACCTAAGAACTGTGAGGAAACGTGTGAAACTGCACCAGCTGTAACTGTGAATTATTCCGATGTCCCTGGCTTTGCACTATAACTTCATCATCATCTACATGTTAAGGAGAGCCTTAAGATCAAAATACTTCATTAAGCTTAAGACATAAGGGCATGAGAGAAATGATATATAGAGTGTATTATTTTACATTGTATAAGTTGTGATTTAAACATGGCTGCCATTTCCTACCACATCACACCATGTGCTGAGAGCAAGATGGAGTCCAAAGAAGACTGACCAATCACCGAAGCTGGAGGTCAGGGAAGACTGACCAATCACAGAATAACATACTCGATCAAGACCACACCCCTTGATGACCTCATGGATCCACCCATGGACTAACCCACTGACCAATGAATACATCTGAGTAGGGCTGACCGAGCCCCTTATTGCCCATGGACTAACCCACTGACCAATGAATACATCTAAGTAGGGCTGACCGAGCCCCTTTTTGAACAAAATGTCCAGTCTATTGTAATAAACAGGCACTTGGAGCTTGGGTCTGACCAAGGAAGAGTGTACATCTGACTCACTGTGTCTGGTGTCTACTACTTTTCAATGCCGGTCAGGGGCAGGCAACTTATTAATATTATTATTATGAAATATTACCTTTACATACATATTGACTCGTACACCCGCCCCGGGGTACCACTCAACCTACAAAGAGCGACAACACCCAGTTGCATCATCATCTGCCCTGGAGGTCTGGATTGCAGCGTCCGCCGTCTCTGGCCTAGTACCGTAGGTGGCGTCACGACAATAATCTCCAAAACCATTAACCCCAAACTTTTATTGACACCGCCAGGGTCACAGAGTCGGTCTCAACCCCCGTGACTCCCCAGCAAGAACTGTAGCCCGGTTCCGAGTACCCAACGGCCCTGGGGGGGCATGTCAAACCCAACAAGAAATTAGTGTTTTAGCATTAGTCAGTGGTCTGATCTTGAGAAGGAAAGGTTTGGGGCATAGGACTTAAAGGGGTTGTTTAAGGAATAATTGTAAATTTCAATTAATAGTTCTTGGAATAAAAATAAGTTTCACAATTGAATGTTAAAATTTGTTTCCTGTCTCGAGATATTCTTATAAATGTATCCCTGTGTAATGGATGTGTCCAACCATGCAGGAAAAGGTGGGATATACCACAGTCCCATGGCAGGGGAGGAAGAAAGAGAGTATACAGACATTACAGCCGGGGATCACAGAATATAAGAGTATACAGACATTACAGCCGGGGATCACAGAATATAAGAGTATACAGACATTACAGCCGGGGATCACAGAATATAAGAGTATACAGACATTACAGCCGGGGATCACAGAATATAAGAGTATACACACATTACAGCCGGAGATCACAGAATATAAGAGTATACACACATTACAGCCGGAGATCACAGAATATAAAAGTATACAGACATTACAGCCGGAGATCACAGAATATAAGAGTATACAGACATTACAGGCGGAAATCACAGAATATAAGAGTATACAGACATTACAGCCGGGGATGACAGAATATAAGAGTATACAGACATTACAGCCGGGGATCACAGAATATAAGAGTATACAGACATTACAGTCAGGGATCACAGAATATAAGAGTATACAGACATTACAGTCAGGGATCACAGAATATAAGAGTATACAGACATTACAGCCGGGGATCACAGAGTATAAGAGTATACAGACATTACAGTCAGGGATCACAGAATATAAGAGTATACAGATATTACAGCCAGGGATCACAGAATATAAGAGTATACAAAAATTACAACTTTTGTTCAGTAATGGAGTCTCACGTGATGAGCAGGGGTGGATTATAATGAGGACAATCTGGGCTACAGCCCGGGGCTACCGGGGGGCCCCTTGGCCAGAGTGCCCTTATGGTCTGCTCATCAGGCCCATGGAACTGTGGGGAAGTGGTTGGTCCCCTCTTCTAGTGTTAGGCCTCTTTCACATCAGCGGTAAAGGCTGATCGCAGCCGTTGCAGTGAAAAAAACCACAACTGCCGTGATTACCGCATAAAGGCTGCGATTGCCACACACTTGCGGCAAGCCCCATACAATGTCTATGGGGCTTGCGGCAGGTGCGGTTTCGGCACTTGCGGCAGGTGCGGCTGCGAAAAAAAAGTGGTATGCCGCGTTTTTTTTCGCGGCCGCACCTGCCAAAAGTGCCGAAACCGCACCTGCCACACCTGCCGCAAGCCCCATAGACATTGTATGGGGCTTGCCGCAAGTGTGTCGCGATCGCAGCCGTTATGCGGTAGGCAGGAGGCAGGAGCTCAGTGAAAGGGTCGAAAATGTATTTTACTTAAAATCTCCATAACTTGTGGAGTGGATTCATGTAAGGGCACAGGGGAAGGGGGTTCTTAATGCAGAGGTCCTGTGTGTGTGCGCATAGGTGTCCTGTGTGTTATTATGGAGAAGTGCAGTGTGTCTGTGCATGTGTGTCCTGTGTGTGAATGTGTTGTGGTATAGCGTTCACAGAGCGGGTCGGAGTACACTCACTTGACAGCGTAATTCAAGCAGACAGCAATGGTTTCTAGTTAACTGAAATCCAGATGGTTTATTTAGCCTCATAAAGCACTTGATATAATTATTGTACACAGTCCATCACTTCACACATGGGTTGGTCTGCACCGTTCACTCATTGACCTCTGTCAGTACACAGCCCCTTCTCATGAGGTTACCTTGTCCAGCAATCCTAGCCGGCTTCTCATTGTTACCAGGAGCTGCTCCTTACCTGGGCCTTCCCATGTGTTTCCCAAACAGCCAGTTCTGAGGCTTCAGGACCTGAGCTGACATCACATCCTGTGAGCGGTCAGAAGTCACATGATAGCAGCCCCTCACCACACCCCTCGAGGAGGTGTGTTAACTCCTACACACATATACTTGGATTAAGGCTACCTTCACATTTGCGTTCCCCTCCGCAGAGTTCTGCAGAGGGGATCCGCAATGTGACCGCAGCACCGCAAGCCCCTATCTTTATAATGGGAGCACGGTGCTGCGCATGACCGTGCGCACCCATCCACCGCCATATGTGATCTGTGCGCAGGCAGAAATGCAACATGTCGCGTTCATGGCACGGACGAGACTGGGTGATTTGTGCGCAGGCATGCGCCTGCGCACAGATCACATGTGGCAGTGAATGGGTGTGCTGCGCATGATCATGCGCAGTCAAGCGCAGCACTGTGCGCTCCCATTATAAAGATAGGGGCTTGCGGTGCTGCGGTCACATTGCGGATCCCCTCCGCAGAACGCTGCAGAGGGAACGCAAATGTGAAGGTAGCCTAACTCCTTCTACTGCTGCAAGACACAGTGAAACATTCACATTGCATCAGACCTCTGCAATGTATACCAGCCATTCCGTCCATGGCTGGCCGACCTACCACAGTGTATATGTGTCCTGTGTGTGTTATTATGATGGAGAAGTTCAGTATGAGTGTGCATATGTGTACTGTGTGTGCATGTGTCCTGTATGTGTCTACATATGTGTATTGTGTGTATGAGTGTGCATATATGTCCTGTGTGTTATTATGGAGAAGTTCAGTGTGTTTGTGTGTACATGTGTCCTGTGTGTGTTCATATGTGTCCTGTGTGTGTAATTATGGAGTACTGCACTGTGTGCACATGTGTCCTGTGTGTGAGTGCACATGTGTCCTGTGTGTGAGTGCACATGTGTCCTGTGTGTGGGTGCACATGTGTCCTGTGTGTGTTCATATGTGTCCTGTGTGTTATTATGGAGAAGTTCAGTGTGTTTGTGTGTACATGTGTCCTGTGTGTGTTCATTTGTGTCCTGTGTGTGTAATTGTGGAGTACTGCACTGTGTGTGCATGTGTCCTGTGTGTGAGTGCACATGTGTCCTGTGTGTGAGTGCACATGTGTCCTGTGTGTGAGTGCACATGTGTTCTGTGTGTGGGTGCACATGTGTCCTGTGTGTGTTCATATGTGTCCTGTGTGTGTAATTATGGAGTACTGCACTGTGTGTGCATGTGTCCTGTGTGTGAGTGCACATGTGTCCTGTGTGTGAGTGCACATGTGTCCTGTGTGTGAGTGCACATGTGTCCTGTGTGTGTTCATATGTGTCCTGTGTGTGTAATTATGGAGTACTGCACTGTGTGTGCATGTGTCCTGTGTGTGAGTGCACATGTGTCCTGTGTGTGAGTGCACATGTGTCCTGTGTGTGAGTGCACATGTGTCCTGTGTGTGAGTGCACATGTGTCCTGTGTGTGTAATTATGGAGTACTGCACTGTGTGTGCATGTGTCCTGTGTGTGAGTGCACATGTGTCCTGTGTGTGAGTGCACATGTGTCCTGTGTGTGAGTGCACATGTGTCCTGTGTGTGAGTGCACGTGTCCTGTGTGTGAGTGCACATGTGTCCTGTGTGTGAGTGCACATGTGTCCTGTGTGTGTTCATATGTGTCCTGTGTGTGTAATTATGGAGTACTGCACTGTGTGCACATGTGTCCTGTGTGTGAGTGCACATGTGTCCTGTGTGTGAGTGCACATGTGTCCTGTGTGTGTAATTATGGAGTACTGCACTGTGTGTGCATGTGTCCTGTGTGTGAGTGCACATGTGTCCTGTGTGTGAGTGCACATGTGTCCTGTGTGTGAGTGCACGTGTCCTGTGTGTGAGTGCACATGTGTCCTGTGTGTGAGTGCACATGTGTCCTGTGTGTGTTCATATGTGTCCTGTGTGTGTAATTATGGAGTACTGCACTGTGTGTGCATGTGTCCTGTGTGTGAGTGCACATGTGTCCTGTGTGTGAGTGCACATGTGTCCTGTGTGTGGGTGCACATGTGTCCTGTGTGTGTTCATATGTGTCCTGTGTGTTATTATGGAGAAGTTCAGTGTGTTTGTGTGTACATGTGTCCTGTGTGTGTTCATTTGTGTCCTGTGTGTGTAATTGTGGAGTACTGCACTGTGTGTGCATGTGTCCTGTGTGTGAGTGCACATGTGTCCTGTGTGTGAGTGCACATGTGTCCTGTGTGTGAGTGCACATGTGTTCTGTGTGTGGGTGCACATGTGTCCTGTGTGTGTTCATATGTGTCCTGTGTGTAATTATGGAGTACTGCAGTGTGTGCATGTGTCCTGGTGTGAGTGACATTGTCTGTGTGTGATGCACATGTGTCCTGTGTGTGAGTGCACATGTGTCCTGTGTGTGAGTGCACATGTGTCCTGTGTGTAATTATGGAGTACTGCACGTGTGTCATGTGTCCTGTGTGTGAGTGCACATGTGTCCTGTGTGTGAGTGCACAATTGTGGTGTTGAGTGCACATGTGTCACTGTGTGAGTGCAGTGTCCGTGTGTGAGTGCACATGTGTCCTGTGTGTGAGTGCACGTGTCCTGTGTGTGTTCATATGTGTCTGTGTGTGTAATATGGTACACTGTGCACATGTCTGTGTGTGAGTGCACGTGTCCTGTGTGTGAGTGCACATGTGTCCTGTGTGTGATGAGTTGCACTGTGTGTGCATGTGTCCTGTGTGTGTGAATGTCTTTGGAGTACATTGCCGTGTGATGCACGTGTCCTGTGTGTGAGTGCACATGTGTCCTGTGTGTGATCACATGTGTCCTGGGGTGTAATTATGGAGTACTGCACTGTGTGTGCATGTGTCCTGTGTGTGAGTGCACATGTGTCCTGTGTGTGAGTGCACATGTGTCCTGTGTGTGGTGCACATGTGTCCTGTGTGTAGTGCAATGTGTCCTGTGTGTGTTTATATGTTCATGTGTTGTGTAACATGAGTACTGCACTGTGTTCAATGTGTCCTGTGTGTGGTGAATTGTGTCCCTGTGTGTAGTGCATGTGTCCTGTGTGTGGTGCACATGTGTCCTGTGTGTGGTGCAATGTGTCCTGTGTGTGAGTGCACATGTGTCCTGTGTGTGGTGCACATGTGTCCTGTGTGTGTGCATATGTGTCCTGTGTGTATATGAAATTGTGTGTGTGTGTGCACATGTGTCCTGTGTGTGTTCATATGTGTCCTGTGTGTGTAATTGTGGAGTACTGCACTGTGTGTGCATGTGTCCTGTGTGTGAGTGCACATGTGTCCTGTGTGTGAGTGCACATGTGTCCTGTGTGTGGGTGCACATGTGTCCTGTGTGTGTGCATCATGTGTCCTGTGTGTAGTTATGGAAGTTGTGGTACATGTGTCCTGTGTGTGTTCATATGTGTCCTGTGTGTGTAATTGTGGAGTACTGCACTGTGTGTGCATGTGTCCTGTGTGTGAGTGCACATGTGTCCTGTGTGTGAGTGCACATGTGTCCTGTGTGTGAGTGCACATGTGTTCTGTGTGTGAGTGCACATGTGTCCTGTGTGTGGTCATATGTGTCCTGTGTGTGTAATATGGAGTACTGCACTGTGTGTGCATGTGTCCTGTGTGTGAGTGCACATGTGTCCTGTGTGTGAGTGCACATGTGTCCTGTGTGTGAGTGCACATGTGTCCTGTGTGTGAGTGCACATGTGTCCTGTGTGTGAGTGCACATGTGTCCTGTGTGTGGGTGCACATGTGTCCTGTGTGTGTTCATATGTGTCCTGTGTGTAGTGCAATGTGTTGTGTGGAGTGACATGTCCTGTGTGTGAGTGCATGTGTCCTGTGTGTGAGTGCACATGTGTCCTGTGTGTGAGTGCACATGTGTCCTGTGTGTGTTCAATGTGTCATGTGTGTGTAATTATGGAGTACTGCACTGTGTGCATGTGTCCTGTGTGTGAGTGCACATGTGTCCTGTGTGTAGTCACATGTGCGGGGTGCACGTTGTCCTGTGTTGGTGCAGTGTCCTGTGTGTGAGTGCACATGTGTCCTGTGTGTATGAGTGCAATGTAGTCCTGTGTGTGGTGCAGTCTTGTGTGAGTCCTGTTCCTGTGTGTATGTGTCCTGTGTATTATGAAATTCAGTGTGTATACATATGTGTCGTGTGAGTGTGCATATGTGTCCTGTGTGTGTGCATGTGTCTTGTTTGTCTGTTCATTATGTGTGTGTTTGTGTATAATGGTTTCTCATGTAGACTGTAGGGAAAATTAGTTTCCCACCCCTCCTCTATTATGTATAGTGAGTGCAATGTCATGCATAGCGCTGCGCATAAAGGGAAACAAATAGTTTGGCATGTCATGCGTGCAACTGTCCTTGTTCTTTTGCATCTACACATTTGCACCAAAGCACCTGTGCGTTAATCACGTGACATAAGACATGATTTATCAAAAGGGGATCATGTAATAAGTCACATGATGCATCCGCCTGTGGGGGCCCTCGTCTCAAGGGCATGTGCCCACAGGACGTTTTTGCTGTGGTTTCCGCCTGCAGTTTACCCTTGGTTTTATGGTAATGTAGGGTAATTTGTTCCTGCGGTTGGGATTCCCAGCAAAACCAATGTGTTTCACAGAAACGCTGTACCCACACATTGGTTTTGCAAGTGTCAAGAAGTGTCAAATCCCTGCGGTTTTGCTGCTGGGAAAAGAATGATCATCCCAACCGCAGCAAAAACGCAGTAAAAACAAGCAAAAATGTGATAAAAACACAGGACCTGAACGCAGCAATTTCCCTGGCAAGGACTCTAGAGATGCTTGAAACCATTAGCGGTTTTGCTGCAATCGGGACTGCTTGAAAAACGTCCCGTGGTCACATACACAAACAGCATGGGGCCCTGGTTACTCTTAGGGGCCCGTCTCACTTAGCGACGTTCTAGCGATCCCGACGATACGACCTGGTAGGGATTGCTGGAACGTCGCTACGTGGTCACTGGTGAAATGTCAAACAGTCAGATCTACTCAATGACGCCGCAACAATACGGCAACCCGCAGTGGCGTAACTTGAAGGTCATGGGCCCCGATGATCGCAAATCTTTAATAGCAATAGACTTTTTCTATAGGACAAAGTGACTTTTGGGGCACCCTAGGCTCCAGGGCCCGGGTGCGATCGCAACCCCTGCACCTGCTGTAGTTACGCCCCTGGCAACCCATATATACATACATAAGATTATCTCAGCACAGGAGATGTAGTATGATCAGACCATGTCCCTGTACAGTCAGCCAGTACATAGCAGGGACACATATATAAGATTATCTCAGCACAGGAGATGTGGTATGATCAGACCATGTCCCTGTACAGTCAGCCAGTACATAGCAGGGACACATATATAAGATTATCTCAGCACAGGAGATGTGGTATGATCAGACCATGTCCCTGTACAGTCAGCCAGTACATAGCAGGGACACATATATAAGATTATCTCAGCACAGGAGATGTGATATGATCAGACCATGTCCCTGTACAGTCAGCCAGTACATAGCAGGGACACATATATAAGATTATCTCAGCACAGGAGATGTGATATGATCAGACCATGTCCCTGTACAGTCAGCCAGTACATAGCAGGGACACATATATAAATAAGATTATCTCAGCACAGGAGATGTGGTATGATCAGACCATGTCCCTGTACAGTCAGCCAGTACATAGCAGGGACACATATATAAGATTATCTCAGCACAGGAGATGTGGTATGATCAGACCATGTCCCTGTACAGTCAGCCAGTACATAGCAGGGACACATATATAAGATTATCTCAGCACAGGAGATGTGGTATGATCAGACCATGTCCCTGTACAGTCAGCCAGTACATAGCAGGACACATATATAAGATTATCTCAGCACAGGAGATGCGGTATGATCAGACCATGTCCCTGTACAGTCAGCCAGTACATAGCAGGACACATATATAAGATTATCTCAGCACAGGAGATGTGGTATGATCAGACCATGCCCCTGTACAGTCAGCTAGTACATAGCAGGGACACATATATAAGATTATCTCAGCACAGGAGATGTGGTCTGATCAGACCATGTCCCTGTACAGTCAGCCAGTACATAGCAGGACACATATATAAGATTATCTCAGCACAGGAGATGTGGTATGATCAGACCATGTCCCTGTACAGTCAGCCAGTACATAGCAGGACACATATATAAGATTATCTCAGCACAGGAGATGTGGTATGATCAGACCATGTCCCTGTACAGTCAGCCAGTACATAGCAGGACACATATATAAGATTATCTCAGTACAGGAGATGTGGTATGATCAGACCATGTCCCTGTACAGTCAGCCAGTACATAGCAGGACACATATATAAGATTATCTCAGCACAGGAGATGTGGTATGATCAGACCATGTCCCTGTACAGTCAGCCAGTACATAGCAGGGACACATATATAAGATTATCTCAGCACAGGAGATGTGGTATGATCAGACCATGTCCCTGTACGGTCAGCCAGTACATAGCAGGACACATATATAAGATTATCTCAGCACAGGAACATTATTATTAAACACATCCAATTGTGGAAATTATTATTATTCCTAGGTCTGTTGATTTGTTCATGGGAAAACCCCTTTAAGGCTCAGTTCTGCTTATTCCCTTATGTTGTAAGATTCCGTACCCTAGAAAACAATTAGTCTAATCCTATAATAAGCCGCTTCCATTTATGTCTGTTCAGGGGATTTCAGAAAAAAATGAAGTTGTGACTCCTTTAAAGATTAGGGAACTATTGAGCGAAGTATTCCAGACTCACCAGAGATGTTATGATCAGGCGGAGAGGGGTTTTTTTTTTTTTTTTTGCAGTGAAAGTGAAAGTATTTAGAGAAGCACGTAGACATTTCCAGGAAACTGGGCGTTTAATGGAAGTCACACAGCTGCAACAGACAGCAGCAATCTCTCTGTACAGCCTTCAGGGTTCACAATGTGGAAGGTTCAGTTCTCTACTTACTTTATGTAACTCTTTCCTGACACATTTTTTTGTATATGTCACGAGCAACCCTCTACTGCCCCCTATCTTCAGGGCAATTATGCAATTGACCGATGATTAATAGAATGAGGTGTGGCTCTTTCCATCACTAGGCCGATTATTGGGGATTACACTGAAGATAATGTATATATACAGTGTGATACAGCGGCTTGCTGCATTGTAAATATGTATGCCGGATCTTGTAGTTCAGCAAGTTTAAGTAATGCATTGTGCTGGGACTTGTAGTTCCACAGGTTGAGGTAAGAAGTGCAGGTGAGCCAAAAGACAGAGGAGTGTTTGGATCACCTGATTCCTCACACGCCTGGGTGTCTCAGGGGATATAATCTCTGTGCGTTTGGGGAGCAGGACGTATGGCGAGGAGGCCAGATCTCATGCCTAGGAGAACATGTCCTTGGAAGGCATGAGGGTCAGGAACCATGGGACCTCGCTTGCTTGGGACCATCTGGTGTCCTGGAACACATGAAGTCTGGAGATCTCATGCAGAGCCTGAGATGGCGGAGATCACATGTAGAGCCTGAGATGGCAGAGATCACATGGAGAGCCTGAGATGGCGGAGATCACAGGGGAGAGCCTGGGATAGCGGAGATCACATGTAGAGCCTGGGATGGCAGAGATCGCATGCAGAGCCTGGGATGGCGGAGATTACATGTAGAGCCTGGAATGGCGGAGATCGCATGCAGAGCCTGGGATGGCGGAGATCGCATGCAGAGCCTGGGATGGCGGAGATCGCATGCAGAGCCTGGGATGGTGGAGATCACATGCAGAGCCTGGGATGGCGGAGATCACATGCAGAGCCTGGGATGGCGGAGATCACATGCAGAGCCTGGGATGGCAGAGATCACATGTAGAACCTAGGGTGGCGGAGATCACATGTAGAGCCTGGGATGGTGGAGATCACATGTAGAGCCTGGGATGGAGGAGATCACATGTAGACCCTGCGATGATGGAGATCACATGTAGAGCCTGGGATGGCAGAGATCACATGTAGAACCTAGGGTGGCGGAGATCACATGTAGAGCCTGGGATGGTGGAGATCACATTTAGAGCCTGGGATGGAGGAGATCACATGTAGACCCTGCGATGATGGAGATCACATGTAGAGCCTGGGATGGCAGAGATCACATGTAGAGCCTGGGATGGCGGATATCACATGCAGAGCCTGGGATGGCGGATATCCCAGAAGGAAGATATCATAGTCAAATTTCCTATCATACCTTTCTATAGATAGGAAATATGATATATGTATTGTCATCCCTCTGCCCGATATTAATTTGGGAATGAAGCTCAGCACTCACAATTATGCAAAAATTAGCATTACAATCGGCATTCTGTCATGATGCAGAAAATATATCTCCCATAACTGCAGGATCTACACACACCCCAATATTCATACCCATATTATGGTTCCAAGCTGGGTGCAAAATTTATTTACCGGTAAGTAAGCTGATGCAGTTTGGAATGCAGTTCTCCACCTCTGTGTATACAAAATCCAGACTTGTTGTCTTGGTCTCAGCAAATTCCAAGCTGTAAATGCCTGTCCATGCGAGGGGGTCCTAACATTCAAGAAAGTGTCCTCTCTCTGCCTTCCTCATTTATTAGTTTAGTTTTTCTCTTTAATTACCTGTTTCCCAAAACAGGAGGTTGAATGTTAGCCTGCTTTAGTCTTATAGATTGGTCATCATATCCATAACATTTTGCTTTCGCTGTCCCCTTTTTCTAAGACCCATTACTTTTTTGAGCAAAAAAATGTTAACCCCCTTTCCTGATGGTGGCAATTTTTATTTTTCTGCTTTCATTTTCCCTTCCTTTGGTTCTGAGAGAAGTAACAATTTCGTTACATGGGCCTCCATGACTAAGCAGTTGACTGAGCTTTTCTAAGAATAATAATTGGCAATACCTGCCCTGTCATCAGAAAATTACTTATTGCTTAAATATGATTTTGCAAGAGGAATTGCAACCTGCTGGAAGTAGAGATCCTAACAGTCAATATTGAGCCTTTAACAAGCCTTGCCGCATAACTTAATGTTTAAATGTCATTTCATTAAAAAACAAAACAAAAAAAACAATACGGCACTGGTTGTTAATGATGGGTCACATAGCAGCTAAGAGAATGTTTTTGTGCCATATGACTTATTTTCTCACATTTTTTTGTGCTCTTTTGAAAAATTGTATTTTTATGGCTGTGTGGGTGTAGCCACTAGCTGATCGGGAGCAGTGCAATTTGACAGCAGAGAAGGGGTTAACAGAGATTGTGACTGAGCTGTGTGGAGCCAGATGACAGATCATAGAAGCTTGTGCCAAGGGAAGAGGAGTTTGCCGTGATCCTGAAATTCTGCAATTCTCAGCACTGTGCTGTAGGCTGATATAATCTGATATATTGTCTCCTCACAAACTGCAATCAGTAGCCCGCACACCGTGTAGGCCACGCCCCTTTACCCTTATATGGTTATGTGGCCTTATTTAGTGTGAACACGGATCTGACTGATAATGAACATATGTCTGCTTCACACACAGTCTAGTGGGGACACTTTGGGAAAGGTTTAGGAATGGCTTTCAACCAGATTTCTCTTATAAAGTATATTGGAAAGTTTATTAAAATCTCTTGTTCTACATTATAGTTAAATAAAAATGTAAACGACAGTTACGCTTTATGATAAAGTCACATTCCCATGTTCAGTATTTGGTCGGTATTTTGCATCAGTGTTTGTAAGCCAAAAGCAGGAGTGGGTGAAAAATGTTGAAGTGCGTCACATGTTTCTATTATACTTTTCCTCTGATTGTTCCACTACTGGTTATGGCTTACACATACTGATGTAAAATACTGACCAAATTCTGAATGTTTGAAAGTAGTCTAAGAAGCCTACGGCCCCCTTCACATCACATTTTTTGGGGATCTGTAGCTATCCATTGTAAAACTGTTACATCTCTCCTTGTCAGGAGTGATATGCCAGTGTAAGGAGACTAATAGGCAGTGCATTTGCATAAGTCTCCTTATACTGTCATGTAAGTCATGTCACTCTCCACAAGTATTTTTTCTTTATTTTATTTTTCAAGTTTTAATAGTTTTTCTTTTTTTTAAATATCACAATCTTTGTTAAAAACAAAATGATATGTTTCAAGGTATTGGAACCAATCAGAGCAGAACAAGAGATCTGATTTGGCTGTGTGAGAGGCCTGTGACTGGAGTCCAAGGGGTAACATATCTCCTTGCCAGTTTAAGGAGACTTATAGGCCATGCATTTGCATAAGTCTCCTTACACTGGCATGTCAGGTATGTAACTCTCCATAAGTTGGCTGTTTTTTTGTAACATATTTAGTGTAGGGACTCGGAAGTATGAGGGCCCTTGATATAGGCTGCGAGTATAACAGTGGTAGACTGTTGCTGTCACATTTTTGCCCTGAAGACACCAATCGCGTTGTATAATGTGAATGATGTCTTGCATCTTTGTTATATAATATGTTATGTGTAAGATATGATGTACAGTAAGGTTATATGTGCTAATGCAATGCATAGCACTTGTGTACGGAAAGTTATCAGACTGCAGGGTAAGTCTAAGTGGTGGTTGTGTTGGGATGAGCCCACAAAGGGAGGGGTTAGCTGATAGAGAAAGAGATGGTTCATTGTGAAGAAGACAGTGAAGAATTAGTGAGTGATGAATCACAGACCAGAGGCAGCATAGGGGCCGGGGAATCATAGACCAGAGGCAGCTGGAGGGGCCGGGGAATCACAGACCAGAGTCAGCAGAGGGGCTGGGGAATCATAGACCAGTGTGGCGCCCCTGCGTTCAGGAGGCCACAAAGGGAACTGCAGCCAGGCAGGTAGGACGACAGTTGAACACCAACACCCTCACAGCCCACACAACCCACGTACAGTAGAGGGCAGCACCCAACACGGAGCCTGGGAACTCTAGGCAGGCGAGGGGTGGTGGGTTTAGAGACAGTGGGTGGGCACACACGTAGTCAGGTGACAGAGGGTAGATATAGTGAAGGGGGAGAGAGAAAGGAGTCAGTAGGCCGGTGTAGGCTGAGCAGTAAAGACAGAATCACACGTCCTGGACGAGTGGGGTGCAAGGAGCGCAGAATCTGAACCGAGCCAGTGTGAGCCGCAGAGAGAAAGCACGTCCGAAGCCAACACCCCGGGAGTGTGAGGGAAGAGAGGGACAGTGATACCCGGGCCCTAGAACCACGGCCGAGACGGTAGACTGCAGGCGGAGTAGCCCTCCTATGATACCCGAAGACACAGTAGAGAGAGAGCTTGGTAGAGCCCCACATGGGAGGACTGCTGGAGGTTAGGCTAAAGTAGAGTGTCGGCTCTAAAGGGGACCGTAGATTCACCCGGCATCCCCAGACAACCGACGGGGGACCACAGCTACACGTTAGGGTCCCTACCCCAAAGGACAGGGAGCTCAGTGACAACCCGGAGGACCCACAGGGGCCCGAGTCACCGCCATACTGTCCGGAGACGCACACTAAGTGACCAAGAGAGAGAACAGAAAGCCTGGAGAGGACCGAGAGACAGAGTGAGGGGTCACAGGAAAGAGTAACCTGGCTGCAGGGAGTAAAGGAACCCAGATGGGAAAGTGTGCCCGTGTAAAGAGTGTAACTTGTGAACTGGAACTGGAACTGTACTTGAGAACTTTGGGAAGTAAAGGCGGTGAACCCTGAATCTGACTCCCTTGCATGTCTCTGCCTGAACACGACTCCCTCCATACAGGTTTGCAGCAGATCCCCACCTGGAGAGCCACGGCTTGCAGGCTCCATCGCTGAAGGAAGATTCCTGCAGAACCTGGACAGTAAGTGTACTACACTCAGCACCAGGCCTGCACACTACACAATAGACTTTAATCAACACTGCCCCGGGAACACAGTTCTGACCATGGAGAACTGTTCCATCCTTGCTGCCATTACATCATCCCCGGAGGTTCTGCGGCAGCGGTGGCCCCATTACTGGCCGCACACTGTGGGTGGCGTCATGACTGACTTTATCCCCTGTAAATACACCCTTATTATTGCCAGGGCCCGGTACACGGTCCGGACCAGGACCACCCGTGTCTTCCCCAGTAGCAGACCCGGTCCGGTACCGAGTACCCCCGTCCCAGTGGGCTCGACAC
Organism: Allobates femoralis; assembly: GCA_033576535.1. Classification (NCBI taxonomy): domain Eukaryota; kingdom Metazoa; phylum Chordata; class Amphibia; order Anura; family Aromobatidae; genus Allobates; species Allobates femoralis. The sequence goes on along the minus strand of JARQOC010000009.1, from coordinate 69,178,749 downwards.
CAGTGGCAGAGGGGCCAGGGAATCGCAGACCAGAGGCAGCGGGGGGCCAGGGAATCACAGTTCCATAGCAGCGTAGAAGCCGGGGAATCACAGACTGGGGGCAGTGGAGAGGTTGAGTAATCACAGACCACTGGCAGATGGAGGAGCCGGGGAATCACAGACAGGGAGGAGAAGACCCAGTTTACAGTCTGGTCCCTGAGCACCGAAATCTAATTAGCAGTAAACTTCAAATGGGGATTAAACAAGACACACAGAGAATTTCCTAACTAAAGGTATCAGATAATCAGTATTACAGCGAAAATACAACCATGTCTTTAATTTACAGTACAACATCATGCTGACTGCTTCTCTTATAATCCTGTAATACTGTTTGGGGCACAAAATCTGAATAATAATTCAATAACAAATGTAATATTTGATTTATTAAAGTCAAAACAAAGATTGCTAATATTGAATGTACAAAACAAGGTGTCCTGAACTCAGGGTCATGAAGAGGAGCTCCTCGGGGGAGGTGCAATGCTCTATCTTTGTCATTTGACAGAATAATACAAGATGAAAGTCATCAAGCAATTGAGCAAATATCTAGATCCTACCGTAGATGGGAGCCCTATGCTATTGCATTGGGTGGGCGGTGACATCATGATGGGGGTGGGCTCTGTGGCACTGGGGGCAGCATTCGCCTCTCCCCCCTGTGCAGGGTCTCCCCTCCCTGCTGTTTGTTCCCCCTCGTTCTCTGATCCCCCAGTGCTGCAGGGTGACCGTGGTGCGGGCTGAGTGAATGCGGAGTGACTGTGGTACGAGCTGAGGTAGTGTGGGGTGTCCGTGGTGCAGGGTGAGTGAGTGCAGGCTGAGTTCAGGATGACTGTAGTGCCGGGTGCGGGCTGAGTGCAGGGTGAGTGTAGGCCAAATGAGTGCAGGCTGAGTGAGTGCGGGGTGGCCATGGTGTGGACAGAGTGAGAGCGGGCAGACTGTGGAGCGGGCAGACTGTGGAGCAGGCAGACTGTGGAGCGGGCAGACTGTGGAGCGGGCAGTGGGGGACTGAATGAGTGCAGGCCGTGGGGGATTGTAAGTGAGTGAAAGCTGTTGGGGGCTGAAAGAGTGAAGGCTCTGGGGCAGTGTGAATGAAAGCTGTGGGCGGTGTCAGTGCGGGCGGTGGAGGGTGAGTGCTGGCTGGGCTGAGAGGGTGTCAGTAAGTGCAGGGTGAGGTGGGTGAGTGCGGGCTGTGGGGGAGTGAGTGAAGGCTGTGGGGGGCTGAGAGTGCAGGCTGTGGGGTGGTGTGAGTGAGTGAAGGCCTGGTTGTTCTGTCTGTGGACAGTGCCTGTGATGACGTCACAGTCATGTGATGTAGCTCCGCCCATGATAATGACGTCACCTCAGGTCCTGCAAGTCCCAGCTTATTGGCAGCGGCAGGAGGGTACCTGGCGGAGGCTGCGGTGTCGGGTTAGTGGGGGGACTGTGGGGGTTCACCGGGCAGACTGCTGGGAGCAGGTGGGGGGAGCATGCAGCAGACTGTGGCCGCCATATTTCTATATCCATCATTTGGGTGTGGAAATATGGCGCTGGCGGAAGTGACATATGGGGAAAATCCAGACGGAAGTGGGGGAACCACTTCACAATTATATATAGAGATATATATAATCATCAGAGGCATAATTTGAAGTGCCCCCAGGGCCCTCGATAATTGCTAATCATTAATAATATAGTCTTTTTTATAGGCCAAAGGAACTTTTGGGGCCCTCTAGGCTCCAAGGCCCAAGTGCGATTGGAACACTTGCACCTGTTGTAGTTATGCACCTGATAATAGCAGAACAATGAAAGCAAGAAAAAAAACACAAGCTACAAATGAGATTTTGGGAATCCTACTCATTCTGATTCTACTTTGTCACGCTGGACTAAGGGGCCCATTACACGGTGCCACCTCGCTGCAGATGTCGGATGGGAATCACGGGTGCGCACATCCCCACCGACATCGCCGGTGAGATGTCACATGTGGCAACTCGCTGTTAAACATTGCGTGTCGCCGCGTTACACAGGGCGATCATGCCTGATCACCCTGTTCAGATCGCCAGGTTTCACAACACTGCTGTGAAACCTGGCAATCATTCTGAGGCGATATTTCGCCTCATTATTGCTGCGCCACACTAGGCGACGCATTGGCGATGTTGGCGGCCATAGGCCACGCCCCTGCATCGCTGCCAAAATCGCCGGCGATGTCACCTAGTGTGACGGTACCTTAAGGGGGATGTCCAACTACTGTGCGTGTCAGTTGCACATGGACCAACACACTACACAAAACAACTGATGAGGAGACCCCGAGAGGACAAATACAGCGAAGGGCGTTTCTCATAGGGAACAGGGAAGAAGTGACCTCCTGCAACTGCACTCACCTGCGCCTGTGCCCTGATCTCTCTACCATCCTTATACGGGTTCTTTCAACCCATCGCTGAACAGGATACCTATTCCCTCATTTGCCCTGACTTTAGCCCTTAATAGGGAATGGTCGGCGGGAGCACTAGTCCCAACCGCTGCACTAATAACAACAGGAGGGCAAGGGAAGACAGACACGGAATACGACAAAACAACTTCACGCCTGCTGCCTCGCTCCTTGGCCGCAGACGGCTTAGCAGTAGCCAGCTCTCCAGAGAACCTCCTTCTCCTCAAGATGCTTAGCCAGGAATGAGTTCAATCACCAGCAAAGCATGCTGGAACCATGTGACCTTATAAACGGGAGTGATCACAGAGTAGCCATATCTGAACAAGAACTAGCTAGCTTGCTCGCAAACAGAAACTGACATTAACTCCTCAACTGCCAAAGGAAAGAAACACGTTTACTATGAAGTCCCAATGCAGACATGAGACAGAGGTCCCAAACTTTCACAAGTCTCCCAGGTAAGAGACATCATCAACACATACTTCTGCAATTTTTCAACTGAGAAATGTGGACGGAGCTCGAAACGCATCAGCTTAAAGGGGTTGTTCCCTTTCAATTAAGTTTCTACCCTGACTGCAGTTTGTAATAAAAATAAATAAATAAGAAAAGGCACGGTGCTCATCTTTTTTGGGTTAACCAGCGAGTTTCTGCCATTGGCTGGAGAGTTGATGTCACCTTTTTAGTGTGGCAGCCAATCAGTGAGCTCCGTGTAGACGGAACGCCTCTCCCGTGACTTTCAGTGCCACTGTGCTCATTGATTGGCTGCTGTACACAGCCAATGCCAGACACTGGGAGCAGCGGCATAGACTCGCCGGGTGACCCGGGAAGGGGAGTATAGGACGCTTTTATTTATTTATTTTAATTAATAAAACTTACCGTAATTAAAGTGGAGCATCCCCTTTAAAGTCTACGTCATTGTGTATTTTTACGTTTTCTTGATTTATTTTTCCAATTGAAGAAATTAATTCCAAACGTTTCACACCACACTGCCAATAGGCATTTAAGTATAAAGGTTTTCTAAGTGTTATATCTTTTTCCACTTCCTTGTGTTATCGCACCATTGTGGTGACTCTGGGGACATATGAGGTTACAGCACTTAATTGGAGGATAGAACTAATTAACTCTATTGACTACACCTGATAGAATTGTCTGAAAGCCTCATAAATATGATTATGATCGGCTACCGTCTTTCTCATGTGCAGGAAGCTTGTAAACATGGTTGATGCCCTGAATTCTGTGTTAATGATTTATTAGCCTTGTTTACCCACTTATAGTATTTGGACTAGACCTAGGGAATAATTTGGCGTTAGTCACTGAAGGTGTTGCACACGCCAACCTAGCCCTACCAGATTGCAGCCACAGTCCCATTGCCACCTGGAGGTCATTGGTGGACCTGTAGTAGAAAGTCGTGACCAAAAAAACCCCACAGTCTTCCCTTGCAACATGTAGGCAGGGGAATATGAACAATGGGACATTTGTCAGTAATCAAAAAGGGGATGAGGATGGGGTCGATTCATCACAGGCTGATCAGTAGCCATGAGATGTTTGCTTAGGTGTTTGGTGTATTATTATTATTTATAGAGCCCCCAAGCACAATTTTTTTTAATTCCATGGTGCATGTACATGAAGAAGGGTTGCATGTGCAAAATTATAGCTATAGTGGCTCAGTGGTTAGCACTGCACTATATATAGGGTGGCTCAGTGGTTAGCACTGCACTATATATAGGGTGGCTCAGTGGTTAGCACTGCACTATATATAGGGTGGCTCAGTGGTTAGCACTGCACTATATATAGGGTGGCTCAGTGGTTAGCACTGCACTATATATAGGGTGGCTCAGTGGTTAGCACTGCACTATATATAGGGTGGCTCAGTGGTTAGCACTGCACTATATATAGGGTGGCTCAGTGGTTAGCACTGCTATGGTGGCTCAGTGGTTACCTGCACTATATATAGGGTGGCTCAGTGGTTAGCACTGCACTATATATAGGGTGGCTCAGTGGTTAGCACTGCACTATATATAGGGTGGCTCAGTGGTTAGCACTGCACTATATATAGGGTGGCTCAGTGGTTAGCACTGCACTATATATAGGGTGGCTCAGTGGTTAGCACTGCACTATATATAGGGTGGCTCAGTGGTTAGACCTCAGTGTAGCATCTATATATAGGGTGGCTCAGTGGTTAGCACTGCACTATATATAGGGTGGCTCAGTGGTTAGCACGCACTATATATAGGGTGGCTCAGTGGTTAGCACTGCACTATATATAGGGTGGTCAGTGGTTAGCACTGCACTATATATAGGTGGCTCAGTGGTTAGCACTGACTATATATAGGGTGGCTCAGTGGTTAGCACTGCACTAATATATAGGGTGGCTCAGTGGTTAGCACTGCACTATATATAGGGTGGCTCAGTGGTTAGCACTGCACTATATATAGGGTGGCTCAGTGGTTAGCACTGCACTATATATAGGGTGGCTCAGTGGTTAGCACTGCACTATATATAGGGTGGCTCAGTGGTTAGCACTGCACTTATATAGGGTGGCTCAGTGGTTAGCACTGCACTATATATAGGGTGGCTCAGTGGTTACACTGCACTATATATAGGGTGGCTCAGTGGTTAGCACTGCACTATATATAGGTGGCTCAGTGGTTAGCACTGCACTATATAAGGTGGCTCAGTGGTTAGCACTGCACTATATATAGGGTGGCTCAGTGGTTAGCACTGCACTATATATAGGGTGGCTCAGTGGTTAGCACTGCACATGTATATAGGGGGCTCAGTGGTTAGCACTGCAGCCTTGCAGCGCTGGGGTCCTGGTTCAATTTCACCAGGATGACATCTCAAGGAGTTTGTATGTTCTACCCATGTTTGTGGGGATTTCCTCCCCACTCCAAAACTTACTGATAGGTATGGAATTAATAGCACTATAAAATGAATGATATTATTACTATTATATAGATTTTATATACAGTAAACAAATTAACAATGACAGACTGGTACAGATGGAAGAGGTCTTTGCCCTTGTGGGCTTACATTCTTACAGGACAATGGGGAGGAGATAGTAGGTCAGGGTGGTGCAGGAGCTCCAGTGACTGTGATGGTGAGGTGGCCGCTCCGATGGCAGTGGTGGTCAGGTGGTCACTCCGGTGGTGGTGAGGTAGCCACTTCAGTTGTGGTGGTGGTGGCGTGGCTGCTCCAGTAGTGGTGGCGGCAGCTCTAGTGGTGCAGATGGAAGAGGACTTTGCCCTTGTGGGCTTACATTCTTAAGGACAAGAAGGAAACAGTAGGTCGGGGGATGCAGCAGCTCCGGTTGTGGGGATGGTGAGGTGGCCGCTCCATGGCAGTGGTGGTGAGGTGGCCACTCAGTGGTGGTGAGGTAGTCATTTCAGTTGTGGTGGTGGTGGCGTAGCTGCTCCAGTAGTGGTGTAGCGGCAGCTCTAGTGGTGCAGATGGAAGAGGACTCTGCCCTTGTGGGCTTACAATTCTACAGGACAACAAGAAGGAAACAGTAGGTCGGGGGGTGCAGTAGCTCCGGTTGTGGTGATGGTGAGGTGGCTGCTCTGGTGGTGTGGAGGTAGCAGTGTGGTCATTGCAGGCTGTTAGCTTCCCTGAAGAGATGGGTTTCAGGTTCCTTCTGAAGGATCCAAGCGTGGTGGATAATTGGACCTTTTGGGGTACCGAATTCCAGAGGAAGGGGATAGTCGTGAGAAGTCTTGGAGGTGATTGGGTGAGGAGCACATAAGTGTGGAGTAGAGGAGATGATCTTGAGAGGACCGGAGATTACATTGTTGGAAGATATCAGGAGATTAGTTCAGAGATATAGGGAGTGCACAGGTTATGGATGGCTTTGTAGGTCAGTGTTAATAGTTCGAACTGGATTCGTTAGGGAATTGGAAGCCAGTGGAGGGATCTGCAGAGGGGAGAAAAAGGGGAGTAGAGAGGAGAGAGGTGGATTAGTCGGGCAGCAGAGTTGAGAACAGATTGGAGAGGTGCGTGAGTGTTAGCAAGCAGACCCAGAGGAGGATGTTGCAGTAGTTGATGTGGGAGATGATGAGGGCATGTACAAGCATTTTAGTAGATTGATGGTTGAGGAAAGGACGGATTCTGAAAACATTTTTGAGTTTAAGGTGACAGGAGGTGGCGAGGTTCGAAGGACAAGTGTGTAGCTGAAAGCTATGTGAAATCTACCAGCAGCTACCACTTTTCTTTTCTTTCTCTAGAAAGCCAGAAATTGTGCAATCTAAACCCAAGTGTGCCTAAAAAAAGTGACAAAGTGCTACGAAAAAAGTGTACTAGGATGCTGGTCTGTTGTCAGCCCTCTCCAACAGGAGAAGGGCCCTCAAAACCATTCCTCATCCCTCCAAGCCAAAATTCCACAGCAAGGGTCAGGCGCTAGTATCTTCTCCTAGCTGAAACCAAAGAGCCGAATTGAGCTACCAGCCAGTACCTGGGCTGCCACCCTGGGCATATAACTTATGAGCCCCTGACTGTCTTGTTCTCCTCCCGAAAAAGGACAGCCAGGGTTCAGAGGGGAGTTGGACCTGATGGCCACACACTTTCCCCTTAGATCTGTCAAGAGAGGAACCCATGAGGGTACCCCATCCTGACATAGTCCTAGTGACGATAGTGGACACACAGTGAAAAACAAACATACAATAAATAATAGAGGCTGCTCAGTGTAAATCTGACCTGACCTTCCACCGTAATGTTAAAAAATTCCCCGAAGGTCCGGAAAACGTTGTGTGCAAAAAAGAATGAGATTGGGAAATGTTTAATGCTAGTGTCAATACTCAAGTGGGTTTCCTATACCCAGTGAGTCATCGCTAACCATTACTAGACCGAGTGTAGAAGAACAGTATTTTTTGTATCCCTCCGTGACCAAGATAATCTCACACTCCTAGCAGTGTTGTGGGTCTATAAGTGGCTGAAGGCTACGTGGAGTCTAACAGCTGCTGGGGGCCACAGAAGCTGAATTGTATATGGTACAACTTGATGACCACCACTAGAGATGAGCAGATTCATCAGCAGCTGCGGAGGATCGACTTCCGGTTGAATTTCATGAAATCTTTGATTCCACATGAATTCGATCAATCTGCTAATTGATTCATGAGGATCTAAAAAACATATAAAACCACCTGGCACCATTTTACCCTTGACTATACAACAATTTAGGTAGCCTAAAGGTCTGATGGTGGGTTTACACGTCGCGATATCGGCGTCCAACTCCGACCAAAAGTCACGTGGTTCGGGAGTTGGACCCGATATCGTTCGCGCGGTTGTACGGTTTGAACGTACAATGCGATGCTGGAACGATGCCAAAACGATATCGGGGTTGAATGAGCGTGCTATTCAACCGCCCGATATCGGATGGCCGTTGTAGCCGCATCGTACCGTGTGACAGCCCAACTACGATGTGTACGCTCACGTCACCCATTCACTCCCATGTTAAATGGTCGTTCCTGGGTTGGGGGGCGTACACATCGTCGGGACGTTGTATCCCGATATCGGGCTGTGTAAACCGGCGATGCGATAGCGGGAAAAGCGCGCTCAAAAAGCGCGCTCCCGCGTCGTTGGTCCCGATATCGGTCCGATATCAGGACGTGTAAACCCACCATAACACTGTGGTGCGGTATTACATATTCTGTTGGTTTCCTCTGGTTACCATCTGTTTTCTCCTAGCCAGATAGGTGGAGGTCAATTAGACATTAGAAAGGTTATTACGGAGCTCAAAACATTCACTTAACTCCAAGGAGAACTCACAGTTTTCTATACACGTCTCCAGGCAATTGGAGGCTTTTTAATTACGCAATTTGCGCAAATTTATTATCTGCAAATCCAATATTTGGAGGTAAATTTTGATACATTGGACATTTAGAGATGCGAGAATAGCAAGATGCCATATTTTATTTATTAAAAGTATTTTTAAACTGGAAAAAAGGAGTGATTTAAATTTTTATGTATATTTTGAACTTCTATTTTTAAAGACTCTTTTTTTTCTGGTTTTCTTTATAAGATTACATTTTGTTTAATTGCTTCTTCCATGTATAACAGTACTACCTTATAGTAGTATATTATTATTATTTACACGCCTTCAGTTGAATCTTGGGCCATAGCTACTTGATGGATGAAAGCTCTGTAGAAAGATTGATCTTGTGCAGCCTAGATAGGTCCACCAGGGTCTTCTCCAAGCCTAGATAGGTCCAGCAGGGTCTTCTCCAAGCCTAGATAGGTCCAACAGGGTCTTCTCCAAGCCTAGATAGGTCCAACAGGGTCTTCTCCAAGCCTAGATAGGTCCAGCAGGATCTTCTCCAAGCCTAGATAGCTCCACCAGGATCTTCTCCAAGCCTAGATTTATCCACCAGGATCTTCTCCAAGCCTAGATAGGTCCACCAGGATCTTCTCCAAGCCTAGATTTATCCACCAGGATCTTCTCCAAGCCTAGACAAGTCCATCAGCGTTTTCTCCACAATTATCTTGATTGTATCAAGACATCAATTTGTTTGTCTTCCTCTTCGCCTTGTTCCTTGTATTCTTCTGACTAAGATGTTCTTCTCCAGTGATTGCTCTCTTCGTATGATGTGTAGACAAGTCGTAGCTTGCTGATCTTTGCTTCCAGTGACGTCTGGCTTGATTTGTTCCAGAACTGATGTGTTTGTTCTTCTTGCCATCCATGGTATTGATAACATCCTTCTCCAGCTCCACATTCTCAAAGTCTTGATTCGTCTTATGTCTTGTTCCTTTATCGTCCAGGTTTCACTTCCATATGTTACTACAGTAAAGACCAGACTATGTACCTTCATCCCCAGTGAAATGTTCCTTGATGTGAAGACCTTGTCCAGTGACTTCATTGTTGATTTGCACATAGTTATTCTCCTATTGACTTCCGGTGTTGTCGCTTATCCTTGAGTGATCAAAATACAATAGTCAATATAATTTCACATTGGGGACTTCAGCTCTTCCTCGGCTGCCATAACTTATTATTCGTATTGGTATACTTCCACTGCATAGCAGAAGGGGCAATGTAAGTCTGTGAACAAGCGCACTAGCAATTGAACCATTTATATTCCTTTGCAAGTTATTGACAGCGCATTTAAATGGTTAAACTGGTGCAAGCTCTGGGCGTCACTGTTACAGATAGATGCAAATCTCCGGATCCACTAATAGTCAGATCAAAAATTACAAAAAGTGGCAAAATGGAGGCAGGTCATCCTTCAATAAAACTTAAAGCCACGTCAAACCGGGCGACATCGCCGCCGATTACATAGGCGACGTAGGGGCGTGGCCTATCGGCGGCGACATCGCCCCTGCGTCACCTAATGTAAAGGGGCGACGGCGACGCCTTTTACTGGTCGCCTGGTTTCAGAGCAGTGCTCTGAAACCAGGGGGACGAACTGGGGTGATGTGTACACATCGCCCCATGTAAACGGCTGCCGGCGAGCTGACAGGCGATGGGAGCCATAGGCTCCCATTGTACTGCATCGCCGCTGGGGTTTTGAGACACCCCGGCGGCGATGCCGCCTCTCAGCTCGCCGACCCATCGCTGGAGATGTCTCCCTGTGTAAACAGGGGGTGGCGACGCTGGCGGGGCGCCAAAAACGTGCGCGCTCCCGCCCGTCGCCGCCGACATCTCCAGGGCCGTCGCCAAGTGTGACGGTACCCTTAAGGTACTGTCACACGTGGCGATGTCGCCTGCGACATCGCCGAAAAGTGACGTAACAGCGATGTCGCGGGCGATATCGCAAGTGCGTCACGCTGTGTGACAGCGCGACACAACTGCAAATTATCGCTGGTCGCAGGTTGACAGGTTTATGAACATGTTCATAAACCTGTCAACCTGTGACCAGCGATTAGGCTGGATTGCGCCGTCTGACACTGTTGGCGGCGCGATCCAGCCTATATCGCAGCGTTGCTGAGGATCGCTTGCTGGGCTGAGCCCAGCGAGCGACGGCTCCGCCTGCATCGCCGCCGCGTCACCGGCAACGTCGTGCCGTGTGACAGCTGGCCTGCGATGTCGGAAGCGAGCGTGCACCTGCACATCGCTTCCGACATCGCCGGCCAGAATCGCCACGTGAGACCCCACCTTTAGACATTTCTTCTACACACCCAACGTATGCAATGTTTTGGTATTACCACTTAAGAACGGCTCAGTGTTAGAGATGAAAAAAAGGTTATGGCTCCTGGAAGAAGACGAAAAACTAAAAGCCAAAAAATGAATAATGTTGGCAGTTCGAAGGGGTTAACGAAAGCAATTACCAAGAAAAGTCAACGACCAGTCCACAGTCTGTTTTGAATACAATATTTCACATTGCAGAACATAGAGGCTTTGTCCTGAGATTCCTGCAGACATTCCGTCTGTGCGGATTCCAGTAAATCCCCCATTTCTGGGAAAAGCCTCCCCCCTTCTCTACCTACTTTCACTTTCATTGTAAAAGAAAATTAAAAAAAGACTCAATGTGAACATTCGCCTCCTGATCACGATGGTACTAAGAATTCTCTGCTGATTATTTCCCTAATCTTTGGAGAAGTGGAATGTTCTTTATTTTTCTTAGCTTTAATTCCGCAGCACAGACTTAACATTTAAGGGGTTTTGTGGGACTTTACTAAACCTTCTTTAGGGTTAAGAATGTTATAAATGAAAGAAATAAGCATTACTTACGCATGACTCCTCCACTGCTCAAGTACAGCCGCCAATCATTGACCACACTGGTCACATGTCTGGATGTGCAGGATTTTCATAAACAATATGGCTGATTTCTTCCAAAAACATCACCACATCGTTGTGTTCACAGGTCGTGTGTCAGTACTAGAGATGAGTAAACCTTAAACGTTTGAGTTCGGTTTGGTTAACCAAACAGATATATGTTCACCAAATAGATCGGCGAACAGTTCACCGAACATCCAAACCCCTTTCAAATCAATGGGAAGCAAAATCAAGGGCCTAGAATACACTTTCAAAATGGCACAAAAGTTGTCAAACATGGCTCAAACCCTTTTACAGTGGAGCCCCACTGTTTTGGCACAGACATTATCTTCCTACACTATTACTTAGCAAGTTTCAGCGCCACTGTCGCACTCACCATGCTTCCAGGCCTGCTCTTGAACCTCAGACATACTCATGACTTCCCTTTGGTTGTCTCAGGTTACACAGCGGGTATCATGCAGCAGGGAATCCCACTGTGGGACCTCAGATAACCTCAGTGAAAACAGGGCTCGTAACACAAGCTGTCTTGTGAGAGCCATGATATCATACAAGATGTAGCCAATATACCTCTCTGGTATGCATGATGAGACAGCGCATGTGAGGAGCGGAGATGTTAGGGGGTAAAGCACAGTTCAAACTTGCAGGATAGCCCTTGTGTGACCACTCGAGTCTGAGGCCAGCAGATGTTTTAAGGACATTATAAGCTTCCTGAAGTTCACAGCTGCTGCCACATCAAGCACTGTATCCAAAATACATACCTTGCAGTTGTCAAAACACCTGCAAACTCCAGGAAGTTTGAAAAAAATATTTTAAGGCTATGTTCATGTCGGGTCCCACGGGACTGGGGTTCTCGGTACCGGACCGGACGGTATTGGGGATGTCACAGGTGGCTTGGTCCAGACCGTGTCCCTGGCTCGGCAAATAAAGGGGAATATTTACAAGGGAAATGTCACGGGTGACGCCACCCACTTGGTGCGGCCAGTGATGGGGCCGCCGCTGCTGCAGAACCTCCGGGGTGATGGAATGGCAGCGGAGATGGTATAGTTCCAGTGGGGAGAACTGTATCCCCCGGGGCAGTAAGAGTTAAAGTCAGTTGTGTGTAGTTGTAGCACACTTACTTTGCAGGCTGCAGGGATCTCTCCTCCTGGCTGGTGCTGACAGGCTGGATCTGTATGAGGGAGAATGGGATTGCAGGTAGAGGCAAACGAGAGAGGCAAGTCAGGGTTTCCAAAGCTTTACTTGTTGTTCTCTCTCAGCAGGTTACAAGTCATTTACAGTTGGTACACAGTTCAAGTACACGGGTTCGGTCTACCTCTGCAGCCAGGCCTCTCTCTCTCTGTGACCCCTCACACAGTCTGTTAGTGTCCCTTTCCGGGCTGTTGCATTCTCTTTCTCTATGTTGTGCGACACTGGACAGTATGGCGGTGACTCGGGCTTCTGTGAGTCCTAGTATGTCACTGAGCTGCCTGTCCTTTGGGTTAGAGATCCCAATCTGAAACTCAGACCCCTCGTCGTCTTGTCTGGGGATGCCGGGTCCCCTTTAGAGCCGACACTCTACTTTAGCCCAGCCTCCAGTAATCCTCAGCACTAGGATACCAGGCTCCTTCTCTCTGTGTTCCTTTCTGTATATAGGAGGGCTACTCCGCCTGCAGTTAGTTGCTTTAGCTGTAGTTCTAGGGCCCCGGGTTACACCGTCCCTCTCGGCTCTCTCACACTCCTGGTGGCTTCAGCGTCGGACGGGCTTTCCCCCCCATCTGGCTCGCACTGGCTCAGTACGGGTCTGCACTCCTCAGCCTTGCACTTCCAGGCAGTGTGGCTCTCTCCTGCTCAGCTTCAGCTCAACTTCCTGCTGTTCTCTGGCCTGCTCCTCAGCTTCTCTGCTCTTTTGGTCTTTACATCTCAGCCTACTGTGGCCTACTGAACTCCTTCACTCCTCCCCCTCTCTATATACTGTCAGTCACCTGACCTTCTGGTGTGCCCAACCCACTCCTCTGATCCACCACCCCTCCGATCTCATATAGTCTCTAATCTCAGGGCTGGATGTAACCTTCTCTGACACGTGGGTTGTGTGGGCTGTGAGGGTGTTAGTGTTTAACAATGTCCTACCTGCCTGGCTGCAGTTCCCCTTTGTGGCCTCCTGGATGCAGGGGCGCTACATTCACACATTTGCGTATTTTGTTGCACCTTTGTGCGCGCGCTTTTTGCCGCGATTTTCAGCCGCACAAAAAAGCGCAACAAAATACGCCGGGGCTTTCACACACTGCGCTTTCTTCACCCCACAAAGCGCAGGTGATGTCACAGAGGGGAGGAAGAATCCTGCTTCCTCCTCCCCTCTGTGACGTGTGACCGCCCCATTAGATTTCGCAGTGCATGAATATACACTGCGAAATCTAAATTAAATAAAGTCAAATGTATGAAAAATAATAAAGAATCAAATACTTACCCTCCAACACCTTTTCTCCGATCTCTGGAGCAGAGGCAGGCGATGAATCGTCCTGCCAGGACCTGCCATGATGTCAGAGTGACGTCACGGGCGCTGATTGGTTGCTCGCGGTCATGTGATACATATACATATGATATATATCACATGACCGGAACGCCCTCTGACATCACCACAGGTCCTAGTAGGGCAATGACAGCGGTGGCTCCTGGCTCCCGGACACCGGAACACCCGGACGGTAAGTATTTAATTCTTTATTATTTTCAATGCATTTGTCTTTATTTAACTTTGATTTTGCAGTGTATATTAATACACTGCGAAATCAAATAGGCGGTCACAGATGTCACACAGGGGAGATGGAAGCAGGATTCTTTCTCCCCCTCTGTGACATCAGATCCAGCAGCGCCGCCTCTATGGGAGAAAACGCAGGCTCTGCTGCGTAAACAATTGACATGTCAATTCTTTATGCAGCTGCGGCTTCTCCCATAAAAGCGCAGCGTATTTTTACGCACTGTCTGCACGGTAAAGTGAATTTCCCATTCACTTTGCCGGCAGACAAAAAGCACATTGCGTATTTTGAAAAGCGCGCGCAAAAAAGCGCGCAAAAATACGCAATGTGTGAACACAGCCTAAAGCTGCAAAAACGTCAACGTGTTGAAAGAAAACAGTAGACCTGATGACTAGGGACACTCCTAACCATAAGGTTAGGCATTGTTCCCAGCCAGCAGGTCTTCCAGCGAGCGTTTTGGCCCCAATCAGGGAAAGTTTTAGGGCCATTTTAAATTTCGAACCTGCTCCCGGAACAAATTCACGTTTGCCGATTTTTCTTTTGTAAATTACTCGGATTCCCAATCCCAAACAGAATCAGCAATGTTTGTGCCAAATTTGAAATTGGCGAACACGGGGAAAGTTCGCTCATCTCTACTCAGTACTATTCACTTTTATAATGCCAAGTTGCAGTATCCCACAAGGACATGGGTGGCGCTGTTCTAAGAAAATCAAAGCTGTCACATTTGTCAAATTCTGGACAATCTATTTAACTCATGAGTTATGTATGAGTGATGAATTGGTCTGTCCTGAGTGGCTACATGCATTATGATGGATATACAGTAAATGATCAATAGGATTGGGACAAGCATCAAAATCATTGAATTAAGGTTTTATCACTCAGTTCCATTGCCCCCGATGTGCAACATCCAACCCCACTGCCCCACGGTGTATAATATCCGTCTCCACTTCCCCCCAGTGTATAACATCTGGCCTCTCACCCCCTTCCCCAGTATATCACATCCGGCCCCTCATTCCCAATGTATAACATCAGCCCCTCACCCCCAGTGTACAACATTCATCCCCTCACCCCCAGTGTATAACATCCGGTCCATCACCCACAATGTATAAACATCCAGCCCCTCACCCCCTGCATATAACATCTGGCCCCTCACCCCTAGTGTATAACATCCGGCAGCCTCACCCCCAATGTAAAAACATCCGGCCCCTCACCCCCAGTGTATAACATCTGTTTTATTCTTACAAAATTCCAAATCCTCTGCTTCCCTATATACAGATCATTAAAGGAAACCTTTCATGTAATACAAAACAGAACATATTTGCAAATATAGGGTTAATATGTGACACGCCCACTCCAGGGCTGGGTAAGACTCAGTATCGGGCAGTTACTGGTTGTTCTCACGTTTTCACTTCCGGGTTTTTTTCAGTGCTTTATTTGTAAAAAAATATTTGCCGGTACACTTTTCTGAGGCGAGGAGCGGGGGTACTGCTGTCAGGTGCCGGCAGCAGAGATCGAGGGGGGGGGGGTGCGGCCCTGTTTCTCATTGTTGATGATATCAGGCTGTTCTAACACATTTTTGGTTTACCGTTTAGTGCTAATTTATTTCATATTTTTATCTCTCCATCCCGCTGTTCCCTTGATCCTCCATCCCCCTGCTCCCTCCATTTTCCATCTCCATCCCCCTGATCTCTCCATCCTCCATTCCCCTGCTCCTTTCATCCTCCATTCCCCTGCTCCTTTCATCCTCCATCCCCCTGTTCCCTCCATTCTTGATCCCCTTGGTTTCTCTATCCTCCTGCTCCGAGTCCTTTCATCCTCCATCCCCCTGCTTCTTCTATCCTCCATCCCCTTACTCCCTCCATTCTCCATCCCCTTGGTCTCTCCATCCTCCTGCTCCGAGTCCTTTCATCCTCCATCCCCCTGCTCCTTCCATCCTCGATCCCCCTGATCTCTCCATCCTCCATCCCCCTCATCTCTCAATTCTCCATACCCTGCCCTGATCTCTATTCCCCCTGCACAGCCTGCCACCCTCTGCACCCCTCTCTCACAGTCACAGTCACAGTCACATACTCTGCACAGCACTCCTCCATCTTCTCCAGCTTCTTTCCTGCTGGGCAAAACTCCACCCACCTGAGTCACATGTATGTGGCATCATCGCAGGTCCTGCAGCTCCAGTAGCTGCTCTGCTTGTGCCACCGCACCACACATGGAAATCACAAGGAATGGATGTCTCCAAGAAGCCACAAGGAAGGCAAGGTTCCAAAGTAATGATCTCCTTTATTCACCAACGCGTTTCAGCACCTGTCCTAGCACCTTCATCAGGGAGACAGAGACAGCAGCGCGGACCGTGACACACCATCTTCCCTATATTACAGCCTGCAATGAGCACAGTGCCACCTCACCACCACTGGAACTGGCACTCCACCACCACTGGACCCGGTGCTTCACCACCATCGGACCTGGTGCTCCACCACCACTGGACCCGGCGCTTCACCACCACCAGAGCAGACCCAACCTACTGTCTCCCTCCCCATTGCCCTGTAGAATGTAAGCCCACAAGGGCAGGGTCCTCTCTCCCCTCTGTATCAGTCTGTCACTGTTACCTTGTTCATTGTATTTATAACTTGTCTGTATGTAACCCGTTATCATGTACAGCACCATGGAGTCAATGGTGCCCTATAAATGAACCATAATAATAATAACGAAACCAAAAGTGTGTAGAGAAGATCAGAGACATTTCTGGGAAATAAAGCGTCTGGGAAATAACACAGCAGTCAGAAGGACTCGGGCTAAAGCCTCTTTGTTCAGCAATGTGAAACATCCAAACACTAATGGAAGACTTAACATGATTTTACGTGCTAGATACATTATTTAACCCCTTCCCACCGCGTCATTTTAAACCTCTTCTCCCCCGGCGATTTTCCATTCTCATTTTTTCCCTCCCCTTCTTCCAAGAGCCACAACTTTTTATTTTTTCATCAATATAGACATATGAGGCTTGTTGTTTTGCAAGACGAGTTGTACTTTCAGATTAAATAATTTATTTTACCATATAGTGTACAGGAAAATGGGAAAAAAATTCAAAGTGCGGTGAAATTGCAAAAAAAGTGCAATTACAGATTTGTTTTTTGGGTTTTGTATTCACCATATTCACGATATGGTAAAACTGACATTTCAGTATGATGCCTCGGGTCGGTACGAGTTCGTAGATACCAAACATGTTACTTTTAAGGTACCGTCACACGCCGCAATATCGCCTGGGTATCATAACGGTGATATGTCGCCCTGGCGCAATCGCCGTGAAATTGCCTCACGGTTGCGGCGTGTGATTGGGGGATTTCGCGGCGATAAATCGCCCATCTCCCGTCGCCTGATTCCTGAGCACTGCTCAGTAATCGGGGGCAATCGGTAAGGCGATACTTTGGGGTTTTGGCGTGTGATAGGGCGATAGTGATGGAAAGAGCGCTCTCTATGATTTCCCGCAGGTGTGCCTCAGCGTGCTGTAGTCCGCACCCCGTCTGCGATGTTGGTGTGGGCTACTGTGTTCCCATTGGCTGTCAGTTGACACCGCACCATATTTGAAGAGCTGTCCGTTCAGCGCCACACACATCTTCAGCTACACAACCGTCTGCAAACTCAGTGCAATTAGGCACGCCATTGAATAGCGCAAGCTATGTTGTCCGCGTGTATTAAATTGCGTTGTGTGGAGTATAGTGCCACACATAACAGCTCAGATGTTGGGCTACACATCGTACATCCAGCCCTTTGGCCCACACTGTATGGCGTGACTGTGTGTACATGTCCATTATGATGTGTTTGGCCACATGGGAACGTGTCCCCACATAAGGAGAATGTAATGGTGTTTGTGGGGATGTAGGTACACTTCAGTACACAGACGCACACATGTGTGCACACACATAGTTCAGCCATGGCAGCTCTGGCATGGCGTGGACCACTGCAGGCACATATGTCCATAGTGTTGTTTGTAGCTTATCGCCATCACCTACAGACGCACACCTAGCCATTCTTAGTGTCATCCACTGTACTGCACATGGCCGCTCCTGTGTGACACTTTGGCACCTCGAAAGTGTGTTGCAGGAGCCACAATTGAGGACACGTGTGTATTTGTGACAAACTCCGATAGACAATGGCATCATGTATTAGCCAGCCTTCCAGAGCAGGCTGACCAATCGTAACGCAGTTGCGTTGTCCAATGAGCGTGTATGGGGCGCGGTGTACACCACTGTGGCACGTCTACCTCCTCGCCGCGCTGAACATATACGCCCACATTGCCTTTGAGATTGCGGCGTGTGAAGCGGCGATGGAATCAGGCAAGATTAGTTTCACTGTAGGTGAGGCGATTTCCGGGGCGACACATCGCCTTAGCTTCAGGGTGATATTGCGGCGTGTGATGCCGCCATCGGCGATCTGAGGTGAGCACGAAAAACGTGAGCGCGCACGTTATATCGCCACATATCGCCAGGCGACATTGCGGTGTGTGACGGTACCTTTACTGGTATCTAAGTGGTGAACAAAAAGTAGATGTTTTTAAAGAAAGAGAATTGAACTTTTTGTGCCATTTTCCGCTCCCTGTAGCATCTTCATTTTTCGGGATCTGGGGTGTGTGATGGATTATTTTTTGTGTCTTGAGTAGAGATGGGCGAATCCTAAATTACTCGGACTCGCTAGACTGTAACGAGTCTGAGTCCAGGACTCGCTACTCGTTGCGAGTCTAGCGAGTCCAATGTAAATGAATGGGGAGGCGAGTATTGCAGCGATTCCTCTGCTGCCGGACCCTATAAGGGGTCTGGCAGCAAAGGAAAAACCTGCAAATCCCCATGTTATTCTTTTAAAGCCAGCGGCAAAAAGCTGCTGGCTTTTAAAGAATAATAAAAAAAAAAAAAAAAAGATTGAAGGGGGGAGGGGGGAAGGGGGGGTCAGGGGGGTGAGGGGGGAGAGGGGGGGGTGTGCACCGGCCCGGCCGGCTACTTACCCCTGCCTCCGCCGCCGCTGCCGCCTCAGCCGCAGACTCGCTCCCCGAGTCTCTCTGCTTCTGTTTCCGGAGATTCCCGAATGGTGACAGGAGCAGTGAATAAATTAACTTGCGTCACTGCTCGGGAATCTCCGGAGCAGAGCGAGTCTGGCTGACAGCAGAGTTCAGCTCAGGTCCTAATGCCCTGAGCTGAACCCTGACTGTTTAGTCAGTTCTCAGCTCTGCTACATCCCTGTCTGTCTAAGCACAGACAGGGAAGTAGCAGAGCTGAGATTGCGTTTTGGACTACGTCGGACGGAAGAGGATTTTTAAAATAAAGATGGAGTCCCTAATGGCTTTTTTGTTTTATTTTTAATAAAAAATTTTCTCTGTGTTTTTTTTTTTATATTGATTACTGGAAATTCATGGCGGTCATGTCTAATATTGGCGTGACCGCCATAAATTTCGGGCTTAGGGCCAGATGATAATACAAAGCTGGCCCTAACCCCTTAATTACCCAGTGAGCCATTGCCACCAGGGCCACTGGAAGAGCGGGGTTCAGCGCCAAAAGATGGCGCTTCAATGAACGCGCCATCTTCTGGGGCGGCTGCGGGCTGCAATTTGCAGCGGGGGGTGCCCAGACAGCTTGGGCCTCCCTGCGCTGCGGATTCCAGCCCCCAGCTGCTTAGCTGTACCTGGCTAGACATAGAAATTGCGCGGAGCCCCACGCATTTTTTTTTAAATTATTTCATGAAATTCATGAAATAATAAAAAAAGGGGGCTCGCCTATATTCTTGTGTCTGGCCAGGTACAAATAGGCACCTGGGGGTTGGGGGCAGCCCGTCGCTGCCTGCTGGATCTGGCTGGTTCCAGAAATACGGCGAAGCCCACGTGAAATTTTTCTGAAAAATCCATAAAACAATCCTAAAAAAGGTACTGCCTCTTTATTAACCCCTCCACCATGGTCGAGGGGTTAGTAAAGATGCAATCCTTTTTTAGGATTGTTTTATAGATTTTTCAAAAAAAAAAAATTACGTGGGCTTCGCCGTATTTTTGTAACCAGCCGGATCCAGCAGGCAGCGACGGGCTGCCCCCAACCCCCAGGTGCCTATTTGTACCTGGCCGGACACAAGAATATAGGCGAGCCCTTTTTTTTATTATTTCATGAATTTCATGAAATAATAAAAAAAAAAATGCGTGGGGCTCCGCGCAATTTCTATGTCTAGCCAGGTACAGCTAAGCAGCTGGGGGCTGGAATCCGCAGCGCAGGGATGCCCAAGCTTTCTGGGCACCCCCCGCTGCAAATTGCAGCCCGCAGCCGCCCCAGAAGATGGCGCATTCATTGAAGCGCCATCTTCTGGCGCTGAACCCCGCTCTTCCAGCGGCCCTGGTGGCATTGGCACGCTGGGTAATAAAGAGGTTAGGGCCAGCTTTGTATTATCAGCTGGCCCTAAGCCCGAAATTTATGGCGGTCACGCCAATATTAGACATGACCGCCATGAATTTCCAGTACTCAATATAAAAAAAAAAAACACAACACAGAGAAAATTTTTTTATTAAAAATAAAACAAAAAAGACATTAGAGACTCCATCTTTACTCCAAAAATCCTCTTCCGTCCGACGTAGTCCAAAAACGACATCTTCACTGCCACAACCCTGTGCATACATATACATATCTATGCACAGGGAGTGAGCAGGCTGAGAACTATCTCATCTCTGCTACATCTCTGTGTAGGCGGGCTCTAGGACCCTGGAGCTGCCGCAGCCCGCAAGTCCCAGAGCCCAGCACACAGCACATAGCAGAAGCCGGAAGAGAGGTAAGGAGCATTTCTCCACCCTCTCTTCCTTCGCTCCCTGCGGACTCGTTACTGACTGCGAGTAATCCCTGAGATTACTCGCAGTGTAACGAGTCGGGCGAATCCCTTACTACTCGGCGAGTACCGAGTAGTAACGAGTAGATTCGCCCATCCCTAGTCTTGAGCTGATGTTTCTAATGATGCCATTTTTGGGTGGATGCGCTGTTATAATTGGGCATTATTGTATTTTATTGAAATGTTGTGGCAACCAAAGAAATGTAATTTTGACAATTTGACTTTTATTCGGTTTTGCAGTTTACGGCTCTGATTATTTGATTTTATATTTTGATAGATCGGCATGTCTGAATGCCATACCAAATGTGTGTTTTTTAAAGAGGACCTGTCACCAACCACACATGGTGATCTAATTACAGCACTGAATGCAGCATGTCTACTGCATCCAGGCAAGGGGTCCCCCAGCACTTGAGCCCCCCTGTACCCCGAGATAATACACTTTGAAAACTTACATTGTGGAGCCAAATAGGAGGTGGCTTGTGGCTGGAGCCAAAGGGCAGTTTCACCCCCCCTGTATGTTTAATCCGCCCACCGCCGCCTCCCTGATGCCAATCATTGTCTTTCTCGCCTGCTGCATAGTACACAGAGCTTATTGCAGTGCTGGCCGCTTTGCCCCGCCTCCTGCGGTGATGTCACCGCTTATACCTGCCCTGCTCCATGGGTAACATGGAGCAGGGCGGGGAAAGGCAGTGATGTCACAGCAGGAGGTCGGCCGCCCCGCCTCCTGCTGTGACATCACCGCAGCCAGCACTGCAATAAGCTCTGTGTACTATGCCAATAATGAGGAGACTTAAATGCCGCAATGCTCCTCTGTGAAACTAAATATGCAAATTGTCTCTTCAGAGAGAAAGAAGACGAACCCTGGTGCCGCTATTGGAAGTAGCAATCCTGAAAGTCAATATTGACTCTTTAAAGAGAATTGTCATATGACTTAGGATAAAAACAAAAGCAGAATCTCAATTGGCAGACACGGTGTTTCGGAGTATTGCCCTTCGTAAGTCCAAAGTATGAGATCTGATTTGGCTAGGTGAGAGGCTATGACCGGGATCCAGGGATTTGGCTAATATCCTAGGTCATTTGGCTCTTGAAAGAGTCGGTATTGACTTTTCGGCTTGCTACTTCCAATAGGTGGCGCTAGAGTTCAAGTCTAATTCCTGGAGAAATTAACTCATGATAGTTCAGAGTAATTAAAGGGCATTTCTGTGTAATGAGAAGCTCTGCAACTTTTTGATGTACTTTGTGTGTTTCTATTCCTCATAAACCCTGACACTTGTTTCCCCCATAGTACAGTGTAATGCCTTGGCATTATGGCCCCTGTATCTGCTGTCAATGCATTTCAACATTTTTCTTTATTACATTCCAAGGCTGTAAACTGTCTCGGGTTAAACATTCTCATTTTGAGGTCTGAGTGATGTTAGATCTGTATCTAAAATAATGTCAAAAGGAAAGGATAAAGGAGACAGTTCCAGGGGTCAGATATTTACCATAATTCACTTATGAATATGAGTCGTAAGATACAATCCGGACCAAAGAAAACTTTTAAAGTGAAGTAGATTGGGCTAATATGAAATAAGGGTATTATGGAGGGGGCAGGTTCTGTGGCCCTAATGTGTGTCAGATACAATTTGGTGATTTTTGGTTCAGTTTTCTAGCAAATAAAAAACGCTAAGGCTTCACACCACGTTTTTTTGGATCCGATTTTGCCCCCCATGTATCCCTATGGTGCCGGATTGTGCCTATTTGGGGTCTGGTTTGCTGTTTTTTGGGGAGGATCCGGTTTTGTCCGATTTTTGCATCGGACACAAAACCGGAGTCTGCAGCATTTTTTGTGTCCCATGCAAAAATCGGACAAAAACGGATCCTCCCGCATCCGGCGCCCATACCATGGGAGTCTATGGGCGCCGGATAAGACTTAAAATCGGACCCCGGGTGCTGAAATTGCGGTGGCTGTTAAAAGTAGCCGCCGATGAATTTCAGCACTTGGAGAGCTCCACGGCTGAAATATCAGCACCACGGCCAGCTACCCTGCAAGCCGCTGTGCTGATATTTAAGCAATGGACAGTGGCAGGACTGAAGCCGGCAAAAATCTGGATCGGAGGGTAGATTTGGCCTCCGGTTATGCTTGTCCGGGGCTGTCAGGTTGTGTCCGGAGTATCCTGCAAAACACCGGACACAACCTGACAGCCGAAAACCGTAGTGTGAACCTGGCCTAAGGTGATTGGAAGCCAAGAGACTTACTGTCGGCTAAAGGGCCAGGGCCCGCCATGCTGTGGGTGGATGGAAGAGAAAGATGGCTGAAATCGGCTACGATGATAGAGTTGGGTGACAATGAATTCTACTTGAGTTTTACAATAATCTGTATATTTTTGTAGATCTCTCCACTCAGCCTCATATAAAGATGGCCGGTTGGCTGCCATTGTGATCAACCGTAAAGTGCAGGCAAAGGGTTACAAAAAGTAATACTCATCGTTCACCTTTCCAACCACCTTTGCTCCTCGGTGCCTCATCGTACTGCTGCTTCACCCTGAATCCAAGGCATCTTAGTCGGGAACTAGATCCAGGATGTCCCCACACCCTACTTGTAGTCAGACGACCCAGCCTAGAGTGAGGGGTGGGCTGAGCCGGGTGGCAGAGATGCAGATGCCCTCCAGGCCACTCCCCAAGTAGCTGTTCAAGGCTGCCAGGGGAGTGTACTGTACATTTGAATGTAACTAAATTCCCGCCTGTCCTCTCGGCCACTGTGTAGCAGACACGCCAACTGCACACTGTGTGGACCGTGTCTGCAGAGTCACACTGTGTTCCTGCTGCTTCAGCCTCCCAGAGAGCAGCTGGTGGGAGGACCGTTAGGACCGTAGGGTGGGAGTGTGGGCTTTTTTGAGTTATCACTACATACACCTTGCTGTGCCCCCACAGAGAGAGAGTCTACCATTCAATGTCCTCCCACTGGGGTGCTGACTCCCTTAGTGTACTGAAGGTAGGTGGCTCACGAGCACCAGCAATACTCGCCAAGTAACGAGAATTGTGAATAACCATACTATCTGTGCGAGTAACGAATAGTAATGATTGCACTCGCTCATCAATACTCTGTCTAGTTGGGCATCTAAGTGGATTATGACATTTCAGTGTATGGTGCACATGACCTACCGCTGCCGGAAAGACTGGACAACTTTTCGGAACTGTACAGTGAGAAATTAAGAACTTTTTTTTATTTCCAACTCCTGGGATAATAAGAAAAAATGGGAAATGAAAGAAGACATTTCTGCATTTATAAAAAAGATCTGAGACAGCAAATAAGGATATACCGGAATGTTGCAATTAAGTAAATGAAAGTATTGTCTACTATTTAAAGGGAAATTTGGCCTGTCACTCTCTCTATATATAAAAAAAATATTTCAGTTTTAAAGCCCACATTATAAGATGACATTTGCTGCTTTCTGAACTTTATGTTTCTGTGGCGCCCCACCGGTCAGGAGGCCACAAAGAGGTACTGCACCCAAGTCACGGGTGTGGTCCTTCAGTAGTCCCAAGGTGGGGGATGGTAAGGGTGAATCCTCAACATAACACAGCACACACTTAGGACCCAGGGGAACCTGGGCACAAGCCCCGGGGGGAGGGCCCAGTGAAGCAACAAGGGTAGAGAAGTGTGGGTGGATGGAACAACAGCAGTGTGGAGTAGTTCAGTTTGAGTAACAACAAGAGAAGAGCTAGTGCGCAGAGCTGGGAGAAGTCGAGTCCAAAGAGCCTAGGAACCCCAGGGGCACCGGCGGAGCTGAACTGGCCCATGCGCCCGAATCCAGGACTGATACCACCAGACAGAGGGGTTATGGTCAGAAACAGGGACCAGACCTGAACGCAGCACGGGAGTCTATCACCGAACCGCTGAACCGGAGGTTACGAGCTTCATAGGAGCTGTAGCTCACACACCTGGCGTATACCCAGAGATAGCAGCCGAGCAAGGGTGAGGGGACCAGGTACCAGTCACCCACTATTACCCGAGGCTGCAGGATCAAGGCTCTGGGCGCAGAGGCACATACAACAGTGCTGAGAGAGAGACAGGACCAGGGAGAGGCTAAAGGACAGGCACACCACCGAGGATCTCATACCTGCCATCCCTGTTCTACCAAAGACTGCACAGACTGGAGCTTATCCAATAGTGTGTAACATCGATGACCTGTTGAACTTGGAGCTTGTTGTGAGTGAAACCGGGAACAGAATTGCACAACTGTGTGAGACTGTGTTAGGCTGGGTTCACACTTGCGGATCCCGCGCACAAATCACACACAATCACACACTCTCCTCCGCACCAGGCACGCGACCATGTCGCATTCCTGGTGCGGACGAGAGTGTGTGATTTGTGCGCAGGCATCCGCCTGCGTACAAATCACATATTGCAATGAATGGGAGCGCACAGTCATACGCAGACCTGCGCAGCACCGTGCATACCCATTATAAACATAGGGGCTGCGGTCAGCTTGCGGATCCCCTCCGCAGGATGCTGCGGAGGGGTCCGCAAGTGTGAAGCTAGCCTTCCTCCTGCAGTGACAGCCTGTGGAGGCCACTGAACAAGGTAATGAGGCCTAAGGTAATCCCTGCCTGCCAGTGACTATTACTCATTATATCCATTGCCCTGGGGATCCGCTCCGCCCGTGGGGTTCCATCTCAGCTGCCCATCCATCATCCCCAGAGGTTCTGCAGCAGTGGTGGCTACTTATAGCTACAAACCACAGGTGGCATCATGAATAACTCCCTTTTAAACCACCCTTTTCCCTATAAAAGCCAAGAACTGCCTTTTACAACTGAACTCAGGGTCATGAAAGCCGGGTCTCAACCCCTGTGACACCACAGAAGTGCTAAACAGCCCGGTTCCAAGTACCCCACAGCCCTGGCGTGCATCACTTCAGCTTTTCTGTGTAGACTGTGTGCTAGGAATAGGGCTTAGGCTGCCTTCACACTACGGATTTTTCAGTTCCAATGCTGTCCGATAAAAATCGGACCGCATCGGACCGATTTTGGCCCCATGCAGCCCTATGGGCATCGGACCGAATCGGATGTGCACTAAATGCCATCCGATTTGGTCCGATCCGATTCTGTCCGATTTTTTTATCGGTGCAAAAATCGGAGCGTGCTCCGATTTTTGCACCGAAAATAAAATCGGACAAAATTGTATCGGACCAAATCGGATGGCATTTAGTGCACATCCGATTCGGTCCGATGTTTTTTACATGGGGCCCTATGGAGCAGGGTCCGAGGAAACATGTGATGTGTCCTTGGACCCGATTTTACTGTACTGAGCATGCTCAGTACAGTAAAACTGCTCCTACTGGGACAGCAGGGGTTAAAAAACAAACAAAAAATGTATACTCACCTGTACCCGAGGCCCCCGCCGTCTCCCGGTGTCTCCAGAGGTCTTCTTCTTCTGAACAGGACCTGCTATGACGTCACAGTCACGTGACTGCAGGTTAACCAATTAACAGGCGGTCACGTGATTGTGACATCACGGCAGGTCCTGTTCAGAAGAAGACCTCTGGAGACACCGGGAGCCTGCGGAGAGCGGCGGGGGCCTCGGGGACAGGTGAGTATACTTTTTTTTTTTTCAGCCCAGAGGGAGCGATTTTCTGCCGGAATCGGATGCCTATCTGGCATCTGAATCCAGGCATCAGAAGGGAGCCGATCGGACAGCATTGGCTCCCTTCAAAATCGTAATGTGAAGGTAGCCTTAGGCCCACGTCACACACAGATAATTGTGCAGATTGTTTGCAGATCTCTGGTTGCAGTGAAATCATGGACACATTGCTCCATTTTGTTGTTGTCTACAAATGTAACAATGTGTCCATGATTTCACTGCAACCAGAGATCTGTGACCAATTATCTGTGTGTGTGACGTGGCCCTTAGTAACATCAAGTGAGAAAAAGACTAAAGGCCACGTCACACACACAGATAATTGGTCACAGATCTCTGGTTGCAGTGAAATCATGGACACATTGCTCTATTTGTACACGGCCACAAAATGGAACAATGTGTCCATGATTTCACTGCAACCAGAGATCTGTGAACAATTATGTGTGTGTGTGACATGGCCTTTCTAATCTAGAGGGTCTCCATCCCTCGCTAGCCTCAGATTCACCTCTCTGTACTTACAGGACCTGTGGTGATGTCACAATCACATGACTGATCACATGACTCTGATATCATTACAGGTCTGTGACCGCCCCACACTGCACTAGACAAGCCCCGCATAGAGGTAAGAGGGAGAGCAGGGGAAGAGACAGCCAGAAAGGACAGACAGATAGACAGGGAAGAGACAGCCAGAGAGGACAGACAGATAGACAGGGAAGAGACAGCCAGAGAGGACAGACAGATAGACAGGGAAGAGACAGCCAGAGAGGACAGACAGACACACAGGGAAGAGACAGCCAGAGAGGACAGACAGATAGACAGGGAAGAGACAGCCAGAGAGGACAGACAGACACACAGGGAAGAGACAGCCAGAGAGGACAGACACACAGGGAAGAGACAGCCAGAGAGGACAGACACACAGGGGAGAGACAGCCAGAGAGGATAGACAGACACACAGGGAAGAGACAGCCAGAGAGGACAGACAGACACAAAGGGGAGAGACAGACAGAGAGGACAGACAGACACAAAGGGGAGAGACAGACAGAGAGGACAGACAGACACAAAGGGGAGAGACAGACAGAGAGGACAGACAGCCAGAGAGGACAGACAGACACACAGGGAAGAGACAGCCAGAGAGGACAGACAGATACACAGGGAAGAGACAGCCAGAGAGGACAGACAGACACACAGGGAAGAGACAGCCAGAGAGGACAGACAGACACAAAGGGGAGAGACAGACAGAGAGGACAGACAGACACAAAGGGGAGAGACAGACAGAGAGGACAGACAGACACAAAGGGGAGAGACAGACAGAGAGGACAGACAGACACAAAGGGGAGAGACAGACAGAGAGGACAGACAGCCAGAGAGGACAGACAGACACACAGGGAAGAGACAGCCAGAGAGGACAGACAGACACACAGGGAAGAGACAGCTAGAGAGGACAGACAGACACACAGGGAAGAGACAGCCAGAGAGGACAGACAGACACAAAGGGGAGAGACAGACAGAGAGGACAGACAGACACAAAGGGGAGAGACAGACAGAGAGGACAGACAGACACAAAGGGGAGAGACAGACAGAGAGGACAGACAGACACAAAGGGGAGAGACAGGACAGAGAGGACAGACAGCCAGAGAGGAGACAGACAGACACACAGGGAAGAGACAGCCAGAGAGGACAGAGCAGACAGACCACAGGTAAGAGACAGCCAAGAGAGGACAGACAGACACACAGGGAAGAGACAGCCAGAGAGGACAGACAGACACAAAGGGGAGAGACAGCCAGAGAGGACAGACACACAGGGAAGAGACAGCTAGAGAGGACAGACAGACACACAGGGAAGAGACAGCCAGAGAGGACAGACAGACACAAAGGGAGAGACAGACAGAGAGGACAGACAGACACAAAGGGGAGAGACAGACAGAGAGGACAGACAGCCAGACGAGGAAGACAGACACACACGGGAAGAGACAGCCAGAGAGGACAGACAGACACAAAGGGAGAGACAGCCAGAGAGGACAGACAGACACACAGAAAAGAGGGAGACAGACACACAGAAAAGAGAGAGACAGCCACACAGAAATGAGAGAAACAGCCACACAGAAAAAGAGAGAAACGGCCACACAGAAAAGAGAGAACGGCCACACAGAAAAGAGAGAGGACAGCCACACAGAAAAGAGAGAGACAGCCACACAGAAATAAGAGGGGCAACCACACAGAAATAAGAGAGAGGCAGCCACACAGAAATAAGAGAGAGACATCCACACAGAAAGAAGAGAGAGGCAGCCACACAGAAATAAGAGAGAGGCAACCACACAGAAATAAGAGAGAGGCAGCCACACAGAAATAAGAGAGAGACATCCACACAGAAATAAGAAAGAGGCAGCCACACAGAAATAAGAGAGAGGCAGCCACACAGAAATAAGAGAGAGACAGCCACACAGAAATAAGAGAGAGACAGCCACACAGAAATAAGAGAGAGACAGCCACACAGAAATAAGAGAGAGACAGCCACACAGAAATAAGAGAGAGACAGCCACACAGAAATAAGAGAGAGACAGCCACACAGAAATAAGAGAGAGACAGCCACACAGAAAAGAGAGACAGCCACACAAAAAAGAGAGACAGCCACACAAAAAAAGACAGCCACACAGAAAGAGAGAGACAGCCACACAGAAAAGAGAGACTGCCACATAGAAAAGAGACAGCCACACAAAAGAGAGAGACAGCCACACAGAAAAGAGAGAGACATCCACACAGAAATAAGAAAGAGGCAGCCACACAGAAATAAGAGAGAGGCAGCCACACAGAAATAAGAGAGAGGCAGCCACACAGAAATAAGAGAGAGACAGCCACACAGAAATAAGAGAGAGACATCCACACAGAAAGAAGAGAGAGGCAGCCACACAGAAATAAGAGAGAGGCAGCCACACAGAAATAAGAGAGAGGCAACCACACAGAAATAAGAGAGAGGCAGCCACACAGAAATAAGAGAGAGACATCCACACAGAAATAAGAAAGAGGCAGCCACACAGAAATAAGAGAGAGGCAGCCACACAGAAATAAGAGAGAGACAGCCACACAGAAATAAGAGAGAGACAGCCACACAGAAATAAGAGAGAGACAGCCACACAGAAATAAGAGAGAGACAGCCACACAGAAATAAGAGAGAGACAGCCACACAGAAATAAGAGAGAGACAGCCACACAGAAATAAGAGAGAGACAGCCACACAGAAATAAGAGAGAGACAGCCACACAGAAAGAGAGAACAGCCACACAAAAAAGAGAGACAGCCACACAAAAAAAGACAGCCACACAGAAAAGAGAGAGACAGCCACACAGAAAAGAGAGACTGCCACATAGAAAAGAGACAGCCACACAAAAGAGAGAGACAGCCACACAGAAAAGAGAGAGACATCCACACAGAAATAAGAAAGAGGCAGCCACACAGAAATAAGAGAGAGGCAGCCACACAGAAATAAGAGAGAGGCAGCCACACAGAAATAAGAGAGAGACAGCCACACAGAAATAAGAGAGAGACAGCCACACAGAAATAAGAGAGAGGCAGCCACACAGAAATAAGAGAGAGACAGCCACACAGAAATAAGAGAGAGGCAGCCACACAGAAATAAGAGAGAGGCAGCCACACAGAAATAAGAGAGAGACAGCCACACAGAAATAAGAGAGAGACAGCCACACAGAAATAAGAGAGAGACAGCCACACAGAAAAGAGAGACAGCCACACAAAAAAGAGAGACAGCCACACAAAAAAGAGAGACAGCCACACAGAAAAGAGAGAGACAGCCACACAGAAAAGAGAGACTGCCACATAGAAAAGAGACAGCCACACAAAAGAGAGAGACAGCCACACAAAAGAGAGAGAGACATCCACACAGAAATAAGAAAGAGGCAGCCACACAGAAATAAGAGAGAGGCAGCCACACAGAAATAAGAGAGAGGCAGCCACACAGAAATAAGAGAGAGGCAGCCACACAGAAATAAGAGAGAGGCAGCCACACAGAAATAAGAGAGAGGCAGCCACACAGAAATAAGAGAGAGGCAGCCACACAGAAATAAGAGAGAGACAGCCACACAGAAATAAGAGAGAGACAGCCACACAGAAATAAGAGAGAGACAGCCACACAGAAAAGAGAGACAGCCACACAAAAAAGAGAGACAGCCACACAGAAAAGAGAGAGACAGCCACACAGAAAAGAGAGACAGCCACACAAAAGAGAGAGACAGCCACACAGAAAAGAGAGAGACAGCCACACAGAAAAGAGAGACAGCCACACAAAAGAGAGAGACAGCCACACAGAAAAGAGAGACAGCCTCAGAAAGGGAGAGACTGCCACAGAGGGAAAGAGACAGCCACAAAAGGGACACACAACCACAGAGGGGACAGACTGCTACCGAGGGGAGACAGATAGCCACAGTGGGGAGAGACAGCTGACAGGGAAGAGAGAGTACACACACCGCCCTCCCGATGTGATAGCATCGGGCTCCTATCTAGTATAGTAATAGATCACAGACTGAACATGAGTCAACAATGTAATGTAGCAGCAAAAATGCAAACACAATTCAGGGATTATTAACAGAAGTATACAGTCTAGATCACGTGAAGTTACTATTGCCCTTTACTCTGTGGTCAGACCTCATCTGTATACTGTGTCCAGTTCTGGGCGCCACATTTTAAAAAAGACATCAACAACCTGGAGCAAGTTCTGAAAACAGCGACAAGAATGGTGACTGGTCTGCAAGCCATATCCTATGAGGAATGGTTACAGGATATGGGAATGTCTAGCTTGCAAAAAAGAAGACTGAGAGGAGGCTTAATAGCTGTTGAAAAATATATCAAGGGCTGTCACACTGTAAAGGGATCCGATTTATTCTAGGGCTGGCACACTGTAGAGGGAACAGCTTTATTCTAGGGCTGTCACATTTAAGACGGATCAGCTTTATTCTAGGACTGACACAGTATAGAGAGATCAGCTTTATTCTAGGGCTGACACACAGTAGAGGGATTAGCTTTATTCTAGGGCTGTCACACTGTGCAGGGATCAGCTTTTTCTAGAGATGTCACACTGTAGAAGGATCAGTTTTATTCTAGGACTGTCACACTGTAGAGGCGTCAGCTTTATTCTAGGGCTGTCACACTATAGAGGAATCAGCTTTATTCTGGGGCTGTCACACTGTAAAAGCATCAGCTTTATTCTTGGGCTGTCACACTGTAGAGGGATCAGCTTTATTCTAGGACTGTCACATTGAAGACAGATCAGCTTTATTCTAGGACTGTCACACTATAGAGGCATCAACTTTATCCTAGGGCTGTCACACTATAGAGGAATCAGCTTTATTCTGGGGCTGTCACACTGTAAAAGCATCAGCTTTATTCTTGGGCTGTCACACTGTAGAGGGATCAGCTTTATTCTAGGACTGTCACATTGAAGACAGATCAGCTTTATTCTAGGACTGTCACACTATAGAGGCATCAACTTTATCCTAGGGCTGTCACACTATAGAGGAATCAGCTTTATTCTAGGGCTGTCACTGTAAAAGCATCAGCTTTATTCTAGGGCTATCACACTGTAAAGGGATCAGCATTATTCTCATTTGCACAAGGAAAGACTAAAAGCAATGCAATAAAAGGTACAGGAGGAGGAAACAGATTAGATATTAGAATAAAAAACTTGTTGACAGTGAGGGTGATTAGTGAATGGAACAGGCGGCCACAAGAGGTGGTGAGTTCCCCTACAATGGAAGTCTTCACACAGAGGCTGGTCAGACATCTTTTGGGGATGATTTAGTGAATCCTGCTTTGAGCAGGGGGTTGTACCAGATGACCCAGGAGGTCCCTTCCAACTCCACCAGTCTATGAATCTATGACTGTGACAGAGTCAGCAGAGTCATCTCAATGTCATTAAAAATAAGGAATTTATTTACATCTGTTATATATGTCTAAAAGCCAAAAGAAAAGCTGTACAATACACATAATTGAGGCCTGTATGCAGATCTCCTGCCACTAGATGATCTCCAAGGGAAGAGCTTAAGGACTGAAAAAAGTAGCGTAAAATGGAGTAAAAAGCCATAATAAATTTTACATAAGAAAAAATTGCCAAAAATCTAGATTTGTATTCAAAAGAGGACTAAAAAAAAATGCTTTTGTTGGGCACGTGACTCTGTAGTCGGGTTTGTGCTACTTTGCGGCCACTTCAATAAAAGTTTTACATCAAAAATCCTATGAGTGTTAAACTTTACTTTATATAGGGTATCTACCATATCTTCAAACCGTTATTATTACGCATAAGATACACTCCCATTAGCCAAAACCTTATTAGAACCCTTAGAAAAAAATAAATAGGACAGACCAAATGTTGTGCACTATTTTAGGTGAGTATATTGTGTATTTTTTTTTAAATATTAGCACTATTATGTGGCCATTATTAAAGGTTTTTGTAGTGGAAAACAGTAATGCTGAGGTAGTGGTGGAATGACCAGACTGAAGTCCAGACTGAAGGCCAGCCAGTGCAGTATGCTGGTTACACTTTGCACTCTTAAGGGTGGGGTACTTTTCACCCTCCTCCCAGACCTGGAAAGGGGACTTTGGCAAGACCCTTTCCTGGTGGCAAGAAGTGTGGTGGCTGGTGACTGGGCAAACGGGCCACAGTCGGATCAAACACACCAGTGTACCAAAAGATGAAGTGCAAAAACTATGCGGCACACTTGAGCCAAGGTTGTACTTTTGCTAATGTATTGTAAATGGATCTCCGGCCAAGTGTAGAGGCTTGCATTGTTGACAGTTATCCAGCACTTCTGGTTCCAGACGAAAACCGCTGCTAGTGCCGGAAGTGCGGGATCGCATGTAAAAAGTGAGTCTCCACACTTGTCCGGAGGTCCCTTTACAATGCATTAAGCACAAGTGAAGCCTTGCCGCAAGTGGGGCACATCTGCTTTTTGCAGAAAAAGGCAGAATTCCGTTGTATTTGCAAAATGGCAGATCAGGCAAACCTGAAGTTCAAAAGTTCAGGTCTGCCTGATCTGCAAATAATGCAGATGTGAAAGCAGCCTAAGGCTGAGGTCACACATGGCAAACCGTTTTTCAGAGTGTTCCGATTCTCAAATCCGTTTTTGTTTGGCTGCATTTTGACCTTCCTGTGCTCCCAAACGTTTTTGTCATTTATTCCTTGAAAAAACGGACCGTTACCGGATGGTGCCAATATGTGCCATTTAAAAAACGGACCATTTTCCCATAGGGCCCCATGTTACCAAAAAACGGTCCGTTTTTTTCCTGCACCCAAAAATGTTGCTTGCAACGTTTTTTGGACCTTGGGAAGAGGTCTTCAAAAACAGAATGTCCCATAAAGTGCCACATCCGTTAATGGACCATTTTTTGGACTTAGAAAAAAAAAGGGAAAAAATTTCCCAAAAACGGATCAAGAGCAAAAATGGCTGGCATGTGTGACCACAGCCTAAGGAAAGCCAAGGAGAAACCAAAGACCTAAAAGTCAGAGCAAAGGACCCACCAGAAAAGCACAACTAACTACTGCAACTGAAATTATCAGCACTAAATAGAGGATATGGCAGGTTTCTATCTGCCTTTCAGAGATCACTGGAGCGCTGAGGCTGCACCCAATTTCCACCCTCAGCCCAGAGAAGGAAAGGAGGAGGAGAGGAGGACAGGGGAGTGGAGGGGACCCCCCAACATATGGCTGACCCAGCAGACATAACATCCTGTATCCACTGGCATCAGCTGGCACTAGGTGACTCAGTATCTTGGGGTACCTGAACAGCATAATCGCTGGCAGCGATGGCGTCCCACCACCTGGCAACACCAAGAGTAAATCTCCCAGAATGCAATACACAGCCAGAGTGAGCACCTACACTACCTCCACCCTCCGGATGTGACACCCACCCCTCATATACAGTGAAGACGACGGGTGACCCTCTGGAGAGCCAAGAGTATGTCTAGAAGTCCTAGGGGCTTGCTCGGGTACAGAACCGTCACACCTGACGAAAACTCCTTTATTGAAGAGTGTGATAGACCATGCTTTATAAGCTACTCAATAACAGATACCAGAAACTAACACTAATTTCTCATTTAACCCCACTTTAAGGATTGGCCATCTCAGATGTTCTTCCCGGCACCATTTGTGGACACATGACTGAGGCTTCAAAACATTTTTCTCCTGGCTGCAAGTTCTTTTTCCTACCAGCTACTGACAAAAATGAAACTCAGCACAACAAAAGATAATAAATTACAATGAGTCACACAAGAAAGTATAAATAACAGGTGAAAACATGAGAAGAAAGTAAGATACACTTTTTGGGAGGGTGGGACAGTTGATAACAGACATTTCTCGGTGATACAATCTCCCCGGTATAGAAGTTTTCAAGTCCCACCTGTATCTGATGACCACCCAAAGGGGCAATGAGGAAAACCTCCTGTGATTCTAGCACCCAATACAAGGTCACACACATGCTGTTAGGCCACAGGAACATGTTGAGTATTTCAGTTTTTTACCTTAGTATTTGAGTATTTGGTAAGTTTTTACCTCAGTATTTGAGTATTTGGTGAGTATTTACCCCAGTATGGGAGTATTTAGTGAGTATTTACCCCAGTATGGGAGTATTTAGTGAGTATTTACCCCAGTATGGGAGTATTTAGTGAGTATTTACCCCAGTATGGGAGTATTTAGTGAGGTTTTTACCTCAGTATTTCAGTATTTGGTGAGTTTTTACCTCAGTATTTGAGTATTTGGTGAGTTTTTACCTCAGTATTTGAGTACTTGGTGAGTTTTTACCTCAGTATTTGAGTATTTGGTGAGTTTTTACCTCAGTATTTGAGTATTTGGTGAGTTTTTGCCCCAGTATGGGAGTATTTGGTGAGTTTTTACCTCAGTATTTCATTATTTGGTGAGTTTTTACCTCAGTATTTGAGTATTTGGTGAGTTTTTACCGCAGTATTTCAGCATTTGGTGAGTTTTTATACCTCAGTATTTGTAGCCAAAGCCAAGAGTTGGTGATAAATACAGAAGTGGTGACGTGTTTCTATTATACTTTTCCTCTGATTGTTTCACTCCTGGTTTTGGCAACAAATACTGAGGTCAAAAACTCACCAGATACTCAAATACTGAAGTAAATACCAAATACTCGACATGTGCAAGAAGCCTTGCAGACCTTTGCTTCATGAGTTGACCCTCTAGTAAACAGGTCATAACAGGAACGTGATATTGGGCAAATATGTCATGGCTCAGTTTGGGGATTCGATCTGGTGACCCTTTTGTTTCATGGTCGGTTCCTTGCCTGCAAATGTTGATGGTTCCTATTGTCTATGTTCTCCCTTCTTGTTTTGCTCCTCGACAGGTGTTTTCAATTTTCTTGTTGTGTTTTGCACTACACCACTTCGGTTAGATTATACGGTATATGTCAGGGCCACTTTACACACACCAACTTATATGTCCAACTTCTGAACAACTTACTGGTTGCAGTGAAATCATGGACACATTGCTCCATTTTGCGACTGTGTACAATGGAACAATGTGTCCATGATTTCACTGCAACCAGTAAGTTGGTCAGAAGTTGGACAGATAAGTTGGTGTGTGTAAAGTGGCCATTACCCATTACTGCTCTTCATTGCTGGCTATATCTCCACCTGTGGTCTGAAGTCTGTATGTAGGGGGACTGGTCTGAGGTCTGTATATAGGAGGTCTGGTCTGGGGTCTGCATATTAAAGGCTATGGTCTGAGGTCTGTATACAGGGGGTCTGGTGTTAGGTCTGTATACAGGGGGTTTGGTCTGAGGTCTGTATACAGGTGGTTTGGTATGAGGTCTGTACACAGGGATACTGGTCTGGGGTCTGTATACAGAGGGACTGGTGTGAGGTCTGATAATACAGCGGGTAAGGTTTGAGGCCTGTATATAGGGGTCTGGTTTTGAGTCCATATATAAGGGGTCTGGTTTGAGGCCTGTATACAGGAGGTTTGGTCTGGGGTCTGTATACAGGGGGTCTGATCTGGGATCTGTATACAGGAGGTCTAGTCTGAGGTCTGTATACAGGAGGTCTAGTCTGAGGTCTGTATACAGGGGGTCTAGTCTGAGGTCTGTATACTGGGGGTCTGGTCTGAGGTCTGTATGCAGGGGGTCTGGTCTGAGGTCTGTATACAGGGGGTCTGGTGTGAGGTCTGTATACAGGGGGTCTGGTGTGAGGTCTGTATACAGGGGGTCTAGTCTGAGGTCTGTATACAGGGGGTCTGGTCTGAGGTCTGTATACAGGGGGTCTGGTCTGAGGTCTGTATACAGGGGGTCTGGTCTGAGGTCTGTATACAGGAGGTCTGATCTGAGGTCTGTATACAGGAGGTCTAGTCTGGGGTCTGTATACAGGGGGTCTGGTCTGAGGTCTGTATACAGGGGTCTAGTCTGAGGTCTGTATACAGGAGGTCTGATCTGAGGTCTGTATACAGGAGGTCTGGTGTGAGGTCTGTATACAGGGGGTCTGGTCTGAGGTCTGCATACAGGGGGTCTGGTTTGATGTCTGTATACAGGGGTCTGGTCTGGGGTCTGTATACAGGGGGTCTGGTCTGTGCTCTGTATACAGGGGGTCTGATCTGTGCTCTGTATACAGGGGGACTGGTCTGGAGTCTGTATACAGGAGGTCTGATCTGAGGTCTGTATACAGGAGGACTGATCTGAGGTCTGTATACAGGGGGTCTGGTCTGAGGTCTGTATACAGGGGGTCTGGTCTGTGCTCTGTATACAGGGGTCTGGTCTGAGGTCTGTATACAGGAGGTCTGATCTGAGGTCTGTATACAGGGGGTCTGGTCTGAGGTCTGTATACAGGAGGTCTGATCTGAGGTCTGTATATAGGGGGTCTGGTGTGAGGTCTGTATACAGGGGGTCTGGTCTGAGGTCTGTATACAGGGGTCTGGTCTGGGGTCTGTATACAGGGGTCTGGTCTGGGGTCTGTATACAGGGGTCTGGTCTGAGGTCTGTATACAGGAGGTCTGGTCTGGAGTCTGTATACAGGGGTCTGGTCTGGAGTCTGTATACAGGGGTCTGGTGTGAGGTCTGTATACAGGGGGTCTGGTCTGAGGTCTGTATACAGGGGTCTGGTCTGGGGTCTGTATACAGGGGTCTGGTCTGGGGTCTGTATACAGGGGTCTGGTCTGGAGTCTGTATACAGGGGTCTGGTGTGAGGTCTGTATACAGGGGGTCTGGTCTGAGGTCTGTATACAGGGGTCTGGTCTGGGGTCTGTATACAGGGGTCTGGTCTGGGGTCTGTATACAGGGGTCTGGTCTGAGGTCTGTATACAGGAGGTCTGGTCTGAGGTCTGTATACAGGAGGTCTGATCTGAGGTCTGTATACAGGAGGTCTGGTCTGAGGTCTGTATACAGGAGGTCTGATCTGAGGTCTGTATACAGGAGGTCTGGTCTGAGGTCTGTATACAGGGGGTCTGATCTGAGGTCTGTATACAGGGGGTCTGGTCTGAGGTCTGTATACAGGGGGTCTGGTCTGTGCTCTGTATACAGGGGGTCTGGGTTTGTATTTGTTCAGAGCAGGTTACACAGTGAGGCTGTGGCCATGACTCCTCAGCTCTGCTACATCTCTGTGTCTGGCAGTGACTCTCTCCTCGGTGGAGGACGGGCGGCCATTACACAGTTCCTGGCTGTGACGATTGTCGGATTTTCCACACTGGTGAAATCTTCTTTCACTTTCAGTCTCTTCTGCTTTATCAGCTCAGAACTAAACAGAACAGACCTGAGAATCACAGAGGAGAGAAGACGTCTACGACAGGTACCTTGTATCTTCTGGATTTTAATCATTTCACTTTAAAAATAGTCCAAATGGTTCTGATCCGGGGGGCGGGTGCGGGGACGGCAACAATGGCGGAGTCGTAAACGAAAGAGGTGAGTTCAGAAGACGTGAACTATTCCTTTCCATTGATGTTTCTCTCAGCCTCGCGGCTCGTCAGTGACATAACCGGGGATATTTACATGGACAATCCCGTTAACCCCTTCATTTTATGTTCTCGTTTTTCCCTTCCCTTCTTCCAAGAGCCATAACTTTTTATTTTCCGTCAGTATAACCACATGCGGGTTGTTTTTTTGCAGGACCAGTTTTACTTTTGAATGACTCCATTCATTTTACCATATAGAGTATAGGAAAATGGGGAAAAAAATGGGGAAATTGTAAAAAAGTGCAAATACATGATTGTTTTTGGTTGTTTTATTCATCATGTTCATTACATGGTAACACTGACATGTCGGTATGATGCCTCGGGGCAGTACGAGTTCGTAGATACCAAACATGTTACTATTGCTGTTATCAAGGGGGTGAAAAAAGTTAAAACAGAATAAAAAATGAAATGTTGTCACTACTTTCCGCACCCCATAACGTTCTCATTTTTCGGTATCCGGGGCTGTGTCATGACTTATTTTTTGCGTCTTCAGCCGACGTTTCTATTGATACCATTTTTGGGTAGATGCAATATTGTGATAACCTGCTATTACATATTATTGCAACATCGTTATGACCAAAAAACTAAATTTTGGCGTCTTTACTTCTTTTCCCATTACACAGTTTACAGATCAGATTAATTGAGTTTATAATTTGACATTTCTGAATGCGGCGATACCAAATATGTGTATTTTTTTTACATTTTTTTTTTTATAGTTTTATTTTCAATGGGGCAAAAGAGGGGTGGGGGTGATTTATAATAATAATAATAATAATAATATTTATTCATTTATATAGCGCTATTAATTCCATAGCACTTTACATACATGGTAATGCTGTCTCTCTTGGAGCTCACAATCTGAACAGCCTATCAGTATGTCTTTACAATGTGGGAGGAAACCGGAGTGCCCGGAGGAAACCCACGCAAACACAGGGAGAACATACAAACTCCTTGCAGATGTTGTCCTTAGTGTCCTTGGTGATTTCAACCTTTATTTATTTTTTTAATATTCTTAAAAGCTTTTTTAACTTCTACTTCGTACTAGTTGTAGAGCCCGGCGTTGCCCAGGCATAATGTCAATATATGGTCATAATGCCCATATATGGTAATATATGTATGTGTGTGTATATCATGGCTCCACCCCCTCACAATAGCTCTGCCCCTTCATAGCTCCACCCTTACACATAGCCCTGCCCACTCCATATAGCCATTCACACTTCATAGCTCCACTCCTCCCACTTAGTCCTGGGGAAGGGCTATGTGGAGGGGCTTGGCTATGATACATACACACACACACATACGCAGCTTTATATATTAGATATCCCCCTAGGGCGCCTCAACTCTGCACCACCCAATTGCTTGTGCTGTACAGAGGCATTATGATCCATGGCTCTGCACAGGAGAAATAATCACTTCCTGTGGATGCAGGCGCTCTGAGGTTATCACAGGACCCCTGACATGCCCTGTCTTGGCAACGCATCGAGGCCCCTTGACTGCATCACGGAGTCACCAATGTCGGCGGAGAATAGCGCGATCAGTGATTGACAGTGCGATCTAAGGGGTTAACAGTTGCGGGCAAATCAGTGATCTGCCCACTTGTGTTACCTGCATATGTCAGCTGATAAGATCAGCCGGCATGTGCAGGGAATGATGTGAGTTCCGCACGTGAGTTCACATCAAAGGGATGGAGGCGATCAAGGACGTATCGTACGTTTTTTTTAACTGATGCGTTTGAAATGTAAATATATATATTACTTCCAGATGCATAGATAGATATACCTATATATGTACATACACATATGTAGACATATACATAGATTTATACAGCTATGTATATGTCTACATATGTGTACATATAAGTGTATATCTACAGCTATCCATTTGTATACTACTAGAAAAAAACCTTGCAGCACTCAGCTACTACCAGTGATGTACATATGCTGACAAGCTATATATATATATATATATATATATATAATATATATATATATATATATATGAGAAAAAAATTAAAAACTGACGTTTTTTTCAAAAAACTCAAAATTCTTCTTATTATTTTTTTAAAATCTGAAGTTCTTAGTACACACATTGGCCAATGTCTGCTTGCTCATCGACTGCGACAAAGTGATTTCAGGTCCGATGAGTCCTAACGCTGATATCCCTATCCTCCTTGTCCACCCTACCCCACTACTAAGTCGACGAGCAAGCAGACATTGGCCAATGTGTGTACTAAGAACTTCAGATTTAAAAAAAATAATAAACATTTTGAGTTTTTTGAAAAAAACGTCAGTTTTTAGATTTTTTTCTCATATATATAGCTTGTCAGCATATGTACACCACTGGTAGTAGCTGAGTGCTGCAAGGTTTTTTTCTAGTAGTTTGACCCAGCATCCCTGCTGGCACCAGTTCACATTGTCTGTGAGTGCTGTGCAGTTTTTTTCTCTTTTGAATGCATCTGTATGTACATATGTCTGTATATATGTATGTCTATTGTGAGGCATGCCAGCGCTATGGCACGTGACCAACATGACTCACATGGGCTTTGTGAGGTATGGCCTGGCATGTTAGCTCATGGCCGGCATACAGCACAATAGCCTGTTCACACAGCCTTTTTTACTCTGTGTGAATGCTGTTAGACCTGACCAGTATACAGTGAGCAAAGCCGGTTTCACACATCCGTGTCACCACGGACGTGTGGAACAAGGCCGTTTGGGGGGCGGGGCATAGACCCATGTGTCACGGCCATGTGACACAATGGGTGCTGTCAGTGTGCTATCCGTGCATCCACGGATAGCACACGGACAGCCTGTCACCGCATACTCGCCTCCTTCCAGCGTTGACAGTTCCTCTCACTTCCGGGCCGCTCTTGGGCTCAGTGAAGTGAATATTCATGAGCCCTAATGAGCGGCATCGGTAGAGAGAGGAGCTGTCAGCGCTGGAGGAAGGCGAGTATAAAACTCTTTATTTTCAGGTTTTAAACTTTTGTCCGTGCACACGGATGTCACAGTGTGAACATCCGTGTGCAGGACGTTTGGACATAAATGCGGTCCGTGGCTCCGCAGAAAAACGGACAAGTCGCCGTGTGGAGCACACGGACACGCATGTGCTCCACACGGAGACACGGTCCGTGCGGAATCACGGACGTCTACATGGGTCCACAGGGGAACATGTGTCCCCGTATGTCCGTGCCTCCGGCATGTGTCGGCACGTACTGCTTAAGTGCAGGAGGCACGGGCATGTGAATAAGGCCTGAAAGAGCAGTGTGTGCTAATGGCTAACAGTACCCAGGTTTGTCAGGTGGGTGTGACAGGCAAGATAATAACTGCCTAGGCCTGTGTTTGAGAGAGAGAGACCAGACATGATCCTCTGAGGGAAAGGACGTGTCTCAGAGGGGTACCGTCTCCTTTGGGGCATGAGGCAGGACGCCTGGCTCTCCATGCCGGAGACGCCGGTCTCTCTGAGCCGTACGAAGCCTGTGGCCAGAGGTTAGTGGAGCACCCGAGTGTATGGGGGTCCTTGCCGAACTTGTAGGGGGCTCACTCTGTCCATGTTGGTGAGGCTGCCGTCCGGGATCTCTGCCTGTGTTGGTAAGGCTTGGAGGCAGCTGGGCATCATGGGCAGGGTGAGAAGACCCTGGAGCTCAGGTGTCTCACAACCTGGTCTGGGCCTAGAGGGCTGAAGTTCATTCTGGACTGTGCTTGTGTGTGTGGTCTGGGCCTGACAAGGCTGATGTCCATGGAAGTCCATGAGGGACTATGGTTGTGTGTGAGTGAGCCCTGTGATGGGTTGGAGGCCAGGCGGCTGTAGCCGCTATTGAGACCATCTACTAGGTCATTAAAAGTCCCGGTGATGAGTGCATGTGTATAGGCTGCCATCCATGGATGTGGTATGATGGATGGGAGGTACACATGAGTGATGGGAAATTAACCCTGTGAATATTGCCAGGCGGGCATAGCCTACATTGGGTCGACTTGGTAGTCGGTAAAGGACCCGTTGACTGAGTGGAACCATGAGGTCAGAGGGCTGAGGGCTTGCAGCACCTGTAGGTGGGAAGACTGGCTGAGCCTGTAGGAGCTCGCGATGGTGTGTCTGATGCAGCCCCTGTCCTGGAGGTCTGGGCCTGTGACAGCAGACTTGGAAGTGGCTGGTGGCCTGGAAGACACATGCTGAGGGATGCCTGGCTTGCCCTGGAGATCAGGTGGCTTGACCTGGTTCTGACCGGCGACATGGACAAAGGCCGGTGTGAGAGAGACTGCCATGGTCTCTGGTGTCCCATGTAGCTCCTGGTAAGCTTCTTCTCCTGCAATGTACCGATCACCTTGATCAGTGCAGAGCAAGAGGAGAGAGAGGGCAGCTCTGTGTGATCAGGTTTTCTCACTGCTTCCGCTCACAGACAGCGAGTGGGCCCTCTCACATTTTCAGGGCCCCGACACTTGCCCGGGTATGCCAGGTGCTGGCGCCGGGCATGCCTAATATTATAGACTCTTCATGTCTTTGTCAGTGTACAAACTTACAAAATCAGCAAGGTATCAAATTATTTCCCCCACTAAATATCTTTGTATATTTATGTATACATATAGGTACACATAAACATAGATTTATACATATGTGTATCTAAATGTTTATGTATTCATACGTATAGCTACACATACACACCTACAAGCTATATCTGGCATAAATCTACCTACAAGCTATATCTGGCAGCTTCCAGCAGAAAGCTGACGGTATAAGTAGGGTGTGTTGCTTTCCAATAGACTGAAGCTTAGACGTTAATGACTTCAGCTGGACAACACACACACACATCCACTAGTCAGACTGAAGTACTGCAGGGGTCCCAGCCACTCTAACCTTAGTGGATTGGTGCATCCTGCACTCTCCAGGATCTCTGGCTCTGACTTCTTCTTCCTCACCA
This sequence comes from Allobates femoralis, assembly GCA_033576535.1. Classification (NCBI taxonomy): domain Eukaryota; kingdom Metazoa; phylum Chordata; class Amphibia; order Anura; family Aromobatidae; genus Allobates; species Allobates femoralis. The sequence continues at coordinate 69,135,558 of JARQOC010000009.1, read as the reverse complement.
GCGCCACCTACTGGATGAATATGGCGGTGTCTGGTGACAGAAGCAGATGTCGATGGAGCAGACTTTGCTGGGGATGTGACAGAAAGAAGATAGCTGAAGACACAGTATCCGATCAGAGGACAGGCATTGGGAGCACCGAAGAAAGGGAAATATAAGATTTTTTCTTTTTCAGAACTTTTTTCATAATTCCTTTAGTTTTTTTTCGCCTGACTTACAGGTGCATCTGAATGAATTAGAATATTATCAATACATAAAGTGAAACACATATATTATATAGAGTTATTACACACAGAGGGATCTATTTCATGTGTTTATTTCTGTTAATGTTGATGATTAATGAAAACCCAAAGGTCATTATCTCAGAAAATTAAAGTAGGGAGGATAAAGGGTTAAAACCGCGCTGCCGTATTCCATCAGACATCAAAGGGTGCATATAATATTGATTTATTAGTCAACGTGTTTCAGGGCAATATGGTATTGATTTGTCCTGGGGAAGGGGCCGGGGAGCCCTGAAATGTGTTGTCTAATAAATCAATATTATTTTCACCCTGTGATGCCTTTTATAAATAAAAGTTGTGCTGTGATTGGTCGCAATCAGCCACAAGTACATTATATTTTTATAAATCTGCCCCCATTGGGTTACTAACAAATCATTCTTCTTATGTTGTCTTTAGCTCCATCGAAGAAACCATAAAAATGCCTGCGGCGTGGTCGATGCCGCAACCAGTGTGTCTGATAGAAAATGAAGGGACTAACATGGTGGTCAATACAGAGGCCGTGAATACCCTCCTACAAATCTCTGAACCTGTGATTGTGGTGGCCATCGTAGGAAAATACAGGACGGGAAAATCGTTTTTGATGAACCGGCTGGCTGGACGTAATAGTGGTGAGTAATCCACTGCAATACCAGACACAGCCTGCAGACAAGAGCGGCACTGTTTGTCAGAGCATTTATAACATTATTCTATATATGTTAGTAATTACCTTAATTGTGCTACGTTTCAGTCTGCAATCTTCATTTCTTCATTCATTTTTAAACCCCTGATATGTTATTTGCAACCTGATCCACCTTACAGACTTTTGTCTTGTAGGATTGTCTCTCCCAGTAATATAGGCTGGATGTGAGCTCTGTGTGTCTCTCCCAGTAATATAGGCTGGATGTGAGGTCTGTGTGTCTCTCCAGTAATATAGGCTGGATGTGAGGTCTGTGTGTCTCTCCAGTAATATAGGCTGGATGTGAGGTCTGTGTGTCTCTCCCAGTAATATAGGCTGGATGTGAGGTCTGTGTGTCTCTCCAGTAATATAGGCTGGATGTGAGGTCTGTGTGTCTCTCCCCGTAATATAGGCTCGATGTGAGGTATGTGTGTCTCTCCCCGTAATATAGGCTGGATGTGAGGTCTGTGTCTCCCAGTAATATAGGCTGGATGTGAGGTTTGTGTGTCTCTCCCAGTAATATAGGCTGGATGTGAGGTCTGTGTGTCTCTCCCAGTAATATAGGCTGGATGTGAGCTCTGTGTGTCTCTCCAGTAATACAGGCTGGATGTGGGCTCTGTGTGTCTCTCCAGTAATATAGGCTGGATGTGAGCTATGTGTGTCTCTCCAGTAATATAGGCTGGATGTGAGATCTGTGTGTCTCTCCCAGTAATATAGGCTGGATGTGAGGTCTGTGTGTCTCTCCAGTAATATAGGCTGGATGTGAGCTCTGTGTGTCTCTCCAGTAATATAGGCTGGATGTGAGGTATGTGTGTCTCTCCAGTAATATAGGCTGGATGTGAGCTCTGTGTGTCTCCAGTAATATAGGCTGGATGTGAGGTATGTGTGTCTCTCCAGTAATATAGGCTGGATGTGAGGTCTGTGTGTCTCTCCAGTAATATAGGCTGGATGTGAGGTCTATGTGTCTCTCCAGTAATATAGGCTGGATGTGAGCTCTGTGTGTCTCTCCAGTAATATAGGCTGGATGTGAGGTCTGTGTCTCTCCCAGTAATATAGGCTGGATGTGAGCTTTGTGTGTCTCTCCAGTAATATAGGCTGGATGTGAGGTATGTGTGTCTCTCCCAGTAATATAGGCTGGATGTGAGGTCTGTGTGTCTCTCCAGTAATATAGGCTAGATGTGAGGTCTGAGTGTTTCTCTCAGTAATATAGGCTGGATGTGAGATTAATTTTGTTATGGACCGAGCGTCTGCAAAAAAAAATGGAGACATCCATTTTTGATTCACTTGATCTTTGCAAAAATTGACATTTTTGTCTCTATCATTTAATGCTTTTAGGTTTTCCCCTGGGATCCAGTATCCAATCCAAGACTAAAGGGATTTGGATGTGGTGTGTTCCACACCCACACCAACCTGGACATGTCCTGGTCTTGCTGGACACGGAGGGACTAGGAGATGTGGAGAAGGTGAGATTTTGCTTACTGCAGGTCTCTGTTACTCTAAGTCTAGGGACGGCATTTTCTGTTGACCTAGTATTCTAATTGTGCTCTTGACATGGGGGGTATCTGTTGAATTTCCTTCCCTTACAGATCTGATCAAAGATTTATAGGGTTAAAATTCTTTGGATATGCCAAAAGCAACTACATAGCATGGGGCAATGCATACTGCTGAGAGATCCGGAGTCCTTTGGTTACTGGGTATTGAACCTTTGTGCTCTCCCTTTTCCAGTGGACATGTATTGCTAGCAAAAAAAGAGTTGGGAAACTGGTAATAGGAGCTACCAAGGCCTTATGTTTTGGGTGACGCACGCAACCCTGCACCACAATGAGGGGAGGATTTTGAACTTTGCTTTGAGGAACTTTACCCAACATTGCCTCCATTAAGAGCATACCTGCCAACTATCCCTGAATAACCAGGAGTCTCCTGGGAGAAGAGACCGATGCCTGAAAGAGATGGAAAGTCTCCCAGGTGCCACCACAGTCTCCCCAAAACAACTAGAAATTAACTATATGGACCGGTATGCTGTGGAGCATGGACTGAGGCTGGTGGGAGGTGGGGAATGGGCACAATGGGGAGTGGAATCACTAAATGGGGCATGGCTACGGGTCACATTTTTCAGCAGCTCACAAAGTGCACCACAAAGTAATACCCTCCGATAATAAGTCCTACTAAAGTTGGCAAGTAAGTGTTGTATGGCCTTCATATTGGGAAGGTCCATTACTGTAATAGTGAGGAGCCATTGACAGGCAGCAGATCTCGTTCTGGTGGACGTGGCTCATATGGGCACTCATGTTTCTCAATGGCCTACATGCAATCCCATATTCAACTGCGGAAACCGGTATGTAAGACACCCATGTCCTTTCTCTTCTGCAGGGAGACAGCAAAAATGATGCCTGGATCTTCTCCCTGACTGTTCTCCTAAGCAGCGCTCTGGTGTATAACAGTATGGGGACCATCGACCAACAAGCTATCGAGCAACTGCAGTATCCTTTACTGAGAATAAGAGCTGATGGTGTTTTGGATGGTGATGTGATGCTAAGAGACTACCAGGGAGCATTGTGACCCCAATATTTGATGAGGAGGACAGGGACAAGTGCCCATGCAGCATGTTTGTAGGGGGAATTCATCTCCACATGTTGACAATAAGTCATACAGTATTTAGATAGTGCTACCATATTGTGTGCCATGTATCACTGCATACAAAGAGCCATACAGTAGCCAGTGTGGATCATCTAGGAGGAGTTACCCCAGGCATTAGGGAGCCATGAAAGAGGGAATTTCAAACATATTGAAACTCCCTTTAAAAGGGTTCTTCAAAGGTTCCACAGTTGGCAAGTGACTAGTGATGTGTAAATTCAGGGTTGGTCGACTGGCACATTTAGGAGTTTGGTTAGCTCCGTTCACTACTTCTGCATCAGTCTTAACGTCGAAAGAGGCTGGTTTAGCTAATAAACTGAACTCGTCAACCCCTTCTAGTCCTCTTCCCATGGTGAACATCCATGCCACGCTGCAGACTAGGGAGCATCCAGATAGTGAGTGACAGTGGCGCGCATACCTACGGTGTCCAGTGCACTATGCAGAACAACAGAGAGGGACAAATACAATGGGGGACCTCTTCTCGTAGGGAATGGGGGAAAGGACACCTCCTGCGCTCACCTGCGGCTCTGTCCTGATCTCCCTACCGTCCCTATACAGGTTCTTTCACCTCATCACCGAGCAGGATACCTAGTCCCTTGCTGGCCCTGATGTTAACTTGGTGAGAGGACTAGTCCCAACCATTGCAATAAAATCAAAAAGAGGGGAAGTAAAGACAGACAGGGGAAAGACAAGACAACTTCACGTATGCTGCCACACTCCTAGGCAGCAGACAGCTTGGTAACAATCAGCTTCTCCAGGGAAGCCCTTCACCTAAAGTAGACAGGCCAAGGAATGAGTTCAATCACCAGCAAGGAATGCTGGATCATGTGACCATATAAAGGAGAGGAGAGTGAGCCACACCTGGAAAGAGAACTAAGGAGCATTGCAGCAACCGAATCTGACATTAACTCTCACACTGCCAAAGGAAAGAAACACATTTAAAATGAAGTCTCAAAACAGGAATGAGACACAGGTCCAAAACCTGTCATAAGTCTCCAAAGTAACAGAGACCATTGTGACACCCTATAGCTGCTGAGCAAGCAGTCATTTAATTGTCAGCTATGTCCCCTGACTCTTCCATACACAGGAATAGTCGGCGCTCCTTTATTATGAAAAAGCCACTTACTTAAGCCACCACCAGAGTAATATCGCTCAGAGAACAAAAAAGGATCATCAGTCCAATATCTGACATGCCGGATCCTTCTCTCTGCAAACACTATCTGAGCCCATCGAGTTCAGTGTGGTTACAAAAGTTAGTCTGATATGTATGAATAAGAAAAAAGTGCCAGCACTCCCAAACCTGCAGTGTGAACAGGTGCTAAATGAACATATATATAATATAGCAAAAAAAGACAATGCTAAGGCATGGAACATTGAATATAGAACAAGGAATAGCATTATACTGTAGGAAAGGACAGGTCCACTGGAGCCAAAGACCCTCCTTGTGTCCAGAGATAACGTCCTGCAGAGAGGATTTCCCCTTTATTAACTAGACTTATCTAATACAGGGTATATGTTTCCTAAACTGGACAACCCCTTTAAGAGTGCACTTGATATGACCAGCTCTTTCCTTATCAATATAATCGTACAGCTATGTAACTCAGCTAACAGAAATAATAAAGACAAGGTCCACTAATGGAAAAGATGGTCCTGAGGACCAGAAGGAGTTATTACCATCATTTACCTGGTGTGTCCGAGACTTCTCCCTGATCCTGGAGAGGGACGACAAGGAAATAACAGAGGATGAATATCTGATGATGGGGCTGGAACTCAAATCAGGTAATTGCTTTGGTATATTTTGGGCCAACCAAGAGTAAACGGTGCAACTTATATAGTTCTGAAAGGTCCTCCAGGTACCAAGCTCCAGGTGTTATCGGACACAGATCACGATTTTTACGTTGAAACCTGATTTGAAGGGGGCTGGCTGACTGCTTGTTTCAATACTTACCCCTTTCGTATCTGAAGTTGTGGTTGGACACTCATTACTTCTTGGCACAGGCCTGCTTCCACTCTGTAGTCTCTGATTTCGGTTGCCAAGAAAGAGTCCACTACTGTCTCGCATTGCATTCCACAGTCACAATGCCAGCTCTCCGGACAGGAGGCGTGGAGCTGCATTGTCTCCATGCTCCAGTCTGGAGATCAAGCAGCCATGCTAGTGAATGCGATGCAAGACACATGTGAGTCTCTTACATTGCTCTCGCAAGTGGTAGCCCATCCTAGAACTTCTTGTCTTTACTTCAACATAGTCCACACATGGTTACACAATTTACTGGATAGGGCACAGATTTCATGCTTCTTTTGACTTTAACACCTTCCGTAGACTGCCCCTTCCACTGAGCTGCAGGCTAGGTCTCACTAGCTATCCGGGAAGAAGGGAGGGTTGCACTGTACTGTCCCAACTGTCCAACAGGTCAATGGGTAATGTTGCTTTGGCACTTTGCACAGCTAAGGTCTTTATCCTGGAAGGCTTTCTGGCTTTCCCTGTGATTGAGCTACCTCACCACTATCCACATGGTTTGTTTCACTTGCTGGGTGTGGGGTTGCCCAGCTGTTCCTCACTTCGCCTCCTGCAGCTTTTGCAGCTGGACCCTGATTCCACTCCTGCTCGGCACTCCTATTTACATTCTCCTTTTTTCACTTTCTCTTTTTTGCCTAAAACCAAGAAATACACTACTTTATTTGTCCCTTCTTATGCTTTGCTGGGTGTGTGGTTGCTGAGCTACTCCTCACTATGCCTCCTTCAGCTTGCACAGCAGCTTTGACCCGGTTTCCCTCAACTCCCTCCTGCACGGCACTTCTGCTTACATTCGCCTTCTTTCACTTTCTCTTCTTTGCCTAAAACCAGGAAACACACTACTTTATATATCCCTTCCTTATGGGCCGGCCTCACCTTTAGGTTCCCCCTACAACAGAGACAGCTAACACTAGTGACACCTAGGGGTGACTAAAATACTGCGCCCATTTCCAGGGAGGAACATCATTATCACACTAATTACATAAATACATATCATACAAAATGGCATATAAAAGCAGCAGCAGTCTTGATGGGCAGTAATCTTTCCCTGGCGTCAGCCACCTCCTCACATAATGGCAGGAACAATTTGTGCTTGATTAATTTTTATTTGACCTCATAGGGGAAAAGTGTGAAGAGTACAATCTCCCTCGTGAGTGCATCCTACAGTTTTTCCGCTCTCACAAGTGCTTTGTGTTTGACCGTCCAACCTCTAAGAATAACCTGCAGCGTCTGGATGAGCTGAAGGAGACTGAACTGGAACAGGAGTTCGTGGAACAGGCGGCCAAATTCTACAACCACATAATGAAGAGCTGCAATGTTAAATTACTGACGGGTGGAACCCCGGCCACTGGGAAACGTAAGCGCTACCAAAAAGTACAATCATTGGACTGACCTAATGTATAGATAACATTCATTAGGGGTCGGAATCAATGCTCACATAATTATAAGAGAAGCTTTTTTAGCTTGCGAGTGGCGGTATTAGAAACCTGGAAGCTATTTCTGACTTAGGAGATGCAAAATTGCAGCAAAAACATTGTTGTGTAGTGCCAAATGTTTTACATGAAAGGAAATCTGACCTAATCAATAGGCAGTATGTATCAGATAGTGGATGCACAATTTCATCCATTCATATATGCAGATCTATGAAATGCTGCAGAAGAAGGACAGAAGACGTGTTCACTCCGTGCTGCTGCTGAAGACTTTCTAATGAGAGATCCAGGACTCACCGGTGGATATAAGTGGTTGTTATTTAAAGCATTTTAAAGCCATTACAAGCTTCTTCTTTCCTGAAGATATTTGTAATGGATTTGAAATGCTTTGACTAACAACCACTTATATCCACCGGTGAGTCCTGGATCTCTCATTATAAAGTCTTCAGCAGCAGCAGCACGGAGTGAACACGTCTTCTGTCCTTTTTCTGCATTGTCTGCACTGTCCGGTGCACTCCTGTATCTACAGCAGATGCTCCATCATTAAGCGCATGTCTTGTTTTATGTCGCACAATTTAAAAAGGTGAGTGTAGCTCTTTCTCTTTTATTCTGTTTATACCAGATGAGACCCTATTTTGCTCCATAGTGTTCTCTAAAATGCATTTCTGAAAACACATTATTTAAAGAGGACCTGTCACCCCCCCCCCATCACATACATGTTGATCTAATTGCAGCACTGAATGCAGCATTTCTGCTGCATTCAGGCAAGGGGTCCCCCATCCCTTGAGCCCCCCTGTACCCCGAGATAATTGAATTAAAAAACAATGTGGAGCCAAAGAGGTGGGGTGTAGCGGCTGGAGCCACTGCTCTTCACTGGCAATTTCACGCCCACTGTATGTATTATTCTCCCTTCTGTCATTCATGGTCTCCCTCTCCTGCGCCTGCTGCATGAGAAGCTGGACGCCTGCTGCCCCGCCTCCTGCACTGACGTCAACTCCTTTCCCCACCCTGCTCTGTGGATAACATGGAGGAGGGGGGGTAAAGGAGCTGATGTCACCGCAGGAGGAGGGGCAGGCGTCCAGCTTCTCATGCAGCAGGCGCAGGAGAGGGAGACCATGAGTGACAGGAGGGAGAATAATACATACAGGGGGCGTGAAATTGCCCTGTGAAGAGAAGTGGCTCCAGCCACTACACCCCACCTCTTTGGCTCCACATTGTTTTTTAATTCAATTATCTCGGGGTACAGGGGGGCTCAAGGGATGGGGGACCCCTTGCCTGAATGCAGTAGAAATGCTGCATTCAGTGCTGCAATTAGATCAACATGTATGTGGGGGGGGGGGTGACAGGTCCTCTTTAAATAATGGACCATCAGGGGGCGTGAAATTGCCCTGTGAAGAGAAGTGGCTCCAGCCACTACACCCCACCTCTTTGGCTCCACATTGTAAGTTTTTTAATTCAATTATCTCAGGGTACAGGGGGGCTCAAGGGATGGGGGACCCCTTGCCTGAATGCAGCAGACAAGCTGCAATTAGATCAGCAAGTATGGGGGAATGACAGGTTCTCTTTAATAGCCGCTGGGTACTGAGCCACATTAGAGACTAGTCAACAAGTGGGTCCTCGGTGGCTTCTTCCCACCTGTTTGTGGGCAGCTATTAAACTATATATATATATATGGCTGGAATCATTCAGCCACTCCCTTATACATGCTGCCTATGGATCAGGTGGTATTATCAACTGTCAGGATCCCTTCAGTTAGGAAGGGTAGTTGCTCTCATGCCCTCCTTGCTCCCACAGGCTGCGCTCACGCCCTCCTCAGTCCCATAGACTGCGCTCACGCTCTCCTCGTTCCCATAGACTGTGCTTATGCCCTGCTCGTTCCCATAGACTGCGCTCACGCCTTCCTCACTCCCATAGACTGCGCTCACGCCCTCCTCACTCCCATAGACTGCGCTCACGCCCTCCTCACTCCCATAGACTGCGCTCACGCCCTCCTCGCTCCCACAGACTGCGCTTATGTCCTCCTCGTTCCCATAGACTGTTCTCACGCCCTCCTCACTCCCACAGACTGCGCTCATGCCGTCAACACTCCCATAGATTGCGCTCACGCCCTCCTCGCTCCCACAGACTGCGCTTATGTCCTCCTCGTTCCCATAGACTGCTCTCACGCCTTCCTCACTCCACAGACTGCGCTCATGCCGTCCACACTCCCATAGACGGAGCCCACGCCCTCCTCGCTCCCACGGACTGCGCTCCCTCAGTCCTCACTCCCACGGGCTGCGCCCATGTTGTCCTCTCTTCCACACACTGCGCTCATGCCCTCCTCGCTCCCATAATAGGAGGTGCAGGGGTAGAATTTGCCCATGTATCCCTCAGCCACATAAGAATACTCCAGTATTATACATTGTGCATGGTGGGGACTTTGCTACAGATTTTGCTCAGTCACATCTGCACATGAAGCTCTACAGCAGGACATCCTACTAATGCTCTGTTTTTCCTCCTTAGTGTTGGGTAAGCTTGCATCCATGTACGTGGACACTATTCAGAACGGGTCAGTACCATGCATGGAGAATACAGTTCTGGCTTTGTCAGAGATTGAAAACAATGGAGCTTTGCAAGACGCACTGTCCACGTATGTATCCGAGATGGAGAAACAAGTCCCGAGGTTCCCAACAATAACGGACTATGAGTTTCTGAACATGCACATGAAAAGCGCGATGAAGGCGGATCAAGTCTTTATGAAGCGTTCACTCAATGATAAGAGTCAAAAATATCATCGAGATCTAAAGGTCAGATATCCAGCCTTCCATGGTTACATAGTATGGGTGAAAGAAAAGACACATGTCCACCATGTGAAACCACGGAATGGGAAAAGATAAAGGGGTTACATCAATAGTGCATGAACGATCCTCCATAACAGAACACCTTTTATTCCTTATCCTAAGTATAAATTACCTGGATCAACATTCAGAACAGTTTTTGTTTACATAAATGCTTCAATAGAAGAAAATAACAAGTGGTTAAGTCCTTTTTTTGAAACCATAATTGCTACCTTATATGACCAGATCTTGAGGTAGACTATTCCACAGATTAATAGTTCTCATAGTAAAGAAACAAGAGGAGTACCCTTTTTTTATCTGGAGGTTGATCCTGTCTTTCTTCAGATGGATGGAGTACCCTCTTCTATTCTCTGGAGATTAAACCAATCTTCCTCCAAATGGAAGGAGAGTCCTCTTGTCTCCTCTGGAGATTGAACCTGTCTTTCTTTAGATGGAAGGAAAACCCTTTTGTATTCTCTATAGATTGAACCTGTCTTTCTCCAGACGAGTGCCCTCTTCTCTACAGATTGAACCTGTCTTTCTCCAAACGGAAGGACTGCCCTCTTGTCTCTTCTAGAGATTGAACCTGTCTTTTTTTAAGATGAAAGGAGTGCAGATTAAGCCTGTCTTTCTTCAGATGTAAGGAGAGCCCTCTTGTCTCCTCTGGAGATTGAACCTGTCTTTCTTCAGATGTAAGGAGAGTCCTCTTGTCTCCTCTGGAGATTGAACCTGTCTTTCTTCAGATGTAAGGAGAGTCCTCTTGTCTCCTCTGGAGATTGAACCGTCTTTCTTCAGATGTAAGGAGTGCCCTCTTGTCTCCTCTGGAGATTGAACCTGTCTTTCTTCAGATGTAAGGAGAGCCCTCTTGTCTCCTCTGGAGATTGAACCGTCTTTCTTCAGATGTAAGGAGTGCCCTCTTGTCTCTCTGGAGATTGAACCTGTCTTTCTTCAGATGTAAGGAGAGCCCTCTTGTCTCCTCTGGAGATTGAACCTGTCTTTCTTCAGATGTAAGGAGAGCCCTCTTGTCTCCTCTGGAGATTGAACCTGTCTTTCTTCAGATGTAAGGAGTGCCCTCTTGTGTCTTCTGGAGGTTGAACCTGTCTTTCTCCAGATGGTCTTTTCTGCAGATTGAACCTTTCTCCAAATGGAAGGAGTCCCCTCTTATCTCCTGTGGAGATTAAACCTGTCCTTCTCCAAACTGAGGGAGTACCGTCTTCTCTTTTCAAGGGGGTCTATATGAAACAGCTTTGGAACATATTTTTGCATGAGCTGTTTATGCTCTTGTACAGGTTAATCTTTTCTCAAGGCTAAATTATTATAATTCTTTAAGTCTTTCCTCGTAACTAAGGCTGTCTTCACACTTGCGCTCCCCGCCGCTGCATATTGCGGCGGGGAAGCGCATGCCGAGCGCAGACACCGCGCGTCCCTATGTTTAACATGGGGAGGCACGGTGATGCACTCGGCTGCGGATTGCCGTGCGCACCCATTGTGATGATTTGTACGCATTCGGATGCTTGCGCACAAATCGCACATTCTCGTCCGCATCAGGTACGTGACATGTCTAGTGCCCAGAACTAAATCTCATATTCCAGATGAGGCCACAGGAACGCTTTGTAAAGTTGTCCTATTACATTTCTGTCCTGTGAGTCTCTGAAGTAGCTGCTTGACATTGCATGCTGTTATTTAGTCCGGTCTACAAGTGCATACAGCTTCTTCTGTAGCAGTGACTCTCCTAGTTTCACTCCACAATAGGGTGCTCTGCAATTTATTAGAGCCCAGATTCATCGCTTTACATTTATTCACATCCACTTTACAAATAAGTTTCAATTTGTCTAAGTCAACCTGTAACTTTATGAGCGTCTACCACCATAGACTGCATTACTCTATATGGCTTGTGTCACCTGCAAAAATAGAAACACAATTAATCCCATTAATAAATTGAATAATAGCAGATCCAGCATTGAATCTCGGGGTTCACTGTGTATAACTGGGGACCATTCAAGACTCTTTTTTTCTTATTATAGTTTATTATTATAGCGCCATTTATTCTAAGGTGCTTTATATGTAAAGAATGGGAGAACCCAGACCTGAGGTCTCTCTAAACCTGGTTGGGAAGAGTTTGAATGGAGCAGCGGTCGCACATGCCACTTGCTCCTCTAGTCCAAGTCTATGGCACTTATAAATACAGCCAATGACTCAACATATGTTGAGTTAGACCCAGTGACATAACTGGAGTCCAATTGGCCACAGTGCAAAATTTGGACCTGCCCCTCTACACACACACGTTGGTCAGAAGTATGGGCCCTTGTAGTGTTTAAATCCAAAAAAGACATCATTGCCCCTCTCCGCCTTCATTATGTATTTTAATTTCCCCCATCTTGGTATATATTTCACCATGCTGGTATATATGTCTATGTCTTGGTTCTGGTATATATGTTCCCCTTTACAGTATATATGTCCCCACCCTGGTATACATGATCTCCATTTTGATATATATGGTCCTCCTCTTGGTAGATGTGTCCCCATCCTGGTATACATGGTCCCCCTTCATGATATATATGGGGGGCATTCTGATATATATGGCTCTTCTCCTGGTATATATGGCTCTCGTCCTGGTATACATGGACACATCCTGGTATAATTGTCTTCATTCTGATATAAATGTTGCAATCCTGGTATACATTATTATTATTTATTTATATAGTGCCATTATATTCCACTATATAAATAAATAATAATAATAATAATAATAATATATGGCGCTTTACATATGGAAAGGGTAGAGATGAGGACAAGTACAATATGTATGGACAATCGAATCATACAGGTACAGGAGGGGAGATGACCCTGTCCGCGAGGCTCACTGTCTATGAGGGACGGGTAGGGATACATTAATGAGAGGGAGGTGCCGAACAGGAGACAGTGCAGAGGACCGAACGATAGCATCTCACAACTGCGGTGATATATTTCAACTTGCCTTTATTCCTTCCCCCATGCGATGTTTCGGACTGTGTACGTCCTTTATCAAGCGTGCAGTCGACCGGGTCTCATTGCAGGTTGTAGGCTTGACGGAAGAGGTGGATCTTCAGATTTCTTTTGGAGGTTCCCAGAGTAGGGAGTGCTTGATGTGGTGGGGAAGAGAGTTCCAGATCCTTTATATGATCCCCATCCTGTATATATGGTCCCATCTTGGTATATATGTCCGAGTTTTGGTATATATGTTCTGTGAGGTAGCGCCGGGATTGCAAGAGAAATGGCCGTGAGCCCGGTATCAGTTTATGCAGTACCCGGATTTATTCATGAGGCACAGCAGTGGCACAAGTTGCCGGGTTCCGGGATGCAGCCGGGTACAATGCATACATCCACCGTACAGTAACACGGTCCCTTCAGGTTAGGAGTTCTCTGCGGTCGGGGTCGCCCTGGGCTCCTGGTTGCCCGTGTTGTAACAGCACACAGCCTCTCACACCCTGGACCTGACCACTCAGCAGTCCCTTCTGCCTCCACTCAGGCCGAAGCTCTCCACAAAGAACCCCACCCTGTCTCCTAACCTAGCATTTAACCCTGTGTCTCCCTCCGGGGAAAACCTACAAGACCCGGCCTGGAGTGGAGTGTCCCTCCATCCTACCTTCCATACCAGGTTCAATACGTGACAGTGCACATTCTGGGGGACACATAGCGGCCTTCGCATATGATCCCTCTCACTGTCTCACAGTTCCTATCTTGGTATACATGGTCCCAATTCTGGTATACATGTCCCCATCCTGGTATACATGGTACACATCCTGGTATATGTGTCCCCATTCTGGCCCTAAAGCATAATTAAAAACATTCTACTCACCTTCCTTTCACTCCCACTTCGCCCATTGTCCTCTGTAGCCAGCACACAGTGGACGGCCCGGCAACTGACATTTAAGTGCGCACCGCCAAGGCAATGGCACATGATGTTACTGTCATGCCTTGCCCCCTACCGCAACAATCTCCGACGTCCGCTTCCAGCCGCTATCAAGTGCAGGGACCCAACGAGTCTCTGCACTGCAATGCATTTCAGCTGGATCTGTCAACTGCAAGGATGCAGAGTAGATCCACATGAAACAGGCGCCGGGGTTGGCAGGCCCCTGCACCCCAAGGCCCGGTAGCGGCTTCGACCTCTATGTACTTTGTCGTTTTGCCCTTGGTGAGACCCCCCCCCTTTACTCAATACTGCTTGCATGTAAGGGGAAGAGGCCAATGCAATCCTATTGTTTCTTCCGGAGATTTGAGTCCAACCCCATGATCCACACATGTAAAAAGACAAAGCAGGATTATGTTGACTACATGAATAGGTCTGCTCCACGTAAAGGGTGTATCCCATTCCAGTTCTAACTGCCTTTTTAATTTTACCAACAGACTCAGATTCGCAAGAAAAGACATGAATTTATGAAAATAAATGAAGATAAATCAGTAGAAGTGTCTACCAGTCTTCTCAAGAGCCTTAGCCTGACCATGCAGAACGGCCTCATGCAGGGACGTTACACCCGGCCGGGAGGGCACAAGCTTTTCTTGGTGGATAAAGAGAAATTCCTGGAACGATATAACAGAATGCCAGGAAAGGGAGTAAAGGTAATTCTTACTAATGTCAAGTTCTCAACAAAAAGGATCAGATTTCCCTTGTTTTTATGTTAAGCAGGGATGAGCAAATTGAATTTGCTGAACTGTTGGAAATTTGCTTTTCCCTGCAAAATCGAGCAATGATTCAATTCATGCAAAGTGCCCAAAAATATGTCCATTATCATTATACACAAAGACTACAATCACTTTTAAAGTGGCCACTTGGACTTCCCCATAATGCCTTGCAGCTTGGAGATTACATAGTATAATGCTGCTAATCAGGAAGATCCTGTATAAAAGCCAAGGCAGGGAATGGAGCAACAAGTTGATAGTGAATTTGGATAGTGAGAGGACGTCACAGCTCAGAAATGGAGGAAAGGAGAGAACAGCCATAACATACTGAATAAACATTACAGATGGTGTGTGACAGCAAAAAAGGGACAAACAGCTACGTTGAAGTCACCTTGACTACTAAGGTTGTGATTGTGTTAAAGAGCTTGAAAGGGATTCAGTAGAAGTAACTCATATCTTGTCAGGGCACTTGGAGGCTTTGCAGTACTTATGATTTGAGCAAATTGATTTGCTACAGATTGAATAAAAAAAAAAGCAACAAAGCTGGCCAATTCTAAATGCTAAAACATTGCTCAATTTCTACTTAAGTGGGACCAGTTATGATGCTCAAAAGGCAGGCAGCAAGGATGACCGCCTTGCCGCCGCCAGGTATACTAGTCTCTAAGTTGCTTGAGCATTTGAGAAAATACACTTTGAAGATCGAGTCAGGGACAGTAGCTGGAAAGCAGACTAGTCCGGCTACACCCCTGGCCAACTCTTTCCAGCACTGCTGCAGGTCATTGATAAGTTTCTCTCTTGCATGTTTATAGGGAGAGACCTGTCAATCTCCTGCAGCCGTGCTGGGAAGAGCCAGCCGGGGGTGGAGCCGGACTAGTCTGCTTTCCCGCTAGTGTCCCTGCCCGGATCTTCAAAGTATAACATCTTAGAAATTCCAGACCTTTTCAGAAAATATATTAAACATCTTTGAGAAAATTATTGGGAATAATTATAGTCCAAAAGATCCATTATAGAATCAGCAGCTTATGTCAATGACATGGAGAAACGATATATATGTGTACTTCACATTAGCCATTCCGACTTGAACCCAACAACCCCTTAAAGGATCCATATATCTACACAGATGAAGATTGAGCCTTTCCATAATCAATGATTTAGTTTTTAATATGTCACCATAATCATGTTAGCTTTTTAGGATGGTACAGTGGTTTCGTGGAAGTCTTGGCAGAGAAGTGTTGCAACATTTTAATTTTGTTCAAGGCAGGCTATGGAGTTAAGGGGGTGTCACACGCGTCAATGTCGTCAGCGATCTGATCGCTGACGACATTGACGGCTGATTGCTGGTGAGCTGTCACACAGACAGACTCACCAGCGATCAATTGACCAGTGACATCATGGAAACGATTTAAATATCGTTTCCACGATGTCCTGCTCCCGCTGCCAGCCTGCTGGAAGCGGGAGCAGCCTGGTCTCCAAGGTACACTGCGGGTAACTAGGCAGCGCGCGCTGCCTAGATACCCGACGTGTACCTTAGTTACCAGCCTCCTCTGCTCACCCGGTGAGCGGAGGAGGCTGGTAACTAAGGTACACGTCGGGTATCTAGGCAGCGCGCGCTGCCTAGTTACCCGCAGTGTACCTTGGAGACCAGCTCCCAGCGCTTGTGACAGGCGCTGGGAGCTGGAATATCGCTCGCTCCCGGTGTCACACGCAGCGATGCTGCGTGTCCACCGGGCGACAATCGCCAGGTTTCAGAGCTGGTTCTGAAACCTGGCGATCATCAACCAGCGATTTATCGCTGGTTGATGCAGTATGTCACACGCGTCAATATCGCTGCAACGTCACGTGCAGCCGATATCGTGCAGGCGATATTGACGCGTGTGACACCCCCTTTAGACTCAGTGTCCATTGTGGTGGAGTCGGATTCAGTGAAATTGACGAGTCTGAGTCGGATGTTTGGCTTACCAACTCTACAGCCCTGGTTAAAAGGATTGTCTCTGCTTCCCTTCATAGAGCCATACTGCAAGATGCAATTTAGTCTTCTTACCACTAGAAGGCGATCACTGTATAGAGAACATTACAGCTCCTATTGAACCCATTAATACGTGTTACAGATTTTACTAAACCCATTGAAGTCTATGGCTCGGGTTGGTAAACTCAGAAGTGAGGTTGACCTATGTGGAGTAACATTTTCTCAATTTCTTATCCCAGTCTCTTGACGTGCTGACAAAATTCATTAATGAAAACCAGAAAATTGAAGAAGCCATCCTGCAAGCGGAGGAAAATATCGCCAAGGCAGAGAAGAGGCTACAAGGTAAAGGCAGGGGCATAACTACAAAAGGTGCAGGAGTTGCAATCACACCTGGGCCCTGGAGGCTAGGGGGCCCCAAAAGTTCTTTTGGCCTATATAAAAGACTATTGCTATAAAAGATGTGCGATATTTGGGGGCCCCGCTGTAGCTTTTGCATCGGGGCCCAAGAGCTTCAAGTTACGGCGCTGGGTACAGGGGTCTATGCTTAGAGAGATTTATGATGGGGCTGTAAAATCATCATTTGGGAATGTGATAAATGGGAGTAAAAGACCACTGATATTGATCATGCTACATCTTGTTGTCAAAATAGTAACAGGAAGAACTCTTCATTTAAAAGCTTATTCATGCTTCCTAAACCAGACAGGGTAAATACACCTGAATCTTTCTTCACACTCTACAGCAACACAAACCAAAGCATTCACATAGATTTCAAGTCCATGAGCTTGTCCAGAGCTCTGGCATACTCCGAACAAATGTGGGTTTTCCCCACTCGGGGTTGGGGTTTAGCTCTGCTCTGTCACAGCTGCACCTTTGTGCCTCTGCTCTATAGACACATGCAGCCTCTTCACCATGTGCTTCAGCAGGAAGTCTGCAGCTTACAGGACCTAGCTGACATCAGACCATGTGACCCAGAACCAGTCACCTGATATCTGCTGAGACACACCCATTTATTATTATTATTATTTATTTATATAGCGCCATTATATTCCATGGCGCTTTACATATGGAAAGGGCAGACGAGGACAAGTACAATATATGTGGACAAGTCATAATACAGGTGCAGGAGGGAAGAGGACCCTGTCCGCAAGGGCTCACAGTCTAAAAGGGACCGATGGGGATACAGTAGGAGGGGGTAGAGCCGATCGTGAGACGGTGCTGAGAACCGGGTCTCATTGCAGGTTGTAGGCTTGATGGAAGAGGTGGGTCTTCAGGTTTCTTTTGAAAGTTCCCAGGATAGGCGAGTGCCTGATGTGTTAAGGGAGAGAGTTCCAGAGTATGGGTGAAGCACGGGAGAAATCCTGTATGCGGTTGTGAGAAGAGGAGATGAGAGGGGAGAAGGGAGATCTTGGGAGGGTAGGTATCGGGAAACCATGTCAGAGATGTATGGAGGGGACAAGTTGTGGATGGCTTTGTATGTCATGATTAGTGTTTTAAACCGGGATCTCTGAGAAGTGGGGAGCCAGTGAAGGGCTTGGCAGAGGGGGAAGATGGGGGAGTAGCAGGAAGACAGATGGATTAGTCGGGCAGCGGAGTTTAGGATAGATTGGAGAAGTGCAAGGGAGGTAGCGGAGAGGCTGGTAAGCAGGAGGTTGCAGTAGTCAAGGCGGGAAACAATCAGAGCATGAGTAAGTGTTTTAGCAGTGAGATGGTCAAGGAAAACCATGGGAGGTATGTGGTTAGTCAGACCTGCCCAGATCTCAGACTAACCTGTAAAACCAGCAAAACAATCTGGATTTACACTGCAGCATGGCACCATCTGTGCAACACATACTGGCCACTTACAACATAGCTGGTTAAAAGAATTCCAATGGTGACAATTTTTATGAGGAAAGTAATGAAATAGTAGGCATTACTACACATTGGTGGGAGTCATGGCTAATTGTATTTATGCACACGTGATATATGATGTTTTTTGCACTCTATGCAAAATATAATGAATTATGGATATTATTTTGCACTTTATTATATTACTTGTATTCATTATATTCACTGTTTATAATATCTTATTATAACTATGAAATGCTATTTTTGCACTTTGTCTATGAATTATCATGAAAACTGAAGCACATTCACTTGTATATTTCTTGAAAATGGGTCTTGTTATGACCTGAAATGTCGCCATTATTGGCTATTAGAATTATGTTTTTTTTCTACTCTTCAATTGTCGTTCAGCCTCCATTATCTTTTTGATTGATAGAGTGAGGAAGCAATTAGCTATATTGTAAATGGCTTGTATGTGTCACAGAGGTGAAGGTCATCAGCAATGTGAACCTGGGACTTATAGTTCCGTGGGGTTTTAGTAATACATTCAGGGCCAGATTCACAGGATGGTCAGAAAATGCTGGGCGGGACTGGCCATCCACATACCTCTTATCCATGGGTGTGTCTCATGAGATATAATCAGACTGTTTTGTTTGTCACGTGGTCTCTGGGTGCTTGCAAGGAGCCATCTTGCTGGAGGGAAATGGTCTGGAGAGTCTGCCGTGGCTCTAATGTTAAGTTTGGGAAGCTACCGATCTGCTGCAGATATCGATAGGCAGCCTTCCCAGACGTCCGAACTGTCAGGAGACAGTGTATGGAGCCCGCCATTTAACCTCAAAGAAAGAGGGTTATGTACTGACTTAGGTCAGTGAATGGACTGTGGATACCTCCACTTAGTATATGTATTCGGTGAGACTAGGAACAATGAGATAAATAAAATAAGCGCATGTAACAGGGAAATACACATCACAAATAGCTGTGCAATGTGCCTACCACATCTACACATTCAGCCTGTATCTAGTCTAATAAATGCAGCTGTCTAAACAAGTAGACAGTTTAGACAATCTGAGGCTGCAAAGAACATAAAGTTTCTTACCAGCGATGCTATCAGGAGGGGATGAAATGGGGAATGTCCTCCATACCTTGAAGAATGAAGAAAATGGAGTATTTTTACCCACAATGCAACACTAAGAGGAGAATGGGAAGCATAAAAGGACAAAATGCTGATAAAAAGTTCAGCCACTAGAGGGAGCTATGTAAGTAATACACTTAGTAAAGAAAACATTCATTTAAATGCTGAAGACAGAACAGTCCCAATTGATTTGTATAAATGGATAGATGGAAAGATAGATCCAGCAGAATGAAAAACAGCTGTGAATGAGTGAATGAAGTATAATGTATAATTCTCAATAGGTGAAAACAGTAAAGCAAAATTATTTAACTTTTTGTGTAGAATTGAACTGAAAGATAATGAATGAAGGCAGAAATGTCCTCATAATTGTTCTCATTTCATCGCATCCTCCAGAATCCCAAACCAGACCATGCAGGCACAATGGCGGAAGGAATCGGAGGAGAAGAGATACAGAGCCCTGGAGAAGTCCGTGGAGCGGCAGAGAATGAATCAACAACAGCTCATACAGTCCCTGACTGACAGGATGGAGCAAAACAGAAGGCAGATAGCACGGGACAATGAGGCACAAATAACTCAGAGGCTGCAGGTACCAATACCATACCCAGCATCAGCACTGCTTGTGGGTCGTAGTCTACATCCAAAGTTAGCATTACTGAGTGTTTTGGGGGCTGCTGTGGGATAGATTTTTTGCTTTTTCTTCATTAGTTTGGAAAACATTGTAACATGCCCTCATGACCATGTGATGAGATTAATTATTTTATCTAATTTTTGCTTTTACTGTACCTAGGTGCATCAATCGGCATTGAGTTCAACGCATCAGCAGTCTCTGGATCAACTTCAGAGGACGATCGAGGAACTAAGACAGAACAACAATGGTGGAGTGGTGGTGGTGGAGGAGGAGGATGTATTCTGAGTTAACACAAAGTTACATCTGGATCATTTATGTGAAAGAAACAATGGACAGTTGAAAGAAACAATGGACCTCATGGGACTCAGAAGGAAAGCTTATTGGGCAAAACTCAGAAATGAGCCCCGGCTGTCACTGAGAACCACAAGCAAATGCACTTACCCTTTTTTTATTAGTTAACACATTAACGGCCAGAATTTATTGACCACACAAACATATTTTTTTTTTTTTACGTAACGCTATAGCTACCATATCTTTTGGACTTTAGGACGCATGTAGAATTTAGAAGAGGACAATAGGAAAAAAGATTTGAAGCAAAACGTGGTCATGACGCACTGTTATAGGGGAGTTGCTGCTGACACTGCTATGGGGGATAATGTCCCCCAATTCTGTATTGATGTTCCCCATCCTGGACCCCTTCCAGGTATATGCATCCCTCATCCTGGCATATGTTTCCTATTCTTGTCCCATCTTTGTATATATATATCTCTCATCCTGGCATGTATGGCCCCATTGTAATATATATGGACCTCATCTTGGTATATGTGGAACCCATTCTGGTATATGTGCCTCCATCCTAGTATATATGGCCTTCATCTATGTATATACAACCCCTTCCTGGTATATATGTCCCCCATCGTAGTATGTATGGCCCTCATTCTTGGCCCATCCAGGTATGTATAGCCTCATCCTGGTATATATGGCCCCCATCATGGACCCATCTTGGCTTATGCCTCACGTCATGCCACTCAAATAAGAAAATAAATGATCCTACTCCCTTGCGCTCCGCTCCCTGTGCAGTGTCTCCAGCGTGTAAGCGGGGCAGCGATTGATATCGGTGCAATGCACGTCCACTTACACAGACGTCAGCTGCTTCTCGTGCCCGGGATTATGGATTTGGGGAGCAGTGAATATTCATTCTCTTTAATAGTGGGCACATATGATTGACCCAGCTTCTGCAGTAATCCGGCGGCTGGGTGATCACGTGTGCCCGCTGTTTAAAAAGAAAAATGCATATTCACTGCTCTCTATAGCCTTAATCCCACCCACCTCTTGGCACTGACTTCAGAGAAGTGGGTGAGATTATGGGCAGGGAGAGCAGTGAATATGCATGTTTTATAACAGCGGGTGCATGTGTTTGCCCCAGCACTGGCTCCTGCCTCCGTTGTCTTTCTATTTCTTTATATTTGGACATCTAAAGAAGTTTGTATCCGGCATATTCTTGTATCATAGGGGTTGCTGCTAGTGGCATAATTTGAAGCTCAGGAGTCCAGATTGCGAAAGCTCCAACAGGGTCCATTATTATTGCAAATCATTAATGGCGTTAGTATTTTTCTATAGGTCAAATGGACCTTTGGGACTTCCCAGGCTCCAGGGCCCGGGTCCAATTGCTACCCCTGCACTTATGGTAGCTACGCCCCTTGTACAGAAGGCTGTAAATCTCCTACATCCTATAGAAATACTTTTCTGATTGTTTGCAGCCACCACTAGAGGGAGCTCACTACAGATGGATTTATACTCCCAGAATTGAACACGCTGTAAGATTCTTTATAATGAGCTCCCCCTAGTGGTGGCTCTAGGGATAATGCAAAACCTACAAATGGCCGATGCAGGAGTAATGTAGTGAAACACATCACCTATGTTATTCTTAGCCACTCTAGATAAGAGGGGGAGGTCCTGAGCTTCCATCCACATAGTGTTACCGCTTTTTGCGGCCTATTTCATGTATAAATTCTGTGACTGACATTTATGGGCTTAAATAAATGTAGCATTTTTCACTAAAATTAGTCTGTGTTTTTCTTTTTATGCAGTGCATATTTCATGCTTGATTCAGGCAGGATACTTCGATCAGAAAATTGATTACATCCCAGGTTACTGGATGGCAGATCCACCTAGTTGTGCATTAATGGCATATAAGTATCAAAGTGAGGAGGTGAGATTCATAATACCCAAAATCCTCTTCAACGCCCCTAATCAGTTCAGAAAATTATATGGCGTTAAATACTAAAACTCTTTTGGCCACCACTAGAAGGACCCCACAGTCCATAAATGAAATGAAATCTATATAATTCTCTATGCAGAGAGCTCCCTCTAGTGGCAGTCTGATGCATAATTAAAGGGAATCTGTCAGTAGGATCATCCTTCGTAAGCCATCTATTTGGGCACTCAGGAAATGGAAAGTTGAACCAAATTAGATCTTGATATCTGCGATCTGATGTCTTATTCCAGAGAAATACACCATTTTCTTAATATGTAAATGAGCTGTTATGATCTATGGGCGGGACATACCTCCAGATTCCGCCTCTTTAGCTTAATTTAAGTGAAAGAGGGCGTTACCATTGTGAGACAGCAGACTGTTCCCCAATAACGTTTCCCACCCATCTCTCCTCCCCCAGAACTTTAGAATTGTTTTATGGTCTATAATTCTAATTATATAATATCTAATTATATGGTCTATAAATATAATCGCGTATAAGCCGAGTTTTTCAGCCCAAAATTTGGGCTGAAAAGTCCCCCCTCGGCTTATACGCGGGTATATAAAAAAATAAAAAAATACCGCAGCAGCCCCGGAGGTATACAGGCCCCCCATCAAGTTCCAGGGCCCCCCCCCCTTGCGCGCCAGCCTGTAAAGGAAAATCATACTTGCCAGTGTCCAGTCGCGCCGTCCGCAGCTGCCGACACGCGATCCCGGGCTCCATTCAGCGTCTGGGGCCCTGGAACTTGATGGGGGCCTGTATACCTCCGGGGCTGCAGCTGTATACAGCCTGGGGCTGCGGCTGTATACAGCCCTGGGGCTGCGGCTGTATACAGCCCTGGGGCTGCGGCTGTATACAGCCCTGGGGCTGCGGCTGTATACAGCCCTGGGGCTGCGGCTGTATACAGCCCTGGGGCTGCGGCTGTATACAGCCCTGGGGCTGCGGCTGTATACAGCCCTGGGGCTGCGGCTGCTGTATATACCTCTGGGGCTGCAGCTGCTGTATATACCTCTGGGGCTGCATATACCTCTGGGGCTGCATATACCTCTGGGGCTGTATATACCTCTGGCGCCTGCATATACCTCTGGGGCTGTATATACCTCTGGGGCTGCATATACCTCTGGGGCTGCATATACCTCTGGGGCTGCATATACCTCTGGGGCTGCATATACCTCTGGGCTGCATATACCTCTGGGCTGTATATACCTCTGGGCCTGCATATACCTCTGGGGCTGCATATACCTCTGGGGCTGCATATACCTCTGGGGCTGCATATGGGGCTGCATATACCTCTGGGGCTGCATATACCTCTGGGGCTGCATATACCTCTGGGCTGTATATACCTCTGGGGCTGCTGTATACTACCACTGGGCTGCTGCTGTATACTACCACTGGGGAGGCTGCTGTATACCTCACTGTTGGGGGTTGTATACCTGTGCTGGAGTCCACCCTCGGCTTATACGCGAGTCAATACGTTTTCCCAGTTTTTGGGGGCAAAAGTAGGGGGGTCGGCTTATACACGGGTTGGCTTATACACGAGTATATACGGTAATTAATGAAAATTAATAAAAATGTTTGGATAAAGAGAGCAGACTGTCAGTCATTACATGTCTCACACTGGTAACGGCCATTTTATTACAGCTACAAGATCTCTAATCATTCATAGGACAGAACTACCTTCATTGTGTTGATGGTATAAAGTCCATAGTTCCATCCAATTATGGTAATTAGAAGATGCTAAATGTTGATCTATAGTCTGTTTTACCTAAAGCTATCATGACCCTATAGGTCCCGGTGACCCAATGTTAGACATGTTGGATCTTTACTCAGCCATTAATCATTTAGCTTCCTGGATCACGTGGGCAGGGGCTCCGTCTTGTCTGTGACCCAGCCCTCCTAACAAAGCAGGGGGGTTGGGGTAGTCCTGGCTGGGTGCGCGGGCTTCGTAGCTTAGGTCGTACCTTTTGACGGCAGCTTGTTGTCGTACCTTCAGACAAGCTAGGACCGGTCCGTGAGGGAGTCAGTGACAAACTCTCAGAGCTCTTTTTTTTAATCGCGGTTTTACTGAGCATTAGGCAAAGTTCTTTTAGTACAACTTTGTGCGTGGAACAGCAGGTATGTAACTTAAGCACATTCTATATCTATATAGTGTGTAGGGTGTCGACCCTACTAACTGTTTAGACACGCTATGAGAGTCCATGCTCCCCTGCATGCTGGGTTTTGAGGACTAGCTGGCAGAGTCTGTGCCGCTGCTGAACTGTGCAGTTGAACAAATCCAGGTCTAAAAAGTGTGGAAAGCGGAGGAAGAGAAAGTGATCTCTCTAATCTTGATCTCTCTACAGCTTTTGACACTGTTGACCACTATCTCCTACACTCCATCGGCATAAAGGACACCGCTCTCTCCTGCTTCTCATCCTCTTTATGACCGCTCTTTCAGTGTATCATTTGCTGGCTCCACTTCTTCTCCTCTTCCTCTCACTATTGGGTCCCTCAGGGTTCAGTCCTTGGCTCTCTTCTCTCTATATGGTACTGAAAACCAAATTTGCTGATGGTCTGTCCAACCGGGGCCATCTCTATGCTGATGACAAACAACTATACACTTTCTCCCCTGACCTTACCCCGCTGTAATACAGAACACCAATGACTGTCTAACCGCAGTTTCCAATATCATGTCTGCTCTCTATCTGAAACTCAACCTTTCCAAAACTGACCTTCTTCTGCTCCCACCCTCTACCAACCTCCCTAAATATGACATCTCCCTCTCAGTGTGCGGCACCACAATAACGCCTAGGCTGCAGGCTCGCTGTCTGGGTGTTATGTTTGACACCAATCTCTCCTTCACCTCCTATATACAATCTCTTGCCCGCTCTTGCCGCTTGCACCTGAAGGACATTTCTAGAATCCGGCCTTTCTTACCATGGAATCGCCAAAAACCCTCACCGTGGCCCTGATCCATTCCTGCCTTGATTATTGTAATTCTCTATTAATTGGCCTTCCCCTCATGAGAATTTCCCCTCTCCAGTCCATCCTTAATGCAGCAGCCAGGGCCACCTCTCTGGCTAACCGTTACTCAGACGCTTCTGCTCTATGCCAGTCATTGCACTGGCTGCCCATACACTATAGGATCCAATTCAAATTGCTTGTTCTCACCCATGAAGCTCTTTTTAGTGCAGTGCCTCCTACCTCTCTACCCTCATGTCTATAACCCCACCTGTTCTCTTCACTCTGGGAGTGACTTTAGACTCACTTCTGCATTAATCCGAACCTCCCACTCCTGGCTCAAAGACTTCTCCTGAGCTGCATCAGTTCTCTGGAATGCTCTACCCCAAGAACTTAGGACTATCCACAGCTTACATAGTTTCAGGTGCTCCCTAAAAACACATCTTTTTAGGGCGGCCCAGTTATTTAGACATAGCCTATCCGCTCCTCCAGTCTCAAAAGCATTAGAAATAATCTATTCTTTATTTCCTCTAAATGGGTGAACCATCATTGTAAATAATCCCCTGTACTCTGTGTCACCCCCACCTTATTGTTAGATTGTAAGCTCTTATGAGCAGGGCTGTCATTATTTTGCTTTAATTATTGTATTCTTTGATAACTGTTACTTATGACTGTATATGAACCACTGAATTGTAAAGTGCTGTGAAATATGTTGGCACTATATTAATAACTATTATTATATCAGATACACACAGCAAATAAGATCATTATGCTGGATCTTGTATTAAATCACTAGTTGGACACTTCCCAAGCGTCTAGGACTGTGTGATATATCAGTGAATGATGCGTTCATATTATTATTTTTTTTTTTTCAACCAGATCTGAATGAGCTAAAATAACAAATGAAGCCACGTTCACCTGATATCATGACGCTTCCCTTCTCCCCAGCCTAATCACCAGTCCCTGTACTTTTGGCTGTGGCATTGATTTACAGTCTGTGTGTAGCGATCGCACAGCCATATTGCAATGTCATAACTGCAGAAAGTGCCAAACTGAGATTAGAGGTTTGTGGATGACCCTTCAAACAATTTGCTAACACTTGCCACTGTCTGCTAGCAATCTCTTCAGCAGCACCTCCATCATTCTAGCAAAGATTTGTATCGCTTTCTACTTTCTATGCAGCAGTGATTTCTTTTACCATATTGTCCTCTCACATATTCTCCCCTTCCCCATACTGTACCCTCAAATGCTTCATAGGGTACCAAGATTACCCTGCCAATAACACATATTTATAGCTCCATTAGAGTGCCTACTATGCTGTTGCCCAGCTCCTCTTTGGTGCAGGAATTACATCAGCAGTGCTATCAGCCAACCCAATGACCTCACACTGACCTTGAAGTGCTGGTGTAGAGCTACAACTGTACTCGCACCTGAAGCCAAACTCCACTCCCGGGAGGTACAAAAATGTTGCCGCCTGGGAGACACCTCGAATACCACCATAAGTGGCCCGACAGCACCCTCCTGCTGGTTGCGCACCTTAGATATGCCCCTACTTACATGCTACTCAAGGAAAATATTGACTCTCCTGTTATATTATAAACAGGCACAGAACAGCTAAATGTAAATTTCTCATATCTTAATTTTCTAGATTAAGTTGAGTTTGACCTCCGGCAAAGCAGGTTACTTTGGATAACCAAAGTTGGCCCTAAATTTAAAGGATCTAAATGAAAAATGGTGCAGCCTCAAGGAGCACAACACATCTTACCTGTTGCCTGCACCCAGTCATTATATTGGAATTTATAGACATCCTGCATATCGTTGACTTCACAGGTATGAGCTTTCCAGAATTTGTTTCCAACCAGGGTCCATCCATTGGTAGATCTCATCATTATCATGCACAATGTAAACCTGACCGCCACCGGCATCCACCTACTTTGCCTCTTATCGATCAAAGTGCATGCATGGTCTACGGAGTAAAGCAATGAGCAGGACCAAGGGAAGTGTGAAGATCACAACAAAACTAAATCCTTCAGCAATTTACCTGTATGATCATAATGATTCCACGCTGGATGGAATTGCTATTCATGCAATTGTCAGTTTTTTGGAGAAGGCTCTTCAAATATAAAATTTGGAGCTTAAAGTTTATCTGCAACTTATTTTTTTCATCTGTCATGTCTTATATCATCAGTGGGGTACGATCGTTGTGACCCCATGATCAGTGCTCTATTCATACAATAGCTTTCTGCTCCATTTAGCTGTTTCTGATCACAGGGGATCTTCTATGGTGATACCCCTGACTCTGAGCGGCATGGTCCTGTAGCACAGAAAATAATTAGAGGTTGTCCAAAAACTATAAAGTGATTCTAATACTCAATATGTAATGATTTAATATATAAAAAAAAACTATTTTTGTAATTTACATCAATAAAAAAGTCACTATTTTTTTAATTTTTATTGGATATATATTACAGAAGTAGATAGTTTTTAAAATTAAATAATTAAATATTGAGCTTTAGACTCACTGTTAGGTTCCGGACAATCCCTTTAACTTCAAGTCCAGGGAATACTACTGCACCTTTAGCTATGCTGATTGGGGAAACTCAGACAAAATACAAATTTGGTCAACAGGATCTTTGTGGAACCTGAGTTGATCATCGTCATTGTCACCAATATTGGACACAAGGATGGCCTGAAGGTGGTCCGCTTCTTTCTGAGCAACAGCAACCAGGATGGCTATTTGTGTAATTTAATACTTGAGTTGCTCCTCTTCATTCTGACTCGTATACTGTTTTTAACCTTTAGATGTGTAGCACGGCAATGGGACCGGCCTTTGTATGCAAAAAACCTCTTTCCTAGTTTTTGGGAGAGGAGGAATTTTGACGACGGAGGTGTACATTTCACTGCTCTTGTTCAATGCTGGCTAAGGTATATTGATGATTTGTTAATTTTTTTGGCAGGGTACAATGGAGCAACTTAGTGTAATGTTCAAAGAGTTGCGATTAAAAAAAATTCATAAATATCCTAATACGCAAGTATGATTCAAGGAAAGCAATTTTCAAGTCATTTGCACGGAAGGAGATTCTCATCAGCGCTTATAGTTTGTCTATACACATCAGTCTATATCAGTAAATGCACTGCTCCATGCTTCATTGGCACACAGTATTAATACAGTCAACGCCATCCCGGTTGGCCAGTTTCTCAGACTGTTAGCAGATCTATTCAACACCTAAGAAATGTAAAGGGGGTGTCACACGCGTCAATGTCGTCAGTGAGATGATCGCTGACGACATTGACGGCTGATCGCTGGTGAGCTGTCACACAGGCAGACTCACCAGTGATCAATTGACCAGAGACATCATGGAAACGATTTAAATATCGTTTCCATGATGTCTTGCTCCCGCTGCCAGCCTGCTGGAAGCGGGAGCAGGCTGGTCTCCAAGGTAAACTGCGGGTATCTAGGCAGCTCACCGGCTGGTATCTAAGGTACACAGCGGGTAACTAGGGACCCTAGTTACCCGCTGTGTACCTTAGATACCAGCCGGTGAGCAGAGGAGGCTGGTAACTAAGCTACACGTCGGGTATCTAGGCGGTGCGCGCTGCCTAGATACCCGCAGTTTACCTTGGATACCAGCTCCCAGCGCTTGTGAGAGGTGCTGGGAGCTGGAATATCGCTACTCCCGGTGTCACACGCAGCGATGCTGCGTGTCCACCGGGCGACAATCGCCAGGTTTTAGAGCAGGTTCTAAAACCTGGCGATCATCAACCAGCGATTTATCGCTGGTTGATTCAGTATGTCACACGCATCAATATCGCTGCAACGTCACGTGCAGCCGAGATCGTGCAGGCGATATTGACGCGTGTGACTCCCCCTTAAGAAACAGGCTGATGATCTACAATCAAGGTTTACTCAGCTGTAGATGCATTAAAAGTGGGTATAATAGGGCTACAAGTATCCAATGTGGCCAAATTCTACAACCTTCCCTGAAGAGTCAAAATAACAATGGAGCCATTAGCTTCATGGCCACACATAACTATGTATGGCACAAAATAAGGTTAATCCTCACTAAATATTGGCTCATGCTAAAGACTGACCTTTTGATTGGCCTCTGTCTTGCTGATTCTCCGCTAATGACATCTGTTAGTCCACAGCCACTGTATACCACCTCCATCTAACCCATTTGGTTCTTGAAGATCTTTACGTGGGTGTTTGTTCTGTGGCCACTGTCTGGCTTGCACCAATGTCTCTCGCAGAAAGACATCTGAGACTGCTGATGGAAACCATCAATTCTATATAAATCACTCAATCTAGTGGTTCTTCCAATTTTCTATATTATACCACATGCAGCTGTCCTAAAACCACATCGGCTTGACCTTACGTGAACTAAGGGTCAGAGTCAGAAAGCATATAAGGGACATTGGTGCAGCCAGGACAGTGGCTGATATTACTACTTTTAAAACTCAACTGGCAGTTTGAATTACTATGTTCTCCTGTTTTTTTGTTAATTGGCAGTATGTCTGAGTATACAATAAGTTTTGGATCCCATTACCATGTGTCTCACCAACCAAATCACTCGGCTAGCATTCATCTTTGCAAATTCCTGTTTTGTGTCTTTAATCGGCATTAACTAAAAAATGCTCACACCTGCAGCTTACCCCTTCATCTGCTGTAAGCATAGTAAACTTTTCTCTGGTGTTGTTCCCACTACAAATGCTGCTACAAATCCTCAACTCCCTATACATCTTCAGTTCCTGTGTACATCTACATATCTGGCTCTGTGTGTTTTGTGATTTCCTTCTTGATCAGCTTGTCTACTTACTGTCCTGGTCTACGTGGCATCCAGCAAGTCCTGTAAAATCCAGTAACAAAGCTGGGAAATATGAAGGGTGCAGGATATTGTAGCACAACTACAATACTCTAGTCATCAAAGCTAATGATGGTAGGCATTAAATTCTGAGCTGCCATTATGAAAAGGCGTCAAGACATGAGGCTGGAGAATGAATAAACCAAAGTGTAGTTTATTTGTCAACGCATTTCAAACTAATACATACTTATCAATTTGAAATGTGTAGTCAAATTAACTACACGTTCATTTGTCAGATGTCTATTGATAACTGGCTTTACAGTCCTGGAGTTCTGCTGCTCTTTAATCAAGAGCTTTTTTTCCTTTGACTCAGTCTGGGTTGATATTTAAGCTGCAGTAGGCGGCTCTGCAGGTGAGTAGTGAGTCATAGCTCAGGTGGAGGTGGAGTGGTGGCTTTCCACCCCCCTCAACCTTAAATACTTCTACTTCCCTTCACTAGATGTCACTGAGTTCATTTCTCATCTAGGACCCGTGTTGTACAGATGTGCTGCTGGAGCAGCTACTATTCCTTTCACTAGGAGAGCTGTCCATTTCCTGGTCCATGGGTGGAGGTAGGGGCTCTTAGCCGAGGGCAGGTTGAGGATTTGAGGGATAGTGTGGTGGCCCGAACCTCACTTTCAGTGGTACCTTCGGGAACAGGGCTACTCAGGGACCCAAAGTCCAGGGCCAGACTAGCCTCCCAGTCGCCCTTGCCCGTTATCACTTCCACTCTATTCCCCTCTATGAGTGATTTCCAACCTCATCTCCTCTCTCTTCATAACGGCAGTGCAGAATTTAACCCCTACTATCTCCAGCAGGGGCGGACCTGCCGTGGTGCAGCTGGTGCCGCTGCACCAGGGCCCCGACCGGCTAGGGGGCCCCTGAAGCCTGCAGGGGGGCCCCCAGCTGACCCCCATGACCCTGTGCCAGTGTGGCAGAGGAGAGGGTTTAACCAGGGAAGCTTCCTGCTTCCCCTGGCTGAGCCCACCCCTCTTCTCCTCTGCTGCCCCGTCTCCCAGGACTGTGCGGCTCGCTCGATGCAGGTAGGAGCAGCAGCACATATGGCCCCCCCCAGCGGTCCTCGCCGATGGCCTGGTGGCTGGCACATAGTCAGTGTTGACTGGTGGGATACATAGGTCATTGTCCTGGGGAAAACGACTGCAGTCCAGCATATCTGGCCATGGGAAGCCAAATGCAGACATGACAGGAGCACAGCTGTCCTTCACCTGCACACATAGGGATCGGCAGGGCTTGATGGTCTCATCCAGGTCATCAATGCAGACAAGGGCAAAGAGGGAGCTGAGGAACTTCTTGGTGTCTATACATAGCACCCCCCCCCCCCGGTCCCGCTCCTCACCATCGGCTGCTGCACCAGGGCCCCCCGGTCGCAAGGTCCGCCACTGATCTCCACCTTTGATATAGTTTACGGTGGGTCTACAGCCGCCATTTCACCGCAATCATTGGTGTTGTAGGTTCACAACACCAATCAGGTGAGCATTTACCCTTTTTGCCATATCCTTGCTTTTTGGAGAAGGACCTATTGAACTTAACTTCCTAGTTACGCTTATTGCAATACCTTACCTATCTCATCACTGACGAGCCCTGGTTTTACAAGGTCATCATAGCTAGCATAGGCTGTTAGGAGACATTGCAGGATCCTTAGTTCACGCTAAAGGCCCAGTTACACGGTACGAGATCGTGAACGATATTGCTCAAACGTCATGGATTTGGAGTCGTTCAAACGACATCGTTAGGACGTCGTTGCGTGTTACACCGAGATAAGACTACGATAAATCGTTATCGCAGATTTGAGAACATGTTCTCAAATCAACCGATCCTCGATCAGCCAACCCGCTGCATCGTTGTGTGTGACACCGTAATAACGATGTCTTTAACGACTTCTCCTATTCACATCAGTGAACAAGTATTGTTCGCTGGTTTGTGAGAAGGATAGCTTCTCGCTGCATCGTTGGTGAGCCGTGCACGATATCTATACGCGTGACATCTCACCAACGATGTCAAAACTATGTCCTAACGACCGCGCGAACCAGAGATCATTGGTGATAGCTTAACGACCTTGAAGTGTGTAACGGTACCTTTAGTTGGTTCTATATGCAGCTCATTAGCGACCCATTAATGTCTTATCTCAAGGTATGCAAGCAAAGGTTTGTATTTCGGAAACAATTGCCGATCCACGTGAGCTAGGTTTAGTTTAGAAAAGGATCCCCCAAAAAAATAATGGTTTGAAAATAAGGATTGAATGAATGTGAAAAACACTATGGAGAATGAAGCAATTTTATTTATTATAAGTATATATAACATTATTGTTTCTCCTTTTCTTTCCACTGCCCCTATAACTTATTTGTTTGAACTACAAACAAGACGAGTCAACTCTGTCACAGGCGCTTGTAGGATCTAATAGCAGCTTGGGTTAGGGGAGCCGTTGACTTTGCACTTAAAGATGGCTCCTTTCTTGGTGATCAGCCAAAGGTTTCCCTGATCGTAAGATACATGTTTGAAAGTGTCCACAAAATTCAACTGGGTCCACGAGGTTCCGATGGGATTCCCAGCTGAGATCCCGTCCCTGAAACAGAGAGGAGAAGTTACTACATCTACAAAGGTGGAAAGATGATTATCACAACCATGCAATGACTATGCTATTAGTGAAGCTCACTGCATTATTATTATTTTATTTATTATATAGCGCCATTAGGTTCCATGAGGATAAGGAGACAGAACGAGTACACTAAATCTAGGCGATCAGACGTACAGTACAGGAGGGCAGGATATAGATTTTATAACTTAAAACTACATACGGTATAATAAATAACTAAAAGTCATGGATGTTAGAAATGACAAATGTTTCACAATCTCTTTAAAAATGTTACCTTCTATATACTTGTCCTTGGGAGTTCACGCCGTACACAGAACCATCAGTGCCGACCTCCACCATTTCCAATTTGCCGTCTACCTGCTGCCAATGACTTCCTTGGCAGGACGTGGGAGTCACATCAAAGCGGTAATATATATCATCATAGGCATTTACACCCCAACAGCCATAGCGCCACAGCTGTAATACTTCAGACGCCCGTCTATATAAGTAAAGGCCAAGTTCACAGACGTAGAAATGGTCTGATCCATGCTCAAGCAGTAAACATTATCCAATCCATTAGCTCCAGACAGGAATCTACTCCCACCCGCGTCTATCTGTTTCAGTTGACCTGCAGAAATAAAATCAAGGATAAATGATAGAAAAAAACAATAAAGGTCTTGCGCAAACAAATAAATATTGTTGAAAACTGTTCCCTTAATAAAGGAAGCCATGTTCACCTGATATCCTGAACTTTAAAGAGAGGAGAGAAAGCACAATAGGGTTTTATCTTTACAACAGTTATGTCACGTGAACAATTGTCACTGCTCACCTGGGACGGTTGTGTCACCCACAACCGGTATGAAGGTATGCCACGTAGGGGTACTGCACCCATAAAAGAGTGTGTAGTATTCCTTTGACTAGGGACTTGGGATGCTGCACAAAGGACCCTCACACACATCCTAGGTAGGGACCGTGGGTGGACTCGCTGTAGGGAGGACCCAGTCCCATGGGAGGAGTGACAGGGTAGAAAAGTGTGTGAGTGGAAGGAGAGTTAGGTTGTTAGAGCTCAGTTTGGGGAGTGAGGAGCGCAGGACGGCGGAGAGGCCGTCAGGAAGGACAGGGATCCTAAGGGCACCAGGTAGTGCGGTGCGCCTGAATCCGGACCCGGTACGTCTACCGACCGGAGGGATCTGTCCCAAAGCAGAGGAGCGGCGCTGAGCACGGTGCGGGTGTCTATCCCTGAGCTGTCGAACCAGAGGCCCGAGCTTCTAGAGGAAGTCGTGGCCGATCCCTGGCACATCCAGAAAAAGGCACCGTATAGGGTCTGTGGACCCGGAGAAGAGTCCTCCACAGATTGGATCCATGAGAGCTGGCTTCAGGCCCTGCGTGTAGGAGTGCTGAAGGAGACAGGAGAGAGTGCAGGAAGGGACTGGACAAGAACAGCAGGCATTTCACCGAGGGTCCCGAAGTAAAGCATCCTGATTCCTAGTGACTACCCAAGCCAGGCAGACCTGAAAAGACTGTGTTATCAAAGAACTGCCAGTAAACTTGTACAGAGTAAAAAGACTGTGTGGCGATTTTTACTATTCCACCTTGGGAGCCGCCGACCGCAGCAGGG
The DNA here is from genome assembly GCA_033576535.1 of Allobates femoralis. Lineage (NCBI taxonomy): Eukaryota > Metazoa > Chordata > Amphibia > Anura > Aromobatidae > Allobates > Allobates femoralis. Next base: position 69,101,278 of record JARQOC010000009.1, on the reverse strand, counting down.
AGAAGGACAAGTGACAAGGCCTGGTGTAGCTGCATCTCCTGTGTGAAATCACAAACGTCTACAACTGCCCCGGGGATCCCAATCCACCTAAAGGGAGCGTAACCATCCTGCTGCTCCACCATCACCCCGGAGGACTGTCCCGCAGCGCCGGTAACATTACTGGAGCCATAGGTGGCGTCACGAATCATCTTTTATTCTATTTACATTGACTGTAACCCCCTTTTTAGCGACTACCAGGGCCACAGGAGGACCGTTACATCCCCCATGAACTACAACTCCCAGGACAGGGTACCCCACGGCCCTGGAGCGGGTCATATTGGCTACCGTAGGATCCACACTCCACTTGCAATAGTGGTGGCCAAAAACAAACAAAGGAACCGGCCATTGTTTCCTGGATCCGCGCTGTTCACACAATGAAACTGGTTAAGACCACGGTTTATCGTGCAATGATGACTTTTATACCAATCTTTCCGAAGCATTTTGGAGTTATATCCCAACTCCATCCTAAGGGAACCAACATATTGGCTCCTTGATGAAGGAGTTGAGAATATAACTCCGAAACTCAGGCGACAATCACATCACAATGCTCTAATTGGCCCTTTACATCAAGTAAAGGGTACATGAACAAAAAAACACAACAAAAATGCAATAATTAAAGATTTTTGTTCCATCATGTTGTGCAGACACCAGCAGAAAATGTGAAGACAAGAAGCAGTAAGAAAACTGCATCATTTAGGCTACGTGTGAATACAGCCTCAACCTTAAATTTTTATTACGTTTTTTAAGGGTTTTAAAAAAAACAATCGTCTTTTTCTACACCATTTACTGATTACCATAAATAATGTAATCGTGTTTGTGACAGTCGTTTTGATTACAGTGACACCAAATATGTCTGTTATTTGCAGTTTTCTGATATTTATAATATTTAAGACAGCGCATTTAAAATGACATTTATGTTTTTGTTTTCATTATTTTTTAGCAATTTTATAGGAATTTTTAAAAATTTTCCCTTCAGAATACAGGGACATAGAAATACACTGTTATGACAATGTAACTCTATGTACCTGTATATTCTGCATATGGAATCAGATCCTGCACTGCAGCTTCAAGTATAGAAAATCCTCCCACTAGTTGTCAGTTTAGCATGTGGCTCATAGCTTTAGCTTCAGACACCAATAATGTGGGATGTTTAGTCAATTTTGAGGAGACCAGAACTCGAGATGTAATTGTTTTTCATTATTTTTTTGTAGTTTTATAGATATGGCCCTACTTCCCGAGAAGGAGTAGCTATGAAGAAATGAAAACAGAGAAGGGAGTGAGAAGAATTGGCTGGACAAGGCCCTGATGGGCTCTCAAATTAGGATAGCCCAATACATTCTGGACAGTTGGAAGCTATGGGAGAGCTGATAAGAGTTTGCAAAATGAAACAGCTGAATACAGACTGTCTGGGACTATTTTCTGAAAGGTGTGCTCTAATCTTCCAGCACTATCTAATCACGCAGGAGGTTAGTCCATGAGATCAAAGCTGCATCCTTATGTGAGGAGATGGACGTACTGCCCACGGTCCTCTATGAATACATGACTATGTTATGATGTGTAAAAAATATGTATTTGTGGCCATACGTTAATTAGAATATATATTGGGTATTTTTAGTGATCATTTAGTGGAGAGTAAGAGGTAATGATTGGGACTAGCCCTGGGTGGGAAGGGCTAAAGTGAAGGGAGAGAGACAGTTTCCTGTCAGGAGGTTGGATAGGATCCAGAATACAGTAAGAGCAGACCTAAGGTCTGGTTTGTCAGCATAGCCACGTGAGATGGATGTGGTTAACGTGAAAGGAGACAGAGGAAAGTGAGATCCCGAGTAGAGCAAAAGAGAAAGAATTAACTGAAGGACAGAGAGATGTACAGGAGGCGAGTCCTGGGAGGTATGGCCCCGAGTTTATGAATCAGGGAGATAATGGGCCAGAAAGGAACAGAGAGCATGAGATGAAGAGAGGGCCCCTGGTGGGAGTTCGAAGAAACTAATTATTGGCCATGTTGACAAATTAGTTCCTTTAAAAAGGATGGAGACGCGGAACCGCAGGTTGAGAATAGGACTCTCACTAACTGGACTCTAGTACTGACTAGGATGTTGTGAAGGTAGGTGAACCAGTGGAAACAGAATTTATGAGAATTAAGAGGGAGGAATCGACATGTGCAAATGTTTTGTATTGGGAAGGAAACGTTCTTTAAGCTGTGTACCCACTATTCACTGTACATAATCCTCATCAAGTTACCATTTAGTAAAACGTTTATTTTTGAGTGATGGTTTCTTTTATTAAACTGTCCAATATCTTGTCCTGACCAGCCGAAGTCATTGGCATTACGCAGCCTGCAAGTGCACAGTTCCCCAGAGTACAAGTCCACACACCCAGGACCCCCAACTTCATGTAACGTGGCAGGGTGTAAGAGATGAGTACCTCGCCCATGACTACCGCCCCATGCCAAGTTACTCTTACATCTATTATTGGAATGGAGAGACAAGGGCCCACCAGTTACATTGACATAGTGGGACCACTGCTCAGCTACATGCAACAATAACATAAATTTTTATAAGTTTACCATTGCTTAATAGATAGCTTTAGGGTTGAATAATGAGCTACCGCCTTTGTCGGTAATCAAAAGGCAATGGTTTGGACAAAAATCCGCAATAGGGATCAATCTGATATAGATATTGCATAACGGTTTAGGCAGGGGCGGACCGTCACCCCCGGGGGCCCTGGTGCAGGAGAGGACTGGGGGGGGTGGGGTTATTGGCCGTCGGCGCGGCCCGGGAAGGGGGGGGGGTGGGTGCTGCTGGGAGCCGCAGGGAGCCGCAGGCGCGATGCTCTCCTACCTGGGAGCCGCGCCGGATGTATGCTAGGGGCCGGAGGAGCAGAGGAGAGGAGGGGCGGGATCAGGCAGGGGAAGCAGGAAGCTCTCTGCTTCCCTTGCCTGACCCTCCTCTCCTCTGGCGGCAGCTTGCGGGGGTCGGCTGGGGGCCCCCCTCCAGGCTTGAAGGGGCCCCCAGCCGATCGGGGCCCTGGTGCAGCTGCACCAGCTGCACCAGTGTAGTTCCGCCCCTGGGTTTAGGTATGGTGCCACTCACCTGGTAGGGTTGGGTCAGACATAGCCATTGCTAAAGGCCTGATTCATCAGATAGCTGCCGCAGTCCAAGTACCAAGGATACATAGACATCAGGAAAGGAAGCGTTAACCGCGCTGCTATCTTTAGTGATGACACTTCTGTAGTCTTCAATAGTGATTTCTTCTAAGCATTTCGAAGATTCACTCCTTCATCACATGTGATTAATTCCTTATGAAGGAGTGATTCTCTGAAACGCGTAGAATAAATCACTAACGAAGACTACAGAAGTGTCATCACTAAAGATAGCAGCGCGGTTAAACCTTCCTTTCCTGATATTTGTCTGTAATCAAGTATATAGAGCCAATTACAGATAATTTTGGAGACTAAGCCACTTCCTTCTGCACAGGGGCCCACCGGGGAATTCACCTGCTCCCCTGTGGGCCAGTCCAGGCCAGCTTACATATTGCAAACTGAGATATCTTGTCTAAAGTAAGGAAAAGAGTGATTCCCCAGTTACTTTCTACTATGTAGACAAGTACATAACAGCTAAATGTAAAGATATCATATCTCAGTTTACTAGATTGATCCGAGTCTGACATGCTGGAAAGTGGGATACTTTGGATGTCGAATGAAAAATGGTGCAACCTCAGGAAGCCACACGGCAGATGAGGTGTCCTCTTACCTGCTGCCTGCACCCAGTTGTTATTTTGGAATTTATAGATATCCTGCATCTCGTTGACTCCCCAAACACCACCGGGACCGGTCCGTCACATGCTTCAGCTTTCCAGGAATCTGCGTCCATCCATTGTTCACACGTTGGTAGATGTCATCATTGTCATTCACACCGTAAACCTGACCGGAGCCGGCGTCTATCTGCTTCAGCGACCCATCGATGACCAGGCATAGACGATCTGCGGAGGAAAGGCAACGAGAGGAACCAAGGAAAGTGTGAAGATCGCAACAAGACTAAATCCTGCAACAATCTACTAGAGTTATCATAAATCTTCCACGCTTCCACGTCTTTATAGGATTTAAAACGCTACATGGGCCCATACATCTGATCAACATATAGGAGGGGGCAGTTCCAAATCTTGTATCAAGGCCCATCGGACCCTACTTACGCCACTGTGTACATCAATGAAAAATGAAATCTTAAATAGGAGAATTGTGCACAAAAACTCTGTTAAATACAAAGTTGAATATTTTATTGACACTACAAAAGTGTTTTAAAGCAAGTAAGGCTGGTGTCACACTGGCGTTTTTTTGCAATCCATGTGATTCCGGCTGAAATTGGATGCACCTGCATCCATTTTTGGCCCCATTAACTTTCAATGGGGCCGGATGAACTTGCGGGTGCATCCAGTTTTGCCCTTTTTTTTCCTGATTCGGGTGGTCACGTTTTTTCCCCTCCGAGACCAAAAAACGCAACTTGGTGCATATTTGTTCTTCATGTCTAAAACCCTGACCACATGGATCCAGGACAATGCAGGTAGAATTAAAATAGGGTTTTGTGTAACCCAGATCCGGGGGACTCCAGATTATGCTGCATCCAGACCCCCAGTTCCAAGCTTGTGGTCAGCGCATGCCCAGAACGCAGTTCAAAACAACACGCCCCCTAGGGGACGTGTCATTTAGAGCCGGATCTAGGAAAAACAGGTAATCACCCGGAAGCAACTGTATGCTCCCACACCGGTATGATCACTGATCCGTGAGCCCAGTGCATATGCATACAGTTGCATCATTGTAGGGGGCCCTGGGAATCCAGGCTTTTCCTGAATGCCCCTGGATTAAAAAAAACGCTAGTGTGAAACCAGCTTTAGAGGTTAAAGGGACTCAAGGGAGGTCATTTTTCAGTTTAATACTAATATTACCCTTGAATAGTGCCTGGGCAGACCTTTTAAAAGCAAGTAAAACTATTATTGTACATTATTGTACCATTTGTAGTTTCCTTGCTATCAGCATTTTCAGACCCTGCAGTGAGCTGGTACGTTAGTCCTCTCCATTTATCAGCCGAATAGTCTGGCTGCTGTATAAGTGTTATTTAAATATCCATGCTCACCCAAGCTGGTGATCTGTCCCTCCCCTCTGTTCTCTGTGCTGGGAGGGGGGAGGTGATTTTTGCTGCAGTCTGTGCCATCTGTCAGATTTCTATTATATGAAGGTTGGTTTTCCTGCAGACATGTAATGTGTCTATTTGCTGATAAAATGATCAAATGTTCTTATAATCACATAGAAATATCTTAGTCTACACACAGTACACACATGCCTCAGATACACACAATGACATGAAGAGGTGAGAGCTGCAGCTAAGATCACACACCTCCTCCCCTCTCCCTTCTCTGTCTGCAGTGAATGAGCCACATAGCATACAGATCAGAGAGGAGGGCAGGACAGTGTAATGATACATGAATATTCATTCCATTGGGAGTGGGCAGCAGAGAACTCATTGTGATTGACAGATGGAATGAATCTTTTATTTTGGAGTTTACAGAGGATAGGAGGGAAGTATAAATAATAGAAATACATCAATAGAGAGAGCTTAGAGAAAGGAATTAGAAAATAATAGCAGTTACATATGGATTTTTGGCCTGACAGATTCCCTTTAAATAAGTCAGTAACCAGCAGATGGCACCACAGCTCAGTATCTAATGCCGTATACAATAATATATACGAACTATAGTCCATTTGCTAAACTACCTATGTAGACATCGGATTAGGCTGGTTTCACACTGGCGTTTGTGTCTGCATGCGTATGGCATGCAGACACAAACGCAGTGCAAACGCAGCCATATTAATGTGAATGCAGTGGAGAATCTCCACATGCGTTCACATTAATATGCACCCCGGGCAGCCAATCAGCTGTCTCGGGGGCGGCCGGGAGGAGGAGATCAGCGGCAGAGATCTCCTCCTCCCGGCCACAGCTGATCTCCCGCCGGTGTCAGCGCGGGAGATTTGAGCAAACAGCTGATCTGACAGCTGTTTAAATCTCCCGCGCTGATGACACCGAATAGTGTGATATCGGTGCAGGAGATAAGAAACAGCTGATCGCTGCTTCAAATCTCCCGCGCCGACCTCACCTATTCGGTGTCATCAGCGCGGGAGATTTAAACAGCTGTCAGATCAGCTGTTTCTCCCCGCTGACACCGGCAAGAGAGCAGCGGCGACTTTAGCTGATCACCGGCGGCCACCGGGAGAGATTTCAATGAGATCCGCAGTGTTCTCCTGTGCTGTCATGCGGAGGACACTGCGCATCCATTGACTTCTATGCGTGGTTTGTGCGCTTGGTGATAAACCAAGCGCCCGCACAAAAAAATGCAACAGGGCTGCGTTCAGAGTGCGCTCGGAGGGTGCACAAATTGTGCGCATCCGAGCGCAAACGCAACCGAACGCAGCCAAACGCAGCCAAACGCGTTTCCATGTTAAACATAGGAACGCATGTGCGCAAGCGTTTGGCTGCGTTCGTTGCGCGGCGTTTGCAAACGCCAGTGTGAAACCACCCTTACAGATGCAACCCAGAGCTATGCAGGTGGCATGTGAAAAAGAACTGCGGAATGGTGAAGAGATAATTAGATTAGATATTAGAATAACTTTTTGAAAGTGAGGGTGATCAGCGAGTGTAACAGGCGGCCACGAGAGGTGGTGAGTTCTCCTTCAATGGAAGTCTTCACACAGAGGCTGGACAGACATCTGCCTGGGATGATTTAGTGAATCCTGCTTTGAGCAGGGGTGGAACCAGATAACCCAGGAGGTCCCTTCACACTGTACTATTCTATGATTCTATGTCTACAAGTAGGCAGATATGTTTCCAATTTCTTGACACTATTGCTTACCTGGATTTGCTATATTTTTGCTTCATCAATGAAAAATTCACGATTTTTAAATTTTTAAATGGATATATATACAGGTGCATCTCAGTGAATTAGAATATCATCAAAAAGTGAATTTATTTCAGTAATTCAACACATAAAGTGAAACCCATATATTATATAGAGCCATTACACACAGAGGGATCTATTTCATGTGTTTATTTCTGTTAATGTTGATGATTAATGAAAACCCAAAGGTCATTATCTCAGAAAATTAAAGTAGGCAGGATGAAGGGTTAAAAGCTGCCGTGTTCCACAAATTATCAAAGGACGAATTTGATTTATTAGTCAACACGTTTCAGGGCTTCCAGAAACGCCCTGACACATGGCAATATGATATTGATTTGTCCTGAGGAAGAGGACAGGGAGCCCTGAAACACGTTGACTAATAAATCACTATTATATTCACCCTTTGATGTCTCGTGGAATAAGGCAGCGTGGTGTTTAACCTTTCATCCTCTCTACTCTATATGCACCACGCTGGGGACTGCAGCAGCCGTGATCTGCTTTTGTAGTGGTTGTGACTCTCACAACCACACAAGGTGAAGCCTCTGATACCTATTTAGGTCATATTTTATCTCTCAGACCCTTCATCCTCCCTACTTTAATCTTCTGAGATAATGACCTTTGGGTTTTCATTAATCATCAACATTAACAGAAATAATCACATGAAATAGATCCCTCTGTGTGTAATGTCTCTATATAATAGATGTGTTTCACTTTATGTATTGAATTTCTGAAGTAAATGATTTTGATGATATTCTAATTCATTGAGATGCCTCTGTATATTGCAAAAGTAGTTTATAAAATTATAGAGCTGTTAACACCTTGGATCCCGCTGTGGGATCCAAAACAGCTCCATTCCCTGCCGTGATTGGAGATCCCGCGATAATATCGGAAGATCTCCGGTGCTCACGTGATAGCCCGGGGTCCTGCCGAGAACCCGGAAGCTATCAGCGTTCCCTTCCTGGTTGAGTGGTTGGCAAGCGCTGCCAACCACACACAGTGATCATTTGTGACAGGTCCCAATGAGCTGGCGCAGAACATGGCGCAAGAAGTGTGATTTTTTTTTTTTTTTTTTTTTTTTTTTTTACAAATTTTTGAATTTTTTTCACCAGTAAAGGTATACATGTTTGGTATCTACGAACTCGTACCGACCCGAGGCATCACACCGTCACGTCAGTTTTACCATATAGCGAACATGGCGAATAAAAAAAAACAATTGTGTAATTGCACTTTTTTTGCAATTTCTCTGCACTTGGATTTTTTTCCCCATTTCCCTGTACACTATATGGTAAAATAAATGATTGCATCTGAAAGTACAGCTCGTCCCACAAAAAACAAGCCCTCGTATGTCTATATTGACGGAATGATAAAAAGTTATAGCTCTTGGAAGCTGGGGAGCAAAAAACGAAAAATCGCTGGGTGGTGAAGGGGTTAAAAAAACACAGTAAATAGGCATAACATTAAGGGTTTAAAGTCCATGTAACACGTTTCGCCAGACTGGGGTCTTCATCAGGCTTGAGCTGGATGGAGCTTGCAAACAGGGGAGTAACTACAATTGGTGCAGGGGTTGCGATCGCACCTGGGCCCTGGAGTCTAGGGGGCCCCAAAAGTCCCTTTGACGTATAGAAAAAGACTAATGCTATTAAAGATTTGCAATAATTGGGGCCCATTGGAGCTTTTGCATTGGGGCCCACGAATTTAAAGTTACGCCACTCAATCTCACATATTATTCCCTTAAAAACCAATGAGTTGCCTCTCCATACATGACATCTGGAGATCTCCTGGTAATTGGACGTTACCTGCAGCGATGGCGGCTCCGGAGCACAGCAGCAATAGACCGAGGATCTGGATCATGATGACTCCTTGTGGTGTGATGTGATCTCCTGTAGGTTCCTCACCATTTATATCCCACCAGAACTCCTCCCCAGGTCACTTATCACTTCTAGATATGGGATGTCCCTCACTCCACCATACATTAACCCAAATGACGCACTTGATTGAACTGATAACATTTTTTTTAGAAAAAAACCTTTTTTAAGGGTATGTGCACACCTTCAAAAAGATCTGCCGTCCATTATGGAGTGTTGGCAGGAAAATATTGCATAAAATATTCCCTTTTTAATGAATAATGCAAAGTGGGTTACATCTGTTGTAAAACTGGAGACATTTAAAGGGAGTCTGTCGCTAGGTTTTTGACACCTAATCTTAATGTAGCATAATGTAGGGCCAGAGACCCTGATTCCAGCGATGTGTCATATACTGGGCTGCTCGGTGTAGGTTTGATAAAATCACTGTTTAATCAGCTGTAGATTATCATTTAGGACAACTCCAGGTAGTCCAGCATATTCATGAGCTGCTCAATCTGTGGCATAAAGAACATTAATTTTATCAAAATGACTGCAGGCAGCTCAGTAATGGTACCTTTACACGCCGCGACGGCAGGCTGGATACATCCCGCTACTTCACGTGCACGAGCACGCTCAAACGGTTACAAACGGTCAACGCATCACCTTTACACGCCGCCACAAGGTGCGCTACGCTACGCTACATCTATAGCTAGCTACATCGCCGGGTGTCTCAAGTAGCCATCTGTAGCTCATTTACACACCGCTACAACCAGCTACTATGGGCGGACCTGGTGCAGCAGGGCCAGCACATAGGCGTGCCACAATTGTGGATTACGAGCGTCCGTACGCTGATAGGACGAAGCAATAACATCCTGATTGGGCAGGCATCGCAGGAGGCTGAGTAATACAGCACGCTCGAGCGATTGTGTAGTGTGACTCGTCAGCTCCTTTAAATATGCCGCCCTAGGCAGCGACTACCAATCGTCATGCAGGAGCTTCCTCCAATGATCGCACATGGGGCGCGGTAACACGGAGCCTGGGTTACGCCTTAGCTGCATTGCAGCTACATCGCAGGGTGTCCAGAGTTCCCTTCCGTTGCCTCTTTACACGCCGATACAGCTCGCTACCATCGGCGTTGTAGCCATCAGTTTTCGAGCAGACCTAGGAAACAGATGTATCTGTTGCCGGCTGTAGCGTCACGTCTTCAGACGCCGCTACGACGGGCTACATTGGCGCTACAAGCTACATTTGTAGCCTGTAGCGGGATGTATCCAGCCTGCCGTCGCGGCGTGTAAAGGTACCTTAAGAGACACATCACTGGAATCAGGGTCTCTGTGTCTACAGTATGCTGCTCTAAGATGGAATGGCAAAAACCTGGTGACAGGTTCCCTTTAAGTCCGCAAATTGTGGATCAATTGCTCGGTATGCCCGTCCATAAATTGGGTTAGTATGGTGCATACTGATATTGTTTCATATGATCCACTTTAAAAATAGTCCATATGAACTGGAGTATGAACTAATATTGGGTTTTCCACACAGACCGTATACGGACCAAACATATCTGAAATTTGAGGGACATATTTGGAGGTCCCCAGGGCAGGAGTAATAGTCTATGGTGGGACTTTGCAGGGAATTACAGTTCACACAGTCACTTCAAAGCTGCAGCTTCTCCAGCCAGTGTGCAGGGACGACAGTCTGCGGCTCCTCAGGTGGGATTCTGTAATAGAGCACAGGGCAATAGACGTAATTAACACACACAGACTCCTGATAGCTGTTTCTCTGTTTACTGGAGTTAAAGCAGATGTTATAAGGCTGCCTTCAGACTGGCGTTCCCCTCCGCAGCGTTCTGCGGAGGGGAATCGCCATGTGTGCGCAGCAGCCACCAGCTCCTATCTTTAGAATGGGGACGCACGGTGCTGCGCTTGACTGCGCATGACCGTGCGCACCCATTCACTCCCACATGTGATCTGTGCGTAGGCGAATGCCTGCGCACAAATCACACAGTCTCGTCCGCACCAGGGACGCGACATGTTGCATTCCTGGTGCGGACGAGACTGTGTGATTTGTGCGCAGGCATCCGCCTGCGCACAGATCACATATGGGAGTGAATGGGTGCGCACGGTCAAGCGCAGCACCGTGCGTCCCCATTCTAAAGAAAGGAGCTGGCGGCCGCTGCCGTCACATTGCGGATCCCCTCCGCAGAAGGCTGCGGAGGGGTCCGCAAATGTGAATCCAGCCTAAGCTGTCCCTGGAGTCTGGAGAGCAGTTCAGGGTATCTGTCACCCGGCCAGGTCATGTTGGCTTCCTCACTGCACTTGTGTTGCGGCCCCTGCAGTTTCTTAAGCTTGGCTGCCGACCCTGTCTCTGCCTGCATCTACCAGTATGACATGCAATTCGAGTCCTTCACTTCTCTACCCCACCCTGGGAAGTCAGTGTGTCTGGATTCTATATGTTGCTGTGTCCCTGGCACTGGGTAGCTGGAGAATCTGGAGCCCCCACTTTCCGGTGTTGACTGCCGGTGTGTGTGAACCTGCACAGTCTCGGACTCCGGTGTCCGTTCTGGCGTTGTTCCTCTGAGGGAAGGGAAGCACGGAGTGGTGCAGCCTCCCGGTAGGTTTCTGCCTCTCCTCTTTCCTCAGACCATAGCCTTAGGCCTGGTGTTCAGCAGTAGACCTTGGGATGAGCCTGGCACACCTCGTTTACACCCAGGTCTGGTTCTCAGTTTGTACAGAACCTGTCCTCTTCACAGCCCTCCTAGGAACTGAACATAACTGTGCTCTTTGCAGTCTTCCTAGAAACTTAATTGAACTTGTTGCTCATCAGACCAGAATATATAGGGGAGCTCACTTGGTCTCCCCATTCTGTCTGGGAGGTGTTGGTGTTGTTTATGTGTTGCCTGAGTGGAATACCCCTTACTGCTGTCTGGTGACACCTAGCAATGGTGACACTGTGGCACTATGACTCTGGGTTGCCACATACGTGTCTGCTGTCAGCATGGTGTTCCCTATGTAAGTGGATGTGGGAGTTTGTTAGTCTCCCCCTTCGTATTGCGGCGGGCATACGCAAGCCGACCTCAAGCACTGCCCATCCCTATGTTTAACATGGGGACGCACGGTGTATGCGGTCGGGTGCGGATTGCTGTGCGTCCCCATTGCCCTCCATGTGTAATTTGGGCTTGCGTACAAATCATACTTTCCCGGCCACACAGAATCTGCAACCTGTACGCAACATGTTGCGTATTTGGTGCAGACGCGAGTGTATGATTTGTACGCAAGCCTCCGCATGCGTACAAATCACACGTGGAGGGCAATGGGGACGCACAGCCATCCACACCCGACCGCATACACCGTGCGTCCCCATGTTAAACATAGGGATGGGCGGTGCTTGAGGTCGGCTTGCGTTCGCCAGCCACAATACGCAGCAGCGGCGACCGCTAATGTGAAGCCAGCCTAAAAAAGGCAGAAGATAAGAAGTGATTACTTATACAATATTCTACTCTGGAAACAAATGGTCTGGGAGCAGAGGGAGGATTGTGTGTGTTGATTTGTGACTATTTGTTGACAATGTTGTTGTTCTAGTACAGATAACATTGTATAAGATGGATCTCTTGCAAATATACAAGAAAATCCCATTGTTCCGAGTGTCTCCCCTTACAGACTTGTACTAGACCTGACATAGATGATCCATCGAAATACCCAAAAAAGTTCAACATTGTAATTTAAGGTTCACAAAAAATGACCCAAAAAATATTTATTGTGATCGGTGTCGGGAGGTTATATATGAAAAAGATTGGATCTTTTGAAATAAAAGGAAATTGTGCATATCTCAATACTGAAAAGCTTATAATTGCTCAGAATGTACATGTGGGGAATTGGAGGACAGGACCCTGCTGACCATAAGAGCTTACACTCTACAGGAGAGAGAGAGAAGAAGGGAGATAGAGGACCCACTGATCATAAGAGCTTACACTCTACAGGAGAGAGAGAGAAGAAGGGAGATAGAGGACCCACTGATCATAAGAGCTTACACTCTACAGGAGAGAGAGAGAGAAGAAGGGAGAGAGAGGACCCCACTGATCATAAGAGCTTACACTCTACAGGAGAGAGAGAGGACCCGCTGATCATAAGAGCTTACACTCTACAGGAGAGAGAGAGGACCCCACTGATCATAAGAGCTTAGACTCTACAGGAGAGAGAGTAGAAGGGAGAGAGAGGACCCCACTGATCATAAGAGCTTACACTCTACAGGAGAGAGAGAGGACCCCGCTGATCATAAGAGCTTACACTCTACAGGAGAGAGAGAGAAGAAGGGAGATAGAGGACCCACTGATCATAAGAGCTTACACTCTACAGGAGAGAGAGAGAGAAGAAGGGAGATAGAGGACCCACTGATCATAAGAGCTTACACTCTACAGGAGAGAGAGTAGAAGGGAGAGAGAGGACCCCACTGATCATAAGAGCTTACACTCTACAGGAGAGAGAGAGGACCCCGCTGATCATAAGAGCTTACACTCTACAGGAGAGAGAGAGAAGAAGGGAGATAGAGGACCCACTGATCATAAGAGCTTACACTCTACAGGAGAGAGAGAGAGAAGAAGGGAGATAGAGGACCCACTGATCATAAGAGCTTACACTCTACAGGAGAGAGAGAGGACCCCACTGATCATAAGAGCTTACACTCTACAGGAGAGAGAGAGGACCTCGCTGATCATAAGAGCTTACACTCTACAGGAGAGAGAGAGAAAAGAAGGGAGAGAAGAAGGGAGAGAGAGGACCCCACTGATCATAAGAGCTTACACTCTACAGGAGAGAGAGAGGACCCCACTGATCGTAAGAGCTTACACTCTACAGGAGAGAGAAGAAGGGAGTGAGAGGACCCCACTGACGATAACAGCAAGATGCTGCGTCCAAAACGCTGTATTTACTATTTACACAACCTAAGAGGTTACACACTACAGAAGAGAGAGAGGACCCCTGCCAACCATAAGAGCTTACACTCTACAGGAGAGAGGACTTGTTACAGCGCAGGGGCGCAGCAAGAAAGTCACAGACACAGCGGGGTGCTGTCTCAAGATGTTTACTCACAGCTTCTGTTGTTCCTGGTTACAGCAGTTGTCACCGTTGCAACAACCCGGGGAGCACTGATTCCTTGGAGGTGGAGAAGGGGATAAAGCTACTCCCAGTTAACATGGTGGCACTCAACAGTAGCCCTTTCTGTTACTGTCCTTTCACGGTTGACTCTTCTTCTGTGCTTGCTTCGCCCTCCTGCCCTGCGCTCTCCACCCAGCACTACTACCCTCAGACAGGATTGGGGACTGTGCTCTCCCTTAGGAGCATTCTCGCCCTAACCCTGACCTGGAGTGGTGTAGTGTTGGCCTGGGTGTCTGGATACCAGTCAGGACCCCCTCATTACCCGAGAGTGGGGTACTACACCTCTGGCTGGGGTGCAGTACCTGTGTTGTGACTGGATCTGCAGGGGTGCCACAATAACAACATTAAAATGATATGGGACTTGGTGCGCAGTCTGGGGCTCCGTGCACTGTCTGGGGCCCCATGCGCGCTGTCTAGGAAGCCGTGCACTGTCTCTGCCCCCTGTATGATGCTGTTTGGGGCCCCTTGCACTGTCTGAAACCCCGTGTGCTGTCTCTTTCCCCCTGTGCGTTGTCTGGAGCTCAGTGCGCTGTATGGGGCCCCATAAGCTGTCTGAGGCCCTATGCGTTGCCTGAGGTCCCGTGCGTTATTTGGAGCCCCATGCGCCTTCTCTGCCTCGTGCACTGTCTGTGGCCCCTGTGAGCTGCCTGGGTCTGCGTGCGCTGTCTGGGCCCCCTTTGAGCTTTCTGGACCCCCTGTGTGCTGCCTGGTGCCACTTGCGCTGTCTGGGGCCCCTGTGTGCTACCTGGGGCCCCGTGCGCTGTATGGGGCTCCTGTGTGCTGCCCAAGGCCGCTTATGTTGACTGGGGCCCTGTGCACTGTCTCTGCCCCCCTGTGCACGGTATGGGGCCCCTGTGCGCTACCTGGGGCCCCATTCTTGAGTATATCACTCATTGTTTCTCATAAGCATGAAAAATCTGATCTACAAAAGCGGGGTATATTCTGGCCTGGAGGGTATAATCTGGCCTAAGACAATTTATACCCAGGGTAAAGTTTGTCCTAGGCTATAGTATACCGGGGTATAATATGGCCTAGGCCACTTTAACCCGGGTATATTCTGGGCGGGGGGGTTAATCTGGAAAAGGTTTTTTTTGACAACTGCAAATCAAATATCAAAATATTCAAATTCACGTGAAATCACGTCATCTATGCTCATATTGACTTTTACATTTGGTGTGAATGCACATGTGCAAACTGATGCTGATGGAGATCATATGACCAGACCTGTCCATCAGTGGCCTCCAATATCCCTGAACACAACATTAGAGACACATAATAAGTAGTGATGAGTCAGTGCAGATCAGCCAATTAGTCAGGAGCCTTCTTGGCTATATCTCCAATACACAAATATAATGGCCACAGTTGGCGCTAGCCTCCATGGGTGCCTAAAACATCTCTGATTCCTCTTTTCATTCATGCACCTGGTTCATTGACTTTTGGGGTAGATCTTGTTGTACCCTGGGGTATTTCTCTAGTTTAAAAGACAACCGTACTCTGCTTTACTCCCCCTCCCCGGGTCCAGTACTGAGTCTCTGCTACAGCTAAATAGGTTCATAGAGTAATAATGCATAACAGCCTAAAGACACGCCCCAGAGGATCCTGTGAGCACCGCCCCCTTTGTTAAGACCATAGTTATTAGCTGTAAATAAAAAGGCATATAGCTCTGGAACTGTATGATGGTTTCTTTAAATTAAAAAAAGAACAGAATACACAACGGGAATTAAATAGGAGCACAAATGTGCCACATGTGACCTGGAGACTGGTCCTCTTTATGGAGGGCCCGCCTAAATCTATGCCCAGCTTATAAATAAATGAACAGACACTTGTATTATGGGATCTAGAGCTTCTTAATTAATTGCTTTTGTCTTTTCAGATTCCTCTTTCCTCAGGGGGCAGAATTTGGGTAAATGGAGCTTCGAGAGGAATGATGGATCATTTAAACAGAAAATGGCCTACACATTCTTCTTTAAGGCTGGGTTCACACTTTCGGACCCCTCTGCAGCGTTCTGCGGAGGGGATCCGCAATGTGAGCGCAGCCACTGCAAGCCCCTATGTTTATAATGGGAGCGCACGGTGCTGCGCTTGACTGCGCAGGACCGTGCGCACCCGTTCACTGCCACATGTGATCTGTGCGCTGGCGTATGCCTGCGCACAAATCACTCAGTCTCGTCCGCACCAGGAACGCTACATGTTGCACTCCTGGTGCAGACGAGAGTGTGTGATTTGTGCGCAGGCATACGCCTGCGTACAAATCACTCAGGCAAATGAATGGGAGCGCACTGTCATGCACAGTCAAGCGCAGCACCGTGCGCTCCCATTATAAACATAGGGGCTTGCAGAGGCCGCACTCAGCTTGCAGATCCCCTCCGCAGAACGCTGCGGAGGGGTCCGCAAGTGTGAACCCAGCCATAGTTACAGACTTGTACTAGATTTGACTTGGATGTTCCATCAGCAAGCAAAAAAGAAATGTATTCCGATGTAAGCTCTTATGGTCAGTGGGGTCCCCTGTAGAGTGTAAGCTCTTATGGTCAGTGGGGTCCTCGCTTTCCCCTGTAGAGTGTAAGCTCTTATGGTCAGTGGGATTCTCGCTCTCCCCTGTAGAGTGTAAGCTCTTATGGTCAGTGGGGTCCTCGCTCTCCCCTGTAGAGTGTAAGCTCTTATGGTCAGTGGGGTCCTCACTCTCCCCTGTAGAGTGTAAGCTCTTATGGTCAGTGGGGTCCTCACTCTCCCCTGTAGAGTGTAAGCTCTAATGGTCAGTGGGGTCATCGCTCTCCCCTGTAGAGTGTAAGCTCTTATGGTCAGTGGGGTCCTTTCTCTCTCTCCTGTAGAGTGTAAGCTCTTGTAGTTGACTCACCGTAGACGGGACTTGCACATCGCAGGCGTTTGTCTTCTCCCTGTCACGGAACCGCGCCTGTGGCTGTGGAGCCCGGTGGTCCAGATCAATAAGGGGATGGTTGAACAGTAGGGGTTAATTGTTTTCGTGACGCCACCTGCGAGAAATCCGGTAATCTCACCGACGCTGCTGAGGCCTCCGGGGGATGGAATGTGACTCACCGTAGCCGGGTAGTTCATGTCCCAGGCGTTGATTCTCTCCTGTCACGGAACCGCGCCTGCGGCTGTGGGGCCCGGTGGTCCAGATCAATAGGGGGAATGGCTGAACAGTAGGGATTAGTTGTCTTCGTGACGCCACCTGTGAGAGGTCCGGTAACTGTACCGGCGCTGCTTGGGCCTCCGGGGGATGGAATGCAGCAAGATGGGACGCTCGTCACAGAATGAGCGGGAGTCCCTGGGGCCAGGAGCTGCGCAAGATGTTGTGAGGCAGCTGCGGTAATGCTGCTGTTAGGCCCAGGAGTCAGACACAGACACGCCAAAGTCTTTTTAGTACCTTTACTGGTGGATATCAGGTACGCCAGACCGGGTTAGTGAAGTTAGCAATCCTGGAGGTTCACAGCAAGCAGTTTGTATAGGCTTCCTTCTCTTTACATCTGGTGCTAAGGTCGGGGGGATGTGGAATCCAGCCGGACCGGGCAGTGTGTTCAATAGAACGTATTTCACCTGGGTAGCTGCACTGAGGGCACTGTAAAAGGGTGATGATAATTCTACCTTCTTCCCTGGGCTCTCGCTGGTAGGTGCGGCAGGTGAACAGGGGGCTAGACTCCCTGTGTAGTATGCTGGTTCTCTGTGGTGGTTATATAGTTCCCACAGCTTCGGTTCCAGTAACCGGTGATTAAGGGAGAGAGTGTTTGGATCACTCTAGTGTCCCTGAGAGGTGCTTCTCCTTCTCCTTTTACCCCAATTGCAAGGGTTTCCTCACTAGCTGGATGGCTGGTTGGGCCTAGTGTGTGTCTCATAAGGTAGAGATCACACACAACCTGCAGCTCTCCTAGCGTCTGCACACTCTGGTGTTTCTCCCTCCAAGACCCTATTTATAGGGGGAACTGGCTCAAAGTGACCAGTGGAGCTCACCCTAGAGGCTCAGAGTGAAACCAGGTGTCCTAAGGTGTTGTGGTGCTCTGTGTGAGTGATGCTTGCTGCTAGCTCCATTCATGCCCCAAGGAGTTCTGTGGTGCCCAACAAGGTGCCAGGGTGCCACAAATGCAGCCAGATGGAACACTCCCCGCAGGGTGAGCGGGAGTCCCCGGAGCCAGGAGCTGCACAAGATGTTGTGAGGCAGCTTGGTAGTGCTGCGCATTAGGTCCCAGAGTAATGCGCAAACACACAAAGTCTCTTTTAGGTACCTTTACTTGGTGGAAACAGGTACACTCGGACCGGGTTGGTGAAGTTAACACTCCTGGAGTTTCGCAGCAAGCAGAGTGTAGGCTTCCTTTGTCTACTCTTCTGGTGGGGTCGGGTGGATGTGGAATCCAGCCGGACCAGGCTATACGTTCGGTGGAACGTGATTCACCTGGTTTAACTGCACTGAGGGCGCTATTAAAAGGGGTGAGGAACAGCTGTTTCTCCTTTCCTGGGCTCTCATCGGTAGGTGCTTCAGGTGAACAGGGGGCTAAACTCCCTGTTAAAGATGCTGGTTCTCTGTGACTGGCATAGTAGCTCTCACAGCTCGGTTCCAGTAACCGGTTGGTAAGGGAAGAGTTAGAGTAACTCTGCAGTCCCTGAGAGGTGCTTTCCTCCTTTCCTCTGACCCCAATTGCAAGGGTCTCTCAATGGCTAGGTGTACTGGTTTGGGCCTAGTAGCTCCAGAACCGGTGTCTGCACACCTCCTGCAGCTCTTGTAGCGTCTGCACACTCTACTGTTTCTCCCTCCAGGACATTATTTATAGGGGGAACTGGCTCAAGGTGACCAGTGGAGCTCCCCCTAGAGGCATGGGGTGAAACAGGGTGTTCTAAGGTGTTGTAAAGGTGGTGGTGAGTACTGCTGCTGCTTCCACTCCAGTTGTGTCCCAAGGGTTCTGTGGTGCCCAGCAAGGGTGCCAGGGTGCCACATAGTCAGTTGGGTATTCTCCATCTCCTGTAGACTGTAAGATCTTATGATCAGCAGGGTCCTCTCTCCTGTAAAGTGTAAGCTCTTATGGTAAACAGGGTTCTCTCTCTCTCTTCTGTAGGTTGTAAGCTCTTATGGTCAGTGGGGTCCTTTCTCTCTCTCCTGTAGAGTGTAAGCTCTTATGGTCAGCAGAGTCCTCTCCTGTAGAACGTAAGCTCTTATGGTTAGCGGAGTCCCCTCTCTCTCTTGTAGAGTGTAAGCTCTTGTAGTCAGTTGGGTCTTTTCCCTCTCCTGTAGACTGTAAGACTTTATGGTCATCGGGGTCCTCTCTCCTGTAGAGTGTAAGCTCTTATGGTCAGCAGAGTCCTCTCCTGTAGAATGTAAGCTCTTATGGTCAGCAGGGTCCCCTCCTGTAGAATGTAAGCTCCTATGGTCAGCGGAGTCCTCTCTCTCCTGTAGAATGTAAGCTCTTATGGTCAGTGGGGTCCCCTCTCTCTCCTGTAGAGTGTAAGCTCTTATGGTCAGCGAGGTCCCCTCTCTCTCCTGTAGAGTGTAAGCTATAAAGGTCATCAGGTTTCTCTCTCTCCTTTAGAGTGTAAGCTCTTATGGTCAGTGGGTCCTCTCCCTCTCCTGTAAAGTGTAAGCTCTTATGCTCAGCAGGGTCCTTTCTCTCTCCTGTAGAGTGTAAAATCTTATGGAAAGTGGGGTCCTCTCTGGCTCTTCTGAACAGTGTAAGTTCTTGAGGTCAGTGGGGTCCTCTCCCTCTCCTGTAAAGTGTAAGCTCTTACATTCAGCAGGGTCCTTTCTCTCTTGTGGAGTGTAAGCTCTTATGGTTAGCGGAGTCCTCTCCTGTAGAATGTAAGCTCTTATGGTCAGTGGGGTCCCCTCCTGTAGAATGTAAGCTCTTATGGTCAGGGGAGTCCTCTTTCTCCTGTAGAATGTAAGCTCTTATGGTCAGTGGAGTCCTCTCCTGTAGAATGTAAGCTCTTATGGTCAGTGGAGTCCTCTCCTGTAGAATGTGAGCTCTTATGGTCAGCGGAGTCCTCTCTTTCCTGTAGAATGTAAGCTCTTATGGTCAGCAGGGTCCCCTCTCTCTCCTGTAGAGTGTAAGCTCTTATGGTCAGTGGTGTCCCCTCTCTCTCCTGTAGAGTGTAAGTTCTAAAGGTCAGCAGGCTTCTCTCTCTCCTTTAGAGTGTAAGCTCTTATGGTCAGCAGGGTCCTTTCTCTCTCTCTTCGAGAGTGTAAGCTCTTATGTTCAGCAGGGTCCTCTGTCTCTCTTCTATACAGTGTAATCTCTTATGGTCAGCAGGGTCCTCTCTCTCTTCTGTACAGTGTAAGCTCTTATGGTCAGTGCGGTCCTTTCTCTATCCTTTAAAGTGTAAGCTCTTATGATCAGCTGGATCCTTTCTCTCTCTCCTGTAGAGTGTAAGCTCTTATGGTCAGCAGGGTCCTCTGTCTCTCTTCTATACAGTGTAAGATCTTATGGTCAGTGCGGTCCTTTCTTTATCCTTTAAAGTGTAAGCTCTTATGAT
The DNA here is from genome assembly GCA_033576535.1 of Allobates femoralis. Lineage (NCBI taxonomy): Eukaryota > Metazoa > Chordata > Amphibia > Anura > Aromobatidae > Allobates > Allobates femoralis. The sequence goes on along the minus strand of JARQOC010000009.1, from coordinate 69,080,829 downwards.
CAGCAGGGTCTTTTCTCTCTCTCCTGTAGAGTGTAAGCTATTATGGTCAGTGGGGTACTCTCTCTCTCCTGTAGAGTGTAAGCTATTATGATCCGTGGGGTACTCTCTCTATCCTGTAGAGTGTACGCTCTTATGATCCGTGTGGTCCTCTCTCTATCCTATAAAGTGTAAGCTCTAATAATCAGCAGGGTCCTTTCTCTCTCTCCTAATAATAATAATAATAATTTTTATTTATATAGCACCAACATATTCCGCAGCGCTTTACAATTCAGAGGGTATACGATACAATACAATACAATAATATATAATAAAATACAATACAACAGTACAAATATAATGGCTCGATTCTAACGCATTGGGTATTCTAGAATACCTTGTAAACAGGCTTGTAAACAGGCTTGTAGACAGGAGTGACTGACAGCCTTGTAGACAGGAGTGAAGTGCGTCACACTGACTGACAGCCTTATAGACAGGAGTGAAGTGTGTCACACTGACTGACAGCCTTATAGACAGGAGTGAAGTTCATCACACTGACTGACAGACCTTATAGACAGGAGTGAAGTTCATCACACTGACTGACAGACCTTATAGACAGGAGTGAAGTTCATCACACTGACTGACAGACCTTGTAGACAGGAGTAAACTGTGTCACACTGACTGACAGATCTTATAGACAGGAGTAAACTGCGTCACACTGACTGACAGACCTAATAGACAGGAGTAAGGAGTGAGGAGGCTGTGAGAATGGGGAGGCTGTGAGGATGGAGGAGGCTGTGAGGATGGAGGAGGCTGTGAGGATGAGGAGGCTGAGATGGAGGAGGCTGTGAGGATGGAGGAGGCTGAGGGGATGGAGGAGTCTGCGAGGATGGGGAGGCTGTGAGGATGGAGGAGGCTGTGAGGATGGAGGAGGCTGAGGGGATGGAGGAGGCTGTGAGGATGGAGGAGGCTGTGAGGATGGAGGAGGCTGAGGGGATGGAGGAGGCTGTGAGCATGGGGAGGCTGAGGGGATGGGGAGGTTGTGAGGATGGAGGAGGCTGTGAGGATTGGGAGGCTGTGAGGATGGAGGAGGCTGTGAGGATGGAGGAGGCTGTGAGGATGGAGGAAGCTGTGAGGATGGGGAGGCTGTGAGGATGGAGGAGACTGTGAGGATGGAGGAGGCTGTGAGGATGGAGGAGGCTGTGAGGATGGGGTGGCTGTGAGGATGGAGGAGGCTGTGAGGATGGAGGAGACTGTGGGGATGGAGGAGGCTGTGAGGATGGGGAGGCTGTGAGGATGGAGGAGGCTGTGAGGATGGGGAGGCTGAGGGGATGGAGGAGCTGTGAGGATGGAGGAGGCTGTGAGGATGGGGAGGCTGTGAGGATGGAGGAGGCTGTGAGGATGGAGGAGACTGTGAGGATGGAGGAGGCTGAGGGGATGGAGGAGGCTGAGGGGATGGAGGAGGCAGTGAGGATGGAGGAGGCTGTGAGGATGGAGGAGGCTGAAGGGATGCAGGAGGCTGAGGGGATGGAGGAGGCTGTGATCATGGGGAGGCTGAGGGGATGGAGGAGGCAGTGAGGATGGAGGAGGCTGTGAGGAGGCTGTGAGGATGGAGGAGGCTGTGAGGATGGGGAGGCTGTAAGGATGGAGGAGGCTGTGAGGATGGAGGCGGCTGTGAGGATGGAGGAGGCTGAGGGGATTGAGGAGGCAGTGAGGATGGAGGAGGCTGAGGGGATGGAGGAGGCTGTGAGCATGGGCAGGCTGAGGGGATGGAGTAGGCTGTGAGGATGGAGGAGGCTGTGAGGATGGAGGAGGCTGAGGGGATGGAGTAGGCTGAGGGGATGGAGGAGGCTGTGAGGATGGGGAGGCTGAGGGGATGGAGGAGCTGTGAGGATGGAGGAGGCTGAGGGGATGGAGGAGGTTGTGAGGATGGAGGGAGCTGTGAGGATGGAGGAGGCTATGAGGATGGAGGGGGCTGTGAGGATGGAGGAGGCTGTGAGGATGGAGGAGGCTGTGGGGATGGAGGGGGCTGTGAGGATGGAGGAGGCTAAGAGGATGGAGGAGCTGTGAGGATGGAGGAGGCTGAGGGGATGGAGGAGGCTGTGAGGATGGGGAGGCTGAGGGGATGGAGGAGCTGTGAGGATGGAGGAGGCTGAGGGGATGGAGAAGGTTGTGAGGATGGAGGGGGCTGTGAGGATGGAGGAAGGTGTGGGGATAAGGAGGCTGTGAGGATGGAGGGGGCTGAGGGGATGGAGGAGGCTGAGGGGATGGAGGAGGTTGTGAGGATGGAGGAGGCTGTGAGGATGGAGGAAGGTGTGGGGATAAGGAGGCTGTGAGGATGGAGGGGGCTGAGGGGATGGAGGAGGCTGAGGGGATGGAGGAGGCTGTGAGGATGGAGGAGGCTATGAGGATGGAGGGGGCTGTGAGGATGGAGGAGGCTGTGAGGATGGAGGAGGCTGTGGGGATAAGGAGGCTGTGAGGATGGAGGGGGCTGAGGGGATGGAGGAGGCTGAGGGGAAGGAGGAGGCTGTGAGGATGGAGGAGGCTGTGAGGATGGAGGAGGCTATGGGGATGGAGGAGGCTGTGAGGATGGAGGGGATGGACCAATCAGAGGAGCGGCATTCAAAGCAGCACCTGTTTCCGAGCACTGCCCTAAAACAGGTAGCTACCCAGGCGATTGTAGCGACCTGTAACGGCATGTAAAGAAGGAACAGAAGGGATGTTTCTACACCAGGCAATGTACCTGGTATGTACCTGGGGCGTGACACAGGCTCCGGGAAACCGCCCCCCTTCAGCGATCATTGGAGGAAGCTCCTGCGTTACGATTGGTTGTCGCTGCATAGGGCGGCATATTTAAGGAGCTGACCACTCACACTACACAATTGCTTGAGCGTCATGTCTTAATCAGCCTCCTGCGCTGGCTGGCCAATCATGATGCTATAGCATTGTCCAATCATCGTACGAGCGTCTCGTAATCCACAATTGTGGCACGCCTATGTGTTGTCCCTGCTGCACCAGGTCCGCCCATATTAGCTTGTTGTAGCGGTGTGTAAATGAGGTAAGGTGCTCTGCAGAAGGTAACTTGTGGCACCCGGCGGTGTATCCAGAGATAGATGTAACCTACCGTAGCGCACCTTGTTGCGGCGTGTAAAGGTGGTGCGATTACCGTTTGCAACCGTTCGTGCGTGCTCGTGCACGTGAAGTAGCTGGTTGTAGCCACCCGCCAGTAGCGGCGTGTAAAGGGACCCTAAGGGTACCTTTACACGCCGCTACGGCAGGATGGATGCATCCCGCTACAGGCTACAAATGTAGCTTGTAGCGCCAATATAGCCCGTCGTAGCGGCGTCTGAAGACGTGACGATACAGCCGGCAACAGATACATCTGTTTACAACCTCTGCTCGAAAACAGATGGCTACAAAGCCGATGGTAGCAAGATGCATCGGCGTGTAAAGAAGTTACGGAAGGGAACTCTGGACACCCTGCGATGTAGCTGCAATGTAGCTAAGGCGTGACCCTGGCTCCGTGTTACCGCGCCCCATGTGCGATCATTTGTGGAAGCTCCTGCATGACGATTGGTAGTCGCTGCATAGGGCGGCATATTTAAGGAGCTGACCAGTCACACTACACAATTGCTCGAGCGTGCTGTATTAATCAGCCTCCTGCGATGCCTGCCCAATCATGATGTTCTGGCTTTGTCCTATCAGCGTACGGACGTCTTGTAATCCACAATTGTGGCACGCCTATGTGCTGTCCCTGCTGCACCAGGTCCTCCCATATTAGCTTGTTGTAGCGTTGTGTAAATGAGGTACGCTGAGCCACAGATGGCTACTTGAGACACCCGGCGATGCAGCTAGTTACAGATGTCACGTAGCGTAGCGCACCTTATGGCGGCGTGTAAAGGTGATGCGTTGAGCGTTTGTAACCGTTTGAGCGTGCTCGTGCACGTGAAGTAGCGGGATGCATCCATCCTGCCGTAGCGGCGTGTAAAGGTACCCTTAGAGTGAGGTCCCTGCTCGCAGGCTACGGTCGCCATTATCATGGACCCAGATGGATGGGTGGACAAAGTGCTGGCAGTGTGTCTGAGTATTCATTAAGCTTTGGATCCTATTACCATATGCCTTTACCAACCAGGTCACTCAGCTGGCATTCATCTCTGCAAACTCCTGTTTTGTGTCTTAAATTGGCATTAACTAAAAAGGCTCACACCAGAGGGAGGAGAGAGGGAGAGAAACTCCCTGGAGCTGTTGTGAGCACGCTCAGGGTGAAACCCTGCTCCATCTTGTCCGTATTCACCAGCGGCCAGATGCGGCCTCATAGAGAGCAATGCGTCGTTTTGATGCATTGCACCGCATCCCAGACGCATCAGGATTTTTCAGGCGACACCAAATCGCAACCTGCGGCGGCCGCTGGTGCAGACTCATCTGCATCCATCTAAATCCTGATGTCTCCTGACGTCACTGGGTCCCCATGTTAAATATACTGTAGATACACAGTCCTTGCATTTCGGAAACGATTGCCCATCCATAGACTAGAAGAGCTACTTTAAAAAGTCGAGGTTAGAGACAGGTCCCTCAAAAAGAAATGGTTTGACGGTAAAAAAGCATTCAATGTGAAGAACACGATGGAGAATGAAGCAATGTTATTTATTCTAAGTATATTTGACACTTTTGTTTCTGCCCTCTAATTCATTTGTATGAACAATAAAATAAAGTATCCCTGCAAATTAGCCTTGTCCCAGGCGCTTGTTGGATCTAATAGCAGTTTGCGTCAGCGACGCCGTTGACTTTGCACTTATAGATGGCTCCTTTCCTGGTGATCAGCCACAGGTTTCCCCGATCGTAAGATACATGTTTGAAAGTGTCAACAAAATTCAACTGGGTCCACGAGGTTCCGATGGGATTCCCGGCCGAGATCCCGTCCCTGAAACAGAGAGGAGAAGTTACTACATCTACAAAGGTGGAAAGATGAGTATCACAACCATGCAATGACTATGGTATACTACAGGAAAAAGAGGGGAGCAGCACTGCCAATAAAAGGGTGCAAATCAAGCCGAGTGGTCTTCAAAACTCCCCATACGTACTAGCAGTGGCGTAACTTCAGGCCCAGGGGCCCCGATGAGGAAGTTCCAATTACTGCAAATCTTTAATAGTATTAGTCTTTTTCTATAGACCAAAGGGACTTTTGGGGCCCCCCTAGGCTGCAGGGCCCGGGTGCGATCGCAACCCCTGCACCTATTGTAGTTACGCCCCTGCGTACTAGTAAAAAAGGCTGCAGCAGTCCTGTAGTCCGATGAAGCCTTTAATCCGGACCTGGATACATTTGGCAATGTTTCAGGCACACACACCCTTTGTCGAGAGGCTAGATAAAGGGCTTGTGTGCCTGAAACGTTGCCAAATGTACTACAGCCACCATTAGCGGAGCTCACTGCATATACATTTTATAACTTACAACTACATATAACAAATAACTAAAATTCATTGTAGTTAGAAATGACAAATGTTACACAATGTCTTTAAAAATGTTACCTTCTATATACTAGTCCTTGGGAGTTCACACCATACACAGAACCATCAGTGGCGACCTCCACCATTTCCAATTTGCCGTCTACCTGCTGCCAATGACTTCCTTGGCAGGACGTGGGATGCACATCAAAGCGGTAATATATATCATCATAGGCATTTACACCCCAACAGCCATAGCGACCACAGCTGTAATACTTCAGACGCCCGTCTATATAAGTAAAGGCCAAGTTCACAGACGTAGAAATGGTCTGATCCATGCTCAAGCAGTAAACATTATCCAATCCATTAGCTCCAGACAGGAATCTACTCCCGCCCGCGTCTATCTGTTTCAGTTGACCTGCAGAAATAAAATCCAGCGATAAATGGTAGAAAAAACATAAAGGTCTTGCTCAAACAAATATCTTTTAAAACTGTTCTGCAAGTAAATGAAGCCATGTTCACCTGATACCTCTTCGCCTCCCTTTCCGAGAGCCCATCGCTGGTCACTGTAACTTTTGGCTGTGGCCTTGATGAACATTGTACTAACACAGACATGCAACTGCTGAAGCCAATTACTATTTGTCTGTAGAGTACAGTGACCAATGGGCGACCATTCATTCAGTAAGGGATCCTGTAAGATGACCATTTTAAACTATTTTTGGGGTTGGAAAATGTGGATATCATTGATTTATGGTCTGACAATTGCCACAATTTGCCGACATTTGCCTCTATCTGCTGGCAATCACTTCAGCAGCACCTTCTTCCCTGCTGAAGCCAATTACTGTTTGTCTGTAGAGTACAGTGACTAATGGGCGACCATTCATTCAGTAAGGGATCCTGTAAGATGACCATTTTAAAGTATTTTTGGGGTTAGAAAATGTGGATATCATTGATTTATGGTCTGACAATTGCAACAATTTGCCGGCATTTGCCTCTATCTGCTGGCAATCACTTCAGCAGCACAATCTTCCCTGCTGAAGCCAATTACTATTTGTCTGTAGAGTACAGTGACTAATGGGCGACCATTCATTCAGTAAGAGATCCTGTAAGATGACCACTTTAAACTATTTTTGGGGTTGGAAAATGTGGATATCATTGATTTATGACAATTGCAACAACTTGCCGACATTTGCCTCTATCTGCTGGCAATCACTTCAGCAGCACCTTCTTCCCTGCAGCATTTTATGCATCAGTGAATAATAATTGTGCTTCTCAGTCTTTTCTATAGGCAGCAATGTCATTCACTTTGCGCACTCTTGCAACTTACCCTCCACAAGCGCCAGTCTCACTGTCCTTTAGAGTACAAGAGAGGGGAGGGGGAGCGCACAATAGTGTAGTATCAGAGGGACACCCGGGGGATTTACACAAGGGTCCATCATCTTTAGGGGTTGTGAGAAGCCACAACCCACTATGAGAGCCTGGTGGCAGCAGATCCCATGGACAGGGAAAATACTAATCTGTGCAATCTGTTCTTTAGGGTGGCACTCCTCTTCACAAGGAAGGGCATCAGCTTGCAGACTCCCTGGTGTAGCTTCTCATCACCCATCTTGGATGGCTATTTTATCTCTTATCTGACTGGTTGCTTAGGAGTGCAACTTTAGGGACTGTAAGATTCTATAGGCTCATAAGCAAACCCCCACCTGCTGTTCTGCCAGTGACTACAACAGGTGCAGGGGTTGCAATCACACCTGGGCCCTGGAGCCTATGGGGCCCTAAATGTTCCTTTGGCCTATAGAAAAAGACTAATGCTATTAAGGTTTTGGGCTTCAGCGACCTCGGGTGATGAGATAGCCTGCTCATCATCCTCCGCTCTCGAAACCATCATTTCATGCTCGGGAACACTCTCAATGACGTTTTGATCCATAATCATATAAATCAAGATTTTCGGGAGATATTCAACCTCATCCAATTTTAATTCACCCATCACGTGATTAATTTCTGATGAATCTCCGAAACACATAGACTATATTAGTATTGAAGACTACAGGAGTGTCATCACTAAAGATAGCAGCGCGGTTACCCTTTCTTTCCTGTAATCAGGTATATAGGCCAACTACAGTTATTTGGGGGATTATGCTACCTCCTTCTGCACAGGGGCCCACCGGGGAATTCACCTGTTCCCCTGTTGGCCAGTCCAAGCCAGCTTATATCTCGTCAAAAGGAGAAGCCTCGTCTAAACTAAGGAAAAGAGTGATTCCCCAGTTCTTTCTACGATATAGACAAGTACATAACAGCTAAATGTAAAGATGGACTAATCGGAGTCTGACATGGTGGAAGCTGGGATACTTTGGATTGTCCTAAATTTTCCAAGATGTCGAATGAAAAATGGTGCAACCTCAGGAAGCCACACGGCAGATGAGGTGTCCTCTTACCTGCTGCCTGCACCCAGTTGTTATTTTGGAATTTATAGATATCCTGCATCTCGTTGACTCCCCAGACACCACCGGGACCGGTCGTCACGTGCTTCAGCTTTCCAGGAATCTGCGTCCATCCATTGCCCACCCTTTGGTAGATGTCATCATTGTCATTCACACCGTAAACCAGACCGAAGCCGGCGTCTATCTGCTTCAGCGACCCTTCGATGACAAGGCATAGACGATCTGCACAGAAAGGCAAAAGAAGAACCAGTGAAGGTGAAACGACTAAAACTCAGCAATACGCTGTCATAAATTCACCTTCAGCAATTGCTATTTATAGTGTCCTCGCTGGAGGTCTTGCATTGAAAGCTGTGATCAGTCTTCTTGGATCTTTTATAATTGCTAATTATGGGATACAACGCCTCTTTTCTCTGGTCTTGACTGTTACATGGATCCCATTATGATCAACCACCTTTTTTTCTCTTATGCAGGGCAGCCACTGGGCATTATGGTTTCAATCCCTACCTCTTCAACTCAAAGCAATTCTTTATAGTCTTACCTAAGGATTGCTTACCCGGAGGAGCGGTATACATCCCGCTGCTGCCGCGTCCACAATGGCGGCTAAGCAGCATGGCCCCTTGTTCCGACTCTTTGGCATCACAGACTAACACCCAAACCAATCCCTGCATTTTATTGACACCCGCTCAGCCCAGATCTGGGTCCAGCCGGTCAATTCACGGCCCGCGTTGCTGTCACAAATGTTTCTCGTGCCGGTATTTTCCTAATCAACGTGGTCATGCGCCACCCCAAGTACAGATGCACAAATGGCATTGCTCACTTTTTGGCTCAAAAGGGGTTACACAGGTAAACACAGCATGAAATTTTCCTGACCCTACGTACTAGCGAGTTAGAACCGGGTTCAGCGCAGCTCTTAAATGCGGCTAGGATACTGCTTAGTCGAACTTAGAAATGCAGAACAGTCCTGAAAGGAATAAAGGTTACAAAATATAAATTGACTACGCAGGCTCCTCCAGAATACGAGGACAGCAGAAGGGACCCTTCGGTGACAAGGAAGTCAAGAAGCCTGAGAGTGGAGCCAGCGCCATCTCACCCAATCAGAGGCCCAGAACCAGACACCAACAGTCATTGTAAGGACCCTGGCCAAACTGATGGAGGAGAGTCCAACAGTACTCCAGGCACCCTAGCAACTGGCCGGACAGGCTGGCGGAGCGTCACAGAGAAGGCTATGCGTTGCCATATGATGAGGACCTTACAGACAGCTGAGGGCAGCTAGTACAAGCAACTAGCAGGACAGCAAAGAGGTCTCGCAGGTCTGGCCCAGGCGTCATAGGTGTATGTAATTTATACTTAACTTCCATGTCATTTACGGCATCTCGCAGTTTTCATAACACGTGTCAGTGTTCGGTGCACCTTCAACTACCTCAAGGTAAAGAGACTCTGGTGCGTAGGTTACCCACTCAGTGCTGCTACCACCACACTCTCGCTTGACTATATCGGTAGTCCTGGGGACCACTTAACTCTAAGGGGCAATCATGGTGGATCACTGCGAGGTCGCATGCATCGTCGCATCAAACAGAACACCCTGGTGCGCGTCCGCGTCTTAGTCACGTTCGGGTCCGAGCCGGGTATCTCACCCCCCCCCCGCGAGCCCGTGTATAATAAGCTCATGCCGAGGCGGTCTGAGTACTCTTGTGGATGCCCCCCTTACATAAAAAAGTTTGGAAAACTGGTCTTTGGGTGCTATACGTAAGCAAAGTTGAACTGATATCAATTCTCTCCTAGACAGACAGCACAGACTATTAGAATTGTTCAGTTTAGTCGTGTGAGAAGCTACAGAATAGGATGGTTAAGGTTGTCACCTTATGCTGCACAAGTGTCATGTGAAAATCAACTTCAGAATAGTGCCAAACATGTGAGATAAGCCTCTATCAAATAGTAAAGATAATATGACAATTAAAGGGGTTTTCCTGTGAATAAAGTTAATTGTAAAGTTTATAGCAATCGATAGATGTTGGAATAATAATAATTTCCACAATTGGATGAGATTAAAAAATATTGTTCCTGTGCTGAGATAATCTTATATATGTGTCCTGCTATGTACTGGCTGACTGTACAGGGACATGGTCTGATCATACCACATCTCCTGTGCTGAGATAATCTTATATATGTGTCCTGCTATGTACTGGCTGACTGTACAGGGACATGGTCTGATCATACCACATCCCCTGTGCTGAGATAATCTTATATATGTGTCCTGCTATGTACTGGCTGACTGTACAGGGACATGGTCTGATCATACCATATCTCCTGTGCTGAGATAATCTTATATATGTGTCCTGCTATGTACTGGCTGACTGTACAGGGACATGGTCTGATCATACCACATCCCCTGTGCTGAGATAATCTTATATATGTGTCCTGCTATGTACTGGCTGACTGTACAGGGACATGGTCTGATCATACCACATCCCCTGTGCTGAGATATTCTTATATATGTGTCCTGCTATGTACTGGCTGACTGTACAGGGACATGGTCTGATCATACCACATCTCCTGTGCTGAGATAATCTTATATATGTGTCCTGCTATGTACTGGGTGACTGTACAGAGACATGGTCTGATCATACCACATCCCCTGTGCTGAGATAATCTTATATATGTGTCCTGCTATGTACTGGCTGACTGTACAGGGACATGGTCTGATCATACCACATCTCCTGTGCTGGGGATAATCTTATATATGTGTCCCTGCTATGTACTGGCTGACTGTACAGAGACATGGCCTGATCATACCACATCTCCTGTGCTGAGATAATCTTATATATGTGTCCCTGCTATGTACTGGCTGACCGTACAGGGACATGGTCTGATCATACCACATCTCCTGTGCTGGGGATAATTTATATATGTGTCCCTGCTATGTACTGGCTGACTGTACAGAGACATGTCCTGATCATACCACATCTCCTGTGCTGAGATAATCTTATATATGTGTCCTTGCTATGTACTGGCTGACTGTACAGAGACATGGTCTGATCATACCACATCTCCTGTGCTGAGATAATCTTATATATGTGTCCCTGCTATGTACTGGCTGACTGTACAGGGACATGGTCTGATCATACCACATCTCCTGTGCTGAGATAATCTTATATATGTGTCCCTGCTATGTACTGGCTGACTGTACAGGGACATGGTCTGATCATACCACTGTTTCTTTCTGCGTCATCATGCAGGGCAGGCCACTGGAGTCATCTGGTTGTACCTCACTCTACCTCTTACCAACCAAAGACAATTCCTTTATTACTCTGCCCTGGGGATTTGCTCCACCCGTGGGCAGCGATATAATCACTGCTGCCTTCCATCGTCCCCAGAGGTTCTGCATGCAGCATTGGCTCCTATTAGCTGAACACCATGGTTGGCATCACAAACTTTAATCCCCAAAACCCAATTTCCCTGCATTTGTATTGACACCGCATAGCCACAGAACCAGGTCTCAGCCCCCGTGATTCCCCAACAGAAACAAGACCAGCCCGGTTCCAAGTATCCCACGGCCCCTGGGCGTACGTCACAAAAATGTTTCCTCAGTCCGGGAGTACTTAAAATAACTAGGGGAATGTGGCACCCCAGAGTACAGTTGCCACAATGGCATTGTCTCCCTCAGGGGGTGATGTCATGCTTGGATGCAAGAAGGGGTATCCACACCAGGCAAACCCACAGTATGCAACACTTTTCCTGACCCTGAGCGTGAAGGGGGAGCTCTAGACCGGGTTCAGGGCAGCTCCCCTATAAATTATGGCCTGGGGGAGGGGTTAGTCAGAAAGCCTGAGAGAGAGTCTGAGACAGTCTGAGAGGACGAACAGTACAGACATCCTGGGGACAGGAGCCGCAAGAGCTCCTCCCAGAATAGAGTGCAGCAAGCATGAGGGACCCTTCGGAGAGGGTCTGAGGAAGTCAAGGAAAGGGCCTGGGGAGTGGAGCTAGCCACCATCTCACCCCAGAGCAGAGCGCCGGAACCAGACACCAGAGTCCGAGGTTGTAAAGACCGGGCGGCCAATAATGGAGGACAGGAGACTGCACGTCTCCCAACCACACCAAAGCACCTGGAGGCACAGAAGCACCTGAGAGCCCAGGGACAGCTGTCGGAGGAATGGCAACAGAGAAGGGTTCATGCTGCTTGCCATATGGGTGAGAGACTTAACAGCAGGAAGAGAGGGCCATAGCTTAGCTACAAGCAACAGCAGGGACAGCAAAGAGGAGCGCAGCAGGGAGGCCTCAGAACTCACTGGGTGAGGAGATCCCCAACTTGCTTCCAGGCTGTCCGGACTCACAGTATCACCTGTTGTCAGTGTCCCGGTGCACCTTCAACTACCAGTAAAGGTAAAGGAGACTACGTACTGTGTGCCTGTCAGTTGTTCCACACCCTCAGTCCTGCACCACAACAGACTACCATCGCCATAGACTATATCGGTAGCCTTGGGGACCGCTCTACTCATGGGAGCGACACCACCATGGCTGTGATTCCATCATCCCCAGAGGTCGCGCACTGCATTGTCGGCCATCAATAGCAGAACACCACTGGTGGCGTCACGACTTTCATTGACACTGCAGGGGTCACGGAGCCGGGTCTCAGCGCCCCCCCCCCCGTGATCCCCCTGCAGAATCAAGACTGACCAGCCCGGTTCTGAGTACCTCATAGCCAGGATGACCCCCTTAACATAAAGTTTGGAAAATAAGGCTATGTTTTTGGTGCTGCATCTGTAGCAAAGTGAATTGATTTTCAATTTGCTCTGCAGACGACGCGTTTTTGATTGCTGCGTTAGTGGTGTAGAAGGCGCATACAGAAAATAGTGAGCGTCAATTATCGCTCTGTTTATTTGCTGCACTTTCTGCACCACTAAAATCCCATTTCTTACCCTCCCTGGCGATCCTACGGTAAGCCCCGATGATGTCGTCCTCCCGAGAATCGGCAGGTCCTGTCTGTAAGTAGTATGGTGATTTAGGACCTGTGACTCACCATGTGACTCAGTCACATGGGGAGCAGGTCCTAAAGTACCGTACTTCTCACAGGTCCAACTAGTGCCCGGGAGGAATACATCACCGTAGCTCACTGTAGGATCGCATGGAGGGTAAGAAAATGTGTGTGTATGTCTCTGTCTGTGTCCCCCAAAAATGGAGCAATAAAGCAGCACAAACAGTCGATGATTTTTTGCAAAAAGAGGATCCATGTTTGGTGTAGAATCTGCACTACAGATGGATCAATAAAAAATGGTGCCCAAACGCTCTGCACTAAGCCTAATACTGCATGTTGGGGAAGTACAGATCAAATACAAACTTGATACAAATTCAGTAGATATGTTATTATTAAAATATATATTTAAAAACTACAACAACAAGACCATGCAACACGTTTCAATGCCAGACTGGGGTCTTCATCAGGCATCAGCTGGATGGGGTTTATAAATCCATCTACAAGCCATTGAACCAGGAGACAGTATATTCCTTTTTTTATATCTTTCCTTTGCAGAAAATATCCGTATTGCACACGTATCAATGATCAGCGAAACGTTGTTGATCGCAGATTTCTGAACTGGTTCATAAATCTATCATTGGCCGCCCGTTGGACGCGCAGCATCGCTGCGTGTGACACCGGGAAAGCAACGATCAGCGAGCTCCGACGCCTCTCAGCAAGCGCTGGGAGCTGGTATCCAAGGTAAATAGCGGGTAACTAAGCAGAGCGTGGAGCTTAGTTACACGCTGTGTACCCTGGATACCAGCGTGCTCGCTGGTCCTGATCACTGGTGAGTCAGTCTGTGTGACAGCTCACCAGCGATCAGTCTACCGCGCTCGCCCGCCGCTGATCTCCCGGAGGAATAGCAGTGAGCAGCAGCCCGCCGGGAGATCTGCTGTGGCAGCCGCTTATCTCCCAATGCTGGGAGGTCAGTGGTGCCCGCCGATGATCTCCCAGCGGTGGGATATGAGCGGTGCCCAGCTTTTAATCTCCCACCAATATCACTCAGCTGATTGGTCGCGCGCCGGGCAGCTCGCAACCAATCAGCTGAGCAGTGCTATATTAGCGACCAACTTTAAATCTCCCACAAACACCGCGCTGCTCAACTGATTGGCAGCGCGCGACCAATCAGCTGAGCAGTACGGTATTGGCGGGAGATTTAAAGCTGGCCGCCAATACCGCGCTGCTCAGCTGCTAGCGGTATTGGCGCCACAATTCAATAATGCTGGAAGCTGATGTGATTGTTTAGCACTGTATGGTGACTCAGTGGGTAGCAGAGTATACGGTGGCTCTGTGGTTAATACTGTGTATGGTGGCTCAGTGGTTAGCACTGTATATGGTGGTTCAGTGGTTAGCACTGTATATGGTGGCTCAGTGGTTAGCACTGTATATGGTGGCTCAGTGGTTAGCACTATTAATGGTGGCTCAGTGGTTAGCACTGTATACGGTAGCTCAGTGGTTAGCACTGTATATGGTGGCTCAGTGGTTAGCACTGTATATGGTGGTTCAGTGGTTAGCACTGTATATGGTGGCTCAGTGGTTAGCACTGTATATGGTAGCTCAGTGGTTAGCACTGTATATGGTGGCTCAGTGGTTAGCACTGTATATGGTGGCTCAGTGGTTAGCACTGTACGGTGACTCAATGGTTAGCACTGTACGGTGGCTCAGTGGTTAGCACTGTACGGTGGCTCAATGGTTAGCACTGTATATGGTGGCTCAGTGGTTAGCACTGTATATGGTGGCTCAGTGGTTAGCACTGTATATGGTGGCTCAGTGGTTAGCACTGTATATGGTGGCTCAGTGGTTAGCACTGTATATGGTGGCTCAGTGGTTAGCACTGTACGGTGGCTCAGTGGTGAGCACTGTACGGTGGCTCAGTGGTTAGCACTGTATAAGGTGGCTCAGTGGTTAGCACTGTACGGTGTCTCAGTGGTGAGCACTGTATATGGTGGCTCAGTGGTTAGCACTGTACGGTGGCTCAGTGGTGAGCACTGTACGGTGGCTCAGTGGTTAGCACTGTATAAGGTGGCTCAGTGGTTAGCAGTGAATACGGTGGCTCAGTGGTTAGCACTGTATGGTGGCTCAGTGGTTAGCACTGTATATGGTGGCTCAGTGGTTAGCACTGTATATGGTGGATCAGTGGTGAGCACTGTATATGGTGGCTCAGTGGTTAGCACTGTATGGTGGCACAGTGGTTAGCACTGTGTGGTGGCTCAGTGGTTAGCACTGTGTATGGTGGCTCAGTGGTTAGCATTGTATGGTGGCTCAGTGGTTGGCACTGTATATGGTGGCTCAGTGGTTAGCACTGTATATGGTGGCTCAGGGGTTAGCACTGTACGGTGGCTCAGTGGTTAGCACTGTATGGTGGCTCAGTGGTTAGCACTGTATGGTGGCTCAGTGGTTAGCACTGTATGGTGGCTCAGTGGTTAGCACTGTATGGTGGCTCAGTGGTTAGCACTGTATGGTGGCTCAGTGGTTAGCACTGTGTGGTGGCTCAGTGGTTAGCAATGTATATGGTGGCTCAGTGGTTAGCACTGTGTGGTGGCTCAGTGGTGAGCACTGTGTGGTGGCTCAGTGGTGAGCACTGTATGGTGGCTCAGTGATGGGAGACAGGGACACGGGAGGCAGAAGACACAGAGGAGGCAGTGGCACAGGGGGAGGCAGAGTCATGGGGAGAGACAGCGCACACAGGGAGAGACAGCGCACACAGGGGCTGAGAGCACACAGAGCGGAGAGAAAGGCACAAGTCAGAGAGAGCACACAGGTGAAGAGACAGCACAGAGTGAAGAGAGTGCACAGACAGGCACAGAGACTGCCCTCCCGATGCAATAGCATCGGGCCTATTCTAGTAGATTATTACATTAGACAGTGAAACTTGCAAAATACACAATCTCACCAGGGGGGTAACTACAACAGGTGCAGGGGTTGCAATTGCATCAGGGCCCTGGAGCCTAGGGGGGCCCCAAAAGACCCTTTGGTCTATAAAAAAAGACTAATGCTATTAAAGATTTGCAATAATTGGGGGGCCCACTGGAGCTTTTGCATTGGGGCCCACGAGTTTAAAGTTACGCCACTCAATCTCACATATTATTCCCTTAAAAACCAATGAGTTGCCTCTCCATACATGACATCTGGAGATCTCCTGGTAATTGGACGTTACCTGCAGCGATGGCGGCTCCGGAGCACAGCAGCAATAGACCGAGGATCTGGATCATGATGACTCCTTGTGGTGTGATGTGATCTCCTGTAGGTTCCTCACCATTTATATCCCACCAGAACTCCTCCCCAGGTCACTTATCACTTCTAGATATGGGATGTCCCTCACTCCACCATACATTAACCCGAATGACGTCCTTGATTGAACGGTTAACATTTTTTAGAAAAAAAAACTTTTTTAAGGGTATGTGCACACCTTCAAAAAGATCTGCCGTCCATTATGGAGAGTTGGCAGGAAAATATTGCATAAAATATTCCCTTTTTAATGTATTTTTTTTATTAACTTGAATGGGTGAAAAACGCTGCAAAAACAATGAAAGTCAAAAACGTGCAAAATAATCTGAATAATGCAAAGTGGGTTACATCTGTTTTAAAACTCGAGACATTTAAAGGGAGTCTGTCACTAGGTTTTTGACACCTAATCTTAATGTAGCATAATGTAGGGCCAGAGACCCTGATTCCAGCGATGTGTCATGTACTGGGCTGCTCGGTGTAGTTTTGATAAAATCAGTGTTTAATCAGATGTAAATTATCATTGTAAGACAACTCCAGGTAGTCGAGCATATTCATGAGCTGCTCAATCTGCGGCATAAAGAACATTAATTTTATCAAAATGACTGCAGGCAGCTCAGTAAGAGACACATCGCTGGAATCAGGGTCTCTGTGTCTACATTATGCTGCTCTCAGATGGGATGGCAAAAACCTGCTGACAGACTCCCTTTAAGTCGCCAAATTGTGGATCAAACGCTCAGTGTGCCCGTCCATACATTGGGCTAGTATGGTGCATGCTGATATTGTCTCATATGATCCACTTTAAAAATAGTCCATATGAACTGGAGTATGAACTAATATTGGGTTTTCCACCCAGACCGTATACGGACCAAACATATCTGAAATATGAGGGACATATTTAGCCCAGTAAAAAATATAAAAGGTCGGGCACTACCTTATAGCAGGCTCTTAATCCTCGGGATCGATGGGATCAATGTACAGCGCCAGCTTCAGCCTCTTATACCTGCAGGTGCACATTCCTCGGTATAGTAGTCTTAAGTCAAATCCAGCTACGTAAGGCAACGGACAGCATTCACCGGATGACAGGTAGAACTTCATTTATTAGACACAGCTTAATCCACATGGACATGGAAACAGGAGGGAGAATGACAGCAAAATGAACAACTGCCGTTTCACATTACACTGTGGTTCAGTAACATGTTGAAGTGTGAAACGTCCATTGTTCAGTTTGCTTTCATCCTCCCTCCTGCTCCCGTGTCCATGTGGTTTTAGCCGTGCCTAATAAATGAAGTTCTGCCTGTCATCCCATGAGAGCTGTCCGTTTCCTTATGTGGCTGGATTCGAGGGACGTATTTAGGGAAGGTGTGACTGACTGTAGGAGCCAGGTCTAACCTCCTAATTCTCAGTGGCCATTTTCTGCTGCATTGTTGCGTTAGTTCAGGCTTTATGCCCCTTTAAGACTAGGCAGAAGCATGCCTGTATCTCATCCTACCCCCTGTTCTTCTGTTATTAGTACAGTCTACATGGGCTTTGTATTTAAGCCATTCTCCCTACTACCCCCATACATCTGGTGGTACCCAACATTAATTTATGCTCCATCCATATCTTGAGCCATTTCTTTCTAGCTTCCTTCTCTTGATTATAACATAGAATAAGGAGTAAAGGCTTAAATTATGCAAAAGTTATCAAATTTATTATAGCCGACAAAGAAAAGGACAAGGAAGGCGGGAGAGATCTTAAAGTGCTCACGTGCCTACAGTCCAACATGGACTCAGATAAAGTGCAATTTTACAGACACATAATTCATATGTCACCGTTACATGTAACTCTGGTGTCTTCGCAGAGACCCACGTACAGAGGTATATGTGGAGCCCCAAGGGACGTGGGGTACTCGGTACCGGACCAATCTGCTGCTGGGGATGTCACTGGTGGCCTGGTCCGGACCGTGTCCCTGGCTCAGCACAATAAAAGGGGAATATTTACAAGGGAGATTGTCACGGGTGACGCCACCCACTTGATGCGGCCAGTAATGGGGCCGCCGCTGCTGCAGAACCTCCGGGGGTGATGGAATGGCAGCGGGGATGGTATAGTTCTAGTGGGGAGAACTGTATCCCCCGGGGCAGTAAGGAGTTAAAGTCTAATTGGTGTAGTGGAGCACACTTACTTTGCAGCTGCAGGGATCTCTCCTCAGCGTTGGTGCTGACAGGCTGTAGCTCTGCAGGTTGAGGTTCTCCTGATGCAGCCTGTATGGGAGAAAGGGTCTGCAGATAGAGTCTGACAAGGAATTCAGGGTTTCCAAAGCTTTACTTAAGTTGTTCTTCTTCAAGCAAGTTACAGGTTATTCACAGTTCAAGTATACAGTTGTTCTCTACTCCCTTTCCGGGTTCCCTTCTCTCCTGCAGCCAGGCTCCTCTCTCCTTGTGACCCCTCACACAGTCTTTTAGTGTGCCTTTCCGGGCTATTACTCTCTTTCTCCGCGTTACACGGGTGTATGCGGACGCTGAACAGTATAGCGGTGACTCGGGCTTCTGTGAGTCCTAGTGTGTCACTGAGCTGCCTGTTCTTTGGGTTAGGAACTCCAGCATGAAACTAAAGCTCCCCGTCAGTGAATCTGGGGATACCGGGTGGATCTTCGGTCCCCTTCAGAGCTGACACTCTGCTCTAGCCCAGCCTGCAACAGTCCTCCAGCATGAGGCTCTGCCAGGCTCCTTCCTCTGTTTCCTTCGGTATCTAGGAGGGCTTCTCCACCTGCTGTTAGTAGCTTCTGCTGCTGTCCAGGGCACGGGTTGCACCGTCCCTTCTCTGTCTATCACACTCCTGGTGGTTTCAGCATCTTGGACGGGCTTTCGCCCCCATCTGGCTCGCATTGGCTCAGTACGGGTCTGCGCTCCTCAGCTTAGGCTCTTCCAGGACGTGCAATCTCTTTCAACCTTTACATCTCAGCACCATGGCTTACTCCTAGGTCTTTGCATCTCAGCTACTTCAGCCTACAGACTTCCTTCACTCCTCCCCCTCTCTATATACTGTCAGTCACCTGACCTTCTGGTGTTCCCAACCCACTCCTCATCCACCACTCCTCTGGTCTCATATAGTCTCCGACCTCAGAGCTGGATGTGAACCCTCTCTATGCGTGGGGATGTGGGCTGTGAGGGTGTAGTGTTTACTATGTCCTAACTGCCTGGCTGCAGTACCCTTCTGTGGCCACCTGTACGCAGGGGCGCCACATTCTCCCGGAGTTAAACAGCGCGTCCGCGCGCGACTCCACATTGGTTACCCTGAAAACATTTTTATATTATATAACAATAAACATTATGAATTCTTGATTTCTTCCCATCCGGGAGGCACGATTCTTGGAACGTTGCTTTAACTATAAACATAAGTGCATGGGTATATACTCGTCATTACCCTCTTTCTTGTAAAATACACATTATAAGACATTGCTTCGTATAAAAGTATAAAATCTCTCTTTTCTTTTCAAAAAGTGCTAAAACTTTCAAAAATTCTCAGAAAGTGCAAAAGTCTCAATAAGCAGCTTCAAAGTTCAAAATGCAGAGTTCGTGCATTAACTCACATGTGCCGCTGGTCTTAAAACCAAAGGGGAGCACACTAAGGTGCTTAACTATTTACAATCCAAAGTTTATATCATCTCATCGTCCATGATATCAATGTTCAGGTAAAACATATAACACAGACAGGGGAATGCTAACATTCACTCAGGTGAGGTTGGGGGATCAATAAGGAACAATGTACATTCACACTTACAGAATCTTCATCTGTTTCTTGATGCAGGACACGAGTCTTACTCCTGATCCTTCTTCTCCATCTTCCGGATCATCTGGGATGCTTTCCCTTCTGGATGCAGATCCTGCGTTTCTATTCTTTCTTTTGCTGTACGGCCTACGGCGTCGCTTGCGGCACGTCCGTGCTCCTCGACCCAGCCGGGTCGTCGCTGGACTTGGGCCTCATAGCCCTGGCAGTGGTCAATGTCTATTTGTATCCGGGTCCTGTTCTCCTCCTGGGCCCGTGTCATCCTCGGGGGCAGCCGCCGTACACCTCTCCGGGTGTCTAGGACGTAGGGGCGCTCTTCTCCTCCTTCAGCCATCTCTCCTCGGTCACACGGGGTCTCTCCTCGGCTGGGTTCCTCCACTAAATCTTTCTGTGGGCCCTCCGGGATCACGCGTGGTCTTCCGGGTGGAGTGCTGGTTACTGCGTCCTCCGCTTCCGTCCTCGTGTCTCTGAATGGCGACTGCTTCTCTTCCGGTTGCCTGCTCCGCCCCCTCCTGATGACGATTTCCTTCTCAGTTCGCGCCAGCTTTTTGGTAGGAGGGTCTAGGGGCGGCGGCTCTTCTTTTAGAGTGACAGCTGGCTCTCCCGGAGTTAAGGAGAGCCAGGGCGGGACCTTCTTTTCGCGCCTTGGACCGGACCAGCCCACGATGGGAGTCTTGGGAACGCCTCCCCTGCACATGGCGCTAGTCCCCTGTGGCCACCATTAGGGTCAGATTTTGGCGGGAAAAGTCCAGAACTCGCCGTTTAGGCGCACGAGGTCCAATTCTTTTGGACCGGGTATATCCTGTTCGTGACGCCAGGTTGTGGAGCCCCAAGGGACGTGGGGTACTCGGTACCGGACCAATCTGCTGCTGGGGATGTCACTGGTGGCCTGGTCCGGACCGTGTCCCTGACTCAGCACAATAAAAGGGGGATTATTTACAAGGGAGATTGTCACGGGTGACGCCACCCACTTGATGCGGCCAGTAATGGGGCCGCCGCTGCTGCAGAACCTCCGGGGGTGATGGAATGGCAGCGGGGATGGTATAGTTCTAGTGGGGAGAACTGTATCCCCCGGGGCAGTAAGGAGTTAAAGTCTAATTGGTGTAGTGGAGCACACTTACTTTGCAGCTGCAGGGATCTCTCCTCAGCGTTGGTGCTGACAGGCTGTAGCTCTGCAGGTTGAGGTTCTCCTGATGCAGCCTGTATGGGAGAAAGGGTCTGCAGATAGAGTCTGACAAGGAATTCAGGGTTTCCAAAGCTTTACTTAAGTTGTTCTTCTTCAAGCAAGTTACAGGTTATTCACAGTTCAAGTATACAGTTGTTCTCTACTCCCTTTCCGGGTTCCCTTCTCTCCTGCAGCCAGGCTCCTCTCTCCTTGTGACCCCTCACACAGTCTTTTAGTGTGCCTTTCCGGGCTATTACTCTCTTTCTCCGTCTTACACGGGTGTATGCGGACGCTGAACAGTATAGCGGTGACTCGGGCTTCTGTGAGTCCTAGTGCGTCACTGAGCTGCCTGTTCTTTGGGTTAGGAACTCCAGCATGAAACTAAAGCTCCCCGTCAGTGAATCTGGGGATACCGGGTGGATCGTCGGTCCCCTTCAGAGCTGACACTCTGCTCTAGCCCAGCCTGCAACAGTCCTCCAGCATGAGGCTCTGCCAGGCTCCTTCCTCTGTTTCCTTCGGTATCTAGGAGGGCTTCTCCACCTGCTGTTAGTAGCTTCTGCTGCTGTCCAGGGCACGGGTTGCACCGTCCCTTCTCTGTCTATCACACTCCTGGTGGTTTCAGCATCTTGGACGGGCTTTCCCCCCCATCTGGCTCGCATTGGCTCAGTACGGGTCTGCGCTCCTCAGCTTAGGCTCTTCCAGGACGTGCAATCTCTTTCAACCTTTACATCTCAGCACCATGGCTTACTCCTAGGTCTTTGCATCTCAGCTACTTCAGCCTACAGACTTCCTTCACTCCTCCCCCCTCTCTATATACTGTCAGTCACCTGACCTTCTGGTGTGCCCAACCCACTCCTCATCCACCACTCCTCTGGTCTCATATAGTCTCCGACCTCAGAGCTGGATGTGAACCCTCTCTATGCGTGGGGATGTGGGCTGTGAGGGTGTAGTGTTTACTATGTCCTAACTGCCTGGCTGCAGTACCCTTCTGTGGCCACCTGTACGCAGGGGCGCCACATTTACACAGGAGTATGTTAATACTCTCTTAACAAATTACAGATAGAATGGCATGTAACAAATCATATCACATTCAACATCTTATACAAAGCCCCCTTGGGGAGAGAGACATATATCTGTGTTAACCCAGTGTTCAGGATCAGACTAGGCACCATATATAGAGGCATTCCGGATAGACATTAAAGTTCAAGTGTCTTTATAGTAATATAGAGCACATATTTACCAGGGCCATCGCTGGCCATAGCCACGGAGTCAGAGAGGGGGAGACCAGGGTGGTCCGGGCCAAGAGACCCCAACGCGTTTCGTGACCTGGAGGTATCGGTCACTTCATCAGGGGGATGTTTGAGGTTCCCCACCCGGAGGTTTATATGCGCCATTGATCCCGCGTTACCGGAAGTGACGTTACGCGGGTCCGTCACTGAACCGGAAGCGGCGCGCGCACACGTGACAGGACGCTACACCGCCCACCGCGCTGACGTCAGTCCGCATACGCGCGCACGGTCGCAGGGACGCGTCACCATAGTGACTGTGGAATATCCCTGAGGAAGGCGCCGGGTGTGGCGCTGAAACGCGTAGGAGGAATAAAGAGGATGAAAAGTTGACTGGCTCTTTGGTGAGTTATTCTGAACCCAGAGCAGCGCGGACCGTGGCACACCATCACTCCCATCATTTTTCTTGGATCATACCACTATCCAGTGGTAGGTGGAGGTCCTGCAGCAGCTTGGAACATTGATTCCGAAACGCCTTCAAACCAGTTGTGGGGATCACAACTGGACCAGGTGAGCGGCTCCATAGCACCACCATCATACAAAAGTGTCACTAGTGATAGGGCACTATTGCGCCTCTTGTCCCCCTCCCTTTTATATTTTACACCAAAAACATTTAAGGACTGTATCCGTCTTTCATGAGACAGTTTCAGAAAAGAATTCTTGAGAGACGTCCGAGGTGCATGAACACAGTACAGACATGCGCAGTGACAAAACCGGATCCAGATGGACGGACAGATGTGCCCCAAACAGATCTGCACACCATTGGGACCCATTCTATTTGCGGTCGCATACTGCCGGATCCGCATGCAACTTTGTGCGTTCGGGGAGGTGGTCAAAACAACACAGTGGTGCGGATCCACCGAAATACTTACACCAATGCATGTCCCTGCAGCCCCATGTTAAATATAGGGACACGTGCCTGATCGGGAGGCTTCATGATTTGGATGGATATTAAGACAAAAATGCAAGTGTGACACTATCCAAAGAAAACTCCCATTCCAAGAATAGTATAAAAGAGTCTAAATACCTTTATTGAATTAATATAAAACAACAAATTAAAAAAGAAACTAAGGGCTAGCCTACAGAAAGCTGAACAATAGCGGTAGAGCCACCACATAGGAGGCCAAGGCTGAAGACTATAAATAAGGCAGAAGATAAGAAGTGATTACAATACAATATTCTACTCTCCAAACAAGTGGTCTGGGGTAAGAGGGAGGATTTTGTATGCTCAGTAGTGACTGTAGACAATGTTGTTGTTCTAGTACAGATAACATTGTATAAGATGGATCTCTTGCAAACATACAAGAAAATCCCATTGTTCCGAGTGTCTCCCCTTACAGACTTGTACTAGACCTGACATAGATGATCCATCGAAATACCCCCAAAAAAGTTCAACATTGTAATATAAGGTTCACAAAAAATGACCCAAAAAATATTTATTGTGATCGGTATCGGGAGGTTATATACAAAAAAGATTGGATCTTTTGAAATAAAAAGAAATTGTGCAAATCTCAATACTGAAAAGCTTATAATTGCTCAGAATATACATGTGGGGACTTAAGCCCCGTCACACATAACGAGATCGTTGTAACGTAACAACGATCCCGCTAACGATGTCGTTATGTGTGACACGCACCAACGATCCGGCCCCTGCTGTGAGATCGTTGACCGTTACACACTGCTGTGGGTCGTTCCTGCGTCGTTGTGCTCCCGTTGGGAGCGCTACATTGTTGAGATAATGAGCAACGATCTCAATGCTACGCTATGGAGTGAAAATTCACAACGACCTCGTATAATTCTGGATCGTTGCTGAAGTCGTCATCACTGGTGAGATGCCTGTTTGGTATCTTACCAACGATGGGGAAAACGACGCACCAGCGATCTCGGCATATCGTTATCGGCATCCCTGGTCGTGAAGTCCCAGTAAAAAGCCGGGTCTCTACCATGGGACATCCCGATCAGCTGATGCTGTCAGGTGATAGCATCAGCTGATTACTGGCAGGTCACTGAGGTGATCAGATGTGTCCCGGGAGTCTGCAGCAGACAGGTGAGCATGCTATGTTTTTTTTATGTTCACTTGGACTTCACTTTAGCAGTGAATGTCCAGGAGCCAGAAGCTGCTAAAGTGACTACATACATGTAACATGTCACCCTGGGGGAGGGGGGGAGGATCACAGGACTCTTCCTCCCCCCATGTGACAAGTACAGGGGTCTTCCCCGTGCTGTTCATTTGAGCACTGTTCTCATACATTTGTGACATTTTTAGACTTTCTGCAGAGCGCTTGGGGTGCCGCCGGAAAAATGCTTGAGTTTCCCCATAGGTTAACATTGGGCTCGGTGCTCGGGTCGAGCACCCGAGCATTTCAATATGCTCAACCCGAGCATCGAGTACCCGAGCACTTTACTGCTCGCTCATCACTACTGAAATTCCCTGTCTGAACGGCCAAAAGTGTTCACCCATTGACGTGGCTGGGAATTCATTTAAGTGATCTGTTTTATGTAGTGCAAAAAATGGATCCAAAAAAGGCATGCAAAAATGCACAGTGTGAATGTAGCCTGTAGGAGCCAGAACTCCTAAAGGTAGCGTCACACGCGGCAATTTGCTGGTTGCAGTGAAATCATGGACACATTGTTACATTTGTACACAGCCACAAAATGGAACAATGTGTCCATGATTTCACTGCAACCAGTGAGTTGCCAGTGAAATTGAATGCAATGTTGCAACGTGTAACAGTACCCTAAGAGTTGGGAGGGGATCGAATACTTATTTCTCTCTACAAAATGCAAATACATTTATATAATTTAGACAATGTGATTTTCTGGATTTTATTTTGGATATTCTATCTCTCACTGTTAAAATCCAGTGACCCTTAAAATTATAGACTGTTCATGTCTTTGCCAGTGGGCTAACTTACAAAATCAGCAAGGGATCAAATACTTATTTCCTTCACTGTAGAGAAGGAAAAAGTTCTGTCATTCGGAATAAGATTAGACATCAATAAAAGTCCAGCAAGGAAAAATCACCAAGTCATGAAAGGGTTAATACCTTTGGTTTCCTTTAGATCAACAGAATTTTTTATGTCCTCAGCTCCCAGGTCGGAGTGAATGGTTTCGCCCCTGGTGACAGCTCTCTCCTCTCCTTCCTCAGGGGCTGTGCTGTATAAGATTGCTGCCATGCTTCAATAATTGGATCAAACTGTGATCCTAGTTTACGGCATTACTTTTACACCTACAGTAACGGGGTCATCACCTGCGGTAAGTCCGTGGTTTCCTCATGGTCATCACCTGTGGTAAGTACGGGGGTCTCCTCGGGGTCATCACCTGTGGTAAGTACGGGGGTTTCCTCGGGGTCATCACCTATGGTAAGTCTGAGAGTCTCCTCAGGTTCATCACCTGTGGTAAGTCCAGGAGTCTCCTCGGGGTCATCACCTGCGGTAAGTCCGGAAACTCCTCGGGGTCATCACCTGCGGTAAGTCCGGAATCTCCTCGGGGTCATCACCTGTAGTAAGTACGGGAGTCTCCTCGGGGTCATCACCTGTGGTAAGTACGGGGGTCTCCTCAGGGTCATCACCTGTGGTAAGTACGGGGGTTTCCTCGGGGTCATCACCTATGGTAAGTCTGAGAGTCTCCTCAGGTTCATCACCTGTGGTAAGTCCAGGAGTCTCCTCGGGGTCATCACCTGCGGTAAGTCCGGAATCTCCTCGGGGTCATCACCTGTGGTAAGTACGGTAGTCTCCTCGGGGTCATCACCTGTGGTAAGTACGGGGGTCTCCTCGGGGTCATTACCTGTGGTAAGTACGGGGGTCTCCTCGGGGTCATTACCTGTGGTAAGTACGGGGTCTCCTCGGGGTCATTACCTGTGGTAAGTACGGGGGTCTCCTCGGGGTCATCACCTATGGTAAGTCTGAGAGTCTCCTCGGGTTCATCACCTGTGGTAAGTCCAGGAGTCTCCTCGGGGTCATCACCTGCGGTAAGTCCGGAATCTCCTCGGAGTCATCACCTGCAGTAAGTCTGGGGATCTCCTTGGGGTCAGGACACTCAGGGACATTGTGAGAAAAAGAAGAATTATTATTATTATTTATTTATATAGCGCCATTAAATTCCGTGGCGCTTTACATGCTAAAAGGGCAGACTAGGACAAGTACAATAAATGTGGACGATTTGGTCATACAGATACAAGAGGGGAGAAGATCCTGTCCGCGAGGGCTCACAGTCTACGAGGGGCAGGGATGCAATAGGAGGGGAAGGTGTCGGTTGTGAGGCGGTGCAGTGGACAGGGTCTCATTGCAGGTTGTAGGCTTGATGGAAGAGGTGGGTCTTCAGGCTTCTTTTGAAGGTTCCCAGGGTAGGAGAATGTCTGATGTGTTGGGGCAGTGAGTTCCAGAGTCTGGGTGAAGCACGGGAGAAATCCTGAATGCGGTTGTGCGAAGAGGAGATGAGGGGGGAGTAGAGGAGGAGTTCTTGGGAGGATCGCAGGTTGCGTGAGGGTAGGTATCGGGAGACCATGTCGGAAATGTATGGAGGGGACAGGTTGTGGATGGCTTTGTAGGTCAGGGTTAATGTTTTCAACGGGATCTCTGAGAAGTGGGGAGCCCATGAAGGGCTTGGCAGAGGGGGGAGACAGGAGAGTAGCGGGAGGACAGGTGGATTAGACGGGCAGCGGAGTTTAGGATAGATTGGAGAGGTTCAAGGGAGGTAGCAGGGAGGCCGGAGAGCAGGAGGTTGCAATAGTCGAGGCGGGAGATGATAAGAGCGTGAATAAGGGTTTTCGCAGTGTCGTGGTCAAGAAAAGTGTGGATCCGGGAAATGTTTTTGAGCTGGAGACAGCAGGATGTGGAGAGGGCCCGGATGTGGGGCTTGAAGGAGAGGGAAGAGTCGAGAATAACCCTAAGGCACTTGGCGTGTGGGACTGGGGAGAGAGAGCAGTCATTGACGATGATGGATAGGTCGGGTACTGCGGGGGAGTGTCTTGGGGGGAAGACGATGAACTCGGTTTTATCCATGTTCAGCTTAAGGAAGCGAGCGGAGAAGAAGGATGAGATGGCGGACAGGCAGTGTGGAATTTTGGATAGTAAGGAGGCGATGTCAGGTCCAGACAGGTAGATTTGGGTGTCACGATGATGATGAGTTAGGACTGTTATGATAACAAGGGTGAGGTTGGGAATGAGGTGGGATGGGAGCGGGTCGTGGGCGCTGGTGGTGAGGTGTGATTTTGACAGGAGGGAGGAGAGCTGATCCTCAGTTATAGGGGGGAAGCAGCTGGTGGAAGGAGAGGGCAGTATAGGCGAGAGGGGAGATTGTGGGGACAATGGGTCAAAACTGTCCCTGATTCTGTCAATCTTTTCTTTGAAGAAGGAGGCAAAGTCTTCAGCGGAGATAAGGGGAGAGGGAGGGGGAGCAGGCGGGCGGAGTAAGGAATTGAAGGTTTTGAAAAGCTGTTTAGGATTGTGGGACAGGGCGGTTATTAGGGATGAGAAGAAAGTTTGTTTGGCGGTGGCAAGTGCAGTCTTGAAGGGGGTGAGGGACTGTTTGAACAGCGCAAAATGCTCAGTGGAGTGTGATTTTTTCCATCTCCTCTTGGCAACCCTGGATGCCCGTCTCAGGTCTTTAGTGAGGGTGGTGTGCCAGAGTTGCCTGTTAGTGCGTGGAGCGTGGTGTGTGAGGGGGATGGCTAGGTCGAGGGCCTTGGTTAATGTAGCGTTGTAGAGGGTGGTGGCAGTGTTTGTGTCGCATATGGATGTTATGTTGGCGAGAGGGAGAAGGGATGAGCAGCAGTCCAGGGGGACATGTAGCCGGGGACGAGATTGAGCAGCCTGGGACAAGATGGTGGAGCCAGGGATGAGGTGATGGAGCCAGGGATGAGAAGATGCAACGGTGGTCCAGGGATGAGATGATGCGATGTTGCAGCCGGGGATGAGATGATGCAGCCGGTGGATGAGATGATGCAGCCGGGGGATGAGATGATGGAGCCAGAGGATGAGATGATGCAGCCGGAGGATGAGATGATGCAGCCGGAGGATGAGGTGATGCAGCCGGAGGATGGGGTGATGCAGCCAGAGGATGGAGTAATTCAGCCAGAGGATGGGATGATGCAGCCGGAGGATGGGATGATGCAGCCAGAGGATGAAGTGATGCAGCCGAAGGATGAGGTGATGCAGCCGGAGGATAGGGTGATGCAACCAAAGAATGGGATGATGCAGCCAGAGGATGAGATGATAGAGTGATGAGGTGGCGTAGCATATGGTGAGGTGGTGCAGCCGGTGGTGGGGTGGTGCAGCCAGGGGTCATAAACAGCTGGTGGTCGGATGTATTTGGGCGAACAGGTGCTGCCAGGGGCGAGATGCATAGGTGCAGTCAGGATTCGATGCAGCCAGGGGTCAGCTGTAGCCAGGGGGTCTATGCGGCAGAAGGGTCACTGCAGCCAGAAGAGTCTGTGAGGCAGAGGGGTCTGTGCAGCAGAGGGGCCAATGTATCCAGAGGGGTCCGTGAGGTAGCCGGGAGTCTGATGCAGCCAGAGGGGTCCATGCGGCAGAGGGGTCACTGCAGCCAGGAGAGTCCGTGAGGCAGAGGAGTCTACGTAGCAGAGGGGCCAATGCAGAAAGAGGAGTCTGTGAGGCAGAGGGGTCCTGAAAATGATTGCAATCACAAATTCTTTGGTATTATTATCTTCATTTAATTTGTCTTCAATTAAAAAAACACAAAAAGAATTGTCCTAAAGCCAAATTGGATATAATTCCACACCAAACATAAAAAAGGGGGTGGACAAAAGTATTGGCACTGTTAGAAAAATCATGTGATGCTTCTCTAATTTGTGTAATTAACAGCACCTGTAACTTACCTGTGGCATCTAACAGGTGTTGGCAATAACTAAATCACACTTGCAGCCAGTTGACATAGATCAAAGTTGACTTATCCTCTGTCCTGTGTCCTTGTGTGTACCACATTGAGCATGGAGAAAAGAAAGAAGACCACAGAACTGTCTGAGGACTTGAGAAACCAAATTGTGAGGAAGCATGAGCAATCTCAAGGCTACAAGTCCATCTCCAAAGACCTGAATGTTCCTGTGTCTACCGTGCGCAGTGTCATCAAGAAGTTTAAAGCCCATGGCACTGTGGCTAACCTCCCTAGATGTGGACGGAAAAGAAAAATTGTCGAGAGATTTCAACGCAAGATTGTGCGGATGGTGGATAAAGAACCTCAACTAACATCCAAACAAGTTCAAACTGCCCTGCAGTCCGAGGGTACAACAGTGTCAACCCGTACTATCCGTCGGCGTCTGAATGAAAAGGGATTGTATGGTAGGAGACCCAGGAGGACCCCACTTCTTACCCCGAGACATAAAAAAGCCAGGCTGGAGTTTGCCAAAACTTACCTGAGAAAGCCTAAAACGTTTTGGAATAATGTTCTCTGGTCAGATGAGACAAAAGTAGAGCTTTATGGGCAAAGGCATCAACATAGAGTTTACAGGAGAAAAAAAAGAGGCATTCAAAGAAAAGAACACGCTCCCTACAGTCAGGCATGGCGGAGGCTCCCTGATGTTTTGGAGTTGCTTTGCTGCCTCTGGCACTGGACTGCTTGACCGTGTGCATGGCATTATGAAGTCTGAAGACTACCAACAAATTTTGCAGCATAATGTAGGGCCCACCTGTGGAAAGATCTAAAAATGGCAGTTTGGAGAAGGCACCCTTCAAATATCAGGGACCTGGAGCAGTTTGCCAAAGAATGGTCTAAAATTCCAGCAGAGCATTGTAAGAAACTCATTGATAGTTACCGGAAGCGGCTGATCGCAGTTATTTTGGCTAAAGGTTGTGCAACCAACTATTAGGCTGAGGGTGCCAATACTTTTGTCTGGCCCATTTTTGGAGTTTTGTGTGAAATGATCAATGTTTTGCTTTTTGCTTCATTCTCTTTTGTGTTTTTTCCTTGAAGACAAATTAAATGAAGATAATAATACCAAAGAATTTGTGATTGCAATCATTTTCAGGAAGAAACTGAGTATTATCTGACAGAATTGCAGGGGTGTCAATACTTTTGGCCACAACTGTATATAAAGTCATTTACCTTTCCAATTTACGCATTGTCTGATTATCTAAGACATCCATTAGGTAGAGCCTCTATTATCTCTTCACTCATTGTTTCCTTCATCATGTTCTTGAGATCTTTGAGATGAATTGTTACTCCTTCCACCGACCCCAGAGAATAAACCGGTGATCCCGATGTTGTGTGATCTCGTGTGGGATGTAAAGGTTTGGGGCTGATCCTTGGAGCCAGGTGTGTCCATGCTCCTCTGATGTCACTTGTGGCCCCTGCAGAGTATTACATCAGTGCAGGGTGATTTTTTTGACAGAATTTACTAGAAATTCATGGCGGTCATGTCTACTATTGGCGTGACCGCCATGAATTTCGGGCTTAGGGCCAGCTGATAATACAAAGCTGGCCCTAACCCCTTTATTACCTAGTGAGCCACCCGGCACCAGGGCCACTGGAAGAGCGGGGTTCAGCGACAGGACATGGCGCTTCAATGAACGAGCCATCTTCTGGGGCGGCTGCGGGCTGCCATTCACAGCGGGGGGTGCCCAGAAGGCTTGGGCCTCCCTACACTGCGGATTCCAGCCCCCAGCTGCCTAGCTGTACCTGGCTGGACATAGAAATAGCGCGGATCCCCACACATTTTTTTTTTTATTACTTCATGAAATTCATAAAATAATTAAAAAAAAGGGGCTCCCCTATATTGTTGTATCCAGCCAGGTACAAATATGCACCTGGGGGTTGGTGGCAGCCCGTCGCTGCCTGCTGTATCTGGCTGGATACAAAAATACGGCAAAGCCCACATCAAATTTTTTTCTGAAAAATCCAAAAAACACTATGAATGAAAGTGACTGCATCTTTATTAACCCCTCGACCATGGTCGATGGGTTAATAAAAATGCAGTCCCTTTTTATAGGATTGTTTAATGGATTTTTCAGAAAAATTTTGACGTGGGCTTCACCGTCTTTTTGTATGCCAGCCGGATACAGCAGGCAGCAACGGGCTGCCCCCAACCCCCAGCTGACTATTTGGACCTGCCTGGACACAGAAATATCGGGAAGCCCTTATTTTTTATTATTTCATGAATTTCATGAAATATTAATTAAAACATACGCGCGATTTCTATGCCCAGCCAGGTACAGCGAGGAAGGTGGGGGCTGGAATCCGCAGCACAGGGAGGCCCCAGCCATCCCAGAAGATGGCGCATTCATTGAAGTGCCATGTTCTAGCGCCGAGCCCAACTCTTCCAGTGGCCCTGGTGCCGTGTGGCTCACTGGGTAATAAAGGGGTTAGGCCAGCTTTGTATTATCAGCTGGCCCTAAGCCCGAAATTCATGGCGGTCACGTCAATAGTAGACATGACCGCCAGGAATTTCTAGTAAATTCTGTCAAAAAAAGCACCCTGCACTGATGTTCTTCTTTAGCTCTGCTACATCTCTGGTAGAGAACCTCCACCAGAGATGTAGCAGAGCTGTGCACCCTGGCGTGGGAAAGTTCATGTGAGTTCATGCGGGACAAGCATGAACTCACATGAACCCTGTCCGGTGCAATCCGTCGCCCCATAACATGGGGCTCTATGGTGCCAGATTGCACCGGACCTGGGCAATCCGTGAGAATCCGGTTTGAACTCCGGGTCATGTGACAACATGAGGTAAAGCTCCACCTTTGGGGAGCTGTACTACACTGAGCTGCACCTCATCACCTCAGCGGCAGGCCGCAGCGCTGGTGTACACGTTACCAGGTACCACAGGTGGCGTCACGTAACCAATCCCCTTCACCACCATCATCCCCCACCTTCCCCGCCATTGAGGGTCCAGGGCAACGGGGACCGACCAGCCTGTGATTCCCCATCCAAGTCGCCATCAGCCCCGGTATCCGAGTACCCCCTACCCCGTTGACCGCCTCATGAAGCCTAGCCTTACATTTCGGAACCATTGTCCATCTATGGACTAGGGGTGCTACTTTCTTAGGTTTAGCTAAGTAGAAGATCCTGCAAAAAAAAATAACGGTTTGACAGTAAGAAATGATTTCAGGTGAAGAACTCTATAGAGAATGAGGCAATTTTATTTATCATAAGTATATTTGACACTTTTGTTTCTCCTTTTTATCACTGCCCTATAATTCATTTGTATGAACCACAAATAATACGTATCACTACAAGTCGGCTCTGTCACTTGTAGGATCTAATAGCAGCTTGGGTTAGCGGGGCCGTCGACTTTGCACTTATAGATGATTCCTTTCTCGGTGATCAGCCACAAGTTTCCCTCATCATAGGACACATGTTTAAAAGTGTCGAAAAAAGCCAATCGACTCCATGAGGATCCAGTGGGATTCTCAGCCGAGATCCCTTCCCTGAAACAGAGAGGAAAAGATAGTACATGCTGCAGCCGCCATTAGTGCAACTCACTGCATTTAGATTGTATAACTTAAAACATGGTAGTTAGAAATTACAAGTCTTTAAAGATTTTACCGTTTAAACACTTGACCCCCCGAGTTCACGCCATACACAGAACCATCGGTGCCGACCTCCACCACTTTTAATTTCCCGTGAATATGCTGCCATTGACTTCCTAGACAGGCCGCGGGCTGCACACAAAAGCGGTAATATATATCATCATCGGCATTTACACCCCAACAGCCCAAGGGACCACAGCTGTAATACTTCAGACGCCCTTCTATATGGTTATAGGCCAGGTCTACAGAGCTGGAAATTGTCTGATCCTTGTTCGCGCAGTAAATATCATCCATTCCATTAACGCCAACCAGGAATTTGTCCCCACCTGCGTCTATCTGTTTCAGACGACCTGCAGAAATAAAATCAAGGATAAACGGTAGAAAAAAAAGAAAAAGGTTGCAAACAGATAAATATTGCTTCATTGTGCTTTTGGCTGTAGCATTGGTGTGTTGCGCTGACACAGACATGTAACATAAGCAGCCAACCACTACTTGTCTGCAGAGATTGCACTGCCATTTTGAGATGTGATAATTGCAATAGTAAGTACGTGACCACCGGGTGGCCAAGACGTATCATATCAGAAGCAGCAACAGAACCTGTAAGGTGAGTATGACGTCCTAAATATTATGCATATTTTTAAACCATTATAAAGTACTAGATGGTGGCCAGATTCTAACACATCGGGTATTCTAGAATATGTATGTACCGTAGTTTATTTATGAAGATTTAAGAATAATGTGATGCGAAGCTGGGTGTAAATCCTGCGCCAATATCGCTGATTGGTCGCGGCCGCAGCGGTGTGGGAGTTCAGTGGTGTCGGTGTACAGAGGTGTTGAGCAGGGGTAAGTGGGTGTTGAGCGGGGGTGAGTGAGTGCTGAAAGGGGTGAGTGAATGCTGAGCGGGGGTGACTGGGTGCTGAGCGCGCCAATATCGCTGATTGGTCGCGGCCGCAGCGGTGTCGGTGTACAGTGATGCCAGTGTACAGCAGTGTCTGTGTACAGCCGTGTCGGTGTAAAGCGGTGTCGGTGTACAGCAGTGTCAGTGCACAGCAGTGTCCGTGCACAGTGATGCCAGTGTGCAGTGGTGTCTGTGTACAGCGGTGTCTGTGTACAGCAGTGTCTGTGCGTAGCAGTGTCGGTGCACAGTGATGCCAGTGTACAGTGGTGTCTGTGTACAGCGGTGTCTGTGTACAGCAGTGTCTGTGCGCAGCAGTGTCTGTGCGCAGCCGTGTCTGTGCGTAGCGGCATCGGAGTGCAGCGGTGTCTGTGCGCAGTAGTGTCGGAGTACAGCGGCGTTGGAGTGCAGCAGTGTCTGTGCGCAGCGGTGTCTGTGCGCAGCGGTGTCAGTGTGCAGCGGCATCGGAGTGCAGTGGTGTCTGTGTGCAGCAGCGTCGGTGTGCAGCAGTGTCGGTGTTCAGTGGTGTCGGTGTGCAGCGGTGTCGGTGTGCAGCGGTGTCGGTGTGCAGCGGCGTCGGTGTGCAGCGGTGTCGGTGTTCAGTGGTGTTGGTGTACAGCAGTGTTGGTGCTCATCAGTGTCGGTGTATTGCGGTGTGTGTGTTCAGTGGGGGCAGTGTGGTTTCAGTGGGAGCAGTGTGGGTTCAGTGGGGGCAGTGTGGGGTGAGAGTTGTGAGGAGGGGTAGTTGGGGGTGAATAGCAGGATGGAGCACGCTCCGCTCACCCCAGCATTCATCCTCTTCCTCCTCTTCTTCTTCCTCATTTTCTTCTTGCTGCATTGACGTCCGGAAAGGCTGCGGGGAGCAGGCTTAACAAAACGGGTGTCATAATGGGCGTGACCGAGCACACTGCCCCCATGTGGTGGACGTGTCATCAGTCACGCCCATGATGACGTCCCCTCTGTTACCCCCCCCCCGTGGCCTTTGTCAATGCAGCAAGAAGGAGAAGAGGAGGAGGAATCGTGGTGAGTGGCGGGTGAGCAGGTGCGGGGGAGCTGGAGCATGGATCGGGGGAGTGGCAGACAGGAAAGCAGGTGGAGGTGAGCCGGACTGCACCTGTCTGTCTCTCTGTAATGTAAATCCCACGTTCGCTGATTGGTCGCGCCCGGCCGGGTGCGACCAATCAGCGACGCGGGATTTCCGTTACAGAAAGAAAGACGCAATAAGGCGATTATATAGTAGATACAGCCATGCCTTCTCACTTGTGTAAGCAGCCACACTATTAGGAATCCCAAACTGTGCAGAGGATTCCTAACCCAATGTCAGCTGCACTTTTGACCTCGTGCCTCGCCAGTACCCTAAGGGTATGTGCCCATAGGTTGGTTTTCCTGCGTTTTCTGCATGCGTTTTTGCTATGGTGTTATGCAAATGTATGCTAATTTGTTCCTGCGTTTGCGCTTTCCAGCAAAACCAAAGTGTTTCACAGAAACACTGTGCACACACATTGGTTTTCCAAGTGTCAAATACCCCAGCTTATGCTGTGTATGGGAAAGATTGAGCATGTCGTATCTTTTCTGCATTTTTGCTGCAAACAATGACAAAAACGCTGAAAAAACGCAGCAAACCATCCACAGCAAAAACACAGGAAAAATACAGGTCCAGAAAGCAGTAAATCTCCTGTCAAGGACTCTAGAGATCCTTGAAGCCACTACAGGTATTGCTGCGTTTTGGACCACAGAAAAACCGACCTGTGGGCACATACCCGAATGATTAGTCCAGAGTGGCTTTCCTTGTGTCTTATCTGGAGGGAAAGGCCCTCGCTAGAACTACACCCCTAATGGAGAAGAATAATCCTATCATCTCCAATCTGTCAGCCTTTCTGGAGACCTTCCGTAAGGTCTTTAATGAGCCGGAACAGACTCCCTTTTCACTCAGCGCCAAGGTTCCCTCACTTCTATGCCAGTATGCCATTTGTTTTTGTACCATTGTGGCGCCCCTGCATCCAGGAGGCCACAAAGGGAACTGCAGCCAGGCAGGTAGGATGACAGTTGAACACCAACACCCTCACAGCCCACACAACCCACGTACAGTAGAGGGCAGCACCCAACCCGGAGCCTGGGGACTCTAGGCAGGCGAGGGGTGGTGGGTTTAGAGCAGTGGCTGGGCAAACATGTAGTCAAGTGACAGAAGGTAGAAATAGTGAAGGGGGAGGAGAAAGGAGTCAGTAGGCCGAGGTAGGCTGAGATGAAAAGACAGAGATCACACGCCCTGGCAAAGTGGGGTGTAGGAGCGCAGAATCTGAACAGAGCCAGTGCGAACCGCAGAGAGAAAGCACGTCCGAAGCCAGCACCCCGGAAGTGTGAGGGAAGAGAGGGACGGTGATTCCCCAGGGCAGTGGAGTGGTTTCCCCCGGCTCATACCTTGGCAGCTGGTCACTCGGTCTGCAGTACTCTCGATGTCTTAGGTGGCCTCAGCGGCCGATGGTCGCCACTAATAAAAGTCTCGCACACCACAGCCGCAGTTCCGTTACTTTTACTTACATGTTAAACATGGTCACCGGGTACGCTCTCTGCCAGTCTCTGGTACTTTTGCTCTTTCTCCAGAGCTGGGTTGGTACAGTCAAGCACAGAGCTCAGGTACAGGTAGCAACAGGTGCTTGTAAGTCCCGGGCGCCATAAGGTCACTTTCCTGGGAGCTGCTCCCTAGTTTGGCCACCTTCCCCAAGATGTGTCGGGTGTTTGGCCACAGCTCCCGTTAGAAAGTCTGAGGCCTCTGGTTTCGGCTCAGGTTTGAAGCTTCCGCAACGACTGCAGGGCCAGTCCCTGTGTCCTCCACCAACCCCTCTGTCTCATCAGATTCAGGCGGAGGGGGGTCGACGCCTCGTCCACACCCTTAGGGCTCTTCTCTCCGTCTCTACTGGGCTGTTCTCTCCCACCCATGGGAGTCGGCACCACACCGCCTCCACACTCCCGACTACCACTCCTCAGTCAGTTGATGTCACTCTCTCCTCTGTTGAACTGAAGTAACTGCTGCTCTAAAACTGTCCCGTCCCCCTTTTATGGCCTGAGTCCTCCCTCAGGGTCCACCCATTGTCCCAGGGGCCTGTCTCTAAATGTGTGTTGTTGTGTTGTTGCGGCTCAACCATACCATCCCAACACCTGAAGGACTGGGGCACCACATTTCCTAACCGCAGAAGTGCAGTAACTCTGGTGGCGGTTTACCCGGAGGGGCGCCACACTAATGCTCTGTGCTACGTTACTTTTCATCTCACAAATTGAGAATCCTGCTCTAAACTAAGGAAAAGAGTGATCACCCAGTTCCTTTCTATGATATAGACAAGTACATAACAGCTAAATGTACAGATGTCATATGGGATTCTTTGGATTACTGCAGTTGCCCTTGAATTTCCATGGTGTAGATGAAAAATGTTGCATCTTCAGGAAGTCACACGGCACATGACGTGCCCTCTTACCTGCCACCTTCACCCACTTGTCTTGGAATTTATAGATATCCTGCCACTTGTTGACTCCCCAAACTCCGGCAGGACCCACTGTCACGTGCATCAGCTTTCCGGGAAGATGCTTCCAGCCATTGTCCACCCTTTGGTAGATGTCATCATAATCATTTACACCGTAGACCTGACCGGCACCGGCGTCTATCTGCTTCAGCCACCCATCGATGACAATGCACAGACGATCTGCGGAGACAAGTAACGAGGGACCAAGAAAAGTGTGAAGATCACAGAATAACTAAACCTTCAGCAATTTACCTGTGTGATCATAAGGATTCCATGCCGGATGGAATTAATATTCAAGCAGTTGTCAGTCTCTCAATGGGGGCTCTAGTCTTCAAATATAAAAACTGGAGCTCAAACTTTTTTCTTCATCTTCTGGAAGGTCTTATGGCATCAATGGGGTCCGATGATTGTGACCCCATTTAGCTTTTTCTGATCACAGAGGAACTCCTATGCAACTCCTATAGTTATAACCCTGACTCTGAGCAGCATAGCGCTGCACAACAGAAAGTACTTAAAGGGATTGTCCAAAAACTATAAGTAAATACCATACTCAATATGTAACAATGTAATATTAAAAACAAACAACTTTTGTGATTTACATCCAAGGGCGTAACAATTGCAGTCATTGAGAGATGCCCATGATTGGAGGAGGATACCCCACCCAAGCAACGACTTCAGCTAAATGTGTGTCAGAGGAAGGGGACATGTATACCCGAATGGGGAACATTAAGTATTATGGTGGATATATATACCAGGATGGGGGACATATGTACCAGGAAGAAGACATATAAATCAGGATGAGGACATAAATACCAGGATGGGGGACATATATACGAGGATGAGGGACATATTAAATAGGATGGTGGATGTATATACCATGATAAGGGGCATATATTCTAGGGTTGGTGACATTTATTCCAGGACGTGGGACATATATACCAGGATGGGGATCATATAGACCAGGATGGTGGACATGTATACCTGGATGAGGACATATATACCATGATAAGGGGCATATATTCCAGGATGGGGGACATTTATACCAGGATGGGGGACATATATACCAGGATGGGGATCATATAGACCAGTATGGGGGACATATATACCAGGATGGGGGACATATATACCAGGATGGGGGACATATATACCAGGATGGGGATCATATAAACCAGGATGGGGACATATATACCGAATGGGGAACATATTAAATAGGATGGTGGACATATATACCATGATAAGGGGCATATATTCTAGGGTTGGGGACATTTATTCCAGGGTGGGGGACATATATACCAGGATGCCGGACATATATACCAGGATTGGGATCATATATCCTAGGATGAGAATATATATACCTGTAAAGGGCACAGGATTGGGAACATTACTACTCAATAAAGGGTGAGGGGGAAACATATGTTTTTATAGGATTTAGAATGCTCCATGGGTCCACACATCTGACCAATATACAGGGAGGGGCAGGTCCAAATCTTCCATCGAGGTCTATCAGACTCTAGTTATACCACTGTGCACATCAATGAATCAATCCTTATTTTTTATTAGATGTATATTACAGACATACGGTAGTTAGTTTTTATGATTAAACAGTTTGATATTAGGCATCAGGTTCACTGTTAGTTTTCGGACAACCCCTTTAACATGAGGTCCAGTGAATATAATATTGCGTTTTGGGCAATATCGCTGGGAGAAGCCCAGAAGAAATACTGAGCTGATACAACAGGATATAAATTCAGTGAATATGTAATATTAAAATGTTACTCAAAGGTTTATATGGTTATAAAAAGTATGGGGTTTGTATTATAATACATGGAGGAATATGGGGGCTGCATTATAATACATGGAGAAATGTGGGGCTGTTTGATATTAATTGTTCACCGAATGGACTTAAAAACAGACAAAAAAAACTCACCAAAATTTGCCAGGTAAATACCCATTGCACTTAGCAGCGGCTGTCAGCTCCTCTGGAGGCAACACAGGTGTCTGTATGCCGGTACTCAATCACCTGCAACCCACAGTGGGGGCGGTTGTGGCACCAGCGTCCGGCCATGCTGTCAGGGAGGTGACTGGTGGCATTTAAAGACACGAGGTTACCAAAGGCTCTGCCATTCACGGTGCATGCAAGGCATAGTGTCAGAGCAGCCTATTGGTCACGCCCTTCTATTAGATCAGGCGGGCTGTTCCGCACTGATTACATGCCTCACATAACGACAGACGCCCCCCAGAGGGCTCAGCCTCAAACTGCAGATGAAAAAATGCAATAAAACACTAAAGATGAAAAATGTGAGGTGTTTGTTGGTATTTTGGCCAAAAAACGTAAGCTGGTAACCCACGGTCAAGGGCCCTCACGCTTACCAGTCCTAACCACATGCCTTTTGAGACATGTATAATTTAATGCTAAGTGCAATGGGTATTTACCTGGCAAATTTTGGTGAGTTTTTTTTTGTCTGTTTTTAAGTCCATTCGGTGAACAATCTAAATTAAATTATACATGTCTCAAAAGGCATGTGGTTAGGACTGGTAAGCGTGAGGGCCCTTGACCGTGGGTTACCAGCTTACGTTTTTTTGGCCAAAATACCAACAAACACCTCACATTTTTCATCTTTAGTGTTTTATTGCATTTTTTCATCTGCAGTTTGAGGCTGAGCCCTCTGGGGGGCGTCTGTCGTTATGTGAGGCATGTAATCAGTGCGGAACAGCCCGCCTGATCTAATAGAAGGGCGTGACCAATAGGCTGCTCTGACACTATGCCTTGCATGCACCGTGAATGGCAGAGCCTTTGGTAACCTCGTGTCTTTAAATGCCACCAGTCACCTCCCTGACAGCATGGCCGGACGCTGGTGCCACAACCGCCCCCACTGTGGGTTGCAGGTGATTGAGTACCGGCATACAGACACCTGTGTTGCCTCCAGAGGAGCTGACAGCCGCTGCTAAGTGCAATGGGTATTTACCTGGCAAATTTTGGTGAGTTTTTTTTGGCTGTTTGATATTACATTGAAGAATATGGAGGCTACATTATATTATATAGAGGAAAAGGAGGGCTGCATTATTATATATAGAGAAATATGTAGGGTGCATTACAATATATGGAGGGTTATGTGGAGTGTAATATAAAACATGGATGATATTGGGGAGTGCATTTTAATATATGAAGGAATATGGGGGCTGCATTATATTACCTGGAGGAATATGGGGGCTGCATTATATTACCTGGAGGAATATGGGGGCTGCATCAAAATACATGGAGGACTACAGGGGTTGCATTATAATTAAAGAATATGGAGGCTGCATTATATTATATAGAAGAATATGGGGGCTATTTATGTTAAATGGAGGAATATGAGGGCTTAATTATATTATATAGAGGAATACAGGAATTGAATTATAATACATGAAGGAATCTGGGTGCTTCACTATAATACATGGAGGAATATGGGGGCTGCATTATAATATATGGAGGAATATGGGTAGGTGCCTTATAACATATTTAGGTGCACTATATTACACGGAACAAAATGCGGGCTGCATTATAATACAAGGAGGACAAAGGGGGTGCATTGTAATATATGGAGGAAAATGTGGGCTGTATTATATTAAATACAGGAATATGGGGTCTGCATTATAATAAATGTAAGCATAAGGGGCTGCATTATATTATATGGAGGGTGCATTATATTATATGGAGGAATATGGGGATGTATTATAATTTTTGGAGGGATATGGGGGTGAATTATAATAAATGGAGGAATACAGGGGCTGCATTATAATATATGGAGGAATATGGGGGGTGCATTTTAGTATATGAATGAATAAGGGGGCTGCATTATAAGACATGGAGGAATATGGAGGTTTCATTATATGATATGGTGAAATATGGGGGTGCATTATAATATATGGAGGAATATAGGAGCTACGGTATTATATATAGGGGTGTATTATAATACATGGAGGGATATGGGAATGCATTATAATATATGGAGGACTATGAGGTGCATTATACTACATGGAGGACTATGTGGGGTCCATTATACTATATGGAAGGCTATGTGGGGTAATTATAATATTTGGAGGGCTATGAAGAAGCCTTTATACTTACATAGGTCTATTTGAGGGCCATTAGTCTTTATGCAAACAATTATACAGTGTTAAGGTTTGTGTGGGGTACATTATACTGTGTGGAGGGCTGTGTGGGGGTCATTATACCATTTATAGGGATAGTAAGGGCCATTATACTACATGGACGGCTGTGGGTTCACAGTTGGGGATTATACTGTGTTGGGGGTCACCATACTTTGCCGGGGTAGTTGAGGGGGGTACAGTAGGGTCATCATACTATACATGTGTAGGAATTCACTTTGGGGGATCATACAGTGCTTATGGAGCTCTTTCGTTGGCATCGCACTTTATATGGCTGTAATGTAAGGGTAATCTAGGGGCTTCAATAGGATGAAAATTACTTTACAAGGGCAGCAAAGCTGTGAGATCTGCTATTATTTGACTCAGCTGAATATTATTTATTTATTTTTTTTAGGAGGGGGGATTAGAACTTCTATGGGGCCCCATATACGATAGTATCCCTCATACCTCCAGCACGTGTCCCTGTATTAACACTCAAAGCACCTACAAAGTTCACCTAGATTAGCCAACAATGTTTAATTGGGGTAATAGTAATGAAGGGTTAGATTTCATTACTAGACTCTTGGGTATGTCACTGTAGTGCTAATTCCTCTGATAATTAACAGCCCCAAGAATAACACGCCGACAGTTTGTCTCATATGCTTCAGAATAGATATTGATGAGCAGCAATTATAGTAACTGCAATCAATATATTGGTGAAATGGAAATGTAATATGTACAAAGTAAACCGTAAACCCTAGGCAATATCAATTTTGAATCATTTGAGACATTCTATTTTTCTTATAAACCTCATCTTTTAAATATTACTAATAAGTTAATTTTTATTATATCCAATCAATCAATCAATCCTTTTGGATTTGACAGTGAATTACTAAAATGTGATAGATGGAGATATAGATCATTGCAAGACAGTGAAACTTGCAAAATACACAACCTCCCATGATACCAACAAGCTATAACGAGCCCTTATGTATATATGACATCTGCAGATCTCCTGGTAATTGGACGTTACCTGCAGCGATGGCGGCTCCGGAGCTCAGCAGCAATAGAGCGAGGATCTGGATCATGATGACTCCTTGTGTGATGAGCTGCAGGTTCTGCACCATTTATAAGCCGCCCAAACCCCTCCCCGAGTCACCTCTTTTAAATATGGGATGTTATCTCATTCCACCATACGATGACCCAAATGACGTAGTTTCTCGAACTGTTACAGTTCTTCAGAAACATTCCTACCTAAGGGTATGTGTACATCAGGGCCCCGGGCAAAAGAGTCTCAGTGGGCCCTATGCACACGCACATACACCAATAAATACAAATCTGCTGGTGTCATTGGGTCTAGAGTCTCTTAATTAAATGCTTTTGCCTTTTCAGATTCCTCTTGGTTCGCAGGGCAGAACTTGGGTGAATGGTGCTTCAAGAGGAACAATGGTTCATTTAGACAAAAAATGGCCTACTATTTTTCTCTAAGGGGCACGTCACACCAGGCGACGTCGGTGGCTTTTGGCGCCCCGCCAGCGTCGCCGTCGCATGTTTACATGCAGCGACACCTCCGGTGACGCACCGGCAATCTCACAGGCGGCGGCGCCGCTGGGGTGTCTAAAAACCCCAGCGGCGATGCCTTAACATGGGAGACTGTGGCGCCCATCGCCTGGCAGATCGCCATCCCCCATTTACATGGGGCGATGTGTACACATC
Organism: Allobates femoralis; assembly: GCA_033576535.1. NCBI lineage: Eukaryota > Metazoa > Chordata > Amphibia > Anura > Aromobatidae > Allobates > Allobates femoralis. The sequence continues at coordinate 69,037,777 of JARQOC010000009.1, read as the reverse complement.
GCCTCATAGTGGTTGTCTGGTTTCAGAGTGCTGCTGAGAAACCAGGCGACCACTCAAATGCGTCGCTCTCGCCCATTCACATTAGGCGACACATTCGCGATGTCGGCGGCGATAGGCCACGCCCCAGCATCGCCTAAAAAAATCACCACCGACATCGCCAGGTGTGACGGTACCCTAATGGTGGGTTTACACGTTGCGATATCGGCGTCCAACTCCGACCAAAAGTCACGTGGTTCGGGCGTTGGAGCCGATATCGTTCCTGCGTTGTACGGTGTGAATATCCGATACGATGCAGGAACGATGGTAAACCGATATCGGGGGTCGAATGAGCGTGCTATTCAACCGCCCGATATCGGATGCCAGTTGGAGCGGGATCGCGCTGTGTAAACATCCAACTCCGATGCGCAGTACAACGTCCCCCATTCACTCCCATGTTAAATGGTCGTTCCTGGGTCGGGGGGCGTACACATCGTAGGGACGTTGTATCCAGATATCGCAACGTGTAAACCTCCGATGCGATTCTGGAAACACCGGCCACAAATTGTGCGCTCCCGCGCCGTTGTATACGATATCGGAACGATATCGCGACGTGTAAACCCACCATAAGGCTTGTAAGATGGACCAGAGGTGATGTTTTTGTTGGGTGGAGGTCGAAGCTCCTTGTAGGGGTACATGGACTTCTTTTTAGTGGTTGATACTCTGGATCTGAAGTGTTCTTCAGTCAGTAGGGAACAAGTGGAGCACCATTGGTAAGCTTTAAAATCTTCGCTTTGCGGTCTGATATAGAAAAAAAACAGTTCAAACAAAAAAAAAAAATAGAAAACATTGAAATACACACATTGTTGGCCCTCCTCGTTTAATGAAAGGAAAACCAACAATGGTCACAGAAATAACTTGAATCTGACAAAAGTAATAATACATAAAAAATCTATGAAAATGAAGAAATGAAAGTCAGACATTGCTTTTCTGCTTTCACATATTTTTTTAAAAAAAATTAAACTCATGAAATCGGCCTGGACAGAAATGATGGTCCCTATTGAGGCAATCCCTGCAATCAAACAATTCCTGTAACTGTCAATGAGACTTCTGCTCCTCTAGACAGGGATTATGGCGACTCCTCAAGAACAAACTGCTCCAGTTGTCGGATGTTTGAAGGTCACCTCAATGTTTTAGCTCTTTCCAAAAATGCTCAATAGAAGGCCGCTTCAGAATAGTCCAATGTTTTCCTCTTAGCCATTCTTGGGTGTTTTTAGCTGTGTGTTTTGGGACATTATTCTGGTGCAAGACCCATGACCTGCGACTGAGACCAAGCTTTCTGACACTGGGCAGCACATTTCTCTCTAGAATCCCTTGATAGTCTTGAGATTGCATTGTACCCTGCACAGATTCAAGACACCCTGTGCCAGATGCACCAAAGCAGCCCCAAAACATATTGGAGCCTCCTTCAAGTTTCACAGTAGGGACAATGTTCTTTTCTTGATATGCTTCATTTTTTCGTCTGTGCACATAGAGCTGATGTGCCTTGCCAAAAAGTTCCATCTTTGTCTTATCTGTCCATAGGACATTCTCCCAGAAGTTTTGTGGCTTGTCAACATGTAGTTTGGCAAATTCCAGTCTGTTTTTTTTATGATTTTTTTTCAACAATGGTGTCCTTCTTGGTTGTCTCCCATGAAGTCCACTTTGGCTCAAACAACAACGGATGGTGTGATCTAACACTGATGTTCCTTGACCTTCAAGTTCACCTTTAATATCCTTAGAAGTTTTTCTGGGCTCTTTTGCTACCATTTGCATTATCCGTCTCTTTGATTTGACATTAATTTTCCTCCTGCTGCCACATCCAGGGAGGTTGGCTATAGTTCCATGGATATTAAATCTCTAAATAATGCGTGCAACTGTAGTCACAGGAACATCAAGCTCATTGGAGATGGTCTTATGACCTTTACCTTTAACATGCTTGTCTATAATTGTCTTTCATATCTCCAGAGACAACTCTCTCCTTTGCTTCCTCTGGTCCATGAACGAGGAGTACCAACAATTTTGACCATGTGTGTATAAGTTATGTTCTGATTGGGTCCTCTGAGCAGCACTAAATCCTTTGGTTTGAACAAAGCTTGAAGCCTTAAAGCATTAGAAGATGGAATCTTCTCCTGAATTGGTGACCGTCACCCGCTCTCTAGTCCTTGTGTACACCTAGCAGGTATCAAAGTAATAGGAGCTTGCAAACCCCTATAAGACTCGAAAAATGTATTTCCTTGAAATCAATCTTGATTGGAATTTAGTAGAGATGGCACAACCGGCAGAAGATCACTAGAAGAATCAAGGAATGTCCTGTATGAGGTAGAAAGTTATTATTGAAACAAAAGCTGATCATAACAACACCGAGCTGTGGTGGGAAAGTGATACTGCGAAAAGTGAGATCTGTCAACACTTAGGCCATGAGGAAAAGTAAATTCTTTGCGTTCTTAATAACTACCTGGTAAATATCCATTGCACCTAGCAGCAGGCTGCCAGCTCCTCTGAGAGGCAACGCAGGTGTCTTTATGCCGGTGCTCAATCACCTACAACCCACAGATGGGGAAGGTTGTAGCACCAGCGTCCAGCCATGCTGTCAGGGAGGCACAAGGTTACCACCTGTAAATGCCACCAGTCACCTGCTTCCCTTGGCTGATACCGCCCCTCCTCTCCTCTGCCACCCCGGCTCCCAGGACTGCATTTGGCGGCTCAGCGCAGGTAGGAGAGCCGCATCACCAATAACCCCCTTCCCCCCCCCCGCTCCTCGCCGACGGCCACCCCCGCCCCTCTTCCCTTCCTCCCCCCCGCTCCTCACCGTGGCTGCACCAGGGCCCTCCGGGGTCAAGGTCCGCCACTGGCCCACACCACTTCAACTCCTGTAAAATAAGGGCCGTTATCTGTCCAGAGTTGCAAAGTGGCATGTAACCTTTAGAGACTTATATCATTACACATGTGCAGTTTCAGCATCCTGCGATAAATACAAGTGGGTCTGGAAAAATCTTTAATGAATGCCCCTCGTATATCCATTTCTTGAACTTCTAGACTTGAGGGATGAGCAACTGACTCTCCAATAAAACTGTATTCTGAGTCATTTGGGATTAACTGGTCACCAGAGATTAAGCAAAAATGTCTCTTATCAATTCCATGCACCAAAAAGGACAGTTTGGGGTAATTTATCTCAGCTTTACAACTCTACCTTGAGCTTCCAGACTATGACTAATTCACTTTGCTCAATCATTTTTCTCTCTTGCTCCAGTTTGTCCTTATGGCACTCAAAACGTCTAGGTTGATCTTCTATGTGTCGTAGCAGATTTCTGATATTTTGCTCCATAATTAGTTCTACTCTCTCCTCTTTTTTGGCTCAAGCATGTTCCACTAAAACAAGACCAAGATCAAGTGAGCAATAACCAATCATCATTACAAAATCCATATTAGACAGTAGGTCATGGTGCCGGGAATCCCACTAGTCATAAAACAGTAGGGCTTTTAGGGCTGATGTTCTCATGTGGCCTCTTCATGGTCTTTCTTTGCACAGTGATGCTTTCTGGCAGGGTCAGGAACTCCAGACCTTGAGGGCCGCCAACAGGTCATGTTTTCAGGATTTCCTTAGCATTGTGACACGCCCACTCCAGGGTCGGGGAAGACTCGGGAACCGGGCAGCAGTTGTTCTTCTTCACTACTCGGTTCTTTTCACGGGGACAGATGGGGCCGTGACCCGGTACCGTGACCCTGGCGGTGTCATATTAATAAACGGGGGTAGATGATGACCAGGGAAAGGGGTATTTGTGACGCCACCTGCGGTACGCCAGGGTGGCCGCCACTGCTTCATAACCTCTGGAGACGGTGACCGGTAGCTTGGATGGTTCTGCTCCCAGCAGGTGGAGCGCGGTCCCCAGGGCAGTAGGATGGAGGACTCAGTTCGTACCTTGACAGATGTTCACTGGGTCATCTGTACCCCAATGTCTCATGCAGATTCTGCGGCCGGTGGTCGTCGTTAAAGAAAGTCTCACACACCACAGCTGCAGTTCAGTTACTTTTACTTGGTGGTTTCAGCTTGGCCGCCAAGTACATCCATTGCAACCCTTCGGTTCAGCATCTCCAGAACCGGGTTATTGCAGTCGAGCCTTGGCTCGTTCCTCTTTCCTTCTCACTAGGTGTTTCCGTCTCTGGTGGTCCCCTCGTGCTAAAAGCTCGTCTCGCCACTCCTTACTTAGCACCTCCGCAGCACAGAGCTCAAGTACTGACAGTCATGGGTGCTCTTGTACCCCTTCCAGACATTGCTCCCTAGTTCAGCCGCCTTCCCCAAGTTGTGTTGGGTGTTCGGCCTCAGCTCCCGTTAGAAGCCTGGCGCCTCCCGTTTAATGGTTCGGACATGAAGCATCCGTGCCGTGTTCAGGGCCGGGTCCCTGTGTCGTCCACCAGCCCCTCTGTCTTGCCAGATACGGGCGTACGGGGATCTACATCTCATTCCGTACACCAAGGGCTCCCTTCTTCCTCTACACCTCTTGGTCTTTCCCTCCTGGGGCGAGCGTGGTCGTGCTCCAGTCCACGGGAGTTGGCACCGCACCGCCCCTACAACTTCCACTCCACTCCTTTCTCAATGGTCTCTTCTCTCCATTTCCCTTGACTACACTTCCCTGTCCCCCTTTTGGAGCCTGGGTCCTCCCTCTGGATCCACCCACCGTCCCAGGGACCTACAGGTTGCGTGTTTGTGTGTGTGTGTGTTTTGGCTCAACTGCACCATCCCAGCACCTGGAGAGCAGAGGCACAACGCTCCCTAATTGCAGGATACCCGGTGGGGCGCCACAATTGCACAAGGGGTGGAATCATCACCTGAGCTGGTGATTCATTTATCACCTGTGCAATACTAAGGAAATCCTGAAAAACCTGGAGTTTTGGTGACTCACCGTAGCCGGGTCTTCACGTCCCAGGCGTTGCTTCTCCTGTCACGGTTCCGCGCCTGCGGCTGTGGGGCCCGGTGGTCCAGATCAAAAGGGGTTGTGTGAACGGATAGGGGTTAATTCTTAGTTGCCGTGACGCCACCTGCGGGAATTCCGGTGACTTCACCGGCGCTGCTTGGGCCTCCGGGGAATGTACGGCAGCAAGATGGGATGCTCCCCACAGGATGAGCGGGAGTCCTCGGGGCCAGGAGCTGCACTTGGTGGTGTGTGGCAGCTCTGTAGTACTGCGTGTTGAAACCAGGAATAATGCGCAGACATACACAAAGTCTTTTAGGTACCTTTACTGGTGGCAACAGGTACACTCGGACCGGGTGATGAGGTTGACAATACTGGAGTTTCCACAGCAAGCAGTGTGTAGGCTTCCTTTCTCTATTGTTCTGGTGAGGTCGGGTGGATATGGAATCCTGCCAGACCAGGTTGTACGTTCGGAGGAACGTGATTCACCTGGGTTAACTGCACTGAGGGCACTGTTAAAGGGATTCAGCTGCGCGTAACTTCTTCCCTGGGCTCTCATCCGTGGGTGCTTCAGGTGAACAGGGGGCTAGACTCCCTGGTTGTGGTGCTGGTATCTCTGTGGTTTATGTGGTAGTCCCCACAGCTCGGTTCCCCTAACCGGATTGTTAGGGAGAGTTAGGATAACTCTTCTGTCCCTGAGAGGTGCTTTTCTCCTGTCCTATGACCCCAGTTGCAAGGGTCTCTCACTTGCTGGGTGTGCTGGTTTGGGCCTAGTATAGCTCTAGTACCAGTGACTGCACACTTCCTGCAGCTCTCCTAGCGTCTGCACACTCTGGTGTTTCTCCCTCCAGGACCCTATTTATAGGGGGAACAGGCTTAAGGTAACCAGTGGAGCTCCCCCTAGAGGCCTGGGGTGAAACAGGGTGTTCTAAGGTATTGTGTAAGTGGTGAGTGTTGCTTGCTGTGTACATTCCATTTGTGTACCAAGAGTTCTGTGGCGCCCCAACCAGGGTGCCAGGGTGCCACATTGGCGTCCCTTGAGGTCTGGAGTTCCCATCCCTGCATAACGAGGACCTGCAGCAGGTCCCCGCACAGCAGCGCTCTTTCCCACCCATCAAAATTTTCCCGGATACAGTCACCCAATAAGGTCATACTTTGCACGGTTTGTACTCCAAATTACATCAGTGGGTCAAATACTGCGTCAATGACATTTGCCGTTGTTACTACGACTTACCTGTCTTTCACCTGCTAGTTGTCTCTCCTTCTCAGTCAGGTTTTCACCCACTTTAATAATGGCAGCTTCAACGTCCTTCATCTTTAGAAATATGCATCACTTCAAGAGACTATGATTGCGAGATTGGTGACATGGTGGATACGGTCACATGACATGACGAAAGATGAATTAAGTTTCAATTGATTGGGTATTCCTACCTGTGGTCTGTAAACATTTTTGATACTTATTTTGCCTCTATATCTTTTCCTCGTTGTGTGTTTATAGATTCTATACCATTAGCTTCTCTGATACTCTGATACATACTATCTGTGTCTTTGTATCCTCCAGGTACAAAATATTTCCCAGCCATTATGTGATTATTCACAATGACATTGAGTTTCTGGAGAAGCATCGAAGCTTCGGGCAATAGCATCAGCATCATGAAGCCTTTTTATTCTTTGTAAAATATTTGCTCATTTTATTATTGATTAGTCCCTGGTTCAAGTCTCAATAACCATTATGGAAACTAAACTGAAGTTATAGGTGTAGAGATGGCCAAACACGAGATCTGCTCATTTGGGGAAGTTTGGGGTGGGACCGGGGGGTCGAGGGGTTGGTTTGGGAGGGAGAGGAAGTGGGTGGGATGGGTTTGGGTGGGGGCAGGTTTGTGTTGGGGGCAGGTGTAGGGGGGCAGGTTTGATGCGTATAGTGGACATACATACTCACACCCATACACTCAGTTTATAACTAAGAATAGATAGTTATTATGCCGGGGCAACGCCGGGCTCTACAGCCAGTATAGAATATCTATATATAATTGCATTGTGGCTCATCCACTTTCGTCCTGATGTCCGCCTATGTCACTTCCGGCCACCATATTAGCACACCCAAGTGACGGGTATGCTAATATGGCGGCCGCTGCTCCCCCCGCCGCTCCCAGCAGTCCGCCCAGTGAGCCCCCACCTGATCACCCCTATCTGGTCCTCGCAGTCCCCCCCACTTACCCAGTCCCCTCACTTACACGATGCCGCACTCCCCCACCAGCCATCACCCCAGCCGCCGAAAGCATGGGGCTAACAGGACCTGAGGTGACATCAGGATTATGGGCGGAGCCAGGTCACATGATCCTAATCTCACCACAGGATCTTCAGCACTGCAGAGATGAATAGATGGAAGAGCAGAGTGGAGGCAGGTAATGTTGCTGCAGTTCACACCACACTCACCCTGCACTCACACACCCTGCACTCACACTCACCCTGCACTCACACACCCTGCCCTCACACACATCATCAACTCACACTCACTGCACTCACTGCACTCATATGCACCCTGCACTCACACTCACCCTGAACTCAAACTCACCCTGCACTCACAGTCACCCTGCACTCACACACCCTGCATACACTCACCCTGCACTCACACTCACCCTTCACTCAGTCATCCTGCACTCACACACCCTGCACTCAAACTCGCCCTGCACTCACACTCACTGCACTCAGGGGTCCCAGCACGCGCTGCCTAGATACTCGCTGTTTATCATAGTTACCAGCGATGTGGAGGTGGCTCCCTGGACCCTGGTCGCTGGAGAGATCTGTCTGTTTGACAGCTCCCCAGCGACCAGGTAACAACACACCAGCGATCCCTACAGGATCGTTATCGTTGTCAGGATCGCTGGTGCGTCGTTGTGTGTAACGGGAGCTTTACCTTTTGTATACTGTGACCTCCTGCTCTGTGTCTGCTGCTGGCGTCCCCATGAAGTATCACCTCCATTTGTGAAACTGAACCCGACCCAGAAGAATAACAAGGAATACATAAACTGTATGTAAAATGTATATAAATAATTGTACATATATACTACAAAAATCAGAAATTCAGGAATTTTAAAACATTTTTCAACATTTTTTATAAAGTTTTTAGTGAAAGATTGAATTTTAAATAAATACCCAATATATGGTTAATAACATACACGGCTGTTATAACTGTTTTGTACCATAAAAGATAGCATAAATAAGCCGCTGATATAAAAAAAAGTTGCGCTGGGCCTGCACACTTCCTTTATCAATTACTACATTCAGGGGGTTTATTGCATGGAAGATCCTCCGCAGACTTTCAAGTAGCACATTTACATTTACATAGGTCGTTTGCTCCAGTGTATAACCTAACAAATTGTTCACCTCTGAGAGATGCCATTAGGTCTACAGGATGGGGGGGATTTTCTGCCTGAGGAATGGGACATCCATGGTACCCGGCACACCTGCTTAGTTAGGCAGAAGCCGGAGAGACTCCAAGACACTTTGACCCTTACATTTAAATAGGTTATACACTGGAGCAAACAACCTAACAAATTGTTCACCTCAGAGATGCCGTTAGGTCTACAGGATGGGGGGGATTTTTCTGCCTGAGGAATGGAACATCCATCCAATGGTACCGGCACACCTGCTTAGTTAGGCAGAACCCGGAGAGATTCCAAGACCCTTTGACCCCTACAAGGATCTAGAATTATAGCAGAGCCCAGGAGGTAACTGCCTACACATGAGCTACAATCCAGGGGCAGAACGGTTGCTAATCTGGAACAAGCCGGGTGGTACGGCGAAGGACGAAAACAGGGTACAATAGCGAGATCAGGAATTCCTCATTCAGGTGCAGGATCAGGTACCGCGTCCCTCGTGGCAGCATCAGATAACAGCATTTTTGTGCTCCTGCATCAGTTGTGATGTTCTAGTTGCTTCTTGGCGCAATAATTGGAATAAGAATACTGGTAAAGTTGCCAGTTTAGCCTGGCAGATCTTTCATTTATAGGTCTTATATAAATTATTGGTATTTCAGGACCTAGTGCTGTTTCGTCCATGAGGACTCCAAACCTTTGGATGTTACTGAATGCGCCCATTTCTGGAAGTCCAATAACTCAATTTATGACATAAGGGGTCTAGGATTATGGTTATCATCATTCTATTTTGGACCATTTCAGCCCCTGACAAACTCCATAAGTTTGTAAAGTGTGAAATGTTCTTGATCTTTGTTCTGCTGCTGTAATACTGTAATTTCCTCCGGGATCAATAAAGTTTATCTTATCTTATCTTATCTTATCTTATAATTAAAATATGGGGGGAATCTTGTCGGGCAAGGCTCCTCTTCTGTGTGTTGGAGGAGGACGGTGGATATTTAAAGAATCAACTTTGAACCAGCTTAATCCAGTGGAAACTACTACTATTGCTATTTTCTTATGTGCCCCCATTCTTTTAGGGTTATTTGCTGGTTTCTTGATCCAATGTTCGTACAATTGGTAAAGGGTCTCTTGATGAATGTGCAGCGGTCATGGGGCTAGGGTACTTGACCTTCCAGGTGTAACAGTTCGGGGAATGCCACAGTGGCGGTCCCCAGAAGTCGTGGCCGTGACCTGATGTTGCCAAGGGATATTTATAGGGGATAAACTTTGTTGTGACGCTAACTGGAGTTCTGGCCTGTAAATGGCCAGGGGTTGCTGTGGGGCACCCCCAAGGGATGATGGTATGGCAGCCAGGTGTTTTGACCTCTCCAGTCAGGGCCTAGGTCTAGATGAGGAGGAGGATGAGGGTTGTAGTGGTGTAAGGCGATGGTTCTGCAAGTGGATGCAGGGAAGTGCAAGAAGGATCAGGCACACACAGGGGTCTTGCGGTTCTTACCATGTACTTGGTATTGAAGCAGATTACTGCCCAGCCAGGGTATAGAGTCCATCAAGATTACAGTCTGGCCAGCCCAGAAGCATTCAGGGTCCAGTTTGCCAAAACACAGAGTATATTGGCCTTCTTTGCTGCTTTCCTCTTCCTGACACTTGCTACCCCTGTCCTCTCCTAAGTGTCCTGTGGTTGCCAGTCCCAGCAGGCAGTTGACTGCGGGTTCTGTGAGCGACAGTCTTGCTAGTCCTCTTAACCCCATTTAGTTCCTTGAGCCTGGGGAGGGTCCACTATGGTAGCCACTGTATCTGAAGCCCAGTAACCTCAAATTTCACGGTTGGTCTTGAAGATTCCTAACTGAATTGGGGCTGGTACCCCTTGTGCAGCTTGCTCCTCTGCCAAACCTGGACGGCTGGGTCCTCAGGCCTGGGACTAGAACTTAACTCCACGTGTTGTCCTAGCTTCCCCAGCTGCCTGACGGATCTTTCCTAGAGCTGACTCCATCTTGCCTCCCATCCTGTAACCTAACTCCTCCCTCCATCCAATTATTTACTAAGGGACTATGGCCTTGGACTGTGTAGTAACCTTGTCACTCCCATTCTCCTATAGAGATGTCAGCCGCCGGCTCCCGTCCTCACCTGCGTGAGAACAGAAGATTAGATGTCGGCGCAGGTGAGGAGGGGGGTGGACACACTAAGGAGGAGGAATAGAGCAGCAGGAGGTGACACAGAGCGGCTGGAGGCAGGGAAAAACCTCAGAGCCAACCCTGACTCAAGAACAAGTAATGCCCTCCTGACTCCGTTAATGTAAGATTAATAAAGTCTATATTTCAGTGCACAGGGGAGCTAGATACAAGGGGGAAACCTTCCCTGAATGCAGCAGGCATGCTGCATTTAGATTGGCCTGCACCAGGGGGGTGACAGATCCTCTTTAAAATCAAACACTGCTTTACCCCAGGTTGGGACGATACAGTTGCCTGGCTACATACTTTACTGTACTCAGCTTCCTAAGCTTGCTGCTATCCCTTCTTAGTGGGTGCCCACCAAAGCGGGGTGCTGCTGGACTGGGGTAGTTGGCCTTGGAAGCCCCAAAGGAAAGAAGGTTGTAATCCCTGATGAGCCAGCGGAAGGGTGAGATACTGTTGCTTGTTCCGTCCTATGTTCTTGGTGTAAATTTAATATATGCCTTTGACTTTTGGCGATCTAATAAAGTTGTGTTGTCTGAGTAGTGTTGTGCCCACGGGTAAGGTGTTTGGGCATTCAGTTGAGATAAGCCCCGGTCCATGCGGTCTTTCTTAAGACTGCCGGGCCAGCGGATGAGACCCCCACTGACCCTCGTGTCTCCACACATAGTACCTTGCCAACAAAACCATTGGTGAGCTACTTACTACTTTGAAATATTCATTGACAAAAGACAAAAAAACAGGATTAAAAGTCAGACTTTATTTCACACGAAAGATGCTATGTCAAATGGAGCGGTTTTGCCTATTTACTGTTTTTTTTTTAGAATTTTTTTTTCATTCCCCTGAAAAAATGTATCCAAATCCCTCGCCAAAAAATAGAAAACGTAATCCCATATCATGTCATGAACCAGATCTGGTCACGAGATCTAAAAACAGAGTGACGGGGTGCGCTTGTCCTCAGCTACACATTTAGAGATGGCTCCATTCTGGGAGAGGAGCCAGAGGTTTCCCTGATCATAAGTTACATGTCGGTAAATTCCGCTGAGATCCAACCGGGTCCAAGACGTTCCAGTAGGATTGTCAGCCGTGATCCCATCCCTGAAATGAAGAGGACAGATTATTCACATTGGCGACATAATGATTGATAAATAGCAAAATAATGCCATTAAAATATCGTCAATATATCCCAAAGTTTATATTCTAGTACAATATTTACTAAATGCAGTTGAAACCTGGGATAAAAAAAGTTGCAAACTTTTCACCTTTTAAGATCTTTATTTCTCCCCTTATATCACATACAAAAGAAAAGAAACAAAACACTCAAACACAAATACATGCACCTCCCCGGCGCGCGTTCCATCCCACCCATAATTCATAACCAATCATTTATTTATGTATCTAAAGCCGTCCTCCCCCCTCTACATTGCTAGTGACAATAGTTCCTCTCTAGCCAAAGTTTTTACACCTTCCTAAACTTTTTGGATTAGTAACATTGAAAGATGATGTATATCTACAGGACAATACACAACACGAGTGCTGGCTGTGTTATACAGTTGGGGCCCAACAGGTTGATGGCAGATCTCACTATGAAGCCGATAGGTGTATAACAAATTGTATTGATGAGCATTGGAGGGGACACTTTCTCCCATTTCCTACCGTATAAATGCTGCTGGTACTTTTGACAGCGGCGTCTAAACAATATTCTGCAATTGGAACTAGTTCCGATCACAGTAGTTTGACTCGGGTTCTGGCTATGTAACATCCCCATACATGCAAGGTGCACATGTATGGCGGATGTGGTAAGTTGAAACCCTGGCAGAAAGAGCTTCCTAGTCTTGCAAAGTGATGGCGCTGTGCCTGTAAACTGTCACATCCCCAGCAGAGCCTGCTCTATCGTCATCTGCTTCTGTCACCGGACACTGCCATATTCACCCTGTAGGTAATGCTGGTGATAGAGGAGGTCAGAGACAGAATCTCTGGAGAGCGCAGGTCAGAGTGGTTGGGACGTGCAGTTCTTCACAGTCTGACAGAGTGTGTGTGTGAGCTTTACAGCTGAATTCATCAACCCCCAACCTAATGGAAAGCACCACACCCTACTAACACCTTCAGCTTTCTACTGGAAGCTGCCAGAAATAGCTTTTGGTTTCCCTGGCTGTCTCCTGTCTTGTATTGGTGGTTTTCCTGTTCTACTCCTGGTCTGTTTTTTTTTTGGACACTTCTGCCTCATAATTTTGTACCTTTATGCCATCATTGTTTTGACCCAAATCCCTGACTATCGGATCCTGGTTTTGTCCTTCTCCTAACCTCCCGGCTTTGACTCCACGTGGTGACTATTCTTGACTCTGGACTGCAGCCCTTCTATAGGCAGCAATCTCCTGGATCCCTGTAAAGGACTTAAAGGGTGTCAGTGTTTCTCAGGGATCTGCCTAACGGAGGTGTTGTCTGCATGAGATAGCATTTTTGTGCCTGAAACATAAACAACACTGAGCTGCTTCCTTTGCTTGGGTGATGCTGTCATAGCTATAACTTGTCGCAACCACTAGGGGGAGCCCTCTGCTATTAGAATAAATTAGCTCATTACAAATCCATATGCAGTGAGCTCCCTCTAGTGTTGGCTGCAGGTAGTCAGAATTGTCATTATGTTAAAAAATCAAGTCCCTTATACAGATATATTGTAAAATTACTGCCACATAATTTTGACCTAAGAGCAGAATATTGTAAGCAATGACTGAAGCTTTTACCTTTTATACACCATTCCTTGGGAGTTCACGCCGTACACAAAACCATCGGTGCTGACCTCCACCATGACCAAACTGCCTTCAATGTGCTGCCACCGACTTCCTCTGCAGGCCTTGGGTTGCACGTCATAGCGGTAATAGATGTTGTTGGCACTGTTCACACCCCAGCAGCCATTGAGGCCACAACTGAAGTATTTCAGAGCCCCGTCTAGTTGAATAAATGGCAGCACTGTACCTCTGGAAAGTGTGTCCACCTGGTTCAGGCAGTAAATCCAATCATATAAATTAGCTCCAGACACAAATTTATCACCACCTGCATCTATCTGCTTCAGACTACCTGTGGAAACAGAACCAATGATCGATGTTAGAATATGGAACTGTATACCCCAATTTAACTGTTTCTCTATGGGTTCTGTATGTATGTAATTTAATGCACCGATATATGCCTGCATAGTCAATTTGCCACCATAAGATGGCGCTGTAGCACTACTGACTATAAAGTTTGTAAGTGACAGTTGTGGCTGAAGCCACATGGAAAGCAGTGATCCCCCTGTACTAAGGAGAGAAAGATGGATAGAAAGAATGGGTCATATGAGGTCAGCTACAGCGATGCGTCTCACCCCAGATAAACATTTTCACGTCACCGCGCTCACAGCAGTTTCCAGTTCCGCTATGGACGGACATCAATGTCGGCACAGCACTTCTGAACTTGCATAGACTTTGCTGGCCTCAGGATAGATATGCAGATTTTCAAAATCTGCATTAAAAAAAAGCATCAAACAATGCACCGTGAGCACAGAGCCTAAGGCTATGTGCCGACGTAGAATGTGTGCTGCGCATTTTTTGATGTCCAACATACACACCATGTTTCAAAGATTTACACAGAGAAGCTGGTGGTCTGTTGGTGCGTCTTTTGAGCGTTTTTTCATGCGGAGTTTGCTGTGTTTTTTTAGCGAATGTTCTATGTTCTGGCAGTGAATAAAACTAGTCTACAGACTGGAAAAAAAAGGGTTTCAAGATGCCATAATTTGATGTGAAGCTTCACTGTATTTTTGGTCACCAGCCCAGGTACAGCAGTCAGGTATGGGCTGCCACCCACCCCCAGCTGCTCAGTTTTCCCGGGCAGGTAATCAAAAATACAGGGGAGCCTTTTTTTAAATTATTTCTTGAATTATTTCTAGAAATAATCTTAAATTAATCTTGAATTATTTCTTGAAATCATCTTTTTAAAAAATGATGTTGTGCTTCGCTGTATTTTTGGTTGCCAGCCAGGCTGGGGTTGAAATCCTAAGCATGGGAAGTCCTAAGTGTTCTGCCACCCCTGCTCCACTACAAATTGCAACCAGTATCTGCCCCAGAAAATGTGGTGCATTCTTAGAAGTGTCATTTTCTGGAACTGTATCAGACCCTTTCAGCGGCTCTGTGGGGTTAGCAGACTGGGTAATAAGGGGTTCATGCCAGCTGAATATTGCCAGCTGGCACTAAGCCTGTGGTTCATAATGTCAGGCCAATGTTAGACTTCGCCATTATGAGCCTCTAACTAAATAATAAATAGTACACCACACCGTAAAAAGAACACAAACACATCCCTCTTTTCCCAACTTTATTATCACCACAGTAGCCCTCCACGATCCTCTGTGATGTCCGTTCACTGCGGGACCCGAAACTGCTGTTAGCGGGGTGACGTGAAAAAGTTCATCTAAGGTGAGAGCTCAGCCATGTTGCTCTGGCTGACGTCAGATGAACCAAGCTGTGACGTCACCCTGCTCACAGTAGTTTTGGTTCCCGTTGTGAATGGATGTCACACAGGATCATGGATGGTTTGTGTGGGGATAATGAAGATGGGAAAAGAGGGATGTATTTGTGTTCTTTTTACAAAAAAATGATTTTTTTACAATGTGATGTATTATTTATTATTTACTTAGAGGTTCATATCTATCATAGGCGGGGTAACCACCAGTTTTGTCCTCTCTCATCAGTTTAGTTGCCATACTGGCAACCAATCACATACACAGGCAGAGATGGTGGATGGGGCAAAGTCTGACTTTAACCAATCATCCATTAGTTTTATAAATTACTCTCTGAAAGCTGAAACCCTCCGAAATGTGGTTTAGGTTAAGAAAATAAATTGGCATCAATGCTGAAATATTCATCGTTTAATGAACACAGAATGGTCAGATTTTGGCAAGACAAATGTTTTGTCGCTTGGTCATATAATGCACCCAATCCTAGTTTACATCCTCACCTGTGCTCAGTAAATGATCGGTTAATTAGTGGGTGTGTCTAAAAAGAAACCCAGCACCCCAGACCTTCACTTGAACTGCAACTTGAGCTCTGACAACATGCCAGAAATCCACCCTGCCACCAAAGCCTTCATTATCAAGAGGCTGAAGACCAGATCCACTGCAGAGGTGGCTGACACCTTTAATGTGTCTCAGCGTCAAGCACCAAGAAATAAAAAAAGATTTGTAGAGACTGGAGATGTGTTTGACAAGCCAGGGTCCGGCAGACCCAGCAAGACAACTGCTCAGGAGGAACGTTTGTTGGTTAGAAAATCCAAAGTAAGCCTCTCTTCCACTGCAGCAGAGCTCCAACAGGCCTGGACACCTCAAGTCCCTGTGTCAACTAGAACAGTTTGTAGGATTCTGTCTTGAAATGGCCTCCATGGTTGAATCAGTGCCCAGAAGCCAGCACTAAACAAAAGGCAAATAAAAAACCATGTGGCATTTGAAAAGTCCCACAGCCTGCTAAACAGATGGACGCTGGAAAAGTGGCAGAAGGTGGATTTCTCTGATGAATCTTCAGTAGAATTACACCACAGCTGCTGCAAATATTGCAGGAGATCTACTGGAGCCCGTATGGATCCAAAATACACCCAGAAAACAGTTAAATTTGGTGGTGGAAAGATCATAGTATGGGGTTACATTCAGTATGGGGGTGTGCTAAACATTTGCAAGGTGGAAGGCAATATCAATAGCCTAAAATATCAAGAAGTATTAACTACCTCTTATATACCAAATCATAAAAGGGGTCAAATTCTGCAGCAGGATGGTGCTCCATCCCATACATCCATCTCTACAACAAAGTTTCTCCAGGCAAAAAAGATCAAGGTGCTCAAGAACTGGCCAACCCAGTCACCAGACATGAACATCACTGAGCATGTTTGGGGTCGGATGAAAGAGGAAGCTAGGAATACAAAACCAAAGAATCTAGATGAACTCTGGGAGGCATGTAAGACTGCATTCTTTACTATTCCTAATGACTTCATTAATAAATTGTATGAATCTTTGTTGAACCGCATGGATGCAGTCATTCAAGCTCATGGAAGTCACACAAAATATTAAACATAACTAATAGCACCACAACTTCATTCACCAATGTTATGCAACATATATTTATATTTTAAGTTAATTATTTGTTTGAATACCACATTACTTTCTGTGGGCGACAAAACTTTTGTCTTGCCAAAATCTGACCATTCTGTGTTCATTAAATGATCAATATTTCAGCAGTGATGCCAATTTATTTTCTTAACCTAAACCACATTTGGGAGGGTTTCAGCTTTCAAAAGAGTAATTTATACAACCAATGGATGAATTTAACATCAGGTTATAAGCTTTTATTTACATAACATGGATAAGCGACATAACTTCTGTCAGGGAGTGTACTCTAGGAAGGTAAACACTGCCGGGCTCCACTGTAAAATGGTTTCAGCTGGGTTCGGCAGCTTTGGGGCCCCTATGAAGGTGATTTCTAGGCCCTTGATTTTAACCTCCTGTTGATTTGAATGCAGTTCGTAAGTTTGCTGAACTGTTCTCCAATCTATTCGAGGAACAAATGCCCACACAGGGAACAGAGCCGAACAAGACACAAGGGAACTCACTGCTGGACCCTCTAGGGCTCACCTATAATTGGTGATACTAAGCATTTAGTTTTTCTGCAGCGCCCCCACTGGAGAACGAAATCATTAACATGACAGGTCACTAGTATCAGGGATACATGAATCTTACATAGAGGGTCCCATTTACCAACTCAGAATTGCTTAATCGGGTATCTTTGAAATCAACCATGTAAAAGTGGATGTGACTCAGGACAATAAAGTTGAAAGTCGCAGCCGTGCACAGAAAAGTTACTTTATGGAAGCTACCATGGCAATCCCAGAGCAAACATAATATCTACGGCTGTGACGAGGGTTTATGGATTCATAAAATTGGTGGATCATGAGTAGGGATGAGTGAGTATACTCGCTACTATTCGGAACTCGCCGAATAGTAGCGGTATTCGGCTACTCGCTACTCTCCGAGTATCTTATGATTACTTGGCAGTAGTGAGTAGTCCAAATACTTTCGCAGTGTATCTAGGCTTAAGTAGCCTAAAAGTGAATAAAAGTTGTTAAAAATAATAAAATTACATACTCACCTATCCGACGCCTGCATCGGGAGCGTCCCAGAAGACCTGCGATCACCGGACAAGGACCTGTGATTTCCAGCCAATCAGATGGCCGGTAGCGATCTGGCCAATTAGATGGCGACACTTCACAATCACGTGATCGCTAGCGGCCACCTGATTGGCCAGATTGCAAGGTCCTAGGTGTACTTCCAGGACCTTGCAATCTGGCCAATCAGGTGGCCGCTAGCAATCATGTGGTTGTGATGTGTCGCCATCTGATTGGCCAGATCGCTACCGGCCATCTGATTGGCTGGAAATCTCAGGTACTTGTCCGGTGATTGCAGGTCTTCTGGGACGCTACCGGTGCAGGCATCAGATAGGTGAGTATGTAATTTTATTATTTTTAACAACTTTTATTCACTTTTAGGCTACTTTCGTGTGTATCTATATATACACTGCGAAAGTAATCGGACTCGTTATACTCACGAGTACCGAATGCCGGTACCTGCTTGTTGCGAGTATAGCGAGTCCAAATATTACAGTACTCGCTCATCCCTAATCATGAGATGTTTGGTGGGATCTCGGAGAAGTTTCCTTCATGCCACCTGGTGTCTAAGGAGTAAGATTTTCTTCTTGTGGAGAGTGACACACCAGATCTGGAATTCAAGTAATGAGGAGACAAAAGCTGCAATGCTCCTCTGGGAAATAAAATATGCAAATTGTCACTTCAGAGAGGAAGAGCACTTGAACTCTAGCACCACCTATTGGAAGTAGCAACTCTAATCGTCAAAAACGACCCTTTAATGAACCATGCAATATGACTTAGGATTTATACCACATCAGAACCTCAATTTGCAGACATGATGTGTCGAGGTGTTGAACCTCATCAGTGCAAATATGAGATCTGATTTGGCTGTATGAGAGACAAAGTGGGATGTAAGGGGTAATGTTTCTCCTGTGGAGAGTGGCACACCTGATATGGCATAGAGAGAACGTAGACTTGAATTCTAGTGCTACCTATTGGAAGTAGCAATCCTAAATGTCAAAAACGATTCTTTAACGAGCCTTGCCATATGACTTAGGATTTATACCACATCAGAATCTCAATTTGCAGCCACGGTGTTTTGGGGTGTTGGCCCTCACCAGTGCAAAGAATGAGATCTGATCTGGCTGTATGAGAGACTAAGTGGGGTCTAAAGGGTGGAGAGTGGCAAACCTGATCTGGCATAGAGAGGAAATAGAGTTGAACTCTAGGACCAACTACTGGAAGTATCGATCGTGCCTTGTCATATGACTTAATAGTGTGTTTATATCAGATTAGAACCTTAATTTGCTATTTCGGAGTGTTTGCTCCTCATCAGTGCAAAGTATGAGATCTGATCTGGCTGTATGGCAGGCTTAGTGTGGTCTGAGGGGTAAGGTTTCTCCTTGTGGAGTGTGACACACCAATCTGGCATGCCATTAATTTCCACCTGGTGGAAACCCTATAAGACCAATGGCTTTCTCTTGAGGACATAGTGGTCCAAATAGACTTTTTGACCACGAGGAGGTATAATTTGTTATACAAGGCACAGATACTGGTGGATCTGAGCAAACAACACCCCATATCTCAGCTTCCTAGAGAGAAGAAAGTAGGAACCTTCAGTGGACCCCAAACTAACATGGATGGGTCAATAATAGGAATCGGCAAGACGTATAAGATGTCCACCTACCTGCTACCAACACCCAGGTGTTATCTTGCCACTTATAGATGTTGTTCCCCCTGTTGACTCCCCAGACTCCTCCTGGACCAACCGTCACGTGGATCAGTTTTCCAGGAATCTGCTTCCAGCCATTGTTCACCCATTGGTAGATGTCATCACCAGAATTTACACCATAAACCTGACTGGCGCCGGCGTCTATTTGCACCAGATTCCCAGGTATAGTCGTGCACTGCAACCCTGAGAAGAGAAGAATGATATAGTCAAAAGGAAAAGATGACAGTAAGAGCATAAAAGTAAAAATCTGCAAGAAAGAGTGAGTGAAGAAGTCACCGATAGAGAGATGTTACCTGCAGCGGTGGCTCCGGAGACCAGCAGCAATAGACCAAGGGTGAAGAGCATGGTGACTCCTTGTGTGATGTGATCTGCTGCAGGTTCCTCACCATTTATAAGCTGCCCGAACTCCTCCCCGAGTCACCTGTAAAACAGGCAGAGATTAGTGATAACTCCAGACGTCAAAATATTTCTATACAATGTAAATATACAGAACTCTGCTCCCTGCACCCCGGTCCTCTCCAAACGTCCTATAGTGCAGCAGCACCTTACTCTACGCCTCATGTGGCATGATTAACCACAAGGTTCTACCAAAAGTCTCCAAAAACTTCACAGTTTTTATATACAGCCAGTGGGGTCTGCCACCAATAACAATGCATAAGGGAATCCGCCAAGTTGTAGAACACAGACTGGTACAGCACACTTGATGGTTGAAGTTTACTCAGAGTAGTACAACACACTTAATGTAGTTGCATCTTATGCATAGTTATACAGTACACTTGATTGCAGTTTGTACAGGGTGATACTGTACTGTTCCGTTCGGTTTAAACTGAAACTATCAAGTGTACTGTGCCACCCTATGTGAACTGCAGGTGTCTAATGTACTGACATTAGATACCTGCAGTTCACATAGGGTGGCACAGTACACTTGATAGTTTCAGTTTAAACAGAACGGAACAGTACATTACACTTGATAGTTATTATTATTATTATTTATTTATATAGCGCCATTATATTCCATGGCACTTTACATGCTAAAAGGGCAGACTAGGACAAGTAACATAGTAACAATACAAGTAACAATAAATGTTGACAATTCGGTTGTACAGATACAAGAGGGGAGAAATAGTTGCAGTTGACACTAGATGGTTCAGCACACTTGATAGTTGCAGTTCACATAAGGTGGCACAGTACACTTGATAGTTGCAGTTCACACTAGATGGTTCAGCACACTTGATAGTTGCAGTTCACATAAGGTGGCACAGTACACTTGATAGTTGCAGTTCACACTAGATGGTTCAGCACACTTGATAGTTGCAGTCCACACTAGATAGTTCAGCACACTTGATAGTTGCAGTCCACACTAGATGGTTCAGCACACTTGATAGTTGCAGTTCACATAAGGTGGCACAGTACACTTGATAGTTGCAGTTCACACTAGATGGTTCAGCACACTTGATAGTTGCAGTCCACACTAGATAGTTCAGCACACTTGATAGTTGCAGTCCACACTAGATGGTTCAGCACACTTGATAGTTGCAGTTCACATAAGGTGGCACAGTACACTTGATAGTTGCAGTTCACACTAGATGGTTCAGCACACTTGATAGTTGCAGTTCACATAAGGTGGCACAGTACACTTGATAGTTGCAGTTCACACTAGATGGTTCAGCACACTTGATAGTTGCAGTCCACACTAGATGGTTCAGCACACTTGATAGTTGCAGTCCACACTAGATGGTTCAGCACACTTGATAGTTGCAGTCCACACTAGATGGTTCAGCACTCTTGATAGTTGCAGTCCACACTAGATGGTTCAGCACACTTAATAGTTGCAGTTCACACTTGATGGTCCGGTACCCTTGATAGTTTTAGTTCATGAAGGGTGGTATAGTATAGTAACTTGTAGGTTATGCAGACTGGTACAGTTCACTTGATAGTTGCAGTCCACACTAGATGGTTCAGCACACTTGATAGTTGCAGTCCACACTAGATGGTTCAGCACTCTTGATAGTTGCAGTCCACACTAGATGGTTCAGCACACTTGATAGTTGCAGTCCACACTAGATGGTTCAGCACACTTGATAGTTGCAGTCCACACTAGATGGTTCAGCACACTTGATAGTTGCAGTCCACACTAGATGGTTCAGCACTCTTGATAGTTGCAGTCCACACTAGATGGTTCAGCACACTTGATAGTTGCAGTTCACACTAGATGGTTCAGTACCCTTGATAGTTTTAGTTCATGAAGGGTGGTATAGTATAGTAACTTGTAGGTTATGCAGACTGGTACAGTACACTTGATAGTTGCACTTTAATCATGGCAGTACAGCTGATAGCATTAGTTTGCGCAGGGTGGTACAGAACACTTGATGGCTGCAGTTTAAACAGGACAGTACAGTACACTTGATGGTAACATATGCTGTTGAGAAAGGTTCTTACCGAAACACGTCCAGCGGTGTGGGACAGCTTGCCCTCAGCTATGTGATTTTATTATTCTTCTTGCACTAATAAAAAGAAAAATGAAGATATCGTCTGGTGCTGAATTCCTCATCTTTCTTATTACTGGATTGCAGCTTCTGTAAATTCCTGCACCAACGGCTTCTGGCTATCCCAGTGGTGAGTACTATTCCCTTTCCTAATTTCCAAAATTGACAATATAAATTATGTTTGCAATTTGCACAAATAGTATAGTTTACTTGATGGTTGCAGTTTATGCAGGGTGGTACAATAAACTTGATGGTTGCACTTTAACCATTACAGTACACTTGTTGGTTGTAGTTTACGCATAGTGATGCAGTACTCTTTATGATTCAATATGACTTGAAGGTTGCTCAATTCAAAGTATCTCGAGGAATTACATACCAGTGACCCAGAAGTACGTATGCCAGCCCTGGGGGACGTGTGCCAGCCATAACCAGAATAAGGGGGCCATATCTAGGACGGGGGAGCTATATCCCAGGATGAGGACCATGTACCAGGAAGAGGGGGCTATAAGAGACATATACCCCATATGATTTGTAAGACGGACACTTACATTATAAGACAGACCCCATTTAACATTAAAAATTATTTTTTTCTCTTTTCCTTCACCAAATTTGGGGGTGCGTCTTATAATCAGGTGCGTCTTATAAAGCGAAAAATACGGTACTTAATTGGACCACAGACAACCAGGATCCCCCTGGAAATACTGATTATTTGTTTCCATCCTTCAAAGCTGTTGTCAGTCCTCTGGGAAGCTACCTCCTAACCTCAGCCTTCCCAGCCGAAGAGGAACCCATAGGGCTGCACTGGTCACTCTATTTTCCTCTACCCCGTGCCTCCTAAAACCTTCATGTCTGAAACTGTCTATTAAAATTCCCCCATCCACCCATGGCAAAAGAGCAAATCTTTACTTTCGATGATTACCGCTCCACAACACCACGTTTCGGAGGGTCCAAATTCTTACTTGCAATCGGCACCGTTCCACAAAGGACTTTTACATACACTTACAGAAGCAACACAATTCATTATCCCTTCACTCCAATCAGAGACACACAGGTCATAGTAAAGGAATTTCAATGGGACAATAAATGAAGCACCCAACCAAACCTGAATGACCGCACACAGAGGTCGTACCTACAGCCTCCGTGCTCTGCCGCCTCTTGCAACATTCATTAATCCTAAGTATGTAACAAAGAGGAAACACCCTATCAAATAAATATTTAAAGTGGGTAAACCCAAACCCTTCCAAGTAACGTCACGCTTTGTTAATGTGGTTTTCTCTAGAAACAGGAGTCTTCTTTATCAATATGCAATATAAAAATAAACCAAACAGTGTAATCCAAAGATTGGCAACTCTATCCGGCTTCTATAACAGCGGGAGCTTCTTTGTATCATTTGCAATTGGGGGAAAATTAGATCAAGTTTGGGATTTCACAAAAATTGGGGCAAAGCTGCAATACCAGACCCGGTCTAAGGTTAAGAGGGGCACTGGTCTTTAAAGAAGAACCTGTCGTGAACCCTCTGTGAGGCATATCTAGGATGCTATTGTAACTGTGCTGTTACACGTACCAGGGTGTGCTGAGCAGTTTACTGATCTTCAGAGCAGTCTTTCATTCTGGCTCTGGGAGGTGTTAGGCTGATCAGGTGTTTCTACTTCCAGTGATTGCTCTTTTACTTAACTGAACAGCTTTCCCCAGAATGCTGCCAGTCATATACGTTTCCTGAAGTGCTGTGTGGCCTTCACTCCTGGGTCTACTCTGATATCTGTTATCTGATGTCAACTGTTTAATTACTCTTTTGCCATGTTCCTTGTGCTTGGTATTATTCTCCTAGCATCTTGACCCCTTGACCATGACCTGTTTAAGCCTCTGTTTAAACCCTGAATCCTCATCATGATCTCCTGGAATCACTGATCCTGGACCATTGAATGACTATGTCTCTATCTTAACAATCACTGATCTCAGGGAGACCAGTCAAGGAAACACTGCGGGCAGCAGGCAAAACCGCTCAAACACAGTGAAATCCATGGTGCATTGCCCCCTGGGAAATAATAATATGCAAATAGAGTCCGTGGAGCCTCGTTTAGGAGTCTCAAACACAGAACTAGCCAGATATCCATCCAGGGAAGGATCTAGCCATGGGGTGGCTCCTTGAGGAGACCACCATAACCACCATATTAAGTGGCCCTTTCAGTCAATATCCAGCTCTTTTCGAGTTTAAAGATATGATAAGGGAAATACCAAAACCAGGTATCCATCCACAGACAGCTGTTTCGGGGTGTTGCCCCTCATCAGTGTGGAGTAGGATTCTGGCTAGGTGGGAGCAATGCCTGGTAGACCAACATCACGAAACAATCACTGATCTCAGGGAGACCAGTCAAGGAAACACTGCGGGCAGCCGGCCTTTCAGTCAATATCCAGCTCTTTCACAGCGTTTGAGCGCTTTTGCCGGCAGCCAGCAGTGTTTCCTTGACTGGTCTCCCTGAGATCAGTGATTGTTTCGTGATATTGGTCTACCAGGCATTGCTCCCACCTAGCCTTAATCCTACTCCACACTGATGAGGGGCAACACCCCGAAACAGTTGTCTGTGGATGGATATCTGGCTTTGGTATTTCCCTTGTGATATCTTTAAACTCGTCAAGAACTGGATATTGACTGAAAGGGCCACTTAACCTTCCTAGCGGTATTCCCGAGTGTAACTCGGGGTTAATTTTCACTAACAGAAGCGGTAACCCCGAGTCACACTCGGGAATACTCGCGGCTGCTGCTGCTGCTCAGTGTGAGGCCGCAGGGGGGGAAGAAAGTGCTGTCAGAGCCCAGCCCTCTGTGGCCAGCACCCGCGGCCCCTGCTCCAGCCGCGGGTGCCATCTGTGCCCTGCACCCGCGGCCCCTGCTCCAGCCGCGGGTGCCATCTGTGCCCTGCACCCGCGGCCCCTGCTCCAGCCGCGGGTGCCATCTGTGCCCTGCACCCGCGGTCACTGCAGCCGCGGGTGCCCTCTGTGGCCAGCACCCGCGGCCCCTGCTCCAACCGCGGGCGCCATCTGTGGCCAGCACCCGCGGCCCCTGCTCCAGCCGCGGGTGCCATCTGTGGCCAGCACCCGCGGCCCCTGCTCCAGCCGCGGGTGCCATCTGTGCCCTGCACCCGCGGTCACTGCAGCCGCGGGTGCCATCTGTGGCCAGCACCCGCGGCCCCTGCTCCAGCCGCAGGTGCCCTCTGTGGCCAGCACCCGTGGCCCCTGCTCCAGCCGCGGGTGCCATCTGTGCCCTGCACCCGCGGCCCCTGCTCCAGCCGCGGGTGCCCTCTGTGGCCAGCACCCGCGGCCCCTGCTCCAGCCGCGTGTGCCATCTGTGGCCAGCACCCGCGGCCCCTGCTCCAGCCGCGGGTGCCATCTGTGGCCAGCACCCGCGGCCCCTGCTCCAGCCGCGGGTGCCATCTGTGCCCTGCACCCGCGGTCACTGCAGCCGCGGGTGCCATCTTTGGCCAGCACCCGCGGCCCCTGCTCCAGCCGCGGGTGCCATCTGTGCCCTGCACCCGCGGTCACTGCAGCCGCGGGTGCCATCTGTGGCCAGCACCCGCGGCCCCTGCTCCAGCCGCGGGTGCCCTCTGTGGCCAGCACCCGTGGCCCCTGCTCCAGCCGCGGGTGCCATCTGTGCCCTGCACCCGCGGCCCCTGCTCCAGCCGCGGGTGCCCTCTGTGGCCAGCACCCGCGACCCCTGCTCCAGCCGCGTGTGCCATCTGTGGCCAGCACCCGCAGCCCCTGCTCCAGCCGCGGGTGCCCTCTGTGGCCAGCACCCGCGGTCACTGCAGCCGCGGGTGCCATCTTTGGCCAGCACCCGCGGCCCCTGCTCCCCGTGCTGTGTCGGCGGGGAGCACCGCTGCCTGCCCCTGCTCCTGCTGCTGAGGACCGGGGTGCTGTCAGAGCCGGGGGGAGGGGGCTGGGGCATCGGGTCTTACCTGCCAGTTGCCACCGGCGCCGTGTGAGTGATATGGCACCCTTCTCCAGAGCTAGGGTTAGGGCTAGGCTTAGGGTTAGGGCTAGGGTTAGGGCTAGGGTTAGGGCTATTGTTATGGTGCTGTCACACAGCCCGATCTGGCCAGCGATGTCGGAAGCGATGCGCGGGTGCCCGCTCGCTTCCGACATCGCTGGCCAGCTGTCACACAGCATCGCTGCGGCCGGCGACACCGCAGCGATGCGGGCGGTGACATCGGCCGCTGGGCTGGGCTCAGCCCAGCGAGCGATCCGCAGCAACGCTGCGGCATAGGCTGGATCGCCGCCAACATCGCTCTGGCGATGTCACACGGCGCGATCCAGCCTTACCGCAGGTCACCGGTTGACAGATTTACGGTTCCTCCCGTAAACCTGTCAACCTGCGACCGCTCGTTTACACAGCGCGACGTCGCTAGCGACATCGCTGATACGTCACTTTTTCGGCGATGTCGCTAGCGACGTCGCCAGGTGTGACAGCATCATTAGGGTAAGGGGGCGATATTGCTGCCCATTCATGTGGAGACGTGGGGGCGTGGCCTATTGCCGGCGTCATCGCCCCTACGTCGCCACATGTAAAGGGGCGATGTTGCCGGTCCCGGCCGGTCGCCTGGTTTCACAGCAGTGCTGTGAAACCTGGCGACCATCATGGGGCGATGTGCACACCGGTAACCGGGCGGCAGTAACCTGTCAGGCGATGGGAGCCATAGGCTCCCATTGTCCTGCATCGCCGCCGGGGTTGTCGCCCTAGAGGTTGCCGACACGGGGCTGGAGGAGTCGCCCCGTCTAAACGGGGGACGGCGCTGGTGGCAGGGGCAGCGAGAGCATGCACGCCCCCGCCATTCACCGCTGACATCTCCAGCCCCGTCGCCCCATGTGACGGGGCCGTTAGGGCTAGGGTGTTAGGGTAGAGCCTGGGCTGCAGACGAGAAGAGGGGCGGGAACACCCAAGGAAAGCTGGATGCTTCCCTCAGTTACCCTCCCCTCCTCTGTCACAGAGACATCCAGCGATGTCCCCGCTGCGATCGCCGGTGAGAGCTCCTTCGGATGCCTCATATGACTTCCTGGTTCCGTCTCTGTGAGCCACAGCGGCTCATTGGAGGCGGAACTGGGTGGGAAAAAAAAAAAAGTATAACATTTCGGCCAATAAAAGAAATTTGTTATGAAAAAAAATGGTACCGCAGTTAGGCTGCTTTCACATCAGCGGTTTTTGTAAATTGCGGTAGATGCGGTGAAAAAAACGAATCTGCCGCGATTACCGCATTACCGCGACACCTGCGGCACAGTTGCCGCAAGCCCCATGGAATGTCTATGGGGGCTTGCCGCAGATGCGGCAAGTGCGGTGTCGGCACTTGCAGCAGGTGCGGCTGCAAAAAAACGCGGCTGACCGCGTTTTTTTTTTCGCGGCCGCACCTGCCACAAGTGCTGAAACCGCACTTGCCGCACCTGCCCCACCCTTACCGCAAGCCCCATAGACATTGCATGGGGCTTGCCACAACTGTGTCGCGGTTATGCGGTAAGCGCGGCAGATTGGTTATTTTCACCGCATCTGCCGCGATTTACAAAAAAACGCTAGTGTGAAAGTACCTTTAGTACAAAAATCCTGACATAATCATACCGCCAGGTATAAGATTATTGATTATTGAATAAAATTTTATTATTTATTTAATTATAATTCATGATTTTATGTTTCGAACTTTATCACATCTGAGAGGTCTACTAGAGTCTTCTTTGATCAGGTAATTACTAAGAATTGCAGCCCTACTGTACATAACACAAAATTTCCACAAAAAAAAATGTAACGCTTTTAGCATAAAATTCCAGAATTATTCGTAACGCCAGGGAGGTTAATATGGTGGTTATGGTGGTCTCCTCAAGGAGCCATCCCATGGCTAGGTCCTTCCCTGGAGGTATATCTGGCTAGTCCCGTGTTTGAGACTCCTAAACGAGGCTCCATGGACTCTATTTGCATATGTCTCTATCTACTCCCTGAATATTGCAAACTCTCTCCTGGAACTGACCCGGATTACCTGACCGCCCTGCTGCCTCTAGCCCTGTAAGTAGTGACTGTGTCACAACCTAGCTTTTGTAATGACTGGCATCACAGAACCATTGAATCCAATTTCTCTCTCCAGCTATTTTTCATCATTTGTTGTTTTCTCGTCACGGCCAATTAATTTTTTTCTTCCAAAAGCCATAATAATAATAATAATCTTTAGTAATATAGCACCAGCATATTCCACAGCGATTTTCAATTCAGAGGTTCATATACAAACAGTCATAAGTAACATAGTTGTAAAAAATACAATAATTAAAGTAAAAATAAAGACGACCCTGCTCATAAGAGCTTACAATCCACACTGAGGTGGGGGTGACACAAAGAACAGGGGCTTATTTACAATGATGGTCCAGTCATCTTGAGGAAATGGGGAATAGATAAAAGCTGCATGAGTCATCACCAGCCAATCTGTGTAGAGCTTTTGGGTTTGGTGGAGTTTATCAGAGAATTATGTTCACAGAAATAGTGAACGAGCTATAGATAAAGGACTTCGATTAGATAGCGTGATAGGCTGCCCTAAAACGACATGTTTTTAGTGAGTGCCTGAAACTGTGCAAATTGTGGATAGTCCTAATTTTTTGTGATGGAGATGTTATTTGTAGGAATGTGCTGGGGTGGGCAAGGATTTGTGAGCGTGAATGAGAGAATGTTGTGATCAGAGTGTGGAAGTGGTAAGTTATCCAAGGAGGAGGTTGAACAGAGCCGTGTAAAGACTAGGTCAAGGGTGTTACCCTCTTTGTGTGTCTCAGAGGTTGAGAGCTGTGAGAGGCCAAGAGAGGTGGTTAGAGATAGGAGCTGGGATGCAGATGGGAAGATGGGGCTGTTTATGGGGATGTTGAAGTCTCCCAGATTAAGAATAGGTAATCCTGAGGACACGAACTGCAGCAGGAAGGCAGAAAAATGGTTGAAGAACTGGGTGGGTGACCGTGGGGGGGCGGCATACCACCGCTACTCTGAGGAGTTTATTTTATATGGACATTATGATGTGAGGGTTTATTTTTTGTGGTTTTGAATGACACCAATCATTTTACACCATATAATTCTGAAATGTGGAAAAACAAAGAGTATTACAGAGTAGGGTTACAATGATGGTCACATTTGAACTCTAGCTTGTCACTGGGGTTTACGGAAGTACCAAGACGGCATCCTTGGGGGTCTTCGTCAGCCTTCCAACTGTCTCCTCAACCCATATAGACCTTGAAATTGCATTGTGGGTGGGAGAAGGACTCCCAAAACAGTGCGCTAATGCATTTACACCTCTTGAATGGTGCAGCCAGAGATTGACAATGGGAATTAAGGATCTAGCAGGAATTCTAATCACTTTTATTACATGCAAATGCCGGCTGTATAATACAGCCAGAATCCGCCATATGTTCAGTTTCTGAACCTACTTACTGTTCCGGCCTCCAGGCCCCTGACACTCTCCCAGTAGACAGCTCAAGTCTAGCAGTGACACAGGCCCATGACAGGTTTTTCCGGCCCATTACTGCACCCCTCCCTCCTTGACCTCTAGCCAGAAAATTACCCTATAAAGATTTACCTTTACCCTCGTACAACTGTGTGAATGTGAACCAAGTAAATCAGTCTTGAGACCTTCCAGGCGCCGCGTTGATGTTCGCACCTTCACCGTCCACAGGGTATCGTGCTTATCTGCTTATTGAGGGCTGCCGACTTGTGACTACTTGGTATGGAGGGCACCCGGACTACGCAGGGGCATAACACAGTGGACATTACTGTATGAATCCAACAGGAAAAAAATCACACCATGTTATGACCTGATACTGGATAGTATTATCCATAGAGCACACAGAGACTTTTGTGCACAATTTATTGACTTTATGGCCATGGCGGAGTCCCAAATCATTAGTCTGGAAACATTTATTGATTTCAGCTCTGCACCATTGAAAAATGGGAAACACCCTGCGAAGTAAATGTTTATATTGCATTAATCTCAAACTTTCAAAGAAATCTCTTACCTTACTTATTGCAGGAAAAGAGTCCACCTCCCTCTTACGCAAATTGTTCAAACACTACAAGGACCCGGGTGTGAGGTTCAAGACGGTGAGATTTATTGGGGTCCATTGGGTACTCTGTATTGGGGAGATGCCACCTCGTTAATGAAGTTGCCTGAGGCTGAGGTTATGCAGCAACATTGTAAACCAAAAATAATAAGGATAGGGATACTTAAATTAGAAACAAAAATCATCACAATCCCACAAAATGTACATTAATACATAATTTTTATAGGATTAAAATGTGCACACCCAAAAAGAATCCAAGGGTGTAGGGTAAACTACAACCACACTTACGTTTAAAAAGTGAAAATACACCGCTCAAAAGTCTAAATGTGACTTAGCTTTGTTTTTTTTTGTAGTTTCAGCCACATAATGATGTAGATAGCGGGTCTTGCAAAAAGTCCAGAGCCGTGTAAAGACTAGATCAAGGGTGTTACCCTCTTTGTGTGTCTCAGAGGTTGAGAGCTGTGAGAGGCCAAGAGAGGTGGTTAGAGATAGGAGCTGGGATGCAGATGGGAAGATGTTTCCCCCCGGTTTGTAAGGCACCAATGAGAACCCAAAAAAAGCAGGAAGGTATCACCCCTCACCAGACCTTACACCCCGGGTACTATCCCGGTGGTACTTATATGCAGACACCTTCCTGCTTTCTCTAGTTCCTCATTCCCCTGATGAATCCGGATGCCTGACAAACGCGTTGGGGTCTAGACTTTATGCAAAACCCGCTATCTACATCATTATGTGGCCGAAACTACAAAAAAACTAAGCTAAGTCACATTTAGACTTTTGAGCAGTGTATTTTTGTGCACCCCTGCGGGGATTGCCAAGGACCCACCGGTGCAGGGAGGGATGTACCCTTGGCACACGTAGCATCCAATACCTTCCACCCCAGACCTGGAGGGGGAGCCCCACTGGCTGCCTTAAGCCAGTTCCCCTATAAAGATCCAGGCCTGAGGGGAGGAGTCAGTTAGTTCCCAGAGAAACAGCAAAGAGGAAAGTAGTCTGCAGTTATCAGAGAAGAGAGCAGCAGTGAAGGAGCTGGTTGCTGGAGCCAAGCCAGGCCCAGAACAGAACCCTGACCCAGCTGTGCTGCGCCCTAGGGAGAGGGACGGAGGCCAGTGAGAGAAGTAGGAGAAGAAGAAGGGAACAGATCTGAGAACCCTTTATCTACCCGGACACCGAGTCCGAAACTGCTAATAATCTATTGTAGCAGGAAAAGCCCGGACAGACCAGGAGGATCTAGTCCCCCTGAAGTTAAAGACTGAAAATACTCCAAACCTGACCAAGCATAGGACCAGGAACCTAAGCAGAGAATAGGGATCCCACCGAAATGTCCTTATTGTCGGTTGTGGAACAGCACCCTGAGAGGGAGAAGGAGTGGCAGGTTCAGTTACAGGCAGAACTTACCCCAAACACAGCACACACTAATAGAGGAGGCCTCACAACTCTCCAAGGTGAACATCCCAAACTGCACCGAAACCTGGTTACCCTCCTGGACCGTGCCTGTTACCAGACATCAGTAAAAAGGTACTGAAACAGAGACTATTATTTGTGTGTGTGTGTGCCTGATTCCCTCCTGCCACCTCCAGCGTTCACAGCAGAACCGCTACTACTACTCCCCTCATCCATCCCGCTGCCCTGAGGTAAAGCTCCACCTGTGGGGAGCTGTACTACCAAAGCTGCATTCCCATCACCTCAGTGGCTGGCCTGCAGCGCTGGTAACCCCATTACCAGGCACCAAAGGTGGCGTCACGTTACAAATTCCCCATCATCATCACCCCCATCCCCTGCCAATGGGGCTCCAGGGCACGCAACCGGGAACCGACCAGCCGTGATCCCCAATGAAGTAAACCACCTGTCCCGGTATCCGAGTACCCCCTACCCTGTCAAAGGGCTCAGTTCTGGCGTCACAAAAGGATCCCGTGCCCTGTAAAACCGGATACTGGTGCTTAAAATAGACTTTACTGACTGTTTTGTGAACTGTAAAATCGGGCCGCCATTGCTACGCCACAGAGCGGGAAGAGCATCGCAGCTGCACGGCTAGAAAAGAGCGCGAAGATAATTCCCGCCCCTCCGCTCTGCCGGAGATCAACGAAGTGCAGCGTCTAGTTCCGGAAATACCCGAGATGCTCCGCTCTCCCTGTAGAGCCGCCGAAAAGTTTCCCGCAGCGGCTGGCAGCGGTTGACTAGGGTGGCACTGCCATGAGTGAAGCGGACAATGCACAGGTCCCTGACAGTGGGAATCACAGGAACGCTGCACCAGCCAGCCCCGCCGCCGGTGTGGAGGACCGCCGCACCCAGAGCACTGGCCCCGATAATGCCGTTAGCCTTGCCGTACATACCAGGCGCAAAATGGTTGTCAACCTACGAAGGTAAACCTGGTACCTTAGCAACCTTCAAACAAAAGATGTGTGCAGTGCTGGACATGTATGCTATGACAGAAAAGCAGCAAGCAACCGTTGTGCTGCGACAATTTACAGGCGCAGCGGAGCTAGAGGTCGAGTCTCAGAGTGATGCTGACAGAGAATCTGTAGCAAAAGTATTTGAAAAGCTCAAAGCTGCCTTTGAAAAACGCACACAGTCTGAACTAAGGATGATATTCTACCAATGCAAACAGAGACCGCAAGATACCATCAGAGACTTTGCCTTATGTTTACAAGGGGCACTCTGGTCCTTAAAGCAGGTAGACCCGGCAAGTGTATGTGGCACCCTGTTTCAGGTGACCACAGGCTTCCCTGGGACACTGAAGGATTTCCCACAGCGAGTAACCCACTTACACCCAACACCTTCCACCCCAGGCCTGTAGGGGGGGCCCAACTGGTTGCCTTAAGGCAGTTTCCCCCTATAAATAAAGGTGCTGGGGCGGAGTCAGACACAGTTGCAGACTCTAGAAGAGCTGTAAGGTAGCTCAGAGACTAGTGAGCTAAACTGGTATCGCAGCCATGCTAGGCCCAAACCAGTACACACAAGAGTCAGTGTGAGGATCCGCAGAGTAGGGATCAAAGGCAAAGGCGAGAAACACTTTACCGGGGGCAGAGGAGCCATACCGGCTCACCACACCAGAGTACCAGTCACTGGAGCGCGAGTCTGCAGGGGACAGAGGAAATAGACCCAGCAGAGAAACCAGCATCCCGAGGAGGCTTAGCTTCCCGGACACCCGCAGCTGCGCAGCACCAACAATTGAGAGCCAGAGACCCAGGGAGAGAGACGGCGGTGGTCCACGAGAGAGCCCTCAATGCAGCAACACGGGTGTGGAGAGAGAAGTAACGGTCCGGTTAGGTTCCATACCTGCCCAACTCCGAATAGGAAAGCTGAATAAGGAGGCCTACAACCCTACTCACTATGGAGATCCCAAGGTGTTTTCCTTCACTCCGGACGTGTGTACCTGTAACCAGTCATCAGTAAAGGTACCAAAGACTTTAATGTGTGCGTGTCTCTCCTTCCACTCATCCTGCACCACACCGACTGTGCTCCCCTACTCCAACCCTGTACAGAAACGACTGTGCTGGCCTACTCCACCATAACAACCTTTAGCCCCGGTGACCCAGCTCCTCCTGTAGGGATCCACTCCATCTTGCTGCCGCCCATCACCCTGGAGGCCCAAGCAGCGCCAGTGCCTTCATCGGAATCTACAGGTGGCGTCACGACTGACAACCCCTATCCCTGTAAATACACCCTTTTTATTGTCACCCAAGGGCACAGGCTCAGGCATGAGCCACCCGTGACATCCCCCACAACTGACCGCCCGAGACCTGAGTACCCACTCCCTTGTGGCCCCAGACATGTACTAGTAGAAGATAAAATGCTTGCAGAACAGTTTACGAATGGATTGAGGTTGGACTACCATTGCCAACAGGTACACATGTGGGTCTTAGATCATCCGGATGTGAACTTTAATGCTTTAAAAGACAGAGCTATAACAGTCATTCAGAGACCCAGTGCCTGCAGAGTCTGCAACCCAATCCTAGCAGGTTAACCTCTCCCATAGACTTTACACCTACTTCCAAAGACCCTGCAAAAGCGGAGGGGCAAGCTGTAGCAACCAACCCTGATGATGACCTACGTAACCAGGTGCTGCAGCTAACCAAAAATATGGATATGTGCTAAAACTCTTGCAAGCCAGGCCAGGGGCACAACCACAAAGCAAAATCCATCTAGCTGATTGCCCTGAGGATGTCCCGTGGATGAGGAGGAAGCCCAAGTCGGCCGTGGAGGGGACCAACAAGTTGCCCGTTACGGGGACCAACAAGTCGCCCATCCAGGAGACCAATGCACCATTCCAACGCAGAGACAGCGACCACCCGGATTCTTCAGGACAACCCATCTGCCTTCGCTGCAACAAACCAGGCCACTTCGCAAGCGGATGTCCTTTAAACCTGAGATTCTTGGCCAGCCCCCAGGAGTAGGACGACCGGGCCCTTATGACTGGCGTAATTGGTACATGGGAGGCCGTCCGTCCGTACCTCCACATCGGCCCTCTGGACACCGGGTCACAGGTTAGCTACCATCCCACATATCCTTTACAAACAATTTTGGTCTGATACTGATCTTAGACCCCCAGACCCTAACTTTGTCATTCTTGCAGCTAATGGACAACCACAGAATCAGGTGAGGTTCAGAGAAGTGACAATAAAGCTAGGGAGGGTAGAGTTAAAAGGCCAAGGGTTAGGTGTGGTAGAAAATAATCCTGATGAAAAATACCCCTACATGGTAATTGGTACTAATGTGATTGAAAACTGCCTTGGAGAAGTGTTGTTTTTACTCCGACAGATTGCTGAGACTGCTGGTTATGGGTGGACGAGAGTCATCGAAAGAGAAATCCGAGCCCTCATCCACAAGCAACAGGTAAATCTGTCTGGGGGAGAGATTGGCAGTGTATGGGTAACAGACCCGGTTCCCATTGTGTTACAACTGAAAAGTGAAATGATGATATGGTTTCGAGCAGCTATAGGTCTCGGAGGAAAGGACAGTTGTAGAGCCGGTATATTCAGAACATAGACCTACTAGTGACAGCCAGAGGGGTGGTGGATGTACGCAAAGGAAGAGTAACAATCCGTGTATTAAATTGTGGGGAAGAAGAAGCAAAACTACCCCGTATGTTACTGTAGCAAAGCTGTACACTGTTGTAACAACAACATACAGACAGTAGAGCCCTTTTCCCCGTCAAACCAGTCGGAGGACAACAACTCCAAGGGACAGCTGGAGGAGTGGTGTCAGCAGTTGCACGTAGGAACTGATGCCACCCCTTCCCACCAGAAGCACGGAGTCTACCGGGTAGTACAAGAGTTTGAACATGTATTTAGTAATCATCCATAGTTTGGGAGATTAAAGGGGTACACCATCACATACCCACAGGAATTATCCCCCAATTAAAGTGAGACACAGACCCATTCCACCAAACCATTACCAGTGTGCCAAAGAGATGCTGCAGGACATGAAGGAAGCCGGTGTTATAAGAGATAGCTGTAGTCCCTTGTCGGTTAGCCCCCTTAGTCCTAGTCAGAAAGAAGGATGGCACAATGAGGATGTGTGTGGATTACAGGGAAGTCAATAAGATCACTCACAAAGATGCTTACCCGTTACCCCGGATAGAGGAGTCTCTTGCTGCATTAAAGACTGCTAATTATTTCTCTACATTAGATCTCACTAGTGGGTATTGGCAGGTCTCCGTTG
The DNA here is from genome assembly GCA_033576535.1 of Allobates femoralis. NCBI lineage: Eukaryota > Metazoa > Chordata > Amphibia > Anura > Aromobatidae > Allobates > Allobates femoralis. The sequence goes on along the minus strand of JARQOC010000009.1, from coordinate 69,002,206 downwards.
CAGAAGAAGACCGGGAGAAGACAGCATTCGCAACACCAATGGGCCTATGCGAATTCAACAGCATGCCATTCGGGTTATGCAATGCACCAGGAACGTTTCAAAAACTCATTTGTTGCCTGGGACACCAGAACTTCGAGACGGTGCTCTTATACCTGGATGACATCATCGTGTATTCCAAAACCTATGAAGAACATCTGGAACACCTGGCAGAGGTATTTACAGCTTTAACAACGTACGGGATGAAGCTCAAACCATATAAATGTCACCTGCTGAAGCCGAAAGTCCAATACCTCGGGCATGTGGTCAGCGCAGATCGAGTAGCACCAGACCCGGAAAAAGTGACAGCAATCCAGGACTGGCAGAGACCAACCACCATCAGCGAGGTACGTCAATTCTTAGGTTTGGTTGGGTACTACAGAAGATTCATTAAGGGCTACACAAAGATGGCAGCGCCCCTACAAGATCTTCTGGTAGGCCAAATTAAGAAAAGAAGATCTTCAGAGCCACCATTGGAATGGGGAAAGGAACAAGAAGACTCCTTCCAGTGGATGAAGCAGGCTCTGACCGGTGAGGAAATCCTGGCTTATCCCGATTATAACATACCATTCGTCCTCTACACCGACACAAGCAATGTAGGCCTGGAAGTAGTACTATCCCAGATACAAGATGGCAAGGAAAGAGTACTTGCCTAAGCCAGCAGAAAACTTCGACCCACCAAGAGGAACCCGGGAAACTACAGTTCCTTTAAGTTGGAGTTCCTGGCCTTGGTCTGGGCTATAACAGAGCAGTTCAAGCATTACTTGGCAGCTTCAAAATTCGCTGTCTTCACGGACAACAATCTGTTAATACACTTGGATACCGCGAAGCTTGGTGAATTGGAGCAACGATGGATGGCCCGACTATCAAATTATGACTTTACCATCAAGTACCGGGCAGGCTGTAACAATGCAAATGTTGATGCCCTCTCCAGATACCCTCAAGTACATTTGCAAGGACTTGAAGAAGGGGTAGATGACTTGGAGGAAATAGAACTCCCAGCTTTCCATAAAAGTAGAAAATGGAGAATGACAGAAGATCATTTCTATCAGAACCGTCAGACTGTTGCACTAAACCCGTTGCATCACTATGGATGGAAAGAGACACAAGACAGTAAACTGGCAGTGAGCCTAGTGAAGAGGCTGGCAACCCAACCGGATTCCCAACTTGAAAAGAATGCTCCACCAGAGGCCCAACACCTGTGGAAAGAACGAAGCAGGTTATTCATGTATCAAGGTCAATTATGCAGACGGTATATCAATCCCAGAGCACATTAAATGGTATGGCAAATCGTGGTTCCAAAAAGAGAAGTCCAAATGGTGTTGGAAGCCTACCATAATGGAGCAATTAAAAGAAAAAACAAGATATTGCGCCACACTGCAACTGGAGGAACTTAACACACGGCTCTACTATGTTTGTACTAACCTTCACTGGTTGTGCAACACCCCGCACAACCAGACTGATGGCTTAATGTGGATCACTGTAGTGACAAGGGCCAATAATCCCTCCTCCTCAGATACTCCGGGCCTGGTGGTCGGCTCCTTAGTTCCTCTGGAGATGGAGGTGGGCTCCTTCACTCCTCCACCCGAAGAGGCAGACTCGCTGCACTGGCTTCCGTCCCAGCTCCACACTGTGTATCAGTTGATCATTCAAGGGTGGGTCTTTATGATGTACTGCCAGGTACTGTGGATCTTAGAGCAGCTCACACACCGCACTCCCAACAAGGGAGAAGGGGATTAGCAAATAGAAAAAACAAGCGGTGTCAGAGGATTGGAGCGCTAAAGAAACCACGGGTTGGTGATTAGATTACCGATAATTTATTGCACGAACAGCAGGGGTCCAGTATGCCACAACGCGTTTCGACGCACAGATGCGTCTTTCTCAAGTGGATCACTTGAGAAAGACGCATCTGTGCGTCGAAACGCGTTGTGGCATACTGGACCCCTGCTGTTCGTGCAATAAATTATCGGTAATCTAATCACCAACCCGTGGTTTCTTTAGCGCTCCAATCCTCTGACACCGCTTGTTTTTTCTATTTGCTAATACCATAATGGAGCAGGACACTTTGGATGAAGAAAACTGGAAATATTGTTACGTGAGAGATTCTATTGGATCGGCATAAGGTCTTTTATAGAGAAATGGTGTAAGAATTGTGGCCCATGCTCATTAAGAAGAAAAGACCGTAACAGTCAAAAAGAACCACTGCAGCCTATCATTACTAAACAGCCATTAGAACTGGTTGCCTTTGATCACGTCACACTTACACCCAGCAGATCAGGCTGTACCTATGCTCTTACCATGGTGGATCACTATTCCAGATTCCTTGTGGTAGCTCCAGGTAAAAGACTTAACAGCTCAGACAGCAGCAAGAACCTTTCAAGCCTATTTCTGCAGACCACACAGGTACCCAGAATAGGTATTGACAGACCAAGGTCCTGCCTTTGAAGCTGAAGTATTTCAAGAGCTCTGTCACCTATATGGATGCAAGAAGATTCGTACTACGCCTTACCATCCCCAAACCAACAGAATGTGCGAAAAGATGAATCACGTGGTAATAGAATTGTTGAAAATTCTGCCCTTAGAAGAACGAAACAGGTGGCCAGAGAAGTTACCAGAACTTGTTGACATCTACAACAACATCCCAGTAAGCTCAAGAAATTGTACCCCTGCATACCTCATGAGAGCAAGACCAGGAAAATTGCCAGTAGACTTTGAAATGGGCATTGTAGTTCCTGAAGAAGAGACCACAGATGCAGATTGGGATATCAGAAGAACAGAGCAATACAAGAAAATACAGGAATGTGTTGAGAGAAGTCTGGAAAAATCCAAAGAAAAGCAAGAAAACAAGTTTAACAAACGTGCGCAAGGAGCACCCTTAACACCCGGTGAATTGGTTTTGAAAAGGAAAAGGAGGCTCCACAAATTAGATGATGAATGGGAAGCAGAACCATACACTATTTTACCATCAAACTTTAACAACCAGAAGACCTGTCTGATCAGCAAAGACAATGGAGAAACAACAGCAACAGTGTCCAGAGATCATTTAAAGAAGTGCCCTCAACAACCACAACCAAAGGAATATGTACCTTGTCCAGAACTTGGAAAAGAAGAGCCAAAGACAGTCCAGATACTCATAGGAGAATCACCTGCAGATTAGAAGGTACCTACCTAATACCTATGTTGATGTTCCCACAACCAGTTGAAGAAACAAGAGCAGAAGAACAACCCGTTGTAGCAGAGCCAGAGAATCCTGCAATTGGTGCACCTGCCATTCCGACTGTGAGATCAGGTGGTCGCAGACTGTTACCCAGTTTACCTGTCACACATAGACCCACTGACACTAGTCATACACCAAAAGTATGTAGGTCAACCCGTGTCAATTTTGGACACCCACCACTCAGATACAGAGAGTAAACTGTAAAATGTGGGAAATGTAAATATGTTTAAAATGTAAATACGTAACCAATGTTAGTGTACAGAAGGGTGAAGAGCAGGCTAAAACAACCCAAACCAAGTACACAACATCAGAAAGAGGGGTGAGTTGAGTTGGTGTAAGGAGCTGTCTAGAGAGAGCAAAATCTTGGCCAATAGGTGACTCCAGGGCCAGGAGGCCTACAGCACTTATGACCGGTAGAGGCCCCTGCAATACCTAGGACTCCTACGCCGAGGCACCCATAGTAAGTGTTTGTTGTGTAACTTTGAATTTTTAAGCCTACAGAGACTTTACCTGTTTGGACTTTTGAATTTTTATCATTTCAAAAATGGACCATAGCCACAGGACTAGTGGTGGCAAAAATACTTTAAACAGCCTGCAGTGGATGGACTAGCGCTCTATGGACTGGTTACCCGTTTTTCCCATTTTTCCCTGGTTTTTGTAAAACTTATTTTGAGACGCTGTTCAAATTTCAAATGTAAATGTTAATGTTATGTTTGTTGAAAAATGTTTCAGTCCCGAAGGACTGAGATTAACTAGGGGGAAACGTGGCACCCCAGCGGGGATTGTCAGAGTACCCACTGGTGCAGGGAGGAATGTACACCTTGGCACACGCAGCACAGAACACCTTCCACCCCAGACCTGGAGGGGGAGCCCCACTGGCTGCCTTAAGCCAGTTCCCCTATAAAGATCCAGGCCCGAGGGGAGGAGTCAGTTAGTTACAGAGAAACAGCAAAGAGGAAAGTAGTCTGCAGTTATCAGAGAAGAGAGCAGTAGTGAAGGAGCTGGTTGCTGCGGCCAAGCCAGGTCCAGAACCAAGAACCCTGACCCAGCTGTGCTGCGCCCTAGGGAGAGGGACGGAGGCCTGTGGAGAAGTAGGAAGAAGGGAACAGATCTGAGAATCCTTTAGCTACCCGGACACCGGAGTCCGAAACTGATAATAATCTATTGTAGCAGGAAAAGCCCGGACAGACCAGGAGGATCTAGTTCCCCTGAAGTTAAAGACTGAAAAGACTCCAAACCTGACCAAGCATAGGACCAGGGACCTAAGCAGAGAATAGGGATCCCACAGAAAGGTCCACATTGTCGGTTGTGGAACAGCACCCTGAGAGGGAGAAAGAGCGGCAGGTTCAGTTACAGGCAGATCTTACCCCAAACACAGCACACACTAATAGAGGAGGCCTCACAACTCTCCAAGATGAACGTCCCAAACTGCACCGAAACCTGGTTACCCTCCTGGACCGTGCCTGTTACCGGACATCAGTAAATAGGTACCGAAACAGAGACTATTGTGTGTGTGTGCCTGCTTCACCGCCGACACCTGCAGCGTTCACAGCAGAATAGCTACTACTACTCCCCTCATCCACCCCGCTGCCCTGAGGTACAGCTCCACCTGTGGGGAACTGTACTACCAAAGCTGCATTCCCATCACCTCAGCGGCCGGCCGCAGCGCTGGTAACTCTATTACCAGGTACCACAGGTGGCGTCATGTTACAAATTCCCCATCATCATCACCCCCATCCTCTGCCACTGAGGGTCCAGGGCACAGAACCGGGAACCAACTAGCCGTGATCCCCAATGAAGTAAACCACCTGTCCCAGTATCCGAGTACTCCCATACCCTGTTGACCGTCTCATTTTCACTTTTTAAACATCACAGGTATGGATATGAGTGTCGGTTAATACAGGAATATCTAGGGAATCCTGATGTTGAATGGGGGCACCAAAAATATTTAGGGCTTTATACCCTCCATTGCCAGGTAGGGTATTGATTAACATATAGGGTAACTTGACCAACCTATCTTTACCCCACCTGTCTTCGTACGTTTGGTTGTAGTATACCATACACCCTTAGATGCTTTTTGAGTGTGCACATTTTAATCCTATAAACATTATAGGATAGAAGGGTACTAAAAGTACTAGCAAGGTGTGCAAAATCCCACCTGGTTGGGTATCTAGCACATTGCTCGTCATCGTAGCAGTACACTCTGGGTCGCAATTTCTTGCATTGCTCTGCGGTTTACAGGCTACAGCTCTTCTATACAAGACCTAATGACAAACCTAGCTGAATAACACTGGTGACCAGCCTGCTATACTACACTCTGTGGCAAACACAGCTGTTATATTGCTGTGTCAATTATGCAATACCTCTGAAAGCTCTTAATTTGAATCTGTGACAAACTTAGCTCTGCTGCACCATTGTTAACTCTGAATTGAACTCAGTGACAAATGTAGCCCTGCTGTACCACTGTCATCTCTGATTTGGTCTCCGGAACAAACTCAGCCATGCTGGACCACTTAAATTACTTGAATTAGACTCTATGAAAAACTCGATTCCTCTGTATTGCTGTCATCTCTGAATTGGACTCCGTAACAAATTTTGCTCTACTGTACCATTGTAATCCCTAAATTGGACTCTGTAACAAACTCAGCTCTGCTGTATCTTTGTGATCTCTGAATTAGGCTCCATAACAACCTCAGCTCTTCTGCTCCTCTGTCATCTCTGAATTGGACTTGGTAATAAACTCAGGTCAGCTTTGCCACTTTGACCCCTTGAATTAGGTTCTGCTACAAACTCGGCTCTGCTGCATCTCTGGCACCTCTGAATTGGACTCCGTAACAAATTTAGCTCTGCTGCACCATTGCGTGGTGCCCCACTAAGAGTGCGTCACAGGAGGGTACTACACCCCTGACTGAAGGTGTCGTATTCTCCGTTCCAGTGGTGAGTAGGATAATCCTCATGCTCCATCCACCACATGCACCACCTAATGCTAGAGGACCAATTAGGCACCCGTTCCTAGGGTAACAGGTCCTGGTGGGAGGAGAAACTAGGTTATAAAGCAGTGGGGGAAGCAGCAAGGAGTTAGACCAGGAAGTAAGAACAGAACAGTGCAGAAGTCAAGTCGTGACAGGAGAGAAGCTACAGAAGGAGCTGCACAGGGCCGTGCAGCACAGAAGGCAAAGTGAAAGCAGCAGATGTAGCAGAGTTGGAGAAGCTACAGAGAAGCACTGAGAAAGCTAACTGGGAGGGCACCTCAACCTGGTGACCCAGAAGAGAGAGAGAGAGGCCAAAGAATAGAGAGGATAATTGACTATCCTGACCCAGTCCACAGAACCCAGAGTACCGGCTCCGACGTGGTCCAGTTGGTTCACCCCTGCACCACAGAACCCGGAGTGGTCGTAAGCTTCATAGGAGCCCGACTCACAAACCGCCAAGTACCTCAGCTTATACCGAGGGTACCCACCAATTGAGAGCCAGGGACCGTGAGTCCGGATCCACACGGGATCCCAACCGCAGGCCCTCAGTACCCCTGGCGAGGTATACCAGAGCAGCGAAGAGAAGGGACAGTAAGAGATAGGGAAAGACATTTGTGGAGCCTTGGAAGGACACTACTCACCGCAGGAACCACCCGGTCCACTACCCGGCATTAAGGACTGTGTTACTTTGTATGCTACTGAACACCCGAGTAAATATCCGTTCAGGGTAAGCAACGTGTCTGAGCCTTATTCTAAAACTTCCATCAACCTGCATTGCTTTTCAGGAACAATCGAGCTGCCCTATTCCACCGTTGCAGTTCTGCAGCCCCGGGGACTCCGCTCGTCCTAGATACCCGCTGTTTATCATAGTTACCAGCGTCCTCCCTGCTTAGCGCTGGTAACCATGATAAACACCGGGTATCTAGGCAGTACGCGCTGCCTAGATACCCGGTGTTTACCATGGTTACCAGCCTGTGAGGTCGCTGATTGTTGCGCTCCCGCTGTCACATGCAGCGATGCGTGCTGACCAGGGGGAGACCAACGACCTAAAAATGACCCAGAGCACTCTGTAACGATCGGCGATCTCACAGCAGAGGCCTGATCGCTGCTAAGTGTCACACTTAGCGAGATCATTAGCGAGATCGCTGTTACGTCACAAAACTTGTGTGACGGGGCTTTACTCTTTGTTGAACAATAACCAATAGACTAAAGAACCAACAATCTGTTTATTTGGGATACAGAGAAGGTTTAGCTGTATGCTGGAACTCGCACTACATATAACGTGAATGAAGGCAGAACAATTATTATGTTTATAGTATTATAGCCTTTATGAAATGATTGCCAGAAAAACGCCCCTTGTTTTCAGCGTTTTTTGGTAGTTTGTGTGTTTTTTTATATGTTACTACGGTAACTTGTTTTTATTTCAATTGGAAAAAAACTGCAATAAAAATGTTGAAGAATTGCCTTTTTTTTATTTCACCAAGGGAAAAAAATGGTTTGTGAAAGAAATTTTAGAAATCTCATTTTGCTGTTAACTGTAATGTGGCGCCCCTGCGACCAGGTGGCCACAAGGTGAAGTGCAGCTGGGATAGGCAGGACGGTCACTCCACACAAACACCCACACACTCACACTACGACCCTGAGTCTAAGTCACTTGTCAGACAAGGGGTGGCGGGAGTAGCTACGTGTGGGTGGGAAGTAGAAAGAATCCGGACAAAGGGGTGGAGGAACTAGACTTCAAAAAGGACCTAAGAACACTAAGTTGTAGGCAGAATTCCCTGAAGGGTGAGGAAGGAAGAGGGAAGGATCCCCAAGCCGAGACACCCTTCAGCTAAGTGTCAAAGACAGAGAGAACGGGCCTAGCGGCCTTATCCACTAATGGCCGGCCGGGAACCCAGGCTGAACCAGAGATAGAAGGAGCCAGGTGAGCCTGACTAACCCGGGTCACTGGTAGCTGGGCCAGAGAACCAGAGTGCCGGCTCTGTAGATGCTTCAAGCCCCTAACCACGAGACACCTGGCGGGGTGCGGGAACTCTATATCCCGAGACCCAACAACCGGTATGGAGTAGGACAAAGCCATCGTACTAGGGCTAGTGACCCAGAGTGTGGGACAGATCACTACAGAGCCCGTGGTGGCTGGACAGAAACCGTACACATAGGAGAGGAGAGAGAGAATCAGAGGGCTCGAAAGGTTCACTGAGGGGGAGTGACGCAGAGGAACCATCCCAGCTGCAGTGAGAACCTGAGCCCGTGGCTGTTGTCTGAAACCGGTCCACTACAAGTGCGGTAAAGAACTCTAAAGTACTGTGGCAGAGACTGTGTTCTTGTGTTGGCAGTGGAGTAAAGTACCCGGTGAACTTGTGGCACCCTGGCACCTGTTGGGCACCACAGAAATCCTTAGGTACAAATGGAGTAAGTGACAGCACAGCAAAACCCACAAACACAAACAACACTTAGAACACCTGGTTTCACCCCGAGCCTCTAGGGGGAGCTACACTGGTGACTTCTAACCAGTTCCCCCTATAAATAGAGTCTTGGAGGGAGAAACTTCAGAGTGTGGTAGACGCTACAAGAGCTGCCAGCCTGTGTGAAACCTCCACCCTATGAGGAACACACTAGGCCCAACCAGCCTGTTAGCCAGTGGAGATCCCTGCAATTGGGATAATAGGAAGAAGGAGATCACCTCTCAGGAATACAGAGTTAATCCAACTCTTTCCAAACCATCCGGTTACTGGAACCGAAGCTGTGGAAGCTACAAAGCCCTCACAGAGAACCAGCACATCCAACAGGAGGTTTAGCCACCTGTTCCACCTGATGCACCCATCCACGAGAGCCCAGGGAAGAAGGTAGAATTATCATCACCCTTTTACAGTGCCCTCAGTGCTGATAACCAGGTGAAGCAAGTTCCATTGAACAAACTGCCCGGTCCGGCTGGATTCCACATCCACCCGACCTTAGCACCAGAAGTAGAGAAAGGAAGCCTAACACTGCTTGCTGTGAAACTCCATAAGTGCCAACTTCACTATCCCGGTCCGACAGTACCTGACTATCATCCAGTAAAGGTACCTAAAAGAGACTGTGCGTGGTTGTGCATTATTCCTGGATTCAGCGCAGCGTCCTGCAGCTGCCTCACAACATCTTGCGCAGCTCCCGGCTCCGGGGATTCCCGCTCATCCTGTGGGGAGCGTTCCATCTCGCTGTGTACCATCCCCCGGAAACCCGAACAGCGCTGGTAAAGTTACCAGAACACCCGCAGGTGGCGTCACGAAGACAAATCACCCCACTGTTCCGCCATTCCCCTATTGATCTGGACCACCGGGCCTACACTACCGCAGGCGCAGTTCCGTGACTGGAGGAGAAACAACGCCAGCTACGTGTACCCCCCGGCTACGGTGAGTCAAACTCAAGAATTGTGTTTGAGACTTATTAGTGCTGAGACTGCAGCGGCTCGCCTGTGGAGCCACACACTTGTTTTCTGTCATAGGAGAAACTGCGGGAAGAGAGCAATTGCAGGGCCCCATTACTCACTATACCTACACCTGCACAGGGGAACCAATCCCTACCCGTGGAGGGCTCACCATCCCGGCTTTTGCCATCACCATCATCCCCAAAGATCTGAACAGTAGCGGTGGCCCACACTGGTCACAAGCCACGGGTGGCGTCACGTACTACAATTCCAATAAACTATATTCCCTTTTTCTTTTATCCCCTTTTTATTGCAGCACCTGGGCATACGGAGCGGGGTCACGTCGCTGTGACATCCCCTCTGAAGACTGACAAGAGGACCCGGTTCCGAGTACTCCCTGCCCCGGGGTGCGACAGTTACACACTGCAATTTTTCCATATGAAGAAATTGGTCATCGATGTGCGAGCAAGAATGGTGCAAAAAAGTTAGTATTCTATAATCAGAGCTGTGCCGATTCGACAAATTGTTCTCCAAAATTCAATATGCGGTGATTTGATGGTGCTGCAAAGCCTCCAATTGCCCTGAAAAGAAGTATGTAATGCTCTGAGGTTCTGAGGTCTCCTAGGACTGCATCCAGCTCCTTAAAAATTATGTAATGCAAATGCAGCCTTAGTAATGTCACAGTGACCTCTATATACCTGGCTATAGGTAAACAGATGCTAGCTGTTTTTCACTGCTGAGCTGTCACTCACTATCTGTACAGTTTCATCAGTGTTTTATGTTTTTCTCTCCCATTCTCTGTGGCTAAGCTCTGAGCTAAGACGTCCTCTCACCATCAGAGATTGGCTGCTGCATTCCTTCCCTCAGCTTTTATACTGGCTATGAAAGTCCCTCCTGATTGGCTGCACTATATCATGTGATGTAATACATGCAAGACATAATGGGGAAAGCTGCAATGTTGAACCTTTCTCTGTCTGGTGCACCCTTTTGCAAGGTGTAAAATAGCAAGCTTTTTGAATTCACCGGGTTCAGCAAATTCCTAAAAACGTGGCTCTTGAATTGAACCAATTTGCTGATTTCTAATTGTAATTCATTAACAAGACGTTAGTGCAACATACTCTGATCATTTTTGACTAATGTAAACTAGTGAAAACATTTTGGTATATACTCCAGTAACGTTTTCATTGATTGTTGAGTGCTGCCTCCTTTCATTACTTTGTATAAATTTTGTTCTTAGTAGGGGTCATGCACCCACCTACAATCTGTACATGAAGGCACGTTCCCCCAGTTTTGTGTTTCAGGTGACTTTTCAGAGTAGGCTGTCCTGTGCGTACATAAAGAATTACATTATACGACCTGTATCCTGGAGCATCTATGTCTAATTTTCAGTTGTCTCTGAGCTGCTGGGTAGAGATCAGCTGCTATAATGTCTCCCATACACAGCACACACAGACATGAGGCATTCCTGCTCTCCTCTCTCTATGTAAATTGCATGCACAAGCAGCAGCTGCTGCTCCATGCAGATGCTGCGTGTCCTCCATACAGCTGCTGCCTCCGCAAAAAGATGTTCGGAGGCAGTAGCTGCATGGAGGACATAATATAGAAATACTGAGCAGTGTAGCTATGACTCCAGTATTGGAGATTGATAAAACATTTACTATAAAGCAAGGGTGGGCTGGGGCAGGGTGGCAGATGTCCCCCAGGCTACTGCTTCTGGAGTGGTTTTGGGCTGCCCCAGACTCTGCTGCCTGGAATACAGCTGCTGGCACTTGTACAGAGAGCTGCAGACCTGGCCACCTATTTCCCCAGAGAAGCACGCCTCCAACAGTCCCTCGCTTGATTTAAAGGGACTGTGTCAGGTCATTTTCTAGTATAATACTACTATTACCCTTGAATAGTGCCTTGGCAGACATTTTAAATACATGTAAAATTATTACTGTACATTATTGTACCATTTGTAATTTCCTTGCTATCAGCATTTTCAGACCCTGCAGGGATTTGCTGCATTAGTCTTGTCCATAACTATTACAGAGGATTAGTCTGGCTGCTGTATAAGTGTTATTTAAATATAGACGCCTACACAATCTGGTGTTCTGTTCCTCCCTCTGTGCTCTGTTCTGGGAAGGGGGAGGTGTTTTGTCCTGCACTGTGTGCACTGTGTAAGAGATTTCTATTATATGCTTTTCCCACATACATGTAATGTGTGTATCTGCTGAGCAAATAATCAAGCGTTCTTATAATCACATAGCAATATCTCATACCGCACACACTGCACACAATGACATGAAGAGCTCAGAGCTTCAGCTATGCACACACCTCCTCCCCCCCTCCTTTCTGCTCTTTCTGCAGACTCTGCAATAGTGCAATGAGTCACACAACAGACAGATCAGAGAGGAGGGCAGTGCAGTGTAGTGATACATGAATAATCATTCCTTGTGGAGTGGGCAGTAGAGAACTCACTGTGACAGATGGAATTAATCTTTTATTTTGAAGTTTACAGAGGATAGGAGGGAAGTATAAATAATAGAAATACATGAATAGAGAGAGCTAAGAGAAAGCAATTAGAAAATTATATCTGTTACATATGGATTTTTGACTTGACAGATTCCTTTTAATATGTATGTAGATCCCTGTGCTGCTGCTGCGCAGGGATCTACTCCGGGCAGTGGGCACTGTGACTCACCTACTTCCTCCCATGTGATGTCTTCCTCCTGTTCCCACTCCTCTTGGAGAAAGTCTTTCAATGATGCTGACAATCATCAGCACCAGTAGCTGCGCACACAGCCAGCTCCCAAACCATTTAATGTAGTCATATGCAAGCATAGACTAAAATGCATGGCTCTTGTTTAAAGCAAACACAGGGTATCAAGGTGTTCAGGGGAGAGGGTATGCTCAAAGGGGCGGGACTACAGCTGTTTCACACTGATTGACCTTCTACAGGTTGTGAAACAGCTGTAGTCCGCCCCTTCCGGGCACGCACTCTACCCTGACACCTTGCTACCCTGTGTTTTCCTTCAACAAGAGCAGCAATAAAATTTCTTTTACCTTCACCCAGACGAGTGCCACTATCTTCATTGAATATTTTCATAGACTGTCCCTTCATTCTGGGATTACAAGTGAGCACCACCCGTGTGGCGCCCCAGAGTCCTGTTGCCACTATGACATTGCCTCCCTAAGGGGGTCATGTTGTGCTTGGAAGCAAGGAAAGGTATCCACACCAGGTAAGCCCACGACACACAACACCTTCTCAACTCCAGACCAGAAGGGGGAGCTCTAACATTGTTTCAGGGGAGGTCCCCTATAAATTCTGGCCTGGGAGAGGGGTTAGGTAGTTCAGTTCCTAAGAGGACTGTGGAGAGGTCCCGTGGACTGGAGCAAAGTAAGGCTGGTCCCAGGACGGAGACTAGCCAGCGTGGGGGACCCGTAGGAGAGGGTCTGAGGAAGTGGAGAAACAGGTCTGGGGAGTGGAGCCGGTTGCCAGGCTCACCCCCGTACAGAGCATCAGAAGTGGACACCAGAGTCCAAGGTTGTGAGGGATTCCAGGCCCAGCAGCTAAAACCGGAGGGCAGGTGTGGCGCCTGTGCCAGGTAGCCACAGGACCAACTAGTACACCAAGGGAGTTTCACATCTGGTACCCACATACACACAACATCTTCCACTCCAGGCCTGTAGGGGGAGCACCACTGGTTGCTGTTAAGCCAGATCCCCTATAAATACAGGTGTTAGGGGCGGAGTTAGCCAGAGTGTGCAGTCACTAGAAGAACTGTGAAGATCAGCTCAGTGCCTAGTGAGCTAAAACTGGTTACCGGAGCCGTGCTAGGCCTGACACCAGTGCACCTCCAGAGCCAGTGTGAGGGTCCAGAGACTGAGGACCGAAGGTAGAGGCAAGGAACAGTACAGCGGGGCAGAGGAGCCATACCGGCTCACCCTAAGAGAACACAGGTCACTGGAGTCCGTATCTGCAAGGGAGAGATACACCGAGGAGGCTTAGCTTCCCGGACACCCGCAGCAGTCACCATTTGAGAGCCAGGAGCCGCAGAGAGGTAGCGGTAGTCAAGTGAGAGCCCTCAGTGCAGCAACACAGATGTGAGAAAGACAAGAGAGGTCAGGCCTGGTTCCACACACGCCAGACTTCAGGACAAGGGAGCAGGACAAGGAGGCCTATAGCCCACTCAGTCTGGAAATCCCAAAGTGTACCCTTCAACTCTGGAAGTGTACCTGCAAATCACCAGTAAAAATGTACAGAAAAGACTTTCTTGTGTGTGTGTCCATCTTTCCAGCCTGTCCCACACAGCGAAGACTGCGCTACCTTATTCCACCATTAAACCCTTACAGCTCTTGGGATCCCACTCCACCTCTAGAGAGCCTACCACCTTGCTGGCGCCCATCACCCTGGAGGCCCCAGCAGCTCCGGTGCCATCAACCGGATCTACAGGTGGTGTCACGACATTCATCTATAAACTTTCATCCCTGTAAATAACGCCTTTTTTATTGTCACCCAAGGGTACAGGCTCGGGCACCGACCACCCGTGACATCCTCGTACTCAACCGCCCGAGATCTGAGTACCCCAGACCCTTGTGGGCCCAACACAGGAAACTCCAAGTCTCACTGCCACAACGAACCCAGAAGGCACAGCAGCACCAGAGAGCTCAGGGACAGCAACCAGAGGAGTAGTACCCTGGAAGGGCTCGGGCTGCCTGCCATACGGGTGAGAGATGTTACACAGGAGAAGAGGGTCACAGGTTAGCTACAGGCAGCCAGGACTCACCAATAATAGCACAACAGAACTTACTTCCAGACCACCCGGACTCCCAACATCTCTTAAGGTACCTTTACACGCCGCCACGGCAGGCTGGATACATCCCGCTACTTCACGTGCACGAGCACGCTCAAACGGTTACAAACGGTCAACGCACCCTCTTTACACGCCGCCACAAGGTGCGCTACGCCACGCTACATCTATAGCTAGCTACATCGCCGGGTGTCTCAAGTAGCCAGCTGTAGCTCATTTACACACCGCTATAACCAGCTACTATGGGCGGACCTGGTGCAGCAGGGACAGCACATAGGCGTGCCACAATTGTGGAGTACGAGCCGTCCGTACGCTGATAGGACGAAGCAATAACATCCTGATTGGGCAGGCAACGCAGGAGGCTGAGTAATACAGCACACTCGAGCGATTGTGTAGTGTGACTCGTCAGCTCCTTAAATATGCCTCCCTATGCAGCGACTACCAATCGTCATGCAGCAGCTTCCACCAATGATCGCACATGGGGCGCGGTAACCCGGAGCCAGGGTCACGCCTTAGCTACATTGCAGGCTGTCCCGAGTTCCCTTCCGTTGCTTCTTTACACGCCGATACAGCTCGCTACCATCGGCGATGTAGCCATCAGTTTTCGAGCAGAGCTAGGAAACAGATGTATCTGTTGCCGGCTGTAGCGTCACGTCTTCAGACGCCGCTACGACGGGCTACATTGGCGCTACAAGCTACATTTGTAGCCTGTAGCGGGATGTATCCAGCCTGCCGTCGCGGCGTGTAAAGGTACCATAATGGACGGTACCCTGGACTAAACCTGCTACTACTACCAGTAAAGGTAACGGAGACTTCAACCGTTGTATCTGTTGGTTATTCAGCGCCCTCAGTCCTGCACCCCCAAGAGCCTAGCACTGCCATAGACTTTCCCGGCTGCCGTGGGGATCCGCTCCACCCGTATGGAGCGAAACCACCACCACTGTCTTCCCTTCAACCCCAGAGCTCCCACACTGCAGCAGCGGCCACCAATAGCCACATACCACGGGTGGCATCTCGACAACCATCCCTAAATCACTACCCCCAATGCTTTTAACTCGACACCCTAGACCACGGAGCCAGGCCCTCGACCTCCCGTGACTCCCCCAGCAGCACCGTTAGCCCGGTCTCCAAGTACCCCACGGCCCCGAGGCGCGTCACCCGAGGTTTCCCTTGGATAGCATCCATCAAAAAGAATCATCTCATAGTAAGAGTTTTGTGTTGGTGGAGCCTTATGTTCTTGGCTATTTCTAATAGACTAAAATGCATGTTCCAACACATCACGGTGGTGACCGGACTGCAGGGGCGCCACCGCTGTCTGACTCCTGGAGAGATTGAGAGAGTTTAACATGTTTTCAGATATGGATCAGATTTTTAGAACTGATTTCAAGATTTTCATTTCATTGCCTTTGTACAAGTTCATTACTCTTTCAAAAACAGTTTACCTACTTTTTTTGCAGTATCTGATAATCACAAATACGGTAAGTTCTCAGCCTATTTCATCAAGTTATGGCCAGATTTAAAGTGTTACATTTAGGAAGAAACTATAGCACATTATACCAGCATGAAGTAATTTACAGCAAAAAGGAAACCATATGTGTTTCTGTCTCTTTAACGCAGCCCTCCTCCCTTCTTCCCCATATTTCGCCTCCTCCCAATTCCAGAAACTCTGATTCTTAACCCAAACCGTCAGTCCTGGGAAAGTTACAACAAAAGGAAGTACACACAAAAAAGAAGAAAAAAGTAATATCTGTGTTCTCTCTGGATGGAAAGACTCCATACACTTGGACATGAAGTAATCATATACTGAATCTCTAAATTAAAATCTAATCTGGTCCATTACTAGAAAACCCGCTGCTGGCACACAACCTGGACCAGATCCATGTAACGCACAGAGGTATGTACGGTGTGGTGTATTTGCATGTTTCTGGATATGTAGACTGTAATGGGAGCGTGCACAGTCAGCATGATATATTGCACTGCATGCTCCTTCTTTAATAGCTATTGATACTGAAAGGATTTATAAACGGTGGGTATAATAATTACATTGTGGGGCCGGGGTCCTCGACCAATCAGGAGTCACAGTGGCGGTCCCCAGAAGTCGTGGCCCTGGACGGACATGTTAGAAGGGGAATTATAGTTCATGACGCCAACTGGAGTTCTAGCCCTTTTAGGTGGCCAGGGGCTGCTGTGGGGGCTTCCAAGGGAGGATGGTGTGGCAGCCAGATGTTAAGCCCTCTCCAGTCAGGGCAGGAATCCCTTGGAAGGCGTAGAGGGATGGATGGGATGGAGCTAAGGAGGAGGGTGAGGGAAGTGGTGCAGAAGAACGCAGGAAGGATCACACGACACAGTCTCTGCAGTTCTTACCCTTTACTTAAAGTTGGCAGTAGTTACAACCCAGCCGGGGTACAGTGTTCACCAGAAGCATGGCTTGGCCAGCCCAGAGATATTTAGAGTCCACCTCGCTGAGACAAAGAGCTGCCTTTTCCCATTCTGACACTTGCTACGCCTTTCCTGCCCAAAGTGTCCGTGGTTGCCATCCCCTGCCAGGCAGGTGGCTGCAGGTCCAGTGAGCGACAGTCTTTAGTCCTCTGACCCTATGTAGCCCCTTGAGCCTCAGGAAGGTTCACAAGGGAATCACTGTATTTGAAGCCCAGTGACCTCCAGTTTCACGACCGCTCCTGAAGTAACCCTGATCAAGTTGTGGCTAGTAACCCCTGCTGCAGCTAGTTCCTCTACCCAGACAACTGCAGCATATTCGTCTCTCTAGGCCCTCAGCCTAGACTTCACTCCACACAGCATGCTTCTTCTCAATCTACTTAGACTCCACTAGAACTCTCTCCTTCTTGCCACCCACCCTAACCCAACTCCTCCCTCCAGCCAGTAAGTGGGGACTGTCCTAAAGGTGGGTCTCTCCCACCCAACACTTCCCTGGCTTGAAGTTTGGATATGTTGAGTCTATGTGGGGGTCTTAGCAAAGTGTTCTCTTCTTACCTCCAGGCCTGATACCACACACATAGTACCATTTGTGGCAGCCTGGCTGCATGGGCGCACACTTACTTACAAATATTAACCACTGCTCTGTAGGTAGTGTTTGCCCTTGAACGGTCACTTTAAATACTGATAGTCAATTGACAATGGGCACAGACAAAAAAAGAGATCCCACATTGTCCATACTGCATTTCACTTGCTAGCTGGGCTTCAGTGATCACATTGCTTCCCATGTATGTGGAGTGAGACTCTATCTGGGTGTATGTTACATGTGGTCACCGTCTTTGGAAGCTTTGTTACCAGTTTTGGATTCTTTTTTGAAGCTTTAATCCACATTTATCTTTTTCCTTCACGTCTCAGTTCTGACCTCTCTCACTATACAGCCATATAAGGCCCTTTAGTGCTCTATCCATGGACATGGCCGACCTTACTTTTGTGGGAGCTGTTCTTTGCCCATAGGGGAATGGCTATGGCTAGAACGAGCGTTTATATGGGTTCATTACTGACACAATGTGGACGGTATGGCTCATCATATGTTCTTTACGCGGGTTTTTATGTCACTGGATATTAATGTCATTAACAAAATATTAAACTAGTATTAATATGAATGCATGGGTCTTTGCAAATAATAAACAAAATGCATATGTAGAGGTTACTTGACCACTAGTGATGCCGCTGTTGCTCTCAGTGCTCATTGTCGCAGTATATTATTATAATAATAATAAATTTTTAGAATGTTTCGCCAACATATTCCGCAGCGCTTCACAATACAAAGTTCACGTTTAAAGAATCATAAGAAACAATTAGAAAAAAACAATACAATACCAAAAACAATACAATATAGTACAAAGCACAATATAATACAATAATTAGAGCAAAAAAATGGCAGCCCTGCTCATAAGAGCTTACAATCTAGCAATGAGGTGGGGGTGACAAAATACAGGGGCTTATTTACAATGATGGTATAGTCAACTTGAGGAGATAGGGAAACAGATAGGAGCAGTATAAGTGGCCACCACCCATTATTTGTGATCCACTTGAGACTGGTGGTGCGGATAGGCTATGTCTAGATGACTTTGACTAGGGATCATGATAGGCTGCCCTAAAAAGATGTGTTTTTAGGCATCGCCTGAAACTATCTAAGGGTGGATACACTTATTTCTTGGGGTAGAGCATTCCAGAGAATTGGTGCAGCTCGGAGAAGGCTTGGAGCCGGGAGTGGGAGGTTCGGATTAATGCAGAAGTGAGTCTAAAGTCACTTCCAGAGCAAAGAGAACGGTGGAGTGATAGACAGAGATGAGGGAGGAGATGTAGGGGGTGCTGCACTGTGAAGAGCTTTGTGTGTGAGAACAAGCAGTTTGAGTTTGATCCTATAGTGTACAGGCAGCCAGTGCAATGACTGCACAGAGCAGAAGCATCTGAGTAACGGTTAGCTAGATAGATGATCCTGGCTGCTGCGTTAAGGATGGACTGGAGAGGGAGAGTCTAGTGCGGGGGAAGCCAACTAAAATGGAATTACAATAGTCAAGGGGGAGTGAATCAGGGCCACAGTGAGGATTTTGTGGTTTCCAAGGTGAGAAAGGGGCGAATTCTAGAGATGTTCTTCAGGTGCAAGCGCAAGAGCGGGCGAGAGATTGTATATGTGGGGTGAAGGAAAGATCAGAGTCACAATAACACCCAGACAGCGAGCCTGCTGACTAGGCGTTATGTGGTGCCTCACACTGGAGAGAGATGGCAGATTAAGGGAGGTTAGTGGAGGGAGGGAGCAGAAAAGTTCAGTTTTGGAAAGGTTCAGTTTCAGGTAGAGAGCGGACATGATATTGGAAACTGCAGCTAGACAGTCATTGGTGTTCTTTATTAGAGCAGGAGTAAGGTCAGGGGCTGAAGTGTATAGTTGTGTGTCATCAGCATAGAGATGGTACTGGAAGCCAAATCTGCTGATGGTCTGTCCAATCAGGGCCGTGTAGAGAGAGAAGAGAAGAGGTCCAAGGACTGAACCCTGAGGGACCCCAATAGTGAGAGGAAGAGGGGAGGAAGTGGAGCCAGCAAATGATACACTGAAAGAGTGGTCAAAAAGATAGGAAGAGAACCAGGAGATAGCCGTGTCCTTGATGCTGATGGAGTGCAGCATGGAGAGTAGGAGATGGTGGTCGACAGTGTCAAAGGCTGCAGAGAGTTCAAGAAGAATAAGCAGAGAGTGGTCACCATTACATTTTGCTGTTAGAAGGTCGTTGGTCACTTTGGTGAGAGCAGTTTCTGTAGAATGCTGAAACCAGACTGTAATGGGTCTAGAAGAGAGTGAGTGGAGAGGTAATGAGTGAGACGGGAGTAGACCAGGCTCTCCAGGAGTTTAGAGATGAAGGGGAGATTGGAGACTGGTCTGTAGTTTGTGCAGGATGGGTCGAGAGAAGATTTCTTTAATAATGGAGTAATGATAGAGTGTTTGAAGGAAGAGGGGAAGATGCCAGAATGGAGAGATTGAAGATTTTGGTTAGGTGAGTGGTGACCACCGGAGAGACTGGAGTAGGTGTGAGGGGATAGGGTCAGCAGTGCATGTGGTGGGATGACAGGAAGAGAGGAGCCTGGAGACTTCTTCTTCTGTGACTGGGTCAAAAGTGGAGAGTGAGCCGGAGGAAATGTGGGGAGAGGTAGGGGTAAAAGCAATTTTAGGTTGGGAGTTGATTTCCTGATGGATGTTTTCCATTTTTTCTGTGAAGTAGGAAGCCAGATCATCAGCACAGAGGTCAGTGATAGAGGCCTGCACTTGTGCAGCCCACTGGGACGGTGTACTCGGTACCGGACCGGGTCGGCTACTGGGGAGGTCACGGGTGGTCCTGGTCCGGACCGTGTCCCTGGCTCGACAATGAAGTAGGGGATATTTACAGGGGATTGTCAGTCGTGACGCCACCCACTATGTGCGGCCAATAATGTGGCCGCCGCTGCTGCAGAACCTCCGGGGATGAAAGAATGGCAGCGTAGATGGAATAGTTCCAGTGGGTAGAAATGTGTTCCCCGGGGCAGTAAGGGTTAAAGTCTATTGTGGAGTGTGCAGTACACTTACTATGCGGATGCTGCAGGAATCCTTCCTCTGCGCTGGTGCTGACAGGCTGTGGCTCTGCAGGTGGGGATTTGCTGTAATCCTGTATGGAGGGAATAGTATTCAAGCATGTAGAAGCAGACAAGGGAGGCAGATTCAGGGTCTCCGTGTTTACTCTCAAAGTTCTTCAATACCCTCGCGGAAGGGATCCCCAGCCCTATTGTACCCGTATGACTACTAGTGATCTGTCATCGTTTGTCGTCGTTTGTGGTCATCTTCGACCACTTGTCTTTGTCTACCCCCTAAATTGTAAAGCGCCATGTATCCTAATAGCGCTATATAAATACCTATTAATAATAATAATAATACAGCTCACAATTCAGTTACAGTTCTTACAAGTCTCAGTTCTTAGTACACGGGCTCACTCTCCCTCTCCGGGTTCCCTTTTCTCTCTGCAGCCAGGTCTCTGCTCTCTGTGACCCCTCACACTATCTCTGTGTCCTTTCCGGGCTGTTAACGTTCTCTGTGTGTGTGAGACTCCAGACAGTATGGCGGTGACTCGGGCCCCTGTGGGTCCTCCTGGTCGTCACTGAGCTGCCTGTCCTTGGGGGTAGGGATCCCAGTTTGGAACTAGAACCCCCCGTCGGTTGTCTGGGGTACCGGTTAAATCATCGGCCGCATCTAGAGCCGACACTCTACTCAGCCCAGCCTCCAGCAGTCCTTCAACCTGAGGCTCTACCAGGCTCTTTCCCTCTGCGTCTTTCAGTATCATAGGAGGGCTACTCCGCCTGCAGTCGGTCGCTTCAGCTGTAAGTCTAGGGCCCGGGTATCACCGTCCCTCTCTTCCCTTCACACTCCTGGGGGTATTGGCTCCGGATAGGCTTTCTCTCTCCTCCGGCTCACACTGGCTCGGTACAGATTCTGCGCTCCTTACACCCTACTTTGCCAGGACGTTTGGTTCCTTCTTTCTGCTCAGCTTAGCTCAGCCTGCTGCTGTCTCTTGGCCTGTGCCGTGTTCCTCAGTCTTGGTCTTTGATGCTCGGCACCCTGGGCCTACTGACTCTTCCTCCTCCCCCTTCACTATTTCTACTGTCAGTCACCTGACTACGTGTGTGCCCAACCCACTCCTCTAAATCCACCACCCCTTGCCTGCCTAGAGTCTACCAGGTTCAGGGCTGGATGCTGCCCTCTACTGCACGTGGGTTGTGTGGGCTGTGAGGGTGTTGTTGTGCAACTATTGTCCTACCTGCCTGGCTGCAGTTCCCTTTTTGTGGCCTCCTGGACGTAGGGGCGCCACACACTTAAGGACTGAGGAGAGAGTGAAAGGTGTCAAAGAGTTTTTTTGGGTTGTTGGATAGTTAGGAGATCAGTGTGGTGAAGTAGGTCTGTTTGGCAAGGTGAAGGGCAGAGTTGTAAGTTCTCAGCATAAATTTATAGTGAATAAAGTTTTCTGGAGTGCATGTTTTCCTCCTAGTGCATCGCTGGAGGAATCGAGTTTGTGATGTGAGCCACAGCTGTTTTACTCTGTTTGGAGGTTCTGAGGGTGAGGGGCGCTACTTGGTCCAGGGTGCTTCTGAGAGTGTCATTGTAGTGATTCACTGCCAGATCCGGACAGGAGAAGGAGGACATTGGGGACAGTGATGAATGTAGAGAGTCTGTGAGTGTATGAAAGATAATGGCCTGTAGATTTCTGAATCTGTGATATGTAGGAATGTGCTGGGGTAGGCGAGGATTTGTGAGTGTGAAGGAGAGAATGTTGTGGTCAGAGAAGGGAAGTGGTGAATTATCTAAGGAGGAGGTTGAGCAGAGCTGGACAAAGATCAGGTCAAGGGTGTTACCATCCTTGTGTGTCCCCGAGGTTGAGAGCTGAGAGAGGCCAAGAGATGTGGTTAGAGATAGGAGCTGGGATGTAGATGAGGAGATGGGGCTGTTTGTAGGGATGTTGAAGTCTCCCAGTATAAAGGTTGGTAATTCTGAGGACATGAAATGCGGCACCCACACGGAGAAATCGTCGAGGAATTCGGTGGGTGACCCTGGGGGCGGTATACCACCGCTACTCTGAGGGGGAGGATACAGAAGAGCCTAATTGTGTGGACCTCAGAAGAGGGGAATGAGACTGATGGAGCTGGAGGGATAACCTGGAAAGTACATTGTGGGGACAGGAGTAAGCCAACTCCACCACCATGTCTGTTCCCAGGTCTCGGGGAATGAGAGAAATGTAAGCTGCCATAAGAAATAGCGGCTGGCGACACTGTGTCTGAATCCTGGATCCAGGTGTCAGTGGGTGCCAGCAGATTAAGGGAGTTAGTGAGAAAGTAGTTATGAATGAATGGAAGTTTGTTACATACAGACCGTGGATTCCAGAGAGCACAATTAAAAGAGGGAGATGAAGGTGTGCAAATAATGTTTATAAGGTTAGTGGGGTTTCTATGTGTGGTGGGAGAGGGGTTGAAGTTGGAGAAAGGAGGACCAGGATTTGGAGAGATGTCCCCTGACAGAAGCAGCAGTAAAAAGAGGAAAGGCAAATAGTTTTTGTGATGGTGACTTTGTTTTTGGTGCAATACCCTGGAGCATGGTGGTCCGAGATTATTCAGTACGGTGAACAGAGTATGGGAGCTCAATAAAGTAGAAGGAAGGAGAGAGGGGCTTATGAGGATGGGGGGTGATGGAGGGGGGATGGGGCGGTGAAGGTAAATGGCAAAGGCACATAGAACAATAGATAATGAAGTAAAGGACATCGTGATAAAAAAAATATATTTTTTTCCCCTAAGAGAGTGGCTTACCTGACTCTGGCCCTGACTAACTGCCATGTAGTAACTGCATCCACTTAGCATTCAATGCCACTTTGCATGACATGCCACACGTGCTGATCCCCCACACGTGTACCCCTTAGGACTGAACTAAATTTATAAGACACACTACAGAATCAGGTGAGGGAGACCATGGGAAGTCACATGGCTTCAGGATTACATTATTATTATTATTATTATTATTATTTATATAGCACCTTTAATTCCATGGTGCTGCACATGTGAAAGGGTTACATACAAAATTATAGATCTAGTTTACAGTAAACAAATTAGCAATGACAGACTGGTACAGAGAGAAGAGGACCCTGCCGTCGTGGACTTACATTCTACAGGATGATGGGGTGGAGACAGTAGGTCAGGATGCAGCAGATCCAGTGGTAGTGAAGCGGCAGCTCTTGTCATGGTGAGGTAGCAGCGACGGTGGTGGTGAGGCGGAAGCTCCGGTGGTGGTGAGGCGGCAGCTCTTGTGGTGGTGAGGCAGCAGCTCCGGTGGTAGTGAGGCGGCAGCTCCAGTGGTGGTGAGGTGGCACGGCAGCTCCAGTGGTGGTGAGGTGGCCGCTCCGGTGGTGGTGAGGCGGAAGCTCCAGTGGTGGTGAGGCGGCAGCTCCGGTGGTGGTGAGGCGGCATGGCAGCTCTAGTGGTGTTGAGGCGGCCGCTCAGGTGGTGGTGAAGCAGCAGCTCCGGTGGTGGTGAGGCGGCAGCTTCAGTGGTGCTGAGGCGGAAACTCCAGTGGTGGTGAGGGGGCTGCTCTGGTGGTGGTGAAGCAGCTTCTCCGGTGGTGGTGAGGCGGCACCTCTGGTGGTGGTGAGGCAGTTGCGCCAGTGGTGGTGAGGCGGCAGCCTTGGGGGTGGTGAGGCGACGGCTCTGGTTGTGGTAAGGTGGTAGGGCAGCTGCTCTGATGGTGAGGTGGCAGCTCCAGTGGTGGTAGGGCGGCAGCTCCGGTGGTGATGAGGTGGCAGCTCCAGTGGTGTTGAGGTGACAGCTCCAGTGGTGTTGAGGTGACAGCTCCGGTGGTGGTGAGGCAGCAGCTCCGGCGGTGGTGAGGCGGCAGCATGTGTGCATGATTGGATGTGTTGAGGCGCAGAATTTCAGAAAATGTGAGGTATTCGAGAGAAATCTTGGAGGCGATTGGGTGAGGAAAGAATAAGTGTGGAGGAGAGGAGGAGGTCTTGGGAGGATCGAAAATTACGTGAGGGAAGCTATTGGGAGATTAGTTCAGGGATATAGGGAGGGCACAGGTTATGGACGGCTTTGTAGGTCAGTTTTTAGTAGCTTGTACTGGATTTGTTGGGGAATTGGGAGCCAGTGGATGGATTTACAGAGGGGATAAAAAGTGGAGTAGCGAGGAGAGAGGTGGATTAGTCGGGAAGCAGAGTTGAGGATGGACTGGAGAGGTGAAAGAGTGTTAGCAGGTAGGCCACAGAGGAGGAGGTTGCAGTAATCGAGGTGGGAGATGATGAGGGCAGTTACAATAGCTTTTGTAGATTGAAGGCTGAGGAAAGGACGGATTCTGGAAATATCTTTGAGCTGGAGGCTCATCAAATTTTTTTTATTATTTTTTATTGCAGCTGCAGCACTTTTGGAGTCACAATGACTTATATTCTTCTGTAATGTAGAGGCGCCACCTAGCAAACTGGATACAGCTACGTTTACTGTGTAGCCCTAGCGTATATGAATTGTGTATTATTTCTCATTGGCAAACCCTAAGTGACATATTTGTTTTAATTGCACTATGAAAATAAAGCATCATGCCAAGTTACAAAATGAATCTAGCATGCTGCCAATGCCATAGTGGTCTGATAGTAATGGGATGGCGCCCCAAGACGTTTTATTTATAGGCAAATGTTAATACACAAGCACATGCAACTTCAGGGTTATTGGTTACACCTAGTTGTTTACTACACACTGATTGGCTCCCAATGGCGGTGCTATATGGTGTCCCCAATATTCAAAGTATTGGCAAGTGGATGGTACACCATCTTATCTTATTTTGGGTAGATGGGGTTATGGAGGGTCATGTTTACACATGTTCAAAGACAAAAATAAGTTTACGAGTATTTTAGGGAAAAAAACGAGTTTGTCCGATGCCATCTTAGAAGTCCAAAATGGAATGTTCAGTATATTCAAACATTACACAATTGTCCAGTTTATTTTGTCAGATAATTTCCCTGACACTTGTCTTCACATTAAAGTTGGCTTTATATTTGGAGTCATGACAAAAAAGGAAAAGTGGCTCTCACCATGTCTAGGCCTAAAATGACTTCTTTATTGCATGTCTTTAAAAATACAGGCAGGTACAGAGGGACATTCACAGCATATCATACTGGGCAGGGGCGGACCTACCGTGGTGCAGCTGGAGCAGCTGCACCAGGGCCCTGAGTGGCTAGGGGGCCCCTCAAGCCTGCAGGGGGGCCCCCAGCCAACCCCCATGACCCCGTGCCAGTGTGGCAGAGGAGAGGTTGTTAACCGAGGAAAGCTTCCTGCTTCCCCTGGCTGAGCCCGCCCCTCCTCTCCTCTGCCGCCCCGGCTCCCAGCGCGGCTCACACGACGCAGGTAGGAGAAGCCGCAGCACACATAGCCCCGCTCACCGCCGTTGCCTGGCAGCACCCACCCATAAGCCCCCCCCCCAACGGTCCTCGCCGACTGTCCGATAGCACCAAGCCCCCCCACCCCGTGCTCCTCTCCGTCATCTGCTGCTGCACCAGGGATGCAAGGTCCGCCCATGATACTGGGATTACAGCTGTTTCGTGCTGAGGATCTATGGAAGTGCTAAAACAGCACAAAACAGCTGTAATCCCGGTATGATATGCAGTGAACGTCCATCTGTACCTGCCTGTATTTTAAAAGACATGCAATAAATAAGTTGTTTTAGGCATAGACACGGTGAGCGCCACTTTCCCTTTGTTGTCTTGATTTTTACAAACTCTTAAACTAAGTCAGCACCACTTGTTAGCCATCATATGCTGGATTCTCCATTTCTCCATAACGTTTTATGTTTGGAATGTGTTCTATCTTTGCACAGCTCTTTCATCATGAAACGGTCAACAACTCATCATCTAGAGGAACGTTTCTTCACTCGTTTTTTTGGGTCTGTTTAGAGGACATCAATCTTCTCAAGCACCTGATGCATCTCCTAAAGGGCACTTACGTCTTCACTCACTTCCCGGAGCTTTTCTGTTTGTAGGTATATTTCTTGTATTAGTAGGTCTAATTATTGCTGTCATTGGTTACTGGCCTCCAAAATCCCAAAGCCAGTTTCCAACAATGCCTCCTTCACAACCCCAGGAAACTGTGGAAAGACTAAAACTGATCGGTCCTGTCATAATGGGATTTGGCCTGTTTGTTTTTATATGTGCTAATACACTTCTGTATGAAAATCGGGACATGGAAACCAGGAGGCTTCTCCAGACCGGTGCAGTCACACAGGAACATACTGACATAGCTTTATCGGCTAATAGTGGGGTGAAGGACCAAACCCACAATACATGGAATGACAGTTCTGGAGAGCTGGACAACAGGAGGAATATATTTATTAGGGCACAGCTTTTGTGTCCCGCCATGAATGACCTCTCTGTTTCTCTGGTGAGCATACACTCAGATCCATGTATTTCATCCCTGCCTCAACTGGGCGAGAGAATCAAACTCAAGGAGAAAGCAGAAAGGTGCTACAGCTCTGACGTCAAGATAAACATGAGCGTGAGACCGGTGAATGAAAGCGTTCTAGAGATTCCTCGTAGAGGCCAAAAATGTTGCAGTTGGCCAAGACTGGAAATCATTGATGATGGGAGCAGAAAAGTAAATGAGGCCTCAGAGGAAGAGTTAAACGGAAGTAGGGAAAGTAGCCAAGAGACTGTACCGGAAGTAGTATGAAATTCACAATATGTAAGATGATGATGAGCTCCTAACATTTATTTCTGACTGCTAAGTAGAGTGGTTTTATAGCGCTTAGTGGAAAAAATGTGGTTCATTAACATAAGGTTGTCCATGAATGTGAGTGACTTGTTATAACCTTCCTGAAATAAAAACTCAAGCTGAATCTTTCTTATTCTAAATTAAATGTGGAAAGAACAACATGACAGAATATCTGCCTAGCATAAGGGTGCGGCTCCAGTGAATTATGCAGCATGTGTCATCATACCCTATTTCCCTGTAAATAAGACAATCTCCTATATTAATTTTTGCTCCCAAAGATGTGCACCTTCCTATATTCAGGGGATGTCTTATTTTTCTGTGGTGCCCCTGCGGTCTGGTTGCCACGAGGGTACTGCACCCACTCCATGGGTGTGATATCCCTGTTCTCAGGGAAACGGGATGGTAAGTCCGAGACACCTACCAAGTACCCAACACACCCTTAGAACCCGGTCCTGGGGACAGTTGTCGACCAGATAGAGGGAGGGCCCAGTCAGGGACTGAGGAAAGGAAAAAAAAGGTGTGGGTGGGAGGTGGAGAAGAGAGTAGTGAGTTGTGAGGGGGAGGTCGTGGAGTGAGGACCCGGAGGACTAGAGCGGTGAGGAGCTCATCCTGGGTCGGGAGAGAACAACCGATGGTGAGCAAGGCAGAGGGAGCCCTAGGGTCACGGGTAGAGAGAACCACCTGTGCACCCGAATCCAAGTTTGACCGGAGTCAGATGAAAGGGCTGGTTGTGAACCAGAGATCGGCCCTGAGGTGGCGAGGAGACTCCACGCTCCAACCACAAAACCGAGGCCACAACATCTACAAGAGCTGTGGCCGACACCCGACATTCCGCCGACAAGGTAGCCATACTAGGGTTAGAGGACTTGGTACCGGTTGCCCGACAAGACCCGTGGCTGCCGGATTAGGGCTATGTGTGCAGAGGCACAAGTAGGAGAGGCGGACAGTTAGCACTTGGAGAGCAACCCGTGAGAAAGAAAAAGAGGTGTCTTGGATGAGCTTCCTGGTTCCTTGAGGACTATCTAGACTAAGGCTTGGCAAAGAGCAGTACCTGGTGGCATTGCTGAAGTAATCACTAAGTAA
This sequence comes from Allobates femoralis, assembly GCA_033576535.1. Taxonomy (NCBI): domain Eukaryota; kingdom Metazoa; phylum Chordata; class Amphibia; order Anura; family Aromobatidae; genus Allobates; species Allobates femoralis. Next base: position 68,973,952 of record JARQOC010000009.1, on the reverse strand, counting down.
ACTGGGTACAGAACTCAAGAAGCTGTGTGGGAGATTGTTTCTTTCCCCACCAAGCAGAGGGTAGGCACAAAAGACTTGTGTCAGAATACCTCATTCGCCTCTTCAGCCAGAGCAGCCCCAATGGCCTACCACCGCCGTAGACTATACCGGTTGCCCTGGGGAACCACTCCATCCGTGGGGAGCGATACCACCTTGGCTGCAATTCCATCATCCCCAGAGGTCTCGCACTGCAGCGTCGGCCATCAATAGCCGAACATCACAGGTGGTGTCACAACAACAATCCCCAAAACCAAAATCCCCAAACTTTTATTGACACCGCCAGGGTTACGGAGCCGGGTCTTGACCCCTGTGACTCCCCAAGCACTACTGTTACCTGGTTGCGAGTATCCCACGGCCCTGGGTGGCGTGTCATTTCCATAAAGAAGAATTCACATTTATTGTTGAATAAAAAAATTAATCCCCATCATCCCTTTGCAGCCCCAATATAGCACCATATCCCCATCATTCCCTTGTATCCCTTTGAAGCCCCCAATATGGCAGCCCCATCATCCCCTTGCAGCCCTATGCAGCCCCCAATATGGTAGCCCCATCATCTCCTTGCATTTCTTTGCAGCCCCAAAAATGGTAGCCCCATCATTGCCTTGCATTCCTTTGCAGCCCCCAATATGATATTCCCATCATCTCCTTGCATCTCTCGATACGGTATCCCCACCACGGTACTGGTACTTACAAAAAAAGACACACACACACATACACACAGACACACACACAAACCTATACTCACCGTCCTCCGCACTCCGCGCTGTACGGTATTCAAGGCGGCACTATGACTTCTGCTGCCATAGATGTATAATAAGCCAATCAGAAGCCAGCAGCTGCAGGCCAATCAGAAGCCAGCAGCAGCCAACCAATCAGATTCCCGTATTTGACGTCATGTGCCACTGATTGGCCTGCGGCTGCTGGTCTCTGATTGGCCTGTGGCTTAACGTATGGGTACGGCAGCAGGGAAATAGACGGAGCGGCACGCGGGACACTGTACAGCGGCGGCGGGCACCAGACAAAGGCAGCAAGCAACGGACAAAGGCGGGATGCGTCGCAGCTGCATGCCCTGGTCAGTGGGCATACTTTTCATCAAAGCTTGGTATGCATTATTTTTTGGGGGTGTCTTATATTGAGCAGTGCAGCAAACACAATAGTAAGTCTTATTTTCAGGGGTGTCTTATTTTCGTGGAAACACGGTAATAAGTCTTGCAACCTTCACAGCAAATAAATGAATACTTTACATTTTGTAAAGTTTAATCGTCCCAACTCTTAAGAATGTGATCTGATCATATTTATTTCTATGTTCTGTTTTCAATAATGAGAAACACAATAATGAACCAGACCATCAAGTGTCCGTTATGTGTCTGTGAATCACGCTGTAGTGTTCCCGTGTTCACGTCCTTGGGCATCACACATTCAGGAGGGCTCATTTATTTTCCTTTATTTCTAATGCACCATAAAGGCGGCATTCTCCATTAGAAACAATGTTAATGGTATAGAATATATCCATAAAATGCTACATGATGGTACATGACTTTTTCTACCCTCCTGAATTATCTGTCTCTGTACAAACTCCAATATACAATATGGACTGATAGATTTCCACCTATGGTTGTGAGCAAGTCACTACTTTGCTCATCCCAGTAAAATGAATGAGTAGCTGTATGTTAAAGAGAATCTGTCAGGTCAGAAATCCATATGTAACTGATATCATTTTCTAATTCCTCTCTCTAACCTCTCTCTATTGATGTATTTCTATTATTTATGCTTCCCTCCTATCACAGTGAGCTTTCCACTGCCACTCCCCAAGGAATGAATATTCATGTATCATTACACTTGCCTGCCCTCCTCTCTGATCTGTCTGCTATTCGACCCATTGTAGAAAGAGGAGAACGAAGGGAGAAAGAGGTGGTGCTTAGCTGCAGCACTGAGCTCTTCATGTCAGTGTGTGTATGAGTCATGTGTGTAGTGTGTGCAGTCTGAGATATTTCTATGTGATTATAAGAACATTTGATCATTTCCTCAGCTTATACACACATTACATGTTTGCAAGGAAACCAAAGTTCATATAATAGAAATCTCTTACACAATACACACAGTGCAGGACAAAACACCTCCCCCCTCCCAGCACAGAGAGGAGGGACAGAACACCAGCTCGGGTGGGAGTGGATACTTAAATAACACTCATACAGCAGCTGGACTAATCCTCTGTAAAAGTAATGGAGAGGACTAACGAAGCTGCTCCCTGCAGGGTCTGAAAATTGTTATAACAAGGAAATGACAAATGGTACAATAATGATTCTACATGTTTTTAAAAGGTCTGCCCAGGCACTATTCAAGGGTAATATTAGTATCATACTGACAAATGACCTGACAGAGTCCCTTTAAAGGGAATCTATCATCAGGTTTTTGCCATACCATCTGAGAGCAGCATAATCTAGAGATAGAGACCCTGATTCCATTGATGTGTCACTTACTGAGCTGCTTACTGTCATTTTGATAAAATTAATGTTTTTTCTGCTGCAGATTTAGCAGTTCATGAATATGCTGGTCTACCTTGCTGCAGGCAGAGTAGTCCTGTAATGATAATCTCCAGTTTATTAAACAGTGATTTTATCAAAACGAGACTGGAATAAGGATCTGCGGCCCTGAATTATGCTACTCTCAGATTAGGTAGCAAAAATCTGCTGACAGATTCCCTTTAAATTTTAGTTTAATACATATTAAAACCTAAATGTTTAGTGTATGTGTATTTTGATCTCATAATACACAATTATATGGTCGTAGCACTGGTGTGTTGTGATTTCTGGGACCTGTTGCTTTTTATCTCTTTGGATATCACTACTATGGACTGTTTTCATGTTATCCCTTGCTTTGTGTGTGATAAAAAAAAATGGTTGCAGATTAAATGTCAAAAATCACCTATAGACATTATACAGTTGTGTTACTTACGGGGCTGCTTAGTGTAGGTTTGATAAAATCACTGTTTAATCAGCTGTAGATTATCATTCCAGGACTACTTGGATGCTGCAGATAGTCCAACATATTCATGAGCTGCTAAATCTGCAGTAGGGAAAACAGTAATTCTATCACAATCACAGCAAGCAGCTCAATAAGTGACGCATCATTGGAATCAGGGTCTCTGTGTCTATATTATGCTGCTCTCAGATGGGATGGCAAAAACCTGGTGACAGATTCCCTTTAAGGGTGTGGTCCAAAAGAAAAAATAAATTTCCATCTAAATCTTTATCTACTTAGGGCTATAATCTAAGCAATTTCCTAATATACTTGTATTAAAAATTTCCTACAGCTCGGTTGTAACAGTGTGTCCCTTACCTGGCCCTTACCGGGGAGGGACAGGGTGCTGTGACAGTAACCGCAGCCTCTACCCCCTGCTCTGATGACTCTTTGTTTGAATATCCCAGCATGCACTGGGATTCTCAAATCAAGAGTCATTACACAGTAAATAGGAAACAAAAAATAGAATAGCAGTTAGATAGTGTAGATAGAGAACGGTAGAGAGTTTTTATACCATAAAATAGCTTCAATTACAGCACTAAACAGGTTTAGAGGGAGATTTAGTTTGTCTTTGAACCAACCCTTTAAGGATGGGCCACACCACGCATGGGCCAGTGTATTGTGATTGCTCCCCAGGCTGCATGAAAGACATTATACATTATACAGCAGTATTGAGCTGTGTAACTGTGAATCCAGCATTGACGATAGATAAAATACTAGAAAGCATCAGCACTGTCTGTGTATCTGTGCCTATCCCTCTCATCTTATTTTTTCCCCTCTTCTCTTGGAGTTTTTTGCTCATCCAGGCTTTGGAGGAGCTTCTCTACCATATTCTGTTTAGATCAAATGCTGTCTGGAGGACATTATACAACAGTACTAAGCAGTGTAACTGTGAATCTAGTGCTGGAGACAGATAAAACATTTAAAAAAGCTGCCATATATATACTGTTTAGATCAGTGATGGGCAACCTTTTGAGCTTGGTGTGTCAAAATTCGCCAAAAAAGCGAGCATAGCTCGCGAGGTGTGTCACCTTGAGAAAAAAAACCCTAATTTTACGATATTTATAGTTTAAATAACAAATATGTATAATTCTTTAACTTACCTGCTTAGTGACTTCTTTGTTAATCTGTCAGTTGGTTTCTTTTGTTGGTCTTGCTGTTATTTAACTTGTGTGGGGTGTCATGAAGTAAGTCAGATAAGTGAGGGGGAGGGGGAATTCTTCCAGTGATGGCGAACCTGTGGCAGTCCAGCAACAGCAACAGCAACAGCAACAGCTGGACTGCCACACTGCCACAGGTTCGCCATCACTGATTTAGTGACTTTTTTGTTGCTGAATTTCATTGGCTAAATCTTCAATTGAAGGTTGGTATTTTGTACACTTCAAGGCCAAGCAAGCGCTACTAAGGTTATCTGTCAAAATGTCTATTTATATTCCACGTTCTGCTTACTACCGTTTCACTACATAGAACGCAAAATGATCTGCCATTTTTTTCTATAATGCCATACATCTCAGTCCATGTCTCTTGAAAGGGTCGGCTACTGCTACTACTACCACTTCCTTTACTTAACCTTGGTTTTTTTGGCTTCTCCATCAGAGGGGCAGTGACAGAAGATTTATAGATAGCCCTGCAGGCAATTAGGGGTTAACTGTCTTTTAGGAAAGGGCAGAGTTAATAAGCAGAAATAGGGATTAATAGGGTGAAATGCAGTCTGTACTATGCTGCAAGATGGCGTTCCTTATGTAAATTAATGGCGGGAAACGGCACCCATAGCACAGGCCTCTTCCAGCCTCCCCCTCACTTATCTCAGTAATGGCCAATCACACATTCATGACACCCCAGATTCTGCCCAGAACCTTTCACTGGACTCGAGGATGGTTGTAATCACTGGACCTCCAGACAGCGATCACAGGGCCTCAGATATGCGTCCCCCACAGCGTTCCGCTGCTCCCTGCTGCGCCAGCCAGAAGTTCCGCCGCCCTACCGGAAGTCCCAGGACTAGACGCTCTGTGCCGGAGCTCTGCTGTTCTGGCTACAGACCTCCAGCACATTTTTTTTTCCTCATCTGTAGTTAGTGATGGGCGAGTCCTAACTCTGAATCGCTTGACTCTAGTCTAGCGAGTCCGACCCCGGGACTCGCTACTCGTTGCTAGTCTAGCGAGTCCAATGTTAATGAATGGGGAAGCGAGTAATAGCGAGTAATGTGTGATTTACAAATCGCAGATGTGTCTGTGGTTTTTATCCAAATAGCGAGTCTAGTTTCTCCGGCGGCCGCGTGTCACTGAAAATGGCTACGCGTGTCAGTGCTGACACGCGTGTCATAGGTTCGCCATCACTGGTTTAGATCAAGGACTTGTTCAGAAACTTGCTGCTGCATGGAGGACATTATACCGCAGCATTGAACAGTGTAGCTGTGAATCCAACACTGGGGAGAGAAAAAAATACTTACTTTAAACCATCAGTGCTGTCTGTGTATCTGTGTCTATCCCTCTCATTTTATTTTTCCCCTCTCCTCTTGGAGTTTTTTGTTCATCCAGATTTTGCAGGAGCTTCTCTAACATACACTATTTAGGTCAACGACATGTTCCGAGGCAGCAGCAGCATGGAGGACATTATACTGCAATACTGAGCAGTGTAGCTGTGACTCCAGTACTGGAGATAGATAAAACATTTATGACAAAGCATCAGCACTGCCAGTGTGTCTGTGCCTATCCCTCTCATTTTCCCCCTCTCCTTTTGGAGTTTTTTGTTCATCCAGACTTTGCAGGAGCTTCTCTAACATATACTATTTCGCTTAATGACATATCCAAATGCAGCAGCTGCATGGAGGACATTATACAGTATTACGGAGCAGTGTAATTGTGAATCCACTTCTGGATATAGGTAAAAAATATACTAGAAAGCTGCCATACATATACTGTTCAGAAGAAGGACATGTTCAGAAACTTGCTGCTGCATGGAGGACATTATACAGCAGCACCTAGCAGTGTAGCTGTGAATCTAACACTAGGGAGAGTTAAAACGCTTACTTTAAACCATCAGCACTGTTTGTATATCTGTGCCTATCGCTCTCATTTTTTTCCCCCCTTTCTTCTTGGAGGTTTTGTTCATCCAGACTTTGCAGGAGCATTTCTAGCAAGTACTATTTAGCTCAAAGATATGTTCAGAAGCAGCAGCTGCATGGGGGACATTATACAATATACAGCAGTACTGAGCAGTGCAGCTGTGACTCCAGTACTGGAGATAGAGAAAACATTTACTATAAAGGATCAGCACTGCCTATCCCTCTCATTTTATTTTTTTCCCTCTCCTCTTATAGTTTTTGTTCATCCAGACTTTGCAGGAACTAACAAACTATTTAGCTCAAATATATGTTTATAGGCAGCAGCTGCATAGAGGAAATTATACAGTATTACTGAGCAGTGTAGCTGTGAATCCAGTGCTGGGGATAGCTAAAACATTTACTAGAAAGCTGCCATACATATAGTGTTTAGATCAACGAAATGTTCAGAAACTTGCTGCTGCATGGAGGACATTATACAGCAGCACTTAGCAGTGTAGCTGTGAATCCAACACTAGGGAGAGTTAAAACACTTACTTTAAACCATCAGCACTGTCTGTGTGTCTGTGCCTATCCCTCTCATGTTATTTTTCCCCTCTCCTCTCGGGAGTTTTTGGTTCAATCAGACTTTGCAGGAGCTTCTCTACCATATACCATTTAGATCAAAGATATGTTCAGAAGCTGCAGCTGTATGGAGGACATTATACTGCAGTACTGAGCAGTGTAGCTGTGAATCCAGTACTGGAGATTGATAAAACATTTACTATAAAGCATTAACATTGCCTGTATGTCGGTGCCTATCCCTCTCGTTTTATTTTTTCCCCTCTCCTCTCGGAGTTTTTTGTTCATCCAGACTTTGCAGGAGCTTCTCTAACATATACTATTTAGCTCAAAGACATATTCAGAGAGAGCAGCTGCATTGAGGACATTATACATTATAGAGCTGTACTGAGCAGTGTAGATGTGACTCAAGTGCTGAAGATAGATAAAACACGTACACTTACTAGAAAGCTGTTATATACTGTTTGGATCAAGGACATGTTAAGAACTTTGCTGCTGCATGGAGGACATTATATAGCAGCACTAAGGAGCAGTGTAGCTGAGAATCCAGCAAAGAGTAAGATTATTATTATTTATTTATATAGCGCCATTAGGTTCCATGATAAAACACTTACTTTGCAGGAGCTTCTCTAAAATATACTACTTAGCTCAAAGACATGTCAGAAGCTGCAGCTGCATGGAGGACATTATACAGCAGTACTTAGACGTGTAGCTGTGAATCCAGTGCTGGAGAAAGATGTAACTCTTACTAGAAAGTATCAGCACTGTCTGTGTGTCTTATAAGATAAGATAAAGATAAGATAAACTTTATTGATCCCGGAGGAAATTACAGTCGCAGGTCAGACACTGGTCAGGTCAGAGGTTATTCTACTGTTCTCCCTCTCCATAGAGTTCAGCAGGCAGCTGTAACCTGATCTCTCACTGGTAGTCCATCTTGTCTTGAATATGACAGATTCCAGCTGTGTTTTTAGGGTGAATGACAAATCCTGTATATGTACAGAGCTTTCATACCTGTTTGCTTGTTGTCTCAGGATGGATCACATTGATACTTTGTAAATCCGCAGCTTATTTCACACCCATCACCGCAATCCTACTTATTTTACTTATGTCAATACGATTTGTTTGCTCAGACGTCCAAACCCCTTCACCTTCTATATAGACCGTGTGTATCTTGCAGGTGGATGCAGTCAATGAGCAGAACAAAGAGAGTAAAGAAACACAAAAAGTCAACAAGAATGACTGAACTGATCCTGACATGGAAAGTTAATGTTGATGATTAATGGAAACCCAAAGGCCATTATCTCAGGAAATTAAAGTATGGAGGATGAAAGGTTGAACACCGCGCTGCCGTATTCTACAAGACATCAAAGTGTGAATATAATATTGATTTGTCAACACGTTTCAGGGCTCCCCGGCCCCTTCCTCAGGCCAAATCAATATCATATTGCCAGGTTTCAGTGTGTTTCTGGGAGCCCTGAAATGCGTTGTCTAGTAAATCAATATTATATTCACCCTTTGATGTCTGGTAGAATATGGCAGCACAGTTTTTAATCCTTCACCCTCCCCACTCTATATGCACCACGCTGGGGACTGCAGCAGCCGTGATCTGCTTTTATAGTGGTTGTGACTCTCACAACCACACAAGGTGAAGCCTCTGATACCTATTTAGGTCATATTTTATCTCTCAGACCCTTCATCCTCCCTTCTTTAATTTTCTGAGATAATGACCTTTGGGGTTTTCATTAATCATCAACATTAACAGAAATAAACACGTGAAATAGATCCCTCTGCGTGTAATGACTCTATATGATATATGGGTTTCACTTTATATATTGAACTAGCTGTAGTACCCGGCTGCGCCCGGGGTTAATAAATAACTGCTGTTAGCTATAACAAAATAGAATTTAAGTATGTCATATTAATGACCTGTAAGAAAATAGAAGCTGAGCTGTGATTGGTCGCTATAGGCAGCCTAATAAATCTCCAGCCAACAGTAAACCCTCCCCCTGGCCGGGCAGTATATGTTACCTACACATACACATAATAGACAGCTCATGTGACTGACATCTGCCTTAATTCCCTATATGGCACATGTGTTGCACATTGGCTGTTTTTAATCAGATGTTTATTTTTGGAAATTAAAGATACTAGACGTATGAGATGAGTTGTGTGAGGTGATGTGTGCACATCTGTGTCTGTCTGTGTGGTGTGTGTCCCTGGGGAGTGTGTGTCCCTGGGAAGTGTGTGTCCCTGGGGTGTGTGTGTGTCCCAGTGGTCTGCGTGTGTCCCTGTGGGGTGTCCCTGTGGTGTGTGTCCTTGTGGGGGGAGGAGTGTCTCTGTGCTGTGTGTCCATCCCTATGGGGTCTGTGTGTTCCTGTGGGATGTGTGTGTGTATGTCCCTGTGGTGTGTGTGTCCATGTGGGGTGAGTGCTTGTGTCCCTATAGGGTGTGTATGTGTGTGTATCCATGTGGGGGGGTCTGTGTGGTGTGTGTCTCTGTGTTGTGCGTGTCTCTTTGTGGTGTGTGTCTCTTTGTGTTCGGGTGAGTGGTGAGTATCCAATGATGGGGCTCCACCTTAGCTGTTACTCTTTGTGTGCGTGTGTTATGTATACATGTCCCCGTGCATGGTGAATATTCCATGTCAGGGCCCCACCTGAGTGACTATATGCTGGTATGTGCTGTTAGTCTTTGGCGCTATCATTAAGCCCCTCTCATTCACAACTGTCAACTAGTGACTGTCACTTTTTCCCCATTATGTAGATAGGGGCAAAATTGTTTGGTGAACTGGAACGTGCAGGGTTAAAATTTCGCCTCACAACATAGCCTATGACACTCTCAGGGTCCAGATGTGTGACTGTGCAAAAGTTTGTGGCTGTAGTTGCGACGGTGTAGATGCCAATCCCGAACACACACACATACACACATACACATTCAGCTTTATATACTAGATAACTGAAATAAATGAACTTTTTGATGATATTTTAATTGATTCAGACGCTCTTGTAAATCCCCCCACATTGTGCCGCCCCGGCGTCCAAACCATCTGGATACAAGGAGCTAGTAAAAGCCAAACTGGTGACGTCCAACCAGAGGTCTGTGCCCACAGCCATGACAATGGTCAGGGAGGGGACCCTTAAGCCCCCCATACATCACTGTGATCGATGGATCAGCCGCCAGCTATCCAGTCATTCTCAGGGAAGCTAAAGGATGGGTCGTCCACAATTGTCTGTGCCAAATCCTTTTCTCCGCCAACAATCATCTGTCCAGGACCCCCATATACACGTGTGTGGGTGGCTTTCAAGAAGTTATCCTTTGGTGGTTTTTTTGGAAAGTCTTTTTTTTTGAGGGACTATCTATTATATAATCACGAATGGGTTTTTTGCCCCTTCTGAGTCCACTCACGCTGCGAGTCAGCGTGGTCATGTGGATACGCCCGAAGCATTGGCCGCGCAGCGGCCATTGCGAGCAGTTCTAAGGCGACTCGCTATGCCCGCGCAGCGGGCATGGCGAGTCGCCTTAGCAGCGCGAAGCATTGGCCGCGAAGCGGCCATTGCGAGTCAGAGACTCGCTCTTCTAGAATCCCGATGCATGTGCATCGGGCACCCAGCTAGTCTATATATAAAGTAGTGAGCGACTCCCATAAAAAGCCAGCCTAAGGATGGTGAGACTCAGACAAGCATATGCACTAGTGCCTCTAGTGGTGAATACACTAAATGCAGGTATGCCCATGTTAGCTGCTGCCAACATATGAGGATACATATCGTGGGTGCAAAGTAAGGTAAGTAGAATGTTTTGGGGGGAAGAAGGGTTACTGCGTTAGAAAACAGTGGCAAAACTGGGGATACATATACTAGGATGGGGACATATATAACAGGATGGGTGACATTGGCAGAGGATGGGGAACATATATACTAGGATGGGGCACATACATATCAGGGTGGTGACATATATACCTGGATGGAGACACACGATGGAGACATATACCAGGATGAGGACATATATACTAGAATGTGGGACATACACCAGGATGAGGACATAGAAACCAGGATGGGGGAATTACATACCAGGATGGGGGATCATATATACCAGGGTGGGGGACATATGTATATACCAGAATGGGGGACATATATACCAGGATGGGTACATATTTATCAGGATGGGGACCATATATACCAGGATGGGGACATATATACTAGGATGGGGACATATACACCAGGATGGGGACATATATACCAGGATGGGGACATATATTACAGTATAGGGGACATTGGTAGATGATGGGTACAAAGATAGCAGGATGGGGGACATATGTACTAGGATGGGGGACGTATATACCAGGATGGGAGACATATATACCAGGATGGGGACATATATACCATACCAGGATGGGGATATATATACCAGGATGAGGGACATATATACCAGGATGGGGGACATATACACCAGGATGGGGTGACATATACACCAGGATGGGGACATATACACCAGGATGGTGACATATATTACAGTATAGGGGACATTGATAGAGGATGGGTACAAATATAGCAGGATGGGGGACATATGTACTAGGATGGGGGACGTATATACCAGGATGGGAGACATATATACCAGGATGGGGACATATATAAAAAGATGGGCCCACGGTGAGGACATATTGATCAGGATGGGGATATATATCCCAGGATGGGAACATATACACCAGGATGGAGACAAAGATAACAAGACGGGGCACATACTGTATATACCAGTATAGGGACATATGTACATACCAGGCTAGAGGACATTATACATGGATGGGGGACAAATATACCAGGATGGGGACCTATATACGTGGAAAAGGCCCAGAATGGGGGACATTATTACATAATGAAGGGGGACGGGGGCAACTCGTATGTCTTTATAACATTTATAACTCAAAAAGGGCCCATACATCTGACCAACATGTAGGGGGGGCAGGTACAAATCTTGCAGCGGGGCCCATCAGACTCCAGTTACACCATTGGCCTGAAGAATGGTGGGACTCATGTGATCATGGTGTGCATTGTATCACTAGAATATGACCCTTATACCTGATGAAGTTAGAAACAGTAGGGAAATCGACCATTCATGGCCTACAAATGTAGCACCACTGGGCACCATAATTTTGCAAATGGGGCACCACATGGCACTTTAGTGACAAAACGCTCAATTGCATTAAATATTTGCCTTCACCTTCTATGGTGCCTATTACTGACTGAGTTAACTGAGAAACCGTCAGTGAGCTCATTCTGACAATCCAGTGAGAGAGTTTCAAACTCTTTTATCCGTCTTTTGTATTGTCACACGTTTTCTCTTCTCCTATTTTGGAGTTTACTTAAAGGAATAAAAAGAAAAAAAAAGTTTTTTTTCTAGAAACAGAAATGTTGTGTCTGGCATTGCAGTTCATCCCAATTGAAGTGAATTGAGTCTTGCTGCAATACCAGACGCGGCCCATGGATGAGGGTGGCGCTGTTTGCTGAACAAATTTTTTTAAATTATTTTGGATAAACCCTTTTATAGTTGTAGAACAAACAAAAGGCACAAATATTTGCCAAAAAAAACCTTTATTATTCCCTGCTCTCCTCCTCAGCTATAAAAATGACACTTATAGACCTTGCACATTCGTAAATGATTAAAGGAAAAATCTAACTGGTTATTTCTAGGCATTTATAAATATCTCCGGTTTGAGAGAGGGCCCAAAGAATTCCGGCGTCGTAAGTGACATGTTTGACAATGGCGCACTCATCCACGCGGTACCATGCTGTGCCGTAGGGGGCCTTGTCAAAGACACCGATCCTGCAGGAAATAACATTGAAATGGTTAGGTTTTGTGCCAATGTTGAACAATAGGGTCAAATGTCATTGCTAAAATAAAGATATCCTATCACTATGTCTTTGGAGTGTAGGAGAAAGTCAGAGAACCTGGAGGAAACCCATGCAAACACATGGAGAACATATAAGCTGCTTACAGATGTAGGACCCTAGCAATGCAAAGCCATAGTGATAACCACTGAGCCAACGATAAAACAAGTCAGTCATATATCAGATTATCGCACAAGGATGTCTAAGAGTGGGAAAAGGGGGTATCTCCAACAAGATTGGTGGACTCAACACATCCTATAAGAAAATATTGTGTGATATATTGAAGCAATTCTAGAGTGTCAAAAGGCTCCCCAGATCTCAGCTTCCATGAGTCTGACATGGAGGAGTAGGACCTCATCTTATACGAGTCTGACAGCTTATATGAGTCTGACATAGAGGCGCTGTCGGCTTCCATGACTCTGACAAGAAGGAGTAGGACGTCAGCTTCCATGAGTCTGACATGGAGGAGTAGGACCTCAGCTTACATGAGTCTGACATGGAGGAGTAGGACCTCAGCTTACATGACTCTGACCTCAGCTTCCATGAGTCTGACATGGAGGAGTAGGACCTCAGCTTACATGAGTCTGACATGGAGGAGTAGGACCTCAGCTTCCATGAGTCTGACATGGAGGAGTAGGCCCTCAGCTTACATGAGTCTGACATGGAGGAGTAGGACCTCAGCTTACATGACTCTGACATGGAGGAGTAGGACCTCAGCTTCCATGAGTCTGACATGGAGGAGTAGGACCTCAGCTTCCATGAGTCTGACATGGAGGAGTAGGACCTCAGCTTACATGAGTCTGACATGGAGGAGTAGGACCTCAGCTTACATGAGTCTGACATGGAGGAGTAGGACCTCAGCTTACATGACTCTGACCTCAGCTTCCATGAGTCTGACATGGAGGAGTAGGCCCTCAGCTTACATGAGTCTGACATGGAGGAGTAGGACCTCAGCTTACATGAGTCTGACATGGAGGAGTAGGACCTCAGCTTCCATGAGTCTGACATGGAGGAGTAGGCCCTCAGCTTACATGAGTCTGACATGAAGGAGTAGGACCTCAGCTTCCATGAGTCTGACATGGAGGAGTAGGACCTCAGCTTCCATGAGTCTGACATGGGAGTAGGACCTCAGCTTCCATGAGTCTGACATGGAGGAGTAGGACCTCAGCTTCCAGGAGTCTGACATGGAGGAGTAGGACCTCAGCTTACATGAGTCTGACATGGAGGAGTAGGACCTCAGCTTACATGACTCTGACATGGAGGAGTAGGACCTCAGCTTACATGACTCTGACATGGAGGAGTAGGACCTCAGCTTACATGACTCTGATCTCAGCTTCCATGAGTCTGACATGGAGGAGTAGGCCCTAAGCTTCCATGAGTCTGACATGGAGGAGTAGGACCTCAGCTTCCATGAGTCTGACATGGAGGAGTAGGACCTCAGCTTCCATGAGTCTGACATGGAGGAGTAGGACCTCAGCTTCCATGAGTCTGACATGGAGGAGTAGGACCTCAGCTTCCATGAGTCTGACATGGAGGAGTAGGACCTCAGCTTCCATGAGTCTCACATGGAGGAGTAGGACCTCAGCTTACATGAGTCTGACATGGAGGAGTAGGACCTCAGCTTACATGAGTCTCACATGGAGGAGTAGGACCTCAGCTTACATGAGTCTGACATGGAGGAGTAGGACCTCAGCTTCCATGACTCTGACCTCAGCTTCCATGAGTCTGACATGGAGGAATAGGCCCTAAGCTTCCATGAGTCTGACATGGAGGAGTAGGACCTCACCTTCAATCAGTCTGACATAGAGGAGTAGGACCTCAGGTTCCAGGAGTCTGACATGGAGGAGTAAAACCTCAGCTTCCATGTGTCTGACATGTAGGAGTAGGACCTCACCTTCAATCAGTCTGACATAGAGGAGTAGGACCTCAGGTTCCAGGAGTCTGACATGGAGGAGTAAAACCTCAGCTTCCATGTGTCTGACATGTAGGAGTAGGACCTCAACTTCTATGAGTCTGACATGGAGGAGTAGGACCTCAGCTTCCATGAAGCTATCATGGAGACGTAGAGGACCTCAGCTTCCATGAGACTATCACGGACGAGTAGGACTTCACCCCATTATCTCAATTAATTACCTTAGCACATGATTCTTTCCTTACCTCTTGAATATAACTCCAGCTGAGTTAACACCAAAGACGGAGCCATCTGAGCCGACCTCTAGCATTGCCAAGTTGCCCTCAAGTGGCTGCCATTTAACTCCTTGACATGAATTGGGGGTCACAAATTCACGGTAAAAGACATTATTGGCGCTGTTGACTCCCCAACAGCCATATGGTCCACAGCTGTAATATATCATAGAGCCTTCAATAGTATAGAACGTCACAATTGAAGACTTTGAAACGGTGCAGTTCTGCATCAGGCACCGGATGTTGTTCTGGGCATCCACTCCGCCAAGGTACATAGCTCCCCCGGCATCCACCTGCTTCAGGAGACCTGTAGAGCGTGATATTAGAAGAGTTAGAATATATTGGGTAAATCCAAGTGTTGGAGGTCATGTATAATAAGGGGCTTCAAAAGCCCCCCAGGACCTAGAAAGAAAACAGAGTATCATTTGTTAAAGCCTAAAAAAGTCTCTGGTGACTTTTTTTTTTTTTACGCCTAGTGAAAGAGCAACTTTATGAAAATAGAGAGGGATATCAAAAAAGGTGAAGACTATGATTTGAATTCGGGGGTTTGGTTTATTATGGTTTTCGGTAAGAAACATTGAATTCACATTGAATAATTTCACATTTCCAGGGAAATTTGATATTATTCAATGTGAATTCGATGTTCCTTACTGAAAGGGTATGTGCCCACATATTGGTTTAACGTCGGTTTAGCAGCGAAAACCGCCGGCGGTTTAGCATAGGTTTTATTTAAATTTATGTAAATCCTAAGCAGCGTTAGGACTTACAAGTAACCCTATGTAATTTAGAAACCGCTGTGCACACATAGTCGGTTTATGTGAGCGGATCTGCCAGCGGTTGAGCGGTTTCCTAGCAGTTTAGGAACATACAGCATGTCAATTCTTCTCAGAATTCATTAACAAAATCCTCCATAGAAAACCGCCGGAAAAACCGCCGGAAAAAACGACTGAAAAACGCTGTGCACACACTGAAAAAAACGCTGGGAAACAGCTGGAGACTTCAGAGCTCAGAACTCTAAGCTCCTGCAAATTTCCACCGGTTTACTGACGGTTTGAACGTCACTAAACCACTATGTGGGCACATACCCAAAACCATAACCCAACCAATCTCATCACAACTGCCCTCTCCAGTCCTCTGCAAAGCTCTGTCTGGAGTCGCCCTTCAGTGCATGGTGTTCTCTTCAGCACCTTCACGCTGTGCTGGGGCTTCCATTGTAGAGTTGACTTCTGACATCAAGATGTTCATCACCAGAGGTTTAGTCACATCAAGACATCAGAGGATTACTCGGCACTGGAGACCCCTCCATACAACTAGGGTGTTAAACACCTTTGAAATTCAGTAAAATTACAACAGATTCTAAAGAATCCGACTGGTTTGTTCATCTCTCGGATGCAGGGGTGGAACTACCGTGGTGCAGCTGGTGCAGCAGCACCAGGGCCCCGACCGGCTAGGGGCCCCTTCAAGTCTGCAGGGGGGCCCCCAGCCGACCCCCGTAAGCCGTTGTCAGTTGTCAGAGGAGAGGAGGGTCAGGCAAGGGAAGCAGGAAGCTTCCTGCTTCCCCTGCCTGATCCCGCCCCTCCGGCTCCCTGGAGTGCACTCGGCGCAGCACCCCCCCTTCCCCGCTCTTCAACATGGCTGCAGCCAGGGCCCCCTGGGGTAACGGTCCGCCACTGCTCGGATGGACCAGAAGTATCAACAATTTTTCATGTAGAATATCATTCCCATCATTGAGGATCTCTATATTATATGTTGGTTTATGACCAGATTAAGCACAACCACAGACTAGTGCTGACAAGAAACATCCATAATTCGCATTTTTGTGATTTTTTTTTACCTGTCACAGACTTCCACGTATTGTTCTATATCTGAAGACAGTATAAAGGCTATTGACCCCCCAGACACCAGCTGGTCCGACAGTCACATGAATGAGCTGCCCGGGAACTGGCTGCAAGGTGTCATTGACTATGTTGAAGATCTGTCCGGCATCGTTGACTCCCCACACTTGTCCTGCGCCGGCATCGATCTGCTTTAGATTTCCTGGTATCTGGACACATTGGTAATCTAAAAAATACCTAAATATTTGGAAAAAATAAATATATTACACAAATGACACACTCCTGTTCCGTATAGATAGAGTTTTCACAGTTGTTATGGTTGATTGTAGACAAGTCCATTTAAGTCAACCCATGTTGATCCTGAGGAAGGCAAAAAAAAAAACCATGTGGCAAACACTAAGTTCCTTCCCGATTGCACATACGGCAATCAGACTAGTTCCCTGGATCAAAATCGTTTGTTCCGACAGCTGTGGGGATGTTTAACAAATGTATAACTGTAACGCGTCCCAAGACTATGTGAAGTTCTATGTGTATGGGGGGAATAGGTGAGGTACATGTACCAGTCTACCCACATCTGCTGTCCATATACACTTATTTTGTAAAGTGTGAAATGTTCTTGATCTTTGTTCTGCTGCTGTAATACTGTAATTTCCTCCGGGATCAATAAAGTTTATCTTATCTTATCTTATAGTATCCATTCTTTTGGTTGGCCCAAGGGTGATCCAGTCTAGAAAATTGGATTTCCAGTAAACAATCCTCTCCACTGCCAGAGGAACCTTATAGAGAACATATGAGCGTTAAGCCAAGCTGAACGTTCCATGGTCTGGATGATTTAGTAGAAAGAGTTGTCGGCCGAGGAAAAGTTAGACAAACCCCTCGACCAGCAGCTATTTCTCCTCTATCCATACACAGAAGCACGCCATACACTCTAATGATTGCTCCTATGTTCCTATGCTACCAGTTGCCAGTCCAAAAATCGGGCATGCCAAATCCTTATCTCTCAACATCACCTATCGGCAGAGAGTTGGTTGGCCTCTGATGACAATGGACTGGCAGGCCTAATATGTATGGGGGGCCATTAAAAGAGATTTCAAAATTAGCATGAGGTGAGCCCAACAACGACAAGGACACATGGGCAAAAAGATACAATCCAAAAACAATAAAAGGAACCTCAAAATTGGTGAGTAATGGAAAAAAAGGGGAAATAGAATAGATGGAGCAGAGAAAGAAGATCTTACCAGCAGATCCAAAAGAGGCTCCTGTGCACAACAGGACCAAGGCTGAAGACGAAGCTCATGGTGAGGAGATGGAGACAGGAGATGTCCTGAGCTGCAAACTCCATCCTATATATACAAGACCCTCGGCCTCCTCCTTACCCTGCAACCACTGTGTAATGGTCTGGGGTCAGGGGAGGTGATAACCATCTGCTCCTTGACTCGGTTTCTTTTGTCTTCTTAGTAAACATGATTTAGACTAATTTTTGTACTTAGAGGGTTTTCTTTTATCTTCAGTTTTTTTAATGACTTTACCTTTAACCTCGTTTTATTTCACCTTCTCACATTTACTATTTTGATTTTTTGTCCTACTTTTATATATACAGATATATAACGCTGATCCACAAAGATTTTGTTCGTTGAGTACCGTTGGTTGTTCTTAAAGCATTTTTGTTGGCGATTCCGAATCTGCAGGTGACACCACCTGATGAAGACTGTTTGTATGCAGTTGAAACGCGTAGTGGAGCTGTGAGGGGAGCTAAGAAGTTAATAAAAGGTTTGCCCATTATGAAAACATCTTACATGTCTGCTTGTTCCTTAGAGCGCTCCTAACTAGACCGCCAGTACTATTTTTTGCATATTTCATGCAATTAACACACAAAAAATAACATTTTGATAGCAGCCTTCAGCTTGTCTGCATTGTTGGGTCTGGTGTCTCTTCTCTTCCTCTTGCTAATAACCCATAGATCTCTATGGGTTTAGGTCAGGCGAGTTTGCCAGCCAATCAAACACAGTGATGCTGTGGTTAGTAATGTGGTTTCATCTTCACCACCTGATCTATCTATTATGGTAAATGGCATCATGCTCTCTACCACTCCTCAAATTCGCTGCCTTGGGGTAACTCTCGACTCTGCCCTATCCTTCAAACCACACATCCAAACTCTCGCCACCTCCTGTCGCCTCCAGCTCAAGAATATTTCCAGAATCCGTCCTTTCCTCAGCCCTCAATCTACTAAAATTCTTGTACATGCCCTCATCATCTCCCGCCTTGACTACTGCAACCTCCTTCTCTGCGGCCTCCCTGCTAACACTCTTGCATCTCTCCAGTATGTCCTCAACTCTGCTGCCCGACTAATCCACCTCTCTCCTCTCTACTCCCATTTCTCCTCTCTACAAATCCCTCCACTGGCTCCCAATTCTACAACAAATCCAGTTCAAGCTGCTAACACTGACTTACACAGCCGTCCATAACCTGTGCCCTCTCTATATCTCTGAACTAATCTCCTACTATCTGCCCTCACGTAATCTTCGATCCTCCCAAGACCTCATCCTCTCCTCCACACTTATCCGTTCCTCACACAACCGTCTCCAAGATTTCTCCCGACTATCCCCCATCCTCTGGAATTCTGCGCCCCAACATGTCAGATTATCCACCACGCTCGGATCCTTCAGACGGAACCTGAAAACCTATCTCTTCAAGAAAGCTACAGCCTGCAATGACCGAGGTGCCGCTTACCACCACTGGAGCTGCCGCCTCTCCACCACCAGAGCTGCCGCCTCACCACCACCAGAGCTGCCGCCTCACCGCCACCGGAGCTGCTACAACCCTGACCTACTGTCTCCTCCTCAATATCCTGTAGGATGTAAGCCCACAAGGGCAGGATCCTCCTTCCTCTGTACCAGTCTATCATTGTTAATTTGTTTACAGTTAACTATGTCTATCATTTTGTATGTAACCTCGTCTCATGTACAGCACCATGGAATTAATGGTGCTATATAAATAAATAATAATAACAATAATAAGAGCCAAACTGGGGGGGGAGGGGAAATAAGAGCCAAACTAGGGGGGGGGGAATGGGGGATATATAGAGCCAAACTGGGGTGAGGGAGGATTAAGAGCCAAACTGGAGGGAGAGGGGGAAGGATAAGAGCCAAACTGGGGAGAGAGGAGAGGGGGGATAAGAGCCAAACTGAGGGGAGTGGGAATGAGAGCCAAACTGGGGGGGAAGGGGGATTAAGAGCCAAACTTGAGGGGGAGGGGATAAGAGCCACACTAGGGGGGAGGGGGGAGTAAAAATCAAACTGAGTGGTTGGGAATAAGAGCCAAACTGGGGGGGAGGGGTGAATAAGAGCCAAACTGGGGTGAGGGGGGATTAAGAGCCAAACTGGAGGGGGAGGGGATAAGAGCCACACTAGGGGGGAGGGGGGAGTAAAAATCAAACTGAGTGGTTGGGAATAAGAGCCAAACTGGGGGGGAGGGGTGAATAAGAGCCAAACTGGGGTGAGGGGGGATTAAGAGCCAAACTGGAGGGAGAGGGAGGGAGTCAGAGCTAAGCTAGTGGAGAGAGGGGGGGGTTAAAAGCCAACTGGGGGGAAGAGGGGAATAAGAGTCAAACTGGGTGGGGGGGGGGATAAGAGCCAAACTAGGGGGGGGAGGGGGGATAAGAGCGAAACTGGGGGGGGGGAGGGGGGATAGCTGAGCCAAACTGGGAAGGAGGGTGGAATAAGAGCCAAACTGGAGGAAGGGGGGATGATATGTGAACCAAACTGGGGATAGAGGGTGGGGGAGTATATGTGAGCCAAGGTGGGGGTGGAGAATATGTGAGCCAAATCGGGCGAGGAGGGGAGGAGTATATGTGAACCAAACTGGGGATAGAGGATGAAGGAGTATACGTGAACCAAACCTCAGGGGAAGAGTGGGGCAAGTATATGTTAACCAAGGGTGTAAATTTGAGGATCCAGTATAAAAGAGTGAAGGGGAATCAGTGTGGGCACAGTATGAGGAAGATGGATGCAGCACAGTATGGTGAGTGAGGGGTGATGGCTGTGGCACAGTATGGTGAGTGAGAGGGGATGGCTGTGGCACAGTATGGTGAGTGAGAGGGGATGGCTGTGGCACAGTATGGTGAGTGAGGGGGGATGGCTGCGGCACAGTATGGTGAGTGAGGGGGATGGCTGCGGCACAGTATGGTGAGTGAGGGGGGATGGCTGCGGCACAGTATGGTGAGTGAGAGGGGATGGCTGTGGCACAGTATGGTGAGTGAGAGGGGATGGCTGTGGCACAGTATGGTGAGTGAGAGGGGATGGCTGCGGCACACAGTGGCGGATTATAACGAGGTCAGTATGGACTTTTGCCCCGGACCCAATGGTGTCTAGGGGCCCACAGCCCAGGGGGTAAATTGCCCCATTATAATCCGCCACGGCGCCACCATACAGCACTGTGCACGCAGGGCTGCAGCGTCCATGAGGTGATGAGCCCTGCTAGTTGACAGGGGGCGGCATCTGCAGGGGCGCCTGGTGGTGTTATGACCCCTGCTGATGCCGCTCTCTCTCCTACAGTCCCGGCCGCCGCCATGTTACACCCTACCCCCCCGCAGTGTGAGCCCACCTGTAGAGCCGCACAGGATGGAAGACCTGTGCTTACAGGACCTGTGATGATGTCAGTGCAGGGGAGGAGTCAGGGATCACATGATCAGCTCCTCGTTATACAGCCCTCCACTGTGCTGGATGTCATGGTGCTGGATAAGGTGAAGAAGAGGATGAGATGAAGGTTATGTGTGGGGTCAGGAGATTTACAGTGTGGATGTAGCAGGGCCGAGTGTGTACGAGGTGTATGGAGCGGAGCCGAGTGTGTACGAGGTGTATGGAGAGGAGCCGAGTGTGTACGAGGTGTACGGAGCGGAGCCGAGTGTGTACGAGGTGTATGGAGCGGAGCCGAGTGTGTACGAGGTGTACGGAGCGGAGCCGGTGTGTATGAGATGTACAGAGCGGACCCAAGTGTGTACGAGGTGTATGGAGCGGAGCCGCATGTGTACGAGGTGTACGGAGTGGAGCCGCATGTGTACAAGGTGTATGAGCGGAGCCATGTGTGTACGAGGTGTACAGAGCGGAGCCGAGTGTGTAGCAGAGGTGTACGGGCGGAGCCGTGGTGTGTACGAGGTGTACGGAGCGGAGCCGAGTGTGTACGAGGTGTACGGAGCGGAGCCGAGTGGGTACTAGGTGTACAGAGCGGAGCCGGTGTGTACGAGGTGTACGGAGTGGAGCCGAGTGGGTACTAGGTGTACAGAGCGGAGCCGTGTGTGTACGAGATGTACAGAGCGGAGCCGTGTGTGTATGAGATGTACAGAGTGGAGCCGTGTGTGTATGAGGTGTACAGAGCGGAGCCGCATGTGTGAGATGTACGGAGCAGAGCCGAGTGTGTACGGAGCAGAGCCGCGTGTACGAGGTGTACGGAGTGGAGCCATGTGTAAACAAGGTTTACAGAGTGGAGTTACATGTGTATGAGGTGTACGGAACGGAGCCACATGTGTATGAGGTGTACGGAGCAGAGCCAAGTGTGTACGGAGCAGAGCCGTGTGTGTATGAGGTGTACGCAGCGGAGCCGTGTGTGTACGGAGTGGAGCCGCATTTGTACAAGGTGTACGGAGCGGAGCCGTGTGTGTACGAGGTGTGATGGAGCGGAGCCGCATATGTACGAGGTGTATGGAGCGGAGCCGAGCGTGTATGAGGTGTTCGGAGCAGAGCTAAGTGTGTACTAGGTGTATGGAGCGGAGCCATGTATGTACGTAGCATGCGGAGCTGTGTGTTTACAAGGTGTGTGTACCAGTGGTAGCCCCCTGCGGATGCTGCTCCCACTCCTATAGTCCCAGCCGCCTCTGTCGGCAGCATTGCTCTCCCGAGTGCCGGCCGCCGCTGTCCGCCCAGCTATGCTGATTCTGCCGGGCCCGATTGGGCTTTGCTGAATTCTGCTGCTCTAGGAGGACTCAGACTTACCAGATCCAGGCAGGCAGCTGATCTCGCCTGCGGCTGAGCAGACTCCTCCGTCCTCCTGACTGAGTCTGTGTCTCACCCGCCGTCCACTGCCTCCTGGGTCGCCGCCTGTATGAAGAGAGGGAGTCTGAGGAGAGGGACCGTCACCTAATGCCGACACAGAGCACAGAGAGAACGTGCCTCTGTGACTGAGAGGTGAGTGATATGTCCACTCCTGACTCCTGCCCTGCTGCTGCAGCTGCTGCCTGTGGCTGTGCTCTGTGTGTGCACTGCCAGCCAGACCTCCTGGTGGCTGCTGCATGGCAGGGAGGACTCAGTCAGTGTAAAAAAAGAATGTAAGCAGTAATTAAATGATTTGTGTACTAAGGCCCCTTTCACATCTGCTTTTTTTTCAGATTGTGGCAGATCCGGCAGATTTACCGCATCTGCTGACTAACGGCCACACTTGCGGCACGCTTGCGGCAAGCCCCATGCATTGTTTATGGGGCTTGCGGTTGGGTGCGGCAAGTGCGGTTCTGCCGGAAGCGGCAAATCCGGTGTTTGCGGCGGTGGAAAAAAAACGCTGCAGACCGCGTTATTATTCACTGTCGCAACAGCCGTTAGGCAGCAAATGTGGTAAATCGGCTGGATCTGCCCAATTTGAAAGACACGGTGATGTGAAAGGGGCCTAACCAACGCTGCTTTCACATCAGCGTTTAGCTGATGTTTGGGCCGTTCCAGCAGGTGGCGCCGCATGTGCTGGATCGTCCGCCTAACGGCCGACTTGCGGCCCTGATGCGGCAAGCCCAATGCATTGTCTATGGGGTTTGTGGTCCGCCGCAGCAAGTGCGGTTCTGCCGAGTGCAGCACATCGGGCACTTGTGGCCGTGAAAAAAAAACGCTACAAGCGGTGGGTTTTTTTTCGCGGCCGCAAGTGTCGGATCTGCCGCCTTTGGCAGAACCACACTTGCCGCTCTGGACCGCAAGCCCCATAGACAATGCATAGGGTTTACAGCATCTGGGCCGCAAGTCGGCCATTAGGCGGCTGATCCAGCGCCAGCTGCCGAATCGACCGCACATCAGCAAAACCGCTGATGTGAAAGGCCCCTTAATCACTGGAGTGGTCAGGGAGGGTGTGGGGAGACAATACTGGACAGAGGACTGTCAAATTTGCCCCATGTAAATTGTGCCCCATCATCTTGGATAACACAGAAATATGTGAAATGGCTCTACATGGTGTATCATGTGCCCCTCTAAGTGGCTATCTTGCTTGGATCATGTATGTATGGAGTCCATGCATACATGATTCAAGAAAAATATCCACATAGAGGGGCACATACAGCATGTAGAGGTATTTCACATGTCTATCCAAGGTGGAGGGGTAGTGGGTGCGCACATTGTGTATTTTGTGAGTTTTTAACTCAGTATTTGTAAAGTCTCGTGTAGATGTTCAGTATTTGGTCAGTTTTTCCTTCAGTATATGTAAGGCCTCGTGCACACGCTGAGTATTTGGTGACTTTTTACTTCAGTATCTGTAAGGCCTCGTGCACACGCTGAGTATTTGGTGTTTTTACCTCAGTATCTGTAAGGCCTCGTGCACACACTGAGTATTTGGTGAGTTTTTTACCTCAGTATCTGTAAGGTCTCGTGCACACACTGAGAATTTGGTGTTTTTACCTCAGTATTTGTAAGGCCTCGTGCACACACTGAGTATTTGGTGAGTTTTTTACCTCAGTATCTGTAAGGTCTCGTGCACACGCTGAGTATTTGGTGAGTTTTTACCTCAGTATCTGTAAGGCCTCGTGCACACGCTGAGTATTTGGTGAGTTTTTTACCTCAGTATCTGTAAGGTCTCGTGCACACGCTGAGTATTTGGTGAGTTTTTACCTCAGTATGTGTAAGGCCTCGTGCACACGCTGAGTATTTGGTGAGTTTTTACCTCAGTATCTGTAAGGCCTCGTGCACACACTGAGTATTTGGTGAGTTTTTTACCTCAGTATCTGTAAGGTCTCGTGCACACGCTGAGTATTTGGTGAGTTGTTACCTCAGTATCTGTAAGGCCTCGTGCACACGCTGAGTATTTGGTGAGATTTTACCTCAGTATCTGTAAGGCCTTGTGCACACGCTGAGTATTTGGTGAGATTTTACCTCAGTATCTGTAAGGCCTCGTGCACACGCTGAGTATTTGGTGAGATTTTACCTCAGTATCTGTAAGGCCTCGTGCACACGCTGAGTATTTGGTGAGATTTTACCTCAGTATCTGTAAGGCCTCGTGCACACACTGAGTATTTGGTGAGTTTTTCCCTCAGTATCTGTAAGGCCTTGTGCACACGCTGAGTATTTGGTCAGTTTTTACCTCAGTATCTGTAAAGGCCACTTTCCACAAACAGATATCTGTGTCCAACTTCTGAACAGATCTCTGGTTGTAGTGAAATCATGGACACATCGTTACATTTGTACAAAGCCACAAAATGGAACAATGTGTCCATGATTTCACTGCAACCAGAGATCTGTTGAGAAGTTGGACACAGATATCTGTGTGTGTAAAGTGGCCTTAAGGCCTTGTGCACACGCTGAGTATTTGGTGAGTTTTTACCTCAGTATTGTAAGGCCTCGTGCACACTCTGATGCTACATTATAAGAAACAAGCTATTATGCCCTGAATACCCCTGTACACAGAATAAATAACTTATAAAAATCTAGCACCCTGTATTCTAATCTGTTACCGGTCTGAAATTCTTGCTTGCAGATTGGTCCATTCAGCCTCTCCTCACCGTCCGACAGCCTCTTCTTCTGAATGATATGGTTACGGCTCCTGCATTATCCACTTCCCACTTTCCACCCCTGGCGGCACAGTATGGTGAGTGAGGGGGGATGGTTGCGGCACAATATATGGAGAGAGAGAGGGGGGGATGGCTGCGGTATGGTATGTGGAATGAGGGGGGAAGACTGTGGACACAATTCAAGGACTGAGAGGGATGGCTGCCAACACAGTATGTGGAGTGAGGAGATCGAGTTTGATGTGGGGGAACAGTATAAACCGTGGGCAGTATTGGAGGGCACAGTGTAGAGGACAGTGTGACCAAGGAGCCCAGTATGGAAAGGAGAGGGCAGTGTGATGAGGGGGCAATGTGGAGGGCATGCACCAGAAGAGGAACAGTGTGTAACTCATATTTTGTGCAGTGAACACTGAGGAGGAGCAATTATTTATTACGGGGCACAGTGTAGGGCAGATATTTTTACTCATGAGAATTTTGATCATTTTTCTATTTTTAAGGATATCATGCTGGGATGGGCTGAAGACTGGAGATGGACATCTCCAGAGATGAGCTGTGGATGTGAAAAGTCATTATGGTGTCTGGACAAGATGAAGAAAAGAAAAAGACAACCCTGAGCAGAGACAAGGTCATCTATAAGGTACCTGGATGTAAATGATTACCGTATTTATGATACTGACTAATTCTCATCAGTACTGTAGTTCCTGTATGATCTGATGGTGACTGGTAACAACAACTCCCAGTCCTCCTTACCATTGATAAGGATGTAGTAGGAGTTGTAGTTTCAAACAGCACAAATGTGTTTGGGTCTGACCTGACATTACAATTGTTTTACCATGTACTGATGGTGGTTCTAATGATGAATTTCTGTACTGATGAGGATTGCGATGCTGTGTTTCTATACTGATGGGCGTTATATGGATGTATACCTGTACTGATGGAGGTTCTAGTTATGTATTTCTGCATCACTGGTGGTTCTAATGATGAATTTTGTTACTGATGAGGGTTTTGGTGATGTATTTCTGTACCTCTGGTGGGTCCGGTGATGTATTTATGTACTGATGAGGGTTGTGATGCCTTGTTTCTGTACTGATAAAGGTTATATGGATGTATGTCTGTACCTCTGGTGGGTCCGGTGATGCAGTCTTGTGCTGTTATTGGTTCTGATCCTGTGCACATGTAACAATCTATAACCTGTAAGATTATGTGACACATGGCTATGCTCATAAAGTGTTGTTCCCTCTGACAATTTAAGAGTTCTATGTTTTTATTTGTTAGAAGCATTAAAGGGGTTGTCCCACATTTGTGATAAGTCTGCAGTCACTCCATGTGTCCCTCTATGTGACTGCAGACTTCTGAATTCTCACAGAGCGCACACTGCTCACTGTCAGGATTCTCTGCTGCTGGCGGTGAGAGGTCATGAAACTAAGTATGCGATTTACATACATGCAGTGACATACTGACTAGACATGCGAGGTCTCGATCAATGAAAATGAACTGAACGAAGAATGAAGAATTGCATTCTTGTGCTCACACGACCATCAAATCTTGCTATTAACACAGGTGAATCCTGACAGTGTGCAGACCACGCGCTGTGAGAATTCCGAGGCCATCAGTCACCTAGAGGCACTACAGACTCATCTCGCACCTGGATGAGCCCTTTAATTCAAACACTAAACCCTGTAGCCCAATCCTAACAGCTTGTAATATACTTTGTTTTTCATTGAACATTAAGAGAATTAGGTATTGTAGCTCTTCGGCACTGGACTGTAAGTGTGCCATCATATATGAATGATCGGTCACATGATGGCTACCCAGACCGCTGGGAGAAGGGGGGGGCGCCAAACTGAAGTCTTGCTCCGGGCACCAGAAAAACTAGATACACCTCTGGCTTACCCTCCTTGTGAAGTGTGTCAATGACTGCCTTCCGGACATCTGTCAAGTCAGCAGTCTTACCTATGATTGTCTATGCTACTGAACCAGACTAAGGGACCATTTTAAATGGTTATTAACCCTTAGCAGGTGTTGTGTTAATTATTCTAATTTTCTGAGATAATGACCTTTGGGTATTCCTTGGCTTTAAGCCATAATCATCAACATTAACATAAATAAACACTTGAAATAGATCCCTCTCTGTGTAATGACTCTACATAATATATGTATATATGTTTCACTAATTGTATTGAATTAATGAAATGAATTAACTTTTTGAGGATATTCTAATTCATTGAGATGCATTAGTAGTTCAACTAATAAATAATCGCACATATTCAGGAATCTCCTGATGCGATAGAATCAGGCCCCCATCTAGTATATAATGTTTTGTCTGCAGTAGTGCCCCCTGCAGGTTCTCTAGCGACTTGATTGTTGGTGGATATTCTCCTATATTACGTGATAGATAGATAGATAGAAAAAAAAAACTGCACAGCACTCACAGACTAATGTGAACTGGTGCTAGCAGGGACGCTGGGTCAAATAACTAGAAAAAGTTCTCTGCAGCACTCAGCTACTACCAATGACGTACAATTGCTAACAAGCTATATGTATATGAGAAAAAAGTTTAAAAACTTACGGTACGTTTTTTCCAAAAAACTCAAAAATCTTATTTTTTTATTTCTGAAGTTCTTGGTACACACATTGGCCAATGTCTGTTTGCTCATCGACTGCGACAAAGTGACTTCAGGTCCGATGAGTCCTACGCTGATATCCCTATCCTCCTTGTCCACCCCCCCACCTCTCAGTGGGCAGACTCCATCTCGACCCTAGACCACCTGCGGTCAATGAGGGTGCAATTGCAGCATGGAGCCTCATTGACCGCAGGTGATCTAGGGTCTAGATGGAGTCTGCCCACTGAGAGGTGGGGGGGTGGACAAGGAGGATAGGGATATCAGCGTAGGACTCATCGGACCTGAAGTCACTTTGTCGCAGTTGATGAGCAAACAGACATTGGCCAATGTATGTACCAAGAACTTCATAAATAAAAAGATAAGATTTTTGAGTTTTTTGGAAAAAAAGTTTTTAAACTTTTTTCTCATATACATATAGCTTGTTAGCAATTGTATGTCATTGGTAGTAGCTGAGTGCTGCAGAGAACTTTTTCTAGATAGATAGATAGATAGATAGATAAAAATAGAAAAAATTCTTTGAGCAGCGACTCTTATTTAGCAAAAATGCTAGGTGCTAAATCAGTCATAGGATGGGAATCAGCCACCACACACAGACTATATCCTTACAAAAATATCCTAATTTTGAGTGCTGCAGTCTTCTTTTTGTAGATAGATAGAGATGGATGGATAGATTTCATACAGATGTTACCTGCAGCGGTGGCGGCTCCGGTGCACATCAGTAATAGACCGAGGATCTGCTTCATCATGGCTTACAGTCGTTTTGTGCAGTGATGTGATGAGTAGCAAGTTCTGCACCATTTATGATCCGCTCTAACACCTCTCCACGTCATTGGCATAATGTCACAATGACATATAAATGATATATTTCTTATTGTTACACATAAAAGCCTGTAGGGCAGCGCAGCGTAAGGAGGGGCCCTTGGGCAATGTTAGCCTTGTCCACTCATTTCCAACCATTATTGTTAGAGGTTGAAGGATAGTATAGAAGAGGGGCAGCATGTGGGAACTGTGGCACCCTGCTGACACCCTGACACAGGTAACCACAGACTCACCTACAGCATAGATGGGTTTCCACAGTGGGTACACAGACACAGACAAGACCTTCCACCGCAGCACAGTAGGGGGAGCTCAACTTGCTGCCTGTAGGCAAGATCCCCTATAAATACTAGTGCTGGGGGCGGAGTTAGTTAGAGTGTGCAGACGCTACAAGTGCTGTGAAATTGTACTGGTGATCGGTGCTGCATTAGGCCCGAGCCAGTGACCCTGAACAGCCTTCGAGTAGTCCTGCAAGGCCCAAAAGGGGGGTCGGAAGGCGAGGAGAACAGAGAGAGTAAAGTGGGAACCGAGGAGCCAGTGCTAGACTCACCCAAACAGCACACCGGACATCGGAGTCCGAGTCTACTGGAGAGCACCTGGCCCATTAGAGAACACCGGTCCACCGTGGAGACTTCAGTCTCCCGAGAATGTGTGCAGTCACTCACCAGGGAGCCAGGCACCGTGGAGAGAGGAACAGTGGTGGTCCATAGAGGGTGTCTCGCCAACAGTGCAGATGGAGATAGCAGAGGAGGCCAGCCAAGATTCACACGGGGCAGGGGCTTCACACACACGGGGAAAGAGACTACGAGGCCTTATACCCACTTGCTGTGGAGACCCAGAAGGGCATGCAGAACACCCGGCAGTGCTCTGGACGTTTACCAGCAACTACACCAGTAAAAGGTAAAAGAACAACCAGCGGTGTGTGTGTCAGTTCCTTACCCGAGTCCCTGCCGTCCTCAGAGACTGTTCCGTTATTCAACAGCCCGGCCAAGTCCCTGCTCCATCCCTCATCTTCAAAACCAAACACCCCAGGGATCCAGCTCTGCCTGTGGGTAGTGTAGAGCCCACAGGGATGGGCTACTCGGTACCGGACCGGGTTGCTGCTGGGGATGTCATGGAGGTCATGGTCCGGACCGTGTCCCGGGTTCTCACAAGTAAAAGGGGATATATACAAAGGATACAGTTTGTCGTGACGCCACCCACGGTTTGTGGTCAATGATGGGACCACCACTGCAGCGCTTCTCTGCCAGGAGGATGGATGGGCTGCAGCTAGATGGATGAGCCCACTGCGGGTCGGGCTGCTCCTGACAGGAATGAAAGGTATGAAAACAATTCTTTATCCCTGGAATCAAACACAGACACACAGGCAGGGTTCACCGGGTTTACTTGTCAGTTCTCTTCATGCAGTTTACAGCAGTTCTTAGTACAGTTCACTTCTTAACACAAGTTACCGTCACTTTACTCCGGTTTTCACAAAAACCCACTGCAGCCAGGTTGTCACTCTGAGACCTCTCACTCCTTCCTGGTCCTTTCCAGGCTGTGGTTTCTCTCTCTTTGTGTGTCTCCGGACAGTATAGCGGCAGATCGGACCCCTGTGGACAGAGCCGGCGTCAGCACCCGGCGCACCAGGGCAAGTGCTGGGGCCCTGGACAGCTTGGGGGGCCCACTCAGTCAGGCAGTGGCAGCCCTGACTGCCAGGGGGCCCTCAATGACAGGCAGCCCTGACTGCCAGGGGCCCCTCAGTGACCAGCAGCCCTGACTGCCAGGGGCCCCTCAGAAACAGGCAGTGGCTGAGGGTGAACTCTACATGGCTACCAGTCCACATGGCTAATTTGCATCGCATGCAAATGTGGCGGAAGCAGCAGCTTTGTGACCCTCCTGCTGAGCTAAACGCTGGATTCACCCCCTTCCCTCCTGCGTGATCTGTGCCCCGAGTCCTCCCCATCCTCTCCATCACTGGAGTCAGAGGAGGAGGAAGCAACTTGTGAGGTATATCTCCCCAATCTCCAGAAACAGAAGGAGAGAGGAGAAGATGGCGAGACTGAAAGGAAGGGGCGGAGCAAGAAAGAAGCGGGAAACAAGCTGCAGTGGAGGAGACAGGAGAGAGGAGCTCGGTACAATGGAGAGCAATGGAGAGCGGGACTGAGAAAAAACAAGCAGTGAGTATGACAGGGAGATCTCATAGGAGAAAGCCAGGGAAACTGGGGCTGTAAACAGCCAAATACTGGGATAAACTATCATAGACACTGCTAAATGGCCTCCACAAGGCAGCAGCAGCCATTACTGTGAAGCCCCTGAGCAGTGTGTACACTATGCCACATATTACCTGAATTCAGCATTTGGCCCCCACTGCCTGATGGACAGGAGCAGAGCAGATCCCCCTGTGCAGTCAGCTGGGTCAGGAGGAGCAGAGCTGGCTGGGGCAGCTGCTGCAGGCTCCAATGGGATTCAGTAACTAAGGAGCTTGTGCTTCTACAAAATGGTGGCCATGTGTAAAGATGTCCAGAGCCTGGGGATCAGCCTTCAACATTAGTGAGCTTTACTCAGCCTCCTCCCTCCATGTGGAAGAAGCAGCCAGGTACTAGTTCTGATGCTGTCAGAGATACCCATATACTGCATGCCGCTGACACACTGTATACTGACAACGCTTACTGACATACTGCGTATACTGACACACTGCATATACTGACACACTGACAACACTTACTGACACACTGCATATACTGACACACTGACAACACTTACTAACATACTGCGTATACTGACACACTGACAACACTTACTGTCACACTGCGTATACTGACACACTGACAACACTTACTGACACACTGCATATACTGACACACTGACAACACTTACTGTCACACTGCATATATTGACACACTGACAACACTTACTGTCACACTGCATATACTGACACACTGACAACACTTACTGACATACTGCGTATACTGACACACTGACAACACTTACTGACACTGCATATACTGACACACTGACAACACTTACTAACATACTGCGTATACTGACACACTGACAACACTTACTGTCACACTGCATATACTGACACACTGTGTATACTGCAACGCTTACTGACATACTGCGTATACTGACACACTGCATATACTGACATACTGACAACACTTAGTGACATACTGCATATACTGACACACTGACATACTGCGTATACTGACACACTGCATATACTGACACACTGACAACACTTACTGTCACACTGCGTATACTGACACACTGACAACACTTACTGTCACACTGCGTATACTGACACACTGACAACACTTACTGTCACACTGCATATACTGACACACTGACAACACTTACTGACACACTGCATATACTGACACACTGACAACACTTACTGACACACTGCATATACTGACACACTGACAACACTTACTGTCACACTGCGTATACTGACACACTGACAACACTTACTGACACACTGCATATACTGACACACTGACAACACTTACTGACATACTGCATATACTGACACACTGACAACACTTACTGACATACTGCGTATACTGACACACTGACAACACTTACTGACATACTGCATATACTGACACACTGACAACACTTACTGTCACACTGCATATACTGACACACTGACAACACTTACTAACATACTGCGTATACTGACACACTGACAACACTTACTAACATACTGCGTATACTGACACACTGACAACACTTACTGTCACACTGCATATACTGACACACTGACAACACTTACTGACATACTGCATATACTGACACACTGACAACACTTACTGACATACTGCGTATGCTGACACACTGACAACACTTACTGTCACACTGCATATACTGACACTGACAACACTTACTGACATACTGCGTATACTGACACACTGACAACACTTACTGACATACTGCATATACTGACACACTGACAACACTTACTGACACACTGCATATACTGACACACTGACAACACTTACTAACATACTGCGTATACTGACACACTGACAACACTTACTAACATACTGCGTATACTGACACACTGACAACACTTACTGTCACACTGCATATACTGACACACTGACAACACTTACTGACACTGCATATACTGACACACTGACAACACTTACTAACATACTGCGTATACTGACACACTGACAACACTTACTGACATACTGCATATACTGACACACTGACAACACTTACTGTCACACTGCATATACTGACACACTGACAACACTTACTGTCACACTGCGTATACTGACACACTGACAACACTTACTGTCACACTGCGTATACTGAAACACTGACAACACTTACTGACATACTGCATATACTGACACACTGACAACACTTACTGTCACACTGCATATACTGACACACTGACAACACTTACTGACACACTGCATATACTGACACACTGACAACACTTACTGACACACTGCATATACTGACACACTGACAACACTTACTGTCACACTGCGTATACTGACACACTGACAACACTTACTGACACACTGCATATACTGACACACTGACAACACTTACTGTCACACTGCATATACTGACACACTGACAACACTTACTGTCACACTGCGTATACTGACACACTGACAACACTTACTGACATACTGCATATACTGACACACTGACAACACTTACTGACATACTGCATATACTGACACACTGACAACACTTACTGTCACACTGCATATACTGACACACTGACAACACTTACTAACATACTGCGTATACTGACACACTGACAACACTTACTGTCACACTGCATATACTGACACACTGACAACACTTACTGACATACTGCATATACTGACACACTGACAACACTTACTGACATACTGCGTATGCTGACACACTGACAACACTTACTGTCACACTGCATATACTGACACTGACAACACTTACTGACATACTGCGTATACTGACACACTGACAACACTTACTGACATACTGCATATACTGACACACTGACAACACTTACTGACACACTGCATATACTGACACACTGACAACACTTACTAACATACTGCGTATACTGACACACTGACAACACTTACTAACATACTGCGTATACTGACACACTGACAACACTTACTGTCACACTGCATATACTGACACACTGACAACACTTACTGACACTGCATATACTGACACACTGACAACACTTACTGACACTGCATATACTGACACACTGACAACACTTACTAACATACTGCGTATACTGACACACTGACAACACTTACTGACACACTGCATATACTGACACACTGACAACACTTACTGTCACACTGCATATACTGACACACTGACAACACTTACTGTCACACTGCGTATACTGACACACTGACAACACTTACTGTCACACTGCGTATACTGAAACACTGACAACACTTACTGACATACTGCATATACTGACACACTGACAACACTTAGGCTAGGGTCACATCGGCGTTTTTTGTTTAAAATCCTGATCCGGTTTTGAGCTTTAAAAAAGCTCAAAACCGGACCAGGAAAGGCTCCTGATAGAAGCCTATGCAAAACACCGGATGGCTTCACAAGCCATCCGGTGGCCGGATCCGGCACTGCTGCCTGCGTTTAAAATCATGCAGGCAGCAGTTTTCGCAGCGTTTACCGGGACCGCACTGCGGTCACCGGATGGCTCAGGATGTGTAATCCTGAGCCATCCGGTAACTGCATAGCTTGTGGTTCCCGATCTGGCAAGTTAATAAAGAGTTAAAATAGCTGACCTAAATGACTTTTTGAGGTCTGTAGGGGGGCTTAGACCCCCCTACAGACCGCCCGCCGACTTCTATAGTGTTCTTCTACAATTTCTCAATGGTCACAGGCTCTTCGGAGCCCGTGCATGTAAACCAAAGGGGCCCCCCCGTATCACTATACTGGGGTGCATAGACCCCTGTATTACAAATAAGCTGTATTGATGTCTAGTAACGGTTAAATGTGTACATTTGCATTGTAAGTATATACTTACAACATTCTTTCGTAGGCAGAGTGAAGGAAATCCATGGGCGGGGCTGTGTGCAGCAGCCTCCGCCCGCTCCTTCTTGATGCCCGCCCCCTCTGGCCGTAATCCAGTGTTTTGGAGGGGGGCACGTCGTTAAAGGGGCGTGGCTAACCGCGGCACATAGTTTGCATAGGCTTCTATCAGGAGCCTTTCCTGGTCCGGTTTTGAGCTTTTTTAAAGCTCAAAACCGGATCAGGATTTTAAACAAAAAACGCCGATGTGACCCTAGCCATACTGCATATACTGACACACTGACAACACTTACTGACACACTGCATATACTGACACACTGACAACACTTACTAACATACTGCGTATACTGACACACTGACAACACTAATGGTACCTTTACACGCCGCCACAACAGGATGGATACCAACGGCAACTTCACGTGCACGAGCACGGGCGAACGGTTACCAACGGGAACCGCACCCTCTTTACACGCCGCCACAAGGTGCGCTACGCTACGCTACATCTACAGCTAGCTACATCGCCGGGTGTCGCAAGTAGCCGTCTGTAGCTCAGCGTACCTCATTTACACACCGCAATAACAAGCTAATATGGGCGGACCTGGGGCAGGAGGGACAGCACATAGGCGTGCCACAATTGTGGATTACGAGACGTCCGTACGCTGATAGGACAAAGCAATAATACCATGATTGGCCAGGCATCGCAGGAGGCTGATTAATACATGACGCTTGAGCAATTGCGTAGTGTGACTGGTCAGCTTCTTAAATATGCCGCCCTGTGCAGCGACAACCAATCGCAACGAAGGAGCTTCCTCCAATGATCGCTGAAGGGGCGCGGTATCCCGGAGCCTGGGTCACGCCTTAGCTACATTCCAGCTACATCGCCGGGTGTCCAGAGTTCCCTTCTGTTCCTTCTTTACACGCCGATACAGCTCGCTACAATCGGCGATGTTGCCATATGTTTATGGGCAGTGCACGGATACAGAGGTATCTGTAGCCGGCTGTGTCGTCCCGTCTTCAGACGCCGCTACTACGGGCGATATTGGCGCGACAAGCTACATTTGTAGCCTGTAGCGGGTTGTATCCATCCTGTTGTGGCGGCGTGTAAAGGTACCATTAGGGTAGGGTCACATTGAAAACCTAAATTGCATTCACCGCATCCGGATCCGGATGCGGTGAACGCAATGGCGGGCACACACATTTTTTTCAAAAATGTGTGCTGAATACCGCACTGCGGTCACCGGATGGCTCAGGATGTGTAATCCCTGAGCCATCCGGTAACTGCCGAGGTTGCGGATCCCGGCTATTGGCGGGATCCGCAACCTTAATAAAGAGTTAAATTGTTGATCTAAATGACTTTTTAAGGTCTGTAGGGGGGCTTAGACCCCCTACAGACCGGCCGCCCACTTCTATAGTGTACTTCAGCTATATCTCACGGGGCACGGGCTCCCCGGAGCAAAGTGCCCCCCCCCGTATCACTATACAGGGGTGCCTACACCCCTCTATTACAATGATGCTTTAATGATGTCCAAAAATGCAGTACAAAAAGGATTTGATCACTCGCAATGTAAGTTTATAGTTACATGCTGTTGTAGGCAGAGTCCAGCGAAATCCATGGGCGGGGCTGTGTGCAGCAGCCTCCGCCCGCTCCATGTTGATGGCCGCCCCCTCTGGCCGTAATCCAGTCTTGTGAGGGCGGGCACGTCGTTAAGGGGCGTGGCTAACCTCGGCACATAGTTAGCCACGCCCCTTTAACGACGTATCCGCCTTCACAACAGTGGATTACGGCCAGAGGGGGCGGCCATCAACATGGAGCGGGCGGAGGCTGCTGCACACAGCCCCGCCCATGGATTTCGCTGGACTCTGCCTACAACAGCATGTAACTATAAACTTACATTGCGAGTGATCAAATCCTTTTTGTACTGCATTTTTGGACATCATTAAAGCATCATTGTAATAGAGGGGTGTAGGCACCCCTGTATAGTGATACGGGGGGGGGCACTTTGCTCCGGGGAGCCCGTGCCCCGTGAGATATAGCTGAAGTACACTATAGAAGTGGGCGGCCGGTCTGTAGGGGGGTCTAAGCCCCCCTACAGACCTTAAAAAGTCATTTAGATCAACAATTTAACTCTTTAGTAAGGTTGCGGATCCCGCCAATAGCCGGGAACCGCAACCTCGGCAGTTACCGGATGGCTCAGGGATTACACATCCTGAGCCATCCGGTGACCGCAGTGCGGCCCGGTAAACGCTGCGAAAACTGCTGCCTGCATGATTTTAAACGCAGGCAGCAGTGCCGGATCCGGCCACCGGATGGCTTGTGAAGCCATCCGGTGTTTTGCATAGGCTTCCATCAGGAGCCTTTCCTGGTCCGGTTTTGAGCTTTTTTAAAGCTCAAAACCGGATCAGGATTTTAAACAAAAAACGCCAATGTGACCCTACCCTTACTGACATACTGCGTATACTGACACACTGACAACACTTACTGTCACACTGCATATACTGACACACTGACAACACTTACTGTCACACTGCATATACTGACACACTGACAACACTTACTGACACACTGCATATACTGACACACTGACAACACTTACTGACACACTGACAACACTTACTAACATACTGCGTATACTGACACACTGACAACACTTACTGTCACACTGCATATATTGACACACTGACAACACTTACTGTCACACTGCATATACTGACACACTAACAACACTTACTGACATACTGCATATACTGACACACTGACAACACTTACTGACATACTGCATATACTGACACACTAACAACACTTACTGTCACACTGCATATACTGACACACTGACAACACTTACTGTCACACTGCATATATTGACACACTGACAACACTTACTGTCACACTGCATATACTGACACACTAACAACACTTACTGTCACACTGCATATACTGACACACTGACAACACTTACTGTCACACTGCATATACTGACACACTGACAACACTTATGGTACCTTTACACGCCGCCACAACAGGATGGATACAACCCGCTACAGGCTACAAATGTAGCTTGTAGCGCCAATATCGCCCGTAGTAGCGGCGTGTGAAGACGGGACGACACAGCCGGCTACAGATACCTCTGTATCCGTGCACTGCCCATAAACATATGGCTACATCGCCGATTGTAGCGAGCTGTATCGGCGTGTAAAGACGTTACGGAAGGGAACTCGGGACAGCCTGCAATGTAGCTAAGGCGTGACCCTGGCTCCGTGTTACCACGCCCCATGTGCGATCATTGGTGGAAGCTGCTGCATGACGATTGGTAGTCGCTGCCTAGGGAGGCATATTTAAGGAGCTGACGAGTCACACTACACAATCGCTCGAGCGTGCTGTATTACTCAGCCTCCTGCGATGCCTGGCCAATCAGGATGTTATTGCTTCGTCCTATCAGCGTACGGACGGCTCGTACTCTCAATTGTGGCACGCCTATGTGCTGTCCCTGCTGCACCAGGTCCGCCCATAGTAGCTGGTTATAGCGGTGTGTAATTGAGCTACAGATGGCTACTTGCGACACCCGGCGATGTAGCTAGCTGTAGATGTAGCGTGGCGTAGCGCACCTTGTGGCGGCGTGTAAAGAGGGTGCGGTTCCCGTTGGTAACCGTTCGGCTGTGCTCGTGCACGTGAAGTTGCCGTTGGTATCCATCCTGTTGTGGCGGCGTGTAAAGGTACCATTACTGTCACACTGCATATATTGACACACTGACAACACTTACTGTCACACTGCGTATACTGACACACTGACAACACTTACTGTCACACTGCATATACTGACACACTGACAACACTTACTGACATACTGCATATATTGACACACTGACAACACTTACTGTCACACTGCGTATACTGACACACTGACAACACTTACTGTCACACTGCATATATTGACACACTGACAACACTTACTGTCACACTGCATATACTGACACTGACAACACTTACTGTCACACTGCGTATACTGACACACTGACAACACTTACTGTCACACTGCGTATACTGACACACTGACAACACTTACTGTCACACTGCATATACTGACACACTGACAACACTTACTAACATACTGCGTATACTGACACACTGACAACACTTACTGTCACACTGCATATACTGACACACTGACAACACTTACTGTCACATTGCATATACTGACACACTGACAACACTTACTGTCACACTGCATATACTGACACTGACAACACTTACTGACATACTGCGTATACTGACACACTGACAACACTTACTGACATACTGCATATACTGACACACTGACAACACTTACTGTCACACTGCATATACTGACACACTGACAACACTTACTGTCACATTGCATATACTGACACACTGACAACACTTACTGTCACACTGCATTTAATGACAAAACTTACTAAGACACTGGTATGACTTCAATTTCTGACACACTGACAACACTTTTCTACTGCGATTACTGATACACTGGTACAAACACTGACATGCTGCATTAAGTGAAACCCTGACATGCTGCATTAAGTGAAACACTGACCTGCTGCATTTACTGGCACAAACACTGACAGACATTAGATTTACTGGCTCTAAGAAACATTAGAAAAAATAATAAATAATCAAGGTGCACCCACCCCAGCCTCTATATTGTAAATACGCAGCACACCCAGCAGCCATTATATTATAAATACGCAGCCCACTCAACAGCCTCTGTGTTAAATATACGCAGTCCACCCAGCAGCTTCTGTATAGATATATAGCCCACTGCCTCTATAATATATATAGCCCCAATGGGGACAGTGTTGTAGATGTATGTAAAAGTGCTATGGAATGAATAGCACTATATGAATGATTAAATATCATTATTATTATATATATACAGCCAGTATGTGTTAAAGGGGCCCACTAAGACACTTCCACCCGGGGCCCACAAAAACCTGGAGCCGGCCCTGCCTGTGGGTCCTCGTGGTTGCTGTGCTTCCTATCCTTGGTGTGGGAACTCCAACTTAGAATTGGAGCTCCCCGTCGGTGAATCTGGGGATACCGGGTGAATCTTCGGTCCCCGTCAGAGCCGACAATCTGCTGTGTGCCTAGCCTGCAATAGCCCTCTCCCGCAAGGCACTATCAGGCTCCTTCTAACCCGTGTTACTCCAGCTTCAATAGGGAAGGCTACTCCGCCTGTAGTTGGTCTGTGCTGCCGTGTTCTTCGGACCCAGTGCTGCTGGTCCGTCTCTTTCCTCACACTCCCCTGGGACGCTGGCTATGGACGACCTTTCTCTCCATGATTTCTCTGACGTTGTGGATTCTGCATCTCCATCCAGCCCAATCCTACCGGGACGTGTGTCTCTGTCTTTCTGTTCTTGTCTTTTCAGCTCGGCACCCTTGGCCTACTCAGTCTTTGCTTTTCAGCCTACTGTGGCCTACTAACTCCTTCCTCCTCCTCTTCCTCTACTTTTACCTTCTGTCACCTGACCTACATGCTTCCCACCCACTGTCCTCTAAACCCACCACCCCTTGCCCACCTAGAGTTCCGGGCTCCCGGTTGGGTGCTGCCTCCTAGTGGTGTGTGGGATGTCTGTGAGGGTGTTTAGTGTATAAACTGTCTTTTCCTCCTACCTGGCTGCAGTTCCCTATGTGGCCACCCTGGACGCAGGGGCGCCACAGTAGCTTCAACACCTAGCTGCTCATCCATCATCCCGGGAGGCCCTACGCAGCGCTGGTGCATTCACCAGATACCACAGGTGGTGTTACGATAAACTTATAAACTTTTATTCCTATTCCAATTTCCCCTTTTTAGTTGACCAGCAGGGCTACGGGTCTGGGCAGGCCACCAGTGACATCCCTACCGCAGCAGAGGGCCCAGATACCCAAGTCCCCATACCCTGGGCTAGTCAGAACCAGCATGTAAATGTGGCAGTGTGGAGACAGGTACAGCATGAAGATAAACAGTGGAGAGGAAACAGTGTCGAGCCCACAAGGGTCGGGGAACTCATATCTCGGGCGGTTGGGTGCAGGGGTGTCACGGGTGGTCGGTGCCCGAATGTGTGCCCTTGGGGTGACACTAAAAAGGGGGATTTTGATGGGGAATAAAGTTAATAAACGTTTTTCGTGACGCCACCTGTAGATCCGGTGATGGCACCGGCGCTACTGGGGCCTCCGGGGTGATGGGTGGCAGCAAGGTGTTATGGCTCCCTACAGGTGGAGCGGGGTCCCCGGTCCCCGGGCTGTAAGGGTAGAATGGTGGAATAGGGTAGCTCAGTCTCCGCTGTGAGACTGGAATGTCACAGTCAATCAGGAAGGAACACAGACACTTGCTCACTCTGCACGGGTACTTCGGTAATCTGCAGCTTACAGGATATGCAGTTGTTACAGCTAGGATAGTGGACCAGGTAGTCCTGGCAGTAGGCAATGTCCCTCTGAAGCTCCAGTGATGTTCCTTCTCTGTCTCTTTCTCTGTCCTTCCTCTGCGCACTCCTTCTTCTTGCGCTGCCCTGCACAAATCCCGCTTGTTTAACCAGGCCTGTCGGGTGATATGGGACACCTTTCTCTCTTTAAAGGGGCCCAACCCGGTTTGGTGCTTCTGGTGGGGACTGTGTGTGTTGGACTGGATTGTGCTCCTATGAAGCTTACAACCACACCGGTAATTTACGGCTCAGGGATAGACCTCTGTACCACTTCGGAGCCGGTACCCCGTTTTGGACTGGGCCAGGGTGTTCAGTTACCCTGTGTCTGCCGCTCTCTGTCTGGGCCGCCACTCTGCAGGCGCCCTCCCCGTTACTTCTTCTCTCTGCTGTCTTGTCTGTTCTGAACCTGTACTGAGCCTGTTCCCGCTCTTTTCCCACTCACTATATTCCCTAGCTCTCCTCCCACCGGGACCGGTTACCCTGGTAATGGGCTGTCCAATAGGCCCCCTGTCGCTAGGTGTGTGTGTGTGGCTGTGGAGCTTCAGGATTCTATTACCCCCTACCAGGGCAAAGTATACTGCACCTTCTGTTAGGGGTGCAGTACCCTTTTGTAGCGCGCTGACTAGCAGGGCGCTACAACAGCATCAAGCGGAGTGGTGTTGAGTCCATAGTTCATAAGGGGGACAGTGCAGAGATTCTAGTTTATAAACTTTGATAGTGTAAAGCTGCGTTCACATGCAGCGTAATTGCTGTTTTTTTTGCAGGCGCGTTTTTCCCCTCGTTTCTTGCTTCATTATTTTGTGGCCATAAAAAAACGTGCTGCATTCACACACTGAGTTTTTACAGCCGCATTATTCCCCCAGGAGTCGCAGAAGGACGTGATGTGACATGGGGAGGAGGAATCCTGTGTTCTTTCCCCCCCCGTGTGACATGTCAGGGATGAAGTTTTGCTTTCCCAGTGTATCTACATACACTATCTACATATGACCCGCCCAGGAGTCTTTGGGAACTCGGTACCCATGCGTTGGTGCAGGGGATGTCTCGGTGGCCTGTGCCCGAGCCCGTGCCCTGGGGTCACTTGAAAAAGGGTAAAAACAAACATGGGAAATAATAAAGTCTCGTGACGCCACCTGTCTGTGGATTCTGGTGAAGGCACCAGCGCTGCTGCAGACCTCCGGGGATGAAGGACGGGCAGCTTGGGTGGTACAACTCCACACAGGTGGAGCGGGATCCCTGGGGCAGTGAAGAGGTGATGGGGATTTGCACGGAGGGGTGGCTAGGTAGCCGGGCCGCTGCAACAGTCTCTAGGCCGGACGGGTTCAGGGATGGACAAACTGACACACACTGTGAATCGTTTCTGTACCTTTAATGGTGGTATTGCAGGCACTGTCCAGGGTACGTTCCAGGTGGTCGGGAGGCACTTCTAGATTTCCACAGTGAGTGATGGATAGGGCCTCCTTGTCTCTTTTCCCTTGGTGAAGTCCCTGACCCGTGTAAAACTAGTCCTGACCTCCTCTGTTTCTTTCTCTCACCCGTGCTGTAATGTCAAGAACCTTTGTGTGGACTACCGCTATGACTTCTCCTGCGGTCCCTCGCTCCCCTGTTGGTTGCGTTACAGGTGTCCGGGAGACTGGAGTCTCCTTGGTGAATCAGTGTTTCAGCTGGGCTTGATGCTCTCCTGCAGACTCGGACTCCGGTGTCCGAGTTGCTTTCTGGGTGAAGCGGTATGGCTCCTCTGCTCCCAGTCTGCTCCTCTCCTCCTTAAGCCTTACCTTCGACCCCCCTCGCAGGCCCTCACACTGGCTAGGCTGGTCAACTGGCTCGGGCCTAGCGCGGCTCCGACACACCTTGATGTCTTCACAGTACTGCTCCGTACTGCACGAACTAACTCCGCCCCCAGCACCAGTATTTATAGGGGATCTTGCTTAAAGGCAGCAAGTGGAGCTCCCCTACTGTTCTGAGGTGGAAGGTGTTGTGTGTATGTGGGTTACCTGTTGTGGAAATCCATCCATGCCCTAGATGGTCCTGTGGCTACGTGTAATGGCAGGGTGCCACACATACACTGTCTACATGCACTGTCTACATACACAATCTACATACACGATCTACATGCGTGTATCTACATACACTGTCTACATACACGATCTACATACATGATCTATATTCACGATCTACATACACTATCTACATACACTGTGAAAGCAAAATAAATGAGAATGTTCACACTGCAGATCCAAAACTTTACCACTGTTCCTATGGGCTAAGAAACCACTGGGGAGGGTTGCCATTCTGCTTTATTTCTGCCTCCATTTATTATATTTTCTCTTGATTGTGTGGTGATTATTGTTCATAAGGGGGGACCGTGTGGTGGTTATTGTTCATAAGGGGGAATAGTGTGGTGGTTATTGTTCATTAGGGCAGAAATTGGAGTGGTTATTGGTCATAAGGGCAGACAGTGGGGTAGTTATTGTTCATAAGGGAAGACAGTGTAGTGGTTATTGTTCATAAGGGGGAACAGTGGGGAGGTTTTTATTCATAAGGGCAGACAGTGTGGTGGTTAT
Source organism: Allobates femoralis (assembly GCA_033576535.1). Lineage (NCBI taxonomy): Eukaryota > Metazoa > Chordata > Amphibia > Anura > Aromobatidae > Allobates > Allobates femoralis. The sequence goes on along the minus strand of JARQOC010000009.1, from coordinate 68,930,178 downwards.
TGTTCATAAGGGCAGACAGTGGGGTGGTTATTGTTCATAAGGGCTGACAGTGGAGTGGTTATTGTTCATAAGGTGGGGCAGTGTGGTGGTTATTGTTCATAAGGGCTGACAGTGGGGTGGTTATTGTTCATAAGGGCAGACAGCGTGGAGATTCCAGTTCATAAACCTTGATAGTGTGAGAAAGGATCACACTGCAGATTTGAAACTTTGCCACTGCTACTATGGGATAAGAAACCACTGGCGGGGGGATGCCATACTGCTTGATTTGCTGCCTCCATTTATTATTTTTTCTCTTAATAGTGTGACAGTTTTAGTTCATAAGGGAGACAGTGTGGTGGATATAGTACATATGGGGGACAGTGTTATTATTAATATTGTTTATATAGCACCATAAATTCCATGGTGCTCTACATGAGACTGGGTTATATACAAAAATTATAGATATGGCAAGAAGAACAAATAAATCAATTTAGTTTCAATGATTTTTATTAATTATTCAATTGGGGAAAGGAATAAGGAATATTAAGTCTTATAGCATTATATATTGTTACAGAAATGTCATATAAGAAGGGGGGAAGGATGTAGAGATAATAAAAGGGAGATAATCTAGAGTCAGTTAAAATATAAATACAGTTCAAATCTTAAACCTTAAATAATTCAAACATTTAGTGTATTTAAGTAGCAAACAAATAGGAGCCTTCTTGTAGGGATAGGGATATGAGTACTGTATAATATCACTAAAGAAAGTGCATTAAAGATTGGGGCGGAGTAGGAGAAAGGAAAAAGAAAAAAGGGTGGGGGGGAAATTCGGGGATATAAAGTCAGGTGAAGAAATCTGAATGGAGAGAGTAGCATACTGAATTACTGAAAAACAGCATTGGAGTTGTGGAGCCATGTACTCCATGTGCTGTGGTACGATGTAAACAGGCCATTGAATATAGCATGTTTCTTTTCATAGTCCTGGTGTAGGATCAAGTGGTTGGACACTTCTATAATAGTAGGGATGTTTTTGTGGTGCCCCTGCGACCAGGGCGGCCACAGGGTGAACTGCAGCCAGACAAGGTAAGACAGTTGACTTTAAACACTCACACGCCGACACACTCCGACCCAGAGCCACTGATTCTATGTAGGGCAAGGGGTGGCGGGAGTTTAGAGAAGTGTGGGTGGAGAGTAGGGCAGACTGGACAAGTGTGTGGAGGACCTGTAGTTAAACATGGGAACACCAAATTGGAGGCAGTCAGAAAGAACAAAACAGATTCCCAGGAGGAGAGGTTCCCTGGAGGATGCAGAATGTTGGAGGCTGTATTCCCAAGGGAGAAAGCTCACTTCATAGCCTGAGGTGATGGGAAGAAAGCCACAAGCAGAGACACCCCTCAGCTACACAGAGGGAAGTGGGAGGACAACGGGCCCGGCAGCCGCAGATGTGGCGCCCCTATGGCTAGGCGATACAAGGTGGTACAGCACCCCAAACAGAAGGTGTAGTACCTCCTTACTAATGGATTTGGGGTTTCCTTGTAGAGTCTGTCCTAAGCACCCATACACTAGCCCCTCCCTTAGCATAGGGACCGTATATTCAGTAGGTCCAGGGGGTGGAGCTTAGAGTAGAGCGGGAGACTTGAGTGACAGTTGAGCTAATTTTAGTCGGACAGTGCTGTGAAGGTAGCTAGAGAGAATGTGCCTGACAGCGTTCCTGACAGGAGGGCGCCTCTTAGAGAGAGGTGACCCGGGAACCAGAGGGCACGAACCAGGCCTGGATGGAGCCAGCTGGGGAAGTCTGGGGTCGACACCGGCTTATTGGAGCCGAGGCAATCATTGGTCTATCCCTGGTTAGTGAACCGACAAGCTGTGGGACCGACAGAAGGGAGCCATAGCACTACAGACTGTACCTTTACCTCAGTCCTATATTGGGTCCAGGACACTTTAAGGAAAAAGGACCGAATTCCGGTGGCAGGAGGATTAATGCAGGGAACTCCCGTCCATACCGGTAAGGAACCGAATGTACTTAATTGTAACAGACCAGTGGACTGGCGCAGGAGCTCTGCAGAGTGGCTAAAGAGAGTAAGGAGGAACACAGACCCCGAAAGCCATTAAAAGGGATCATCAACAGACTCTACAGGATCACCTTACAATCTGTGGCTACGTCCCCGTTCAATCAGACTGTGACTATGTACTGTATCATCTTCCCGGTACCAGTAAAGTAACGTATGAGTTGAATCGGTGTCTGTGCTCCTTTCCTCCGGCGCCCAGAGGGTCTCAGCATCATCAGAGGGGTAAGAACTACAACTCCCCTCATCTATCCCCGCTGCCCTGAGGTAAAGCTCCACCTGTGGGGAGCTGTACTACTCTGAGCTGCACCTCCATCACCTCAGCGGCCGGCCGCAGCGCTGGTAGACCCTATTACCAGGTACCACAGGTGGCGTCACGATACCATTCCTCCCCCATCATCATCACCCCTATCCCCTGCCACTGAGGGTCCAGGGCACGGAACCAGGAACCGACCAGCCGTGATTCCCCCATCGAAGCAACCGCCCATCCCGGTATCTGAGTACCCCCTACCCTGTCAACCACCTCACAGAAACCTTAGCTGACCGGAGGAACCCGAAACTGAAAGCCAGTGAGGCAGAAGGAGCTTGGTGAGCCCAAACCATACCTGGGTCACTGGAGGGCTAAGCCACAACAGCCAGAAAGCCGGCTCTGTAGAGGTGACCGGGGAGACGCTAAGACCCCAATCACAGGACACACCAGCGTGGGGCAGGGACTCTATGACCTGCAGCCCACCTACCGCCACGGAGTAGGAACACCGCCATCGGACTAGGGCTAGTGATCCTAGGACAGAGGGAGTCATCAATACAAAGCCCGTGATGGCCAAACCGAACGCTTGAACGAGGAGAGAGACAAGTAGGGCCTGAAAGGTATTTGGTGGGAAGCAACGCAAAGAAACCGTCTGAGCTGCAGTAGAACCGGGTGCCCGGAACAGAGATAACTTGTAAGAACTGTGACTGTAAGAACTGCAACTTGCTGCTAAAGAACTTTGAACCAGTAAAGCACCCGGTAAGATCACAAGTGCCTGAGACTGTTCTTTGCAGCGTTGCAGCCAAGTCTCTACCTGCGGAGCCGCCTGTTACTTCAAAGCAACGACTGGAGAAGCTGCAGTATCAAAGTAAGTGCGGTATACAGAGCACCACCTTTCTCCAGGCCCCTCCAGTACACCTGCCCTGGGGACACACAGGGCTTACCATCTACGCTGCCCTAGGTCACCGTCCCCAGCAGGAATACGGCAGTGCTGGTCCCACTGACCACATACCCCGGATGGCGTCATGATAACCTCCCTGTAAATAACCCCTTTTCAACTGAAACCCAGGCCACGGGACCGGGTCACGACCACCATGATCCCAGAGAGAGACAGCATCGGCCCAGCCCTGAGTACCCCACGGCCTGGGGGCGCCTGAGTTTTATCTTTCCATCTGCTTGCAATTAGTTGTTTAGTAATTAGACAACTAGGTATAATGATTGCTCTGTTGGGAAAACTCAGAGAGTCCAAATTTAAGGATAGCAATGCCGAGTGAGGAGAGATTATATTCTTCAGACGGGTAATCTGGGTGAGCAGCTCCGGAACATCTGTCCAGAGTTTACTTATTTTTGGGCGCTCCCATACAATGTGAAGCAAACTACCTTTCTTCTCCGCAGCCTCTCCAGAAAAGGGGAGAATGCTTCACTGTCCATTTTGTTAAGTCTAGACAGAGTATAATACTGTCTAGTTAACATTTTGTAATAAGATTTATTTAGGCTTATTCATTTAAGCCATTCAGAAGACAAGACAGAAGAAGAATCAACGCTTTCAAAATGTGGAGCTGGAGAAGGAGGTTATCCATACCATGGATAGCAAATAGAACAAACACATCAACTGTGGAACAAATGAAGCCAAACATGTCACTAGAAGGAAAGATCACCAAGCTAAGACTTGTCTACATGTGGCGCCCCCACAACCAGGGTGGCCACATGAGGAACTGCAGGTAGGAGACAGTTTGTGTAGCAAACACCTCCACAGCACACACACCCACTAGAGCACGACACCCAACCCGGAGCCCGGGACTCTAGGCGGGCAGGAGGTGGTGGGGTTTAGAGGAAAGTGGGTGGGAAGGTAGGTCAGGTGACAGACCAGGAACAAAAGGAGAACAGTAGGCGGAGGCAGTTAGTAGGCCAGAGTGAGCCGAGAGGTAAAGACAAGAACAGCAGACAGAAAGACACTTCCCGGAGGGATAGGGCTCCCTGGAGGCGCAGACTCCACAGAGAAGCAAATCCATGGAGAGAAAGCCCGTCCATAGCCTGCAGCCCAAGGAAAAGTAAGGACAGAGACTGGACTGGTGACACCGGGGTCCGAGGAGTACGGCAGCGTTGACCGACTACAGGCGGGATTGAATTCCCTTGTTGTAACCGGATAGTCACACGGGTTGGAAAGAGCCGGTGATCCCTTGCAAAACAGGGACACTTAAGCTAGGCTGGAACCAGAGTGTCAGCTCTGAGGGGGACTGCAGCTACACGCTGGCTCCCCAGACAAACCGACGGGGAACACTGATTCCACATCAGGGTTCCTACTACACGGGTTGGAGGCTCAGCAACACTATAGGACCCAGCTTGCTGCCCATACACATAGGGGGAAGCCATAAAAAGGGGCCGAGTTGCCGTCATACAATCCACAAGGAAGAGCAGAGGAGGAACAAGCCTTAAAAGGTTAAAGAAAGAGTGAAGGGTCTCAAGAAGATAACCTGGCTGCAGAGGGTTCAGAGTGTCCGGAGTTACCTGTGTAAAGTGACTGTGTGAACTGTACTGTTTGAACTGAAGAACGTGTCAGTAAAACCCGGTGAACCCTGCTTCAGTCTTCCGTGTATTATTCCTGGTATACAGAACTGCATTGCATCTTTACACCCTGTCAGGAGAAGCCCGACCCGCGGCAGGCACATCCACCTTGCTGCAGCATGCATCCATCCTCCTGACAGAAGTACACTGCAGCAGTGGTCACCTCACTGACCACAACCCGTGGGTGGCGTCACAACAAACTCCCCTGTAAATACCCCTTTTACTTGTGGGGCTTGGGACACGGTCCGGACCAAGACTGCCGTGATATCCCCAGCAGTACCCCGGTCCGGTACCGAGTACCCCGTCCCAGTGGGCCACACATACACATCATACGAAGAAAGAAATCACTGGAGAAGGACATAATGGTCGGAAGAAAAGAAGGAACAACATGAAGAGAAATACCAGCAACTCGATGACTTGATACTATCAAGATAATGGCAGAAAAGACCCTGGTGGACCTCTCTAGGCTTGGAAAAGACCCTGGTGGACCTATCCAGGTCTGGAGAGGACCCTGGTAGACCTATCTTGGCTTGTGGAAGACCCTGGTAGACCTATCTAGGCTTGAAGAAGGCCCCGGTGAAATTATCTAGGCTTGAAGTAAACACTGGTGGACTTATCTAGGCTTCGAGAAGACCCTAGTGGAACCATCTAGGCTTGGAGAAGACCCTGGTGAATCTATCTAGGCTTGGAGAAGACCCTCGTGGACCTATCTAGGCTTGGAGAAGACACTGGCAGACCTATCAAGGCTTGGAGAAGACTCTGGTGGATGTATCTAGGCTTGGAGAAGACCTTGGTGGATCTATCTTGGCTTGGGTAAGACCCTGGTAGACCTGTCCTGGCTTGGAGAAGGCTCTGGTGAACCTATCTAGGCTTGGAGAAGCACGGTGGCTCAAGTGGTTAGCACTGTAGCCTTTGCAGCACTGGGGTCTTGAAGTTCTGGGTTCAATTCCACCAAGGACACTAAGGACAACATCTGCAAGGAGTTTGTATGTTCTCCCCGTGTTTGCGTGGGTTTCCTCCGGGCACTCCGGTTTCCTCCCACATTGTAAAGACATACTGATAGGCTGTTCAGATTGTGAGCTCCAAGAGAGACAGCATTACTCTTGTATGTAAAGTGCTATGGAATTAATAGCGCTATATAAATGAATACATTATTATTATTATTATTGGAGAAGAACCTGGTGAACCTATCTAGGCTTGGAGAAGAGCCTGGTGGACCTATCTAGGCTTGGAGAAGACCCTGGTGGACCTATCTATTGTCAGAGAAGTCTCTGGTGGACCTATCTAAGCTGCACAAGATCAATCTTGAGATGGAGGGTTCTTTTATCAAGTCATCATGGCTGAAGGCTGGTTATTATTGATTAGATGGTGGCCTGATTCTAACGCATCGGGTAGTCTAGAATATGTAAGTAGTTTATTTATGAAGATTTAACATCAATGCAAGGAATACACAATATGTATCTATCACCTACCTATGTGTCTATCGCCTATGTATTTTTTGGATATTTTATCTTTATAAACTAAGGTTCTTGGTACACATATTGGCCAATATCTGTTTGCCCATCAACCAGCTTTAAGGTGATTTTAGATCTGATGGGTCCCTATCCTACCTTGTCACTCTTTCCTTGGGCTCAGCTAAGCCTCCATTTTTACTATTTCTCAGTGGGAGGACTCACTTAAATCAAAGACCCCCTGGGGTCAATGAGGATGAAAACTAAAGCTTTGAAGCCAGCAACTAAAACAATTATCTAGAAAGATAAAAAAAAAGCTAAACAGCATTCAAGGCATAGTGTGAACTGGTGCAAGCTGCAATACTGAACAATACACAGAAAAAATTCACAGCACCACACAGTCACTGCCAATCAAATGTGAATATGTACATACAGATAGAATTAAAAACACCTATGCATTTGAGAAAAAATAAAAAAAACTTAATTTTTTTCAAAAAAACTCAATTTTTGGATTTTTGGAAACATCTTATCTTTAAAAAATAAAAGTTCATAGTACACATATTGGCCAATACCTGTTTGCCCATCAACCAGCGTCAAGGTGACCTTAGATCTGATGGGTCCCTATCTATCCATTCATCCATCCATCCATCTATCTATCTATCCATCCATCCATCCATCCATCCTATCTATCTTATCTATACATCTATCTATCTATCTATCTATCTATTGGCCGTTTTACACACACCAACTTCTGTGACCAACTTCTGAACAGATCTCTGGTTGCAGTGAAATCATGGACACATTTTTCCATTTTGTTGCTGTCTACAAATGGAGCAATGTGTCCATGATTTCACTGCAACCAGAGATCTGTTCAGAAGTTGGTCACAGAAGTTGGTGTGTGTAAAGCGGCCCTATCTATCTATCTATCTATCTATCTATCTATCTAT